>CM058235.1:28012382-28238300 GCA_030180135.1 Orychophragmus violaceus
AATAACACAAAAGACACTAAAACACATCTATATCATGGTCTAAAATGGGTAAAAACCATGATATATCAACTCCCCCACACTTAGCCTTTGCTTGCCCTCAAGCAAAACATAGAACTAAAACATGGTGAAGAGGTTTGAAAACTCTTCAGAAACTCATTTCATCTTAGAAGCTACAATACTCAGATTCCCCTTAGTAAACCACTGAAAGAATCAATCACAGGATATCAAGACCAACATGTACTTCCCCCACACTTAGCAACTGTCCTAGGTAAACTCCACAATCACATTCAAGCATTCAAATTCTCCCTACTGACTTCTGCAAGTATTTAAGTGCGGTCTCACCTAAGGAGTATCGATCTAAAGGCACATGGATTCTTACCTAATCAGCTCTAGACCACCATACTATCTTTCTCTAGTCCCTTTCTTCTCTTTCCCTTCTTTAACAACTGATTTTTCCCCACTGGGTATCATTTTATTTTTTTTTATCAGTGTTCTTCCCGTTATGGGGTGTACTTTGGACACATTCCATGGATCACATGAGAGAAAATAGTGTTTGCTACCATTCTCATGACCACTTCGGAGTTACTAACTCATCCTCAGTTTATTATTATTTTTTTTTTTTTACTTTATAGAAGGGGAGAAGGGGACTAAATAGGACAGGTTTACAGGCTGTGTCAGAACTAACAGGGAATCCGACATAAAGTATACCAAGCCCTTAGGTGAGAAAATCTAAGTCAGTATTAGGGGTGAAGTCAGTAAAAGGATCCTCTGATACCTGAAGTGATGTGGGTGTTCCCAGTAGGTTGATCCGTGTCTGAGTTTTCTAACAGTCAGAGATAGATCCTGCAACTTCATCCCAATGGTTACTTAAGTTCCTGCAAGTTTTGTAAATCTCCTCCGAAAATCATAGTTTCTTACTTAAACAATTTTGACTCAATAAAACAAAAAATTTTGAAAAACGGACTGACTCTTAAGAAAATAGAAAGATAAACGTCAGTAGCACCTCCCCCACACTTAAGACACACTGTCCCCAGTAGTGTCCAGCGAAGGATCGGTAAAAGAAAATAAAAAAAATTGAAAAGGTGAGTTTATGTCTGTCGGGTTACCTCTGTCGCACAGCATCGATCGGTGCATTAGATGCATCGACCGTTACTTGGCGACTTTCGTGTATGGTCGATCGTTGCTCAGGACCGCAACGATCGCTGCAATGCGATTCCTTTCGTGTTGTGACGATCGATGCAGAAATGCATCGATCGCTGCACTGCGATTTAATCCGAGACCTGCAAACATGACTGCACCAGAAACAAAAACAAACGTAAAATCCTAACAAAAACACCAAAAATTAAAAAGAAAAACACCAGTACCTAATGGTGGGTTGCCTCCCACCCAGCGCTTGTTTAAGGTCAATAGCTTGACCGGACGCGCAAGGTTTTTCAAGTGCCAGAAGATTCTGACAGAGACTTTTTCTGTCTCTGTTCAAGTCTCCTCATCCATGGCGGAGAATAGGCTGTTGCAGAATGCTTCAGTCCAAGAAAAGATGGAGTAAAATGCGCTCCAGGATCAATTATCACAGTCTCATTCAGCTGCTCATCATCTGCTTCCAAGATCTTGAAAGTCTGTCCATCTATCAGAGGCTTCCGCAGCTTCTCCATCTCATACCGCAGTGTCTCATCTCCCAGGTGGAGGTCTATTAGACTCTGTCTAACATCAATCACAGCTCCTGCTGTAGCCAAGAATGGTCTCCCAAGCAATAAAGCTTCATCCGGATCGCAGGCATATTTCAGCACAAGGAAGTCCGTTGGAACTAAGTAGTTTCCAACTCTTACCGGAATATCAATAAGGAGCCCTTCAGGAACTCGTATGGACTGATCAGCGAGGATAAGACGTGTCCTAGTAGGAGCAAAATCCAACATACCCAGCTTCTCTGCCACAGAGTAAGGCATTATGCTCCCAGCAGCTCCTAAATCACACAGAGAACGCCTAAAACTATCTTCAAAGATAGAACAATCAAGTACAAAGACTCCAGGATCAGGCAGTTTCTTTGGGACCTTAGTTAACAGAACATCACTGATATGCTGAGGAACTATTATCACCCATTCTCTCAGCTCTTCATCTAATGGCAACATCTTGTTCAAATATTTCTGAACACATGGATGATAAGGTGGATCATCAGATGATGGAATTTCTTCCAAGTCTTCACCACTCTTTTCTAACCTTTTCAGCTCTTCAATCTCTTGTTTAATCACTTCAGACACCTTGGGACAGTGCCAAATAGCTCGTGCATAAACATCCTCTGGAGTGATTTCAGATGTATCAGGGAATAGGCGGGCTAGTTCTGCATCAATCTCATTTTCATCCCACGGATTCTCTGCTTGTTCACGACCTGCATCGATCGATGCAAGATGTGTATCGATCGTTGCATCGCGATCATCACAACTTCCACCCGAGAGTTTTTCACAGAAATCCGAAAATTCTTCCTCAGTCACCAACTCAGCTGTACTTAGCTCAAATTTCTCCCCTAGATAAGATCCATCATTAATCATTACAGACCAGGCCTTAATATGAGTGTCTGCAACTCCTTTTCCTTTCAGTGAGCTGGACATCTGATTCACCTGAGTGTCCAACTGCTTCATGTGAGTGCTCAATGTCTCAAACTTCCCATTGAGGTCCTGATAGACAGCGTCCAGCTTCTTGTTGTTGTCTACAGAAAGCTTGGTTTGACTCTCCATCAGTTGTTCCATCATAGCTTCCATTTTGCTCTCATGGGTTGTAGGTGCAGGAGGAATCTGATAAGATGTAGATCCATAGGTTCTCTGATTACCTTGTCCATAGGTCTTCTGAAAACCACCATTCTGTCCTCCATTTGAGAATCTGTTCCCCTGTTGATTGTTAAATCTATTACCTTGGAAACCGGAACCTCCTATGAAATTCACTTCTTCTTCCTGAGTGTCCACCTCAGTTTGAATCACCTCCACATCTTGGGCAAAGTGGACAGCTTTCTTATTTGTCAGGAGATTGAAAACTGTGTCCAGTCTGGATCTAATATTAGCTATATCAGAATTCTCTACAGTTCCACCAGATCTCTTCCTCCTTTCATCCATTGTTTTGCAACTATTGCTGCCAATCAGATTCTCTATCAACCGTTTAGCTTGTGTAGGAGTTCTGGTGCTGAAATTAGCATCACTGGAATTATCCAGAGCAGTCTGATAAGGGAGATCTATGCCTCTGAAGAAAATACCTATCAGCTGTACTTCTGTGAATCCATGGTGAGGACAATCACGCTGATACTGCTTAAATCTCATCCATGCGGTTGTCAAAGGCTCCACAGCTCCTTGGGAAAAAGTGAGTATGTCCTGTCTGGACTGATCTGAGCGCGCGGCGTCGTAGAAGTGACGCAGGAACTCACTCTTTAAGGCTGCCCAAGTAGTATACTGACCAGGTGCCAGTTGTCTCAGCCATGCACTAGCGTCTCCAGCAAGACTGTGCGGAAATAGCTTAAGGAACAGATAGTCCGGGCATACTCCTTCATACTTCATGCCAGTGACTATGTCCTCAAACTTGTCAATGTGATCCATAGGCTGCTCTGATTGAAGACCATGAAAAGCAATCTGCCTCATCAGTTGGTAGTAGATAGTTTTTACCTCAAAATCATTCCTCTCGAAGGCAGGAAGCACTAGAGCTGCTCGGTTTGCATGAAACTCATCAGGTCTATTGTAATCAGCTAGTGTCCTCTCATGGACAACCATCCGGCCTTGTGGCTCAACTTCATCAGGGATCACCCGTCCCTCAGCATCAATCCTTTGCCCAGCAGCATTGTAAGGATTGTTCTCTGGATCCCTCAGGATTCCATCAGCATCTGGTATCAAGATCAAGCGTTCTTGTACCATTCTTTCTCTCTTTTCTCTTCTGATAGTCCTCTCTAGACGTCCAAGTTCTTCTAGGTTGAGATTAACTAAGCTCGAGTTCGGATTACTTCGAGTGTTCTGCGTTGGCATAAACTGTTTGTAATCGTCCAACAACGATCGATGCTATCAGTGCAACGATCGATTCAATCTCAAATCGCTTAGCAACGATCGATGCAAGGTGTGCAACGATCGACGCAAGGCGAAATTCGTACCTGCGACAGAGAGAAACAGAGAAAAAGTCAGCAAAAATAAATAAATAAAAAAAACGAAAAACAAAAACGAAAAACGAAAAATTTCTAGTAAAACCCTAAGTTCGGTCCTATCGAAGACTCAAAGAGTCCCCGGCAACGGCGCCAAAAACTTGATAGGTCAAGAATTAATCCCTATACTAAACTGCAAGTGTACAGCAATGTCAAAGTAGTATATAGGGTTATCGAATCCACAGGGACACTTGGTCTCAAGAGAATTAAACCGTAGGGAATGAATACTAGAAATAAGCAATATGTTTGTATTGAAAACAGTGCAAGAAAGTAAATCAGTAGCAGAGATTATCGGTTGTGAAAGCAAGTAATTAAAAGCGTCAAACCTAGGGTATTCTCAGGAAATCAGACTAGCAGACAGTTCATTCAGCAAAGATCTAATTAAGCACAGTTCTAGAACTCAAAACACAGATATAGAATTAACCAAATTCCTTTGCGATAATTCTCTAAGTCTAAGTGCAGCAAACCAAACTTCCGTTTGCGAGAACTAACAGATTAAACTAGCAATAAGTTCGAGTTTGATATGTTCACAATTATCCTAAACCAAACTTTCGTTTGCGCAAAGTTTAATTGCCCAATTTAATTAGTTCTGGTTCCTAAACCCCACTTCCGTGACGTATTTAGCAACCTAAGATCTAGATTCTAATTGATCAGGTTAGAACTAGCTTTAAGCACAATTAAATTGAAGAACAGATATAGTTTGAATCCTTAACTGAAATTGAACAAGTCTAGCAAGTCATGAAATCCTATGTGAGAAACCCTAAGTCTAACTAGGAATCTACTCAGACATAGATAATGAAAACATGATCATATGATAAGTAAATTGCATAAAAGAATAAGAGTAAAAGGGGTTCGAAATCTTCTCCAAATACAGATGATGAATTAGGTTCAGATCAGCCCCAAAAGCTCTAAAAATCCTCTGCTCTTAATTATGAAAGTGTATGGTAAAAAGTATAAAGCGTCCCTAATAAAAACTCTAAAAACTCTATTATATAGGCATAATCTCGGCCAGGGGCTTCTTTGTAAATATCAGGAACTTCTGGATCAAAGTGCAATATCTTGATTCTTCTAAACCGCCGAGTTTTTGGCCCATCTCGCTGGTGCAACGATCGTTGCTAGAGTGCAACGATCGATACCTTTCTCTGTTTCGGACAGTGAACTCTATCTCTCGGCCAATCACTCCAAAAATCTCCAAAATGCTCCATAATCTCCAATTTAGCTCCCAACCTGATTATACCTCTAAAATAACACAAAAGACACTAAAACACATCTATATCATGGTCTAAAATGGGTAAAAACCATGATATATCAGCTAGTGAGAGACTTAACCAACTGGTATCTCTCCACTCTTACCTGCTCCTGAAATTTCAATTTCAGGCTGCTGATCATCTCTATTGGCGACTCCATGTTCTCATATTGCTTAAGCAAATCTGAGTCCATGGTAGCCAATATCAGACCACGCACATCTACCGCATCATTATAATGCTTATTCCAAGCATCATATACTACATGAGAGGCATTGGACCCGATCCTCTCGGGGAGAGCTCTCTCAAGGACATAGTTCTTTCTCTCCTGCCTGAGGACTAGCCTCAGGTTCCGCGACCAAGTCAAGAAATTTGATCCGTTCAGTTTGTCCATCTCAAGGACAGACCGGATCGAGAAAGTGTTTTGATTGTTTGTGCTAGTCATAACTGAAATTTAGAGATAAATAGAGTTTTAGTTATTTAGTTCATAGAAGAGTAATCTTAACAACTTATAAGAAAACTCGCATTGTATTCAAAATTTCTTTGTTTATCCTCATAAGAATACAATGATTCCGAGATCCATGTTAAACTAGAACCAAAGTGGGCCACTGGCCGTCACCCAGAATTAGCTTAACTAGGTAAGCATACACACAGCTAGTTACAACTCATGTAACTCTCGGTTGTGGATTGGGCCCAAGGCCCAATTCACCAGATGTCTCAAGGCCCGGGACTCCCGATGGCCCAGTCAAGGAAACCAATCTCTTACAGCCAAATAATCATTAAAGTTTGGGACTCCCAATGACAGTAATGACTATGTACTACTTTACTTACGCAAAAACAGACACCTCACACTGTAAGCCATATCTGTAATTGAATAAACGTTAAGTAGCTGACAAGATTGGGCAAGACATCCAAGCTTGATATTGGTTTTGAGGATTTTAGGTTTTCTTTCCAAAAATAGAAGATTACTATTTTGGGAAACTTTCCAATTCAGGTAACTTACTAAATATGGAAACTTTCTATTTAAGAAAACTACTTATTTTAGAAGCTTTCTAAATTAAGAAACTTACTATATTTAGAAATTTCTTAACATGCCAAAATTAGAAACTTCTAATCAAAGAAACTTTCTAATTTAATGTTTTATTAAATTTTCGGTTGGGTCACAAATTATAGGCCCAATTCTTGGCCCAAGACCACATAATTCCTATTGGCCCAATAATTTGACATAACCGAGTCGGTTCATTAATTCTGGTCCAAGACCAAATTAACTACTAAATCCAACTGGTTATTTACTAAACCAGACCAGCTCTAAATTATTTGGTCCAACCAAATCAAACTTAGACCAGCCTTCGGTTTAGGTTAAAATTCAATTTTGAATTTAAATCCGGTTTAACCAGAAATTAAATAATACCAATTGTATTAAATAATTTCCAGCAAACCGCGATTTGGGTTAACCGCTTGAACCACCAATTAAATTGGATCGGTTCGGTTAAGTCCAAAATCAGGAAGAAACACCTTGTGTTTTAGCCAATTTTGACCTAACCTGCGGTTTAAGCTAAAGCTGACAATGAACCACAATCGGTTTGATCGGTTCATTGTCGCGGGTTGGGGAAGAACGAACCGCGAAGCTCGGTTGAACCGATTGGCTACTCGCGGACCGTATCTCTCGCCAGTGTATCGATCGATATCACGCTCCTGCGTCGATCGATACCGGCGTGCATCAGCTCGTTGCGATCGGGTCATCGGGACAGCGAGAAGCAATCGATCCGATTCATATCGATCGATATCTCGCTCCCTCGTCGATCGACACGGGCGATCACATCGCATACCGATGGGTTTCAATCGGATCATGCGATTTTCATATTAGGGTTTTTACAAGTTTTAATCAAATTTCTTAAGCCAAATTCGATTCTAAACATTAAAACAACCTAAATATGATCCAAACAGCAAAAACCTAACGACCTAGGCTCTGATACCACTGTAGGATTATGTGTGTTCATTGGTGTAATTATCAGATTACAACCTAACATAATCAACCAGGATCTAGGTGATTGCAGTTGAATCATAAACAGATCAGGATCATTACCTCTTTAGAAGTGCAGCGGATTGATTGGTAATATCGAGATCACTTAGAGCAGATGATAACCGGCTCCTCCTAGGTATCCACACGCTTACAAGCTACTGGATCAGGTTGCTAGACCAAGCTGGAACAACAGAGAGAGAGAGAGGACGGCCAGACCTAAAAGAAATCGCAGATCATGGGCTAAGTGGCGCCTCCCTCTTCCTTATATGGGCCCAAGTAATTAAACTAATGGTCTATTAGGCTTTTGGGCCCAAGACCCAAATCAGACAAAAGACTGTCTTTTGTCTGGCCCAATTCTCTGTACAAATACAGTAAATGCCGTGCATCTTACCGTATTAATTCCATTTAACTTTCCTGTTAGCTATGGTGTGTGACCCTTTGGGATCATACAATACTGGTAATAAGTCCTAAACTTATAGATCAAGAGCGGGCTCTAGCAAGTCATCATGATCACCCAGTATTTATGACTTATGTCTGATCTCGACACTTATCATATTTTCTAGAGATAGTACAGTAGATTTCAGGACATTCCCAACAGATCGATGCGTTGAAGGCACATGACCCTCCAGCGTTTGAGGCCGAGGAGGAACAGCCTGAGATTACGAAGGCGGCGCTTCTTGCGGATGACGTTCCTGAGTACGACCGGTTGATGGTCGAGGCGGAGAATCACTTCAACTTCTCTCCTTTCTCTGGGGATTCCGGTGGGCCTTTGCAGTGGGATTCTTACCTTGTCGATGACGCGGAGTCTGCCGGTGTTTCTAACGTGTATGGTTCCTATCTCAGAAAATCGTGTTTGTGTTTGTTTTTTCCAATGTTGTCGTTTCCGGAAGGGTTGGTCATTTCGTCTTATGAACCCTTTGCTTCTTTTTAAATAAATTACTCTTGTTTCTAGTTTCCAAAATCGTTTTCCGGATTTTTTTAGATCAAGTTTTGGGCTCGAAAGTTGGCTGGGCTCGTATGTAGAGAATATCTCGACAACTTTTCGAGCCCGGGACGATTGGGACCAGCGCGTTCGGAAGTGTCTTACTAGGTTTCGAAATTGAGTCCAAAGAATAGTAAGATGCATTCCTTTTGCGAATATGCAATGATTAGACCATTGTGCTTGGAGGCGTCTTACTGGGTTTTGGAATTGAGTCTGAGGAGTAGCAAGACGCACCCCACTTGGGGACTTATATTGATTAGACCAGTGTGCTTGGAAGCGTCTTACTGGGTTCCAAAATCGTGTCCGAGAAAGGCATCCTTCTCTCGCGGACTTCTAATGATTTGGACCAGTGTGCTCGGAAGGTGTCTTGACTGGGTTTCACAATGGTTAGACCAGTGTGCTTTAGAAGCGTCTTACTGGGTTTCACAATGGTTAGACCAGTGTGCTTTGGAAGCGTCTTACTGGGTTTCTAGGAGTTTTACGGTTGACTTCAGTACTAGTGCGGGGGTCTGCCGTCTTACATTCCCAAGTCGGTCGTGTACTCGATAATGACGTTGTCGAGACTAGTGTATTGTTTTTTACTGGGTTTGGATTTTCGATCTCGATTTCCGCAAAACTCTCGCTTCGCGTCTTTCGTTCACCGAAAATAAACCGGTATCCGCAGGACCACCTTTCAAAGATAACGAACCAAGATGTACTTGGTTAGAACGTCATTTTTACCAGTGTGCTAAGTAGCATCATACTAGGTTTTCGGGGTTTATTATCAACTCCAGTACTGGTGCGGCGGATTTGAAGACCTGTCAACAACCAGTATTCGGGATCTTACGTCGACCTCTCGACTTATGTTCCCTTCGCTGATAACATTGTTGGATAGCCTTGGATCTAGGGTTCGTTATATTGAATCATTGACCTCGATCTTACCTTGAACTGGCAGCGGAATGATTGGTATGACGAGATCAATAGCGACTCAGATGCTTCGCCTCTACCAGATACACACGCACACAAAGCTAGAAAGCCGGGATGCTAGTGCCGGATCTTGGGATCACTGAGTTTTGATGTCTTTGATTTATCTGCAAAGACGAAGTGAACGGCTAGGGTTTCAGGTCGAAACTATAAGCCTTATATAGACCTGGAATGACTAAAACCAAGCCTTGGTTAATACCAATTCGTTTAAGTCATAAAATCGAAACGTCAGTTTCGAAACCCGATATGTGTCGATTGACACACATACTGTGTCGATCGACACACCACTATAAACTCAATATCAATGTGTATCCAATACACATCAACATGATCATTACCATAATGATCATTCCCATATTTACGCTTCCAGTTTGCTTAGGTGTGTGACCCTATAGGATCATATAATACTGGCAGTAAGTCTACAACTTACAGATTGCAAGAGGCTTCTAGCAAAACATTGCAACCGCCCAGTATTATACGAATGTCTGATCTCGACACACAACTATCATCAGGAGTGAGTACAAGTGTGATTTCAGGACATAATCCCAACAATCTCCCACTTGTACTGGAATCATCAATTCCTATAATCCTTTTTGTCTCTATATCTCGATTTGGCATAAGGCAAGATTAGTGTCATCCTTATTAAGCCAATATCATGTTTATCGAACTCCTGATCTATACTGAACAAGACAAACAACTGAACTACAGTTCGTTTGAGTGCGGCCACACATTTTCTCAGTATAAAATCTTCGATAGGCCCTGAGATATTTATCTCCCGTTATTCAGGAGGGACAAATCCCTTCTTGTTCCATCCCTGTTTCAAAACACACTTCATTATACACCTGAGCAATGCCGTTATAGCCGCCAGTTACGGGTCGACGTTTGACAAGGTCAAAGTGCACCAATTCATTTGTAAGAAAGCATGATGAACTCAGGTCTAAGGACTATACTCTATAGTCGTAATGAGAATCTCTCATGACACAGATATAACTATCTTGGAGACTTCTCATTAGCGGGTCATGTCCGATCATATGTTCATCAACATATATCTATGTGACTAACTGTGATACTCATATCACTGACTCCATGAAACTTAGTCAACAGTCACCTCACAAGCTAGTCTCTCGCGGTTATCAGTGTCCCACTTTGACAACCTCGACTAGGGACACATCATAATTTATGTCATTTTTAACTTATAGGGTTTCATGATCAAGTCCTCAACTTGATGACCTATAATATGGCATAAACTTATTTTGGGACCATTATTTAGATCACAATAAACAATGCTGAAATCAAATTTCATTGAACATAGCCAAAAGTATGTTTACAAGAACATCTTAATATAACTAAAATAAAACCACAAGAACTCCCACTAGAATCAAGATTACATCTTAAGATCTCTAATGCCCACAGCAGTAGTATGACTCTCATGCTTGGGCCTTGGGAGTGGCTTAGTCAGAGGATCAGCGACATTCTCGTCCGTCGTAACTCGGCTGATCTTCACTTCACCTCTATTGACGATATCACGAATAAGGTGATATCTCATCTCTATGTGTTTGGACTTCTGGTGTGACATGGGTTCTTTCGCCTGAGCAATGGCTCCATTGTTGTCACAAAACAAAGCCACTGGCTCCAAGATACTAGGAACCACACCAAGTTCAGTCATGAACTTCTTAATCCAAACAGCTTCCTTTGCCGCTTCTGCAGCAACAACATATTCAGCTTCCGTAGTGGAATCAGCTACGGTATTCTGCTTAGAGCTCTTCCAGCTCACTGCACCGCCATTTAGACAGAAGACATATCCAGACTGTGATCGGAAATCGTCTCTGTCCGTCTGAAAACTCGCATCAGTGAATCCATTCACCACAAGCTCTTCACTTCCTCCATATACCAAGAACTTATCCTTGGTGTATCTCAAATATTTTAGAATATTCTTGACCGCTGTCCAGTGATCTTCACCTGGATCAGATTGGTATCTACTCGTCATGCTTAACGCGTAAGCTACATCTGGACGAGTGCAGAGCATGGCATACATGATAGATCCTATTGCAGAAGCATAAGGTGTTGGGAATGTCCTGAAATCTATTGCACTTGCTCTAAGTGAAAGTCGTATAGTCGAGATAAGACAATCACATAACACTAGGTAGTCATAACGCTTTGCTAGAAGCCACTTATGATCAATGAGTTGAGAACTCATTGCTAGTGTTATATGATCCTACATGGTCACACACCTAAGCAAACTGGGCGTTAAAGACGAGGTTGATCATTAATGTAATGATCCAGTGAATGCATATGTGATATGCATTCGATATCAATGTTCTGGGGCAGCGTCGATCGTTGCAGATAGTGCATCGATCGATGCACTCGCGGATTAATCAGATTAATTCGGTTTAATCGTTGGTTAATTCCGTTGTGGTTTAAGCCGACATATATAAGATATATGGTCGACCTAAACTCGTTCCTAACCTAATTCACAGCCACCAGAACATACAAAGAAACCTCTCTGGAGATTAGATCTCTGTAAGGCACTAGCATCCCTGCAGTCCAGTTTGTGTGCGTGTGGATACCAGTAGAGGCGCAGCATTTGAGGCGCTTCGTGATCTCGATTATCTGCTAATACTTCCGCTGCAAATCAAAAGGTAAATCTGAGATCCCATAGATTCAATTATATGAACCTTAGATCCTAGGCTCGGAATTCAGACTAGGGTTGCTAATCCTGATTAGAACTGCTAGAAATTCCTTCAGTGGTATCAGAGCTTTAGGGTTCCATTGAATCTGTAGCATGTTGATTAGATTAGTTGAATCTGAATCTGTGTATGGTTGATGCAAACTTGCTAAAATTCGTTTTCATGAAAACCTAGTTTAGGGTTCTGTTTGAAAAACGATTTAGGGTTTTTTCGCATGGTGTCGATCGATGCCAATCCGGCATCGATCGACACAGGGGGAAAACCCGAATAAAATATAGGGTTTTTCGCATGGTGTCGATCGTTGCCAATCCGGCATCGATCGACACAGGGCGAAAACCCGAATAAAACTCAGTTTTTGCCTAGTGTCGATCGACACAAATGTTGTGTCGGTCGACACAAACCTCGCTAGATTGATGAATCGGTTCAATTGGATTGGACCGGTTATCGAGTTTGGTTAAAGATGGTCGAACACTGTGAATGATTTAATTGCGATTGGTTTGATTAGGTTGGCATCGACCGATGCTAACGTAGCATCGATCGACGCTTACCGGTATTCAAAACCGGATCAATTGGATTGATCGGTTATCGCGGATTGCTTTTGGTTATCCTGCATCGATCGACACTATAGTAGTGTCGGTCGACACCAGGTTTGATGATTGGGTTATTGAACCTGAAATCACAGAACCAAAGCAAGACAAATCAATTAATTATAAGAATTAAAACATAATAAAACTGAACGTTTTAAATGGTTCCGTTCCTCAACCAAATATCAAGTGATACTTGATGTCTTTCCAATCTTGTCAACTGTCAAGACTCATTTCATTGTACGATAGGCTTGCAGTGCAAGGTATCAACAATTACATGAGTAAGGCAGGAAGTAATCGTGTTAATGGGCTTGCAGTGCAAGACATCAACAATTACATGACTGAAGAGATTGGTTTGCTTGACTGGCTATCAAAATCGTTTTGGGCCCAGAGACATCAGGTGGATTGGACATGAGATGTCGATCCACAACCAAGAGTTATATTGGATATAACTAGCAAAGTCGTTGCTTACCTAGATAGCTAAATTTGGGTGATAGCCAGTGGATCACTCAATTTTAGTGAAGTATGGATCTTGGATCATTATATTCATCTGAGGAAACGTTGTTTTGAATATAATGCGAGTTTTCTTAAAAGTTAAGATTTCTCATTTCTTGAACATCATAACTAAACCTTTTCCTTTCTTTGTTCTCAGCTATGACTAACACTCATAATAACTCTTTCTCCCTGCGATCCGTCCTTGAGAAGGACAAGTTAAATGGATCGAATTTTCTCGAATGGTATCGGAACTTGAGAATTGTTCTCAAGCAGGAGAAAAGGGACTATGTCCTGGAAACTGTTCTCCCTGAAAAACCGAGATTCAATGCTGCACATGCAGAAAGGAGTGCTTGGGATAAGCATTCCAATGATGTGGTCGATGTGAATTGTCTCATGTTGGCTACCATGAACTCGGACTTGCAGAAGCAATACGAGAATGTGGAGTCGCCAGTGGAGATGATTACTAGCCTGAAAAGCATGTTTCAGGAGCAAGCACGAACTGAGAGATACCAGACGGTTAAATCTCTCATTGAATGCAAGCTACCAAAGGACAGTCCGGTCAGTCCTCATGTCATTAAGATGATGGGTTATATTGATAACCTGGGGAGACTGGATTGTCCCATTAGCCAAGAGTTGGCTACTGACATCATTCTGCAGTCACTGCCGTCAAGTTATGATCAGTTTGTTATGAACTATAACATGAACAACTTGACGAAGACGTTGACTGAACTGCATGGCATGCTCAAGACAGCTGAGCCTAATATCAAGAAGGACACTCCTAATGTACTTATGGTACAAGGGGGTAAGAAGTTTAAGAAACTTGGCAAAGGCAAGGGAAAGGGCAAGGCAGTCCAGGTTGAGAACCAGGACACGCCTGCGCCAGCCCCGAAGCCCAAGCCGGGCCCATCTGAGACTGATAAGTGCCATTACTGTAAAGAGCCTGGGCATTGGAAGAGAAATTGCAACAAATTCTTGGAAGAGAAGAAGAAGAAGAAGAAGAAGACTTTCGAGACTTCATCTTCAGGTATTTATGTTATAGAAGTAAATGTTACTACTTCTGGTTCTACTTCTTGGGTATTGGATACCGGCTGTGGTGCTCATATTTGTACAAATATGCAGGGCCTAAGCAACAGTAGGACGTTGAAAAAGGGACAAGTGGACCTGCGCGTGGGAAATGGAGCAAGAGTTGCTGCAATAGCCGTAGGAACATATAATTTGTCTTTACCTTCTGGTTTGGTGTTAAAACTTAATAATTGCTACTATGTACCTGCGATAAGCATAAATATTATTTCTATTCCTATTTTGGATGTGGAAGGATATCAGTTTTCAATAAAGAATAAATGTTGTTCTTTTGATTACAATGATATATTCTATGGTAGCAGCCCATTAGAGAATGGGCTTTATGTTTTAAACCAAAGCACACCAATCTATAACATTAACACCAAGAGATTCAAATCAAATGACACGAATCAGACTTTTCTATGGCATTGTCGTTTGGGCCACATAAACGAGAAACGGATTCAAAAGCTCCATAGTGATGGGCTTTTGGGCTCATTTGATTATGAATCATGTGAGAAATGTGAATCTTGTTTACTAGGCAAAATGGCGAAGGCCCCTTTCAACAAACAAAATGAAAGGGCCAGTGACCTATTGGGCCTTATACATACGGATGTATGCGGCCCAATGAGCACAAGTGCCAGAGGAAATTTTCGATACTTCATTACCTTCACTGATGATTTCAGCAGGTATGGCTATGTCTATTTAATGAGACACAAGTCGGAATCCTTTGAAAAGTTCAAAGAGTTCCAAAATGAAGTACATAATCAACTTGGCAAAAGTATTAAGGCTCTTCGATCAGATCGTGGAGGAGAATACTTAAGCCAAGAATTCAGTGATCATTTGAGAGATTGTGGAATTGTTTCACAACTCACTCCTCCTGGAACACCACAATGGAATGGCGTGTCTGAGAGGAGAAATCGGACTTTATTAGATATGGTTCGATCAATGATGAGTCTCTCAACTCTTCCATTATCCTTTTGGGGATACGCTCTAGAAACGTCTGCGTTTACACTAAATAGGGTTCCGTCAAAATCAGTTGCAAAGACACCACATGAGATGTGGACTGGAAATGTTCCGAATGTGTCTTTCCTGAAGATTTGGGGTTGTGAAGCTTATGTTAAGAGATTAATTACAGATAAGCTCGAACCCAAATCTGATAAATGCTACTTCGTTGGTTATCCTAAGGAAACCAAGGCATACTACTTTTACAACCAATACGAGAACAAAGTGTTTGTTGCTCGGAACTGCGTTTTTCTTGAGAGAGAATTTCTTTCCAAGAGAAACAATGGGAGTAAAGTACAACTCGAAGAAGTTCGAGAACCGCAGGAAAATGCTCAACCCGTAGAGGAAGAGCAACAGTTGGATCTACAAAGAGTTGTAGAGACGGCGCCTGTGGAGCCTGAAATTCGCCGATCCGAAAGGATCCGTCACGAACCCGAGAGATATGGATTTCTCGTAACCAATTGTCATGATTTGTTGATCATTGACAGTGACGAGCCAGCGAATTTTGAAGAAGCGATGATGAGCCCTGACTCCGAAAAGTGGCTGAAAGCCGCTGAATCCGAAATGGGATCCATGTCACAGAACCAAGTATGGACTTTGGTTGATTTACCCGATGGTGCAAGACCCATTGAGTGTAAATGGATTTTCAAGAAGAAAATTGATGTGGATGGAAATATTCAGATATATAAAGCAAGACTAGTGGCAAAAGGTTTCAAACAAATTCATGGTATTGACTATGAAGAAACCTATTCACCTGTCGCCATGCTTAAATCCATTCGGATTCTCCTAGCAACAGCTGCTCATTATGATTATGATATCTGGCAGATGGACGTGAAAACAGCTTTCCTTAATGGAATTCTGGAAGAGGATGTGTACATGACACAACCCGAAGGTTTCATCGATCCAAATGCAGCTAGGAAAGTATGCAAACTTCATCGATCCATTTATGGATTGAAGCAAGCATCTTGGAGTTGGAATCTTCGTTTTGATGAAGCAGTCAAAAAGTTTGATTTCATCAGAAGCGAAGAAGAACCATGTGTTTACAAGAAGACTAGTGGGAGCGCAGTTGCATTTCTCGTGTTTTATGTAGATGACATACTTCTTCTCGGAAATGACGTTCCGTTGTTACAGTCTGTTAAGACTTGGCTCGGAAGTTGTTTTTCAATGAAAGACATGGGAGAAGCCGCGTATATTCTTGGAATAAGAATCTATAGAGATAGATTAAACAAGTTGATTGGACTGTGTAAGGACACTTATATCGATAAAGTCTTACATAGGTTCAGAATGCAAGATTCCAAGAAGGGCTTCATACCAATGTTTTATGGCATAAGTCTCAGCAAGAAGCAGTGTCCTGAGACACCTGCTGAGCGAGATCGCATGAGTCGGATTCCCTATGCCTCGGCGTTGGGATCCATCATGTATGCCATGATCTGTACTCGTCCAGATGTTGCTTGTGCTTTAAGCATGATGAGTAGATACCAATCAGATCCAGGTGAAAGTCACTGGACAGCAGTCAAGAATATTTTGAAGTATTTGAGAAATACTAAGGATAAATTCTTGGTGTATGGAGGAAGTGATGAGCTGGTAGTAAGTGGTTACACAGACGCAAGTTTTCAGACAGACAAAGATGATTTCCGATCGCAATCTGGTTACATCTTCTGCCTGAATGGCGGTGCAGTCAGCTGGAAGAGTTCCAAGCAGGACACTGTAGCAGATTCCACAACTGAAGCTGAGTACCTCACTGCTTCTGAAGCGGCAAAGGAGGCTGTTTGGATCAAGAAGTTCATCACTGAACTTGGTGTGATTCCTAGCATTTCTGAGCCAGTGGCTTTGTATTGTGACAACAATGGAGCCATTGCACAAGCAAAGGAACCTAGATCACACCAGAAATCCAAACACATAGAAAGGCGATATCACCTTATCCGTGATATTGTGAATAGAGGAGATGTGAAGATCAGCAGAGTCCCGACGGACGAGAATGTAGCTGATCCACTGACCAAGCCCCTCCCAAGGCCTAAGCATGATTTTCACACTGCTGCTGTAGGCATTAGATTTCTTAAGATATGATCTTGTTTTCAGTGGGAGTTATATTTGGTTTTTTAGTTATGACTTGATGTTCGTAAAATATAATTTGGTTATGTTATTTTAATGAAATTGTTTCAGAATTATTTAATTGTGTTAATTAAATATATTGTCCCAAAGTAATTTATGACATTTTATAGGTCATCAAGTATGTGACTTGATCATGAAACCCTATAAGAAACAAATGACATAAATTATGAATGGTCCCTGGTCGAGGTTGTTAAAATGGGACATTAACAACCACGTGAGACTAGTATGTGAGGTGACTGATGACTATGTTTCATGGAGTCATTCAATAAGTGTATTAAAGTCAATCACATAGATATGTGTTAGAGAACACATGATCGGACTTGACCCGTTAATGAGAACTCTACAAGATGTTATATGAGTGTCATAAGAGTTTCTCATTACGACTAAAGAGTGTAGCCCTTAGACCTGAGTTCATCATGTCCTCTCTTATATGGATTGGTTCGTCTTGACTTTGTCAAACGTCAGCTGTAACTGGTGATCATAAAGACACTGATTAGGCAGATCATGAGATATAAAAGAGACATGGATGGAACAAGATGGGATTTGTACCTCCTATATAACAGGAGTTAAATATCTCTGGGCCTATCGAAGATTTGATGCTGGAAATGCGTGGCCGCGCTCAAACGAGGTGATTGTCAGTCGTTTGTTTTATCAGTACAAATCGGGATTCGATAAACGTGATCTGGCTTAATAAGGATGACACAGTTCTTGCCTTATGCTAGATTGAGATATAGCTACAAAGGGATTAAAGGAATAGATGATTCCAGTACAAGTGGGAGATTGTTGGGAATGTCCTGAAATCTATTGTACTTGCTCTAAGTGAAAGTCGTATAGTCGAGATAAGACAATCACATAACACTAGGTAGTCATAACTCTTGGCTAGAAGCCACTTATGATCAATGAGTTGAGAACTCATTGCTAGTGTTATATGATCCTACAGGGTCACACACCTAAGCAAACTGGGCGTTAAAGACGAGGTTGATCATTAATGTAATGATCCAGTGAATGCATATGTGATATGCATTCGATATCAATGTTCTGGGGCAGCGTCGATCGTTGCAGATAGTGCATCGATCGATGCAC
This sequence comes from Orychophragmus violaceus, assembly GCA_030180135.1. Lineage (NCBI taxonomy): Eukaryota > Viridiplantae > Streptophyta > Magnoliopsida > Brassicales > Brassicaceae > Orychophragmus > Orychophragmus violaceus. The sequence goes on from CM058235.1 coordinate 28,030,782, forward strand.
TCGCGGATTAATCAGATTAATTCGGTTTAATCGTTGGTTAATTCCGTTGTGGTTTAAGCCGACATATATAAGATATATGGTCGACCTAAACTCGTTCCTAACCTAATTCACAGCCACCAGAACATACAAAGAAACCTCTCTGGAGATTAGATCTCCGTAAGGCACTAGCATCCCTGCGGTCCAGTTTGTGTGCGTGTGGATACCAGTAGAGGCGCAGCATTTGAGGCGCTTCGTGATCTCGATTATCTGCTAATACTTCCGCTGCAAATCAAAAGGTAAATCTGAGATCCCATAGATTCAATTATATGAACCTTAGATCCTAGGCTCGGAATTCAGACTAGGGTTGCTAATCCTGATTAGAACTGCTAGAAATTCCTTCATAAGGAATCCTATCCATGCGCCCTCGCTCAGCATGTGTCGCCGGACACTGCTTCTTGCTGAGACTAATGCCATGAGACATCGGTATGAAATCTTTCTTGGAATCATGCATCTTGAATCTGTGCAACACCTTATCAATATAAGTGTCTTGGCACAATCTAATCAGCCTATTTGCTCTATCTCTGTAGATTCTGATTCCAAGGATGTACGCGGCTTCTCCCATGTCTTTCATGGAAAAACAACTTCTGAGCCAAGTCTTAACAGACTGAAGCAACAGAACGTCATTGCCGAGAAGAAGTATGTCATCGACATACAGTACGAGAAACACAATTCCGCTCCCACTAGTCTTCTTGTATACACATAGTTCTTCTTCGTTCTTGATGAAACCAAATTGTTTTACTGCTTCATCAAAACGAAGATTCCAACTCCGTGATGCTTGCTTCAATCCATAAATGGATTTATGAAGTTTGCATACCTTCCCAGCATTCTTAGGATATACAAAACCCTCAGGCTGTGTCATATACACATCCTCTTCCAGAATTCCATTCAAGAAGGCGGTTTTGACATCCATCTGCCAAATCTCATAATCATAATAAGCAGCAGTTGCTAGGAGAATCCGAATGGATTTAAGCATAGCGACTGGGGAATAGGTTTCATCATAGTCAATACCATGAATCTGTTTAAAACCTTTAGCCACCAACCTAGCTTTATAAATTTGGACATTGCCATCCACGTCAATCTTCTTCTTGAAGATCCATTTACACTCAATGGCTTTTGAACCATTAGGTAAATCGACCAAGGACCACACTTGGTTTTCTGACATGGATCCCATTTCGGATTTAGAGGCTCCAAGCTACTTTTCGGAGTCCGGGCCCATCATTGCTTCTGCGAAGGTCGCCGGTTCGTCACTTTCAATGATCATCAGATCATTGCAGTTAGTCACGAGAAATCCATAATATCTCTCGGTTCGTGACGGATCCTTCCGGATCTGTGAACTTCAGGCTCCACAGGCGTGGCCTCCACAGAACTTTGTGGATCCAACTGCTGCTCTTCCTCAGCAGGATGAGCAGCCTCCTGTGCATCTTGAATTTCTTCTAGATGTAGTTTACTCCCACTGCTTTTCTTAGAAAGAAATTCCCTCTCAAGAAAAGAACAGTCCCGAGCAACAAAGACTTTGTTCTCAGTTCGGTTGTAAAAGTAGTATGCCTTGGTTTCCCTAGGATAACCAACGAAGTAGCATTTATCTGATTTGGGTGCGAGCTTGTCAGAGATTAAACGTTTGACATAAGCCTCACAACCCCAAATCTTTAGGAAAGACAGACTTGGAATATTCCCAGTCCACAATTCATGTGGTGTCTTTTCTACTGATTTAGATGGCACCCTATTTAGTGTAAACGCAGACGTTTCTAGAGCGTATCCCCAAAAGGATAATGGAAGATCTGAATGACTCATCATAGACCGAACCATATCCAATAAGGTTCGATTCCTCCTCTCTGACACTCCATTCCATTGGGGTGTTCCAGGAGGAGTGAGTTGTGAAACAATTCCATACTCGCTCAGATAGTCACTGAACTCTTGACTTAAGTATTCTCCTCCGCGATCCGATCGCAGAACTTTGATACTTTTGCCAAGTTGGTTCTGTACTTCATTCTTGAACTCCTTGAATCTATCAAAGGATTCTGACTTATGTTTCATCAAGTAGACGTAGACATACCTACTGAAGTCATCAGTAAAGGTAATGAAGTACTTGTAATTTCCTCTGGCAACAGTGCTCATCGGCCCACATACATCAGTATGAACAAGGCCCAATAAGTCACCGGCCCTTTCATTCGATTTGTTGAAAGGGGCCCTAGCCATTTTGCCCATCAAGCAAGATTCACATTTCTCACATGATTCAAAATCAAATGAGCCCAGAAACCCATTACGATGGAGCCTCTGAATGTGTTTCTCATTGATGTGGCCCAAACGACAATGCCATAAGAAAGTCGGGTTTTCGTCATTTGACTTAAACCGCTTTGTATTTATGTTAAAGACAGGCATTTCTTGGTTTAAGACATATAACCCATTATCTAATGGGGCGCTACCATAAATCGTACCATCACAATTAAAAGAACAAACTTTATTCTTAACAGCAAAATCAAAACCTTCCAAATCCAAAACGGAAACTGAAATTATGTTTCTGCTAATCGCAGGTACAAAGTAGCAATTATTCAATTCTAAAACCATGCCAGAAGGTAAAGACAAATCATAAGTGCCTACGGCCAGTGCAGCAACCTTAGCTCCATTCCCGACCTGTAGCTCCACTTGTCCTTTCTTCAGCGTTCTACTGTTTCTTAGTGCCTGCACATTAGTACAAATATGAGCACCGCAGCCGGTATCCAATACCCACGAAGTAGAACTAGAAGACATAACATTAAGTTTGATAACATAAATACCTGACGCATCATACGTCTTCTTCAGCTTCTTGTAATATTCCATGAACTTCTTGCAGTCTCTCTTCCAATGCCCTAGCTGCTTGCAGTAGTTGCATTTGTCCTCAGGAGAAGGCCCGGATTTGGGCTTGGGCTTGGGCTTTTCTTGACTCTCAATCTGGACAGCTTTAGCTTTTCCCTTATCCTTACTAGGTTTCTTAAACCTTTTACCCCCTTGTACCATCAGTACACTAGGAGTTGCCTTCTTGAGATTCGGCTCTGCTGTCTTAAGCATGCCGTGCAACTCAGTCAATATCTTAGTCATGTTTTGCATGTTGCAGTTCATGATGAACTGATCAAAACACGACGGCAAAGACTGCAGAATCATGTCAGTGGCTAGCTCCTGGCTAATGGCACAGTCCAGTTTCCCCAGGTTATCAATGTAACCCATCATTTTAAGGACATGAGGACTTACCGGACTGTCCTTAGCCAGCTTGCAATCCATGAGAGATTTAACCGTATGGTATCTCTCTGTGCGAGCTTGCTCCTGAAACAAAGCTTTCAGGCTGTTAATCATCTCAATCGGTGACATCACGTTCTCATATTGCTTTTGTAGCTCAGAGTTCAGAGTCACCAGCATTAGACAATTAACGTCTTTGACATCAGCTGAATGCTTACCCCAAGCATTCTTATCTGACTGCGTGGCATTGGAACGTGGCCTCTCGGGGAGAACTCTTGTAAGGACATATTCCTTGTTCTCCTGCCTGAGAACTATTCTCAGGTTCCGATACCATTCCAAGAAATTTGATCCATTAAGCTTGTCCTTCTCAAGGACGGATCTTAGCGAGAAAGTGTTGATGTGAGTTGGGACAGACATAGCTGTAATTAAAAGAGGTAGAGGTTTTAGTTATGATGCTTAAGGAAATGAGAATTCTTATTTAATAAGAAAACTCGCATTGTATTCAAAACTATGTTTCCTCAGATGAATACAATGAACCAAGATCCTCAGCTCACCAAAATTTGAGTGGGCGACTCGCCATCACCCAAACTTTAGTTATCTAGGTAAGCAAATCATTGCTAATTGTACCCAGTACAACGTTTGGTCGCAGATAAGACAATCCATGTCTTATACACTCCGATGTCTCTGGGCCCAGAACTTCTGATAGCCCAGTCAAGTAAACCAATCTCTTCAGTCTTGTGATCATTGACAGTCGCACTGCGAGTCTATCAATGATCACCTGCCTTACTCATGTAGTTGTGGATACCAAGGAATCCAAGACTATCCAACAACGAAACGAGTCTTGACAGTAGACAAGATCGGGCAAGACATCAAGATCACTTGATATTTAGTTGAAGAAAAGAACTATTTAATCTTGATGCATATCCAATATGCATCCAAGAAGTTTTTAAGTTGTTTAAAACATCTAGATTTATTAAGTTCAGGTTAATCTAGAATAGGGAATTATATTTGATTTGGTATTCGCAATTTGAGGTCCAACCATCAAATCTGCGAGTGGTGTGTCGATCGACACATCCTTGTATCGGTCGACACAACCTAATTTAAACCGGACTTCGATAACCGGTCAAACCGGATCGAAATTCCTTAACCGGCTCAATCTAATTGAACCGGTCCGGTTTAATGATCCATGTCTATCGACATGACCAAACCAAAACCAAATTGGCTTTTTCGGTTCAATCCAATTGAACCGGGTCGATAAACGGTAAATCTAATTTAACCGAAATCAACCAATTATAACTGTGTCGACCGACGCACCCAGTGTGTCGATCGACACATTAGGGTATCAGGAAATCCGATCTCTAAGATCGGAACCCTAAAATTTTAATAGGCGTATTCGCGGTGCATCGACCGACACAAGCTTAGTGTCGATCGACACTGTGCGAAAACACTAAAGATTTATTATCGTTTTCGCGGTGTGTCGATCGACACTGTGCGAAAACACAGGTTCATCGGTTTTTCAACAGAAACTTAATCCGAGATTAAATTCTACAAACACGATTTAACAGGCACTAAACAAATCAAATTCATCAGTATTCGATTTAAATGCCTTAGATTCAATAGATTAAACCCTAATAGCTCTGATACCACTGTTGGATAGCCTTGGATCTAGGGTTAGTTATATTGAATCACTGACCTCGATCTTACCTTGAACTGGCAGCGGAATGATTGGTATGACGAGATCAATAGCGACTCAGATGCTTTGCCTCTACCAGATACACACGCACACAAAGCTGGAAAGCCGGGATGCTAGTGCCGGATCTTGGGATCACTGAGTTTTGCTGTCTTTGATTTCTCTGCAAAGACGAAGTGAACGGCTAGGGTTTCAGGTCGAAACTATAAGCCTTATATAGACATGGAATGACTAAAACCGAGCCTTGGTTAATACCAATTCGTTTAAGTCATAAAATCGAAACGTCAGTTTCGAAACCCGATCTGTGTCGATCGACACACATACTGTGTCGATCGACACACCACTATAAACTCAATATCAATGTGTATCCAATACACATCAACATGATCATTACCATAATGATCATTCCCATATTTACGCTTCCAGTTTGCTTAGGTGTGTGACCCTATAGGATCATATAATACTGGCAGTAAGTCTACAACTTACAGATTGCAAGAGGCTTCTAGCAAAACATTGCAACCGCCAGTATTATACGAATGTCTGATCTCGACACACAACTATCATCAGGAGTGAGTACAAGTGTGATTTCAGGACATAATCCCAACAAACATACATACCTTGGCGGTATCTAAAATTTATATAGCGTGCTTTTATCCGTTCGATGGATGTATAGAGCCTCAATCCATATAGGACATGTTGGCTAATATCCGTAAAGGATGTATGTGTTTGTCCACCGCGGCCGCTAACTGATATATCATGGTTTTTACTAGTTTTAGACCATGATATAAGTGTGTTTAGTGTCTTTTTGTGTTCTTTTAGAGTCTTTACAGGTATAATCAGGTTTGGAGCATATTTGGTGATTATGGCACTTTTTGGAGATTTTTGGAGTGTTTGGCCGAGAGATAGAGTTCACTGTCCGAAACAGAGAAATGCGTCGATCGTTGCACTCTAGCATCGATCGTTGCACCAGCGAGATGGGCCAAAACTCGGCGGTTTATGAAGAGTCAAGATATTGCATTCTGATCCAGAAGTTCCTGATATTTACAAAGAAGCCCCTGGCCGAGATTAGACCTATATAATTAAGTTTTTGGTGTTTTATTTACTTACGCTTTCATAATTAAGAGCAGAGGATTTTTAGAGCTTTTGGGGCTGATCTGAACATTTACTTCATCTGTATTTGGAGAAGATTTCGAACCCCTTTTATTCTTTATCTTTTATGCAATTTATTCATCATATGATTATGTTTTCATTATCTATGTATGAGTAGATTTCTAGTTAGGTTTAGGGTTTCTCACATAGGATTTCATGACTTGCTAGACTTGTTTAATTCAGTTAAGGATTCATAACAATATCTGTTCTTCAATCTAATTGTGCTTAAAGCTAGTTCTAACTTGATCAATTAGAATCTAGATCTTAGGTTGCTAAATACGTCACGGAAGTGGGGTTTAGGAATCTGAACTAATTAGGTTGAGCAATTAAACTTCTCGCAAATGAAAGTTTAGTTTAGGATAATTGTGAACATATCAAACTTGGAATTAATGCTAGTTTAATCTGTTAGTTCTCGCAAACGAAAGTTTGGTTTGCTGCACTTAGACTTAGAGAATTATCGCAAAAGAATTTGGTTAATTCTATATCTGTGTTTTGAGTTCTAGAACTGTGCTTAATTAGATCCTTGCTGAATGAACTGTCTGCTTGTCTGATTTCCTGAGAACGCCCTAGACTTAGCGCTTTTAATAACTTGCTTTCACAACCAACAATCTCTGATTTCTGTTTACTTTCTCGCACTGCTTTTAATTCAATCACATTGCTTTCTTCCTAGTTTAATTTCCTGTTCTTGAGCTAATGAATACGGAGTCCCTGTGGATTCGATACCTATATACTACGACTACTGAACTGTGCACTTGCAGTTAGATATAGGATAAAACCTGACACCTATCAAGTTTTTGGCGCCGTTGCCGGGGACTCTTTGAGTCTTCGATAGCTTAGAACCTAGGGTTTTACTAGGATTTTTCGTTTTCTTTTCGTTTTTATTTTTGTTTTTTTTTTAGTTACTGATTTTGTCTGTTTTTCTCTCTGTCGCAGGAACCAATATCGCACTGCGTCGATCGTTGCACTCTAGCATCGATCGTCACTAGGCGATTCAGAGATTGAAGTGATCGTTGCACTGATAGCATCGATCGTTGCCGGACGATTACAGACAGTTTACGCAGACGCAAAAAACTAGAAGTAATCCGAACTTGGACTTAGTTAACCTCGATCTTGAAGAACTTGGACGTCTAGAGAGAACCAACAGAAGAGAGAGAAGAGAAAGGATGGTACAAGAGCGTTTGATTCTGGTACGTGATGCTGAAGGTACCCTGAGGGACCGAGATAACAACCCATACAATGCTGCTTGGCAAAGGGTTGATGCTGAAGGGAATGTCATCCCTGATCCTCCTAAGCAACAGCAATAGGAGCAGAACCAGGGTCAAGGACAGGCCCAAGGTAGACAGATGGTTGTCCATGAGAGGACTTTAGCTGACTACAACAGACCGGATGAGTTTCATAGAAACCGGTCAGCTTTAGTGCTTCCTGCTTTTGAGAGGAATGATTTTGAGATCAAAACCATCTACTACTCGCTGATGAGACAGAATGCATTTCATGGTTACCCAACGGAGCAGCCTATGGATCACATTGATTCGTTTGAGGACGTAGTCACTGGCATGAAGTATGATGGAGTCTGCCCGGACTATTTGTTCCTTAAGCTCTTTCCGCACAGTCTTGCTGGAGACGCTAGTGCATGGCTAAAGCAGCTGGCACCTGCTCAGTACACTACTTGGGCAGCTTTAAAGAGTGAGTTCCTGCGTCACTTCTATGATGATGCGCGCTCAGACCAGTCCAGACAGGACATACTCACCTTTTCACAAGGAGCTGTGGAGCCTTTAAAGACTGCCTGGATGAGATTTAAGCAGTATCAGCGGGACTGCCCACACCATGGATTCACTGAGGTTCAGTTGATTGGCATTTTCTTCAGAGGCATAGATCTTCCATATCAGTCTGCACTGGACAATTCCAGTAATGCTAACTTCAACATCAGGACTCCTACACAGGCTAAGCAGTTGATTGAGAATCTAATAGGCAGCAACAGCTGCAAGACTATGGATGAGAGGAGGAAGAAATCTGGTGGAAGTGTAGAGAATTCTGATATAGCTGATATTAGATCAAGGCTGGACACAGTTTGCAATCTCCTAGCAGGTAAGAAAGCTGTCCACTTTGCCCAAGATGTAGAAGTAATTCAAACTGCGGAGGTCACACAGGAGGAAGATGTGAATTACATAGGAGGTTCCGGATTCCAAGGTAATAGATTTGGTAATCAACAAGGAAACAGATTCTTCAATGGAGGACAGAAAAGTGCTTTCAACAGCAACTCATCTAATTCTGGACAGACTAGTGGTTTTCAGAAGACCTTTGGACAAGGTACTCAGAGAACCTATGGATCTTCATCTTATCAGACTCCTCCTGCACCTACAGCTCATGAGAGTAGAATGGAAGCTATGATGGAACAACTAATGGAGAGTCAGACCAAGATTTCTGTGGACTGCAACAAGAAGTTAGATGATGTCTATGAAGACCTCAATGGGAATTTTGAGTCCCTGAACACTCATATGAAACAGTTGGATACTCAGGTGAACCAGATTTCCAGCTCAATAAAGGGAAAAGGACTAGCAGACACTCATATTAAGGCCTGGTCTGTGTACGTTAATGATGGATCTCACCTAGGTGAAAAATTTGAGCTAAGTACAGCTGAATTGGTGAAGGAAGAAGAAATCCTGGATTTTGGTGAAAAACTCTCGGGTGGAAATTGCAGCATTGCAACGATCGACACACACTTAGTGTCGATCGATGCACGTCGTGAACAGACAGATTCGCTGTGTGATGAAGGTATTGATGCAGACTTGGAGCTTGATGGCTTATTCTCTGGAGTCTCTGAGATCTCTCAACAGGAGATTTATGCGCAGATTGTTAGACAACACTCCCCAGTGTCTGAAGTGATTAAGCGAGAAATTGAAGAGCTTAAGAAGCTAGAGGAGATTGGTGAAGAATTGGAAGAAATTCCAACTTCTGATGATCCACCTTATCATCCATGTGTGCAGAGGTATTTGAACAAGATGATGCCTCTAGATGAAGAGCTGAGAGACTGGGTGGTTATAGTTCCTCAGCATATTAGTGATGTTCTGTTAACCAAGATTCCGAAGAAGATGCCTGATCCTGGAGTCTTTGTGCTTGATTTTTCAATCTTTGAGGATAGTTTCAGGCGTTCTCTGTGTGACTTAGGATCTGCTGGAAGTTTGATGCCATACTATGTGGCAGAGAAGCTGGGTATGCTAGATTTTACTCCTACTAGGACCTCTCTTGTCCTAGCTGATCAGTCCATACGAGTTCCTGAAGGACTCCTGATGGACATACCGGTGAGAGTTGGAAACTATTTAGTTCCAACAGACTTCCTAGTGCTGAAATATGACTGTGATCTGGATGAAGCATTGCTGCTTGGAAGACCATTTTTGGCTACAGCAGGAGCGGTGATAGATGTTAGGAACAGCCTGATAGACCTCCATCTGGGAGATGAGCCGCTGCGTTATGAGATGGATAAGCTGCGTAGACCACTGATAAATGGGCAGACATTCACCATAAGGAATGCAGATGATGAGCAGCCTGATGACACTGTGATTATAGATCCTGGAGCACATTTTACTCCTTCTTTTCTTGGACATGAGCATTCTCCAACAGCCTACTCTCCACCTTGGATGAGGAGACTTGGACAGAGACCGAAAAAGGCTTTGTTGGGATCTCCTGGTGCCTGAAAAATTTTGTCCGTCCGGTCAAGCTATTGACCTTAAACAAGTGTTGGGTGGGAGGCAACCCACCATTAGGTACTAGTGTTTTCTACTTAATTTTTGGTGTTTTTGTTAGGATTTTACGTTTGTTTTTGTTTCTGGTGAGTTTCTGGTTACAGGTCTCGGACAGATTCGCAGTGCGTCGATCGACGCACTTCTGTGTCGATCGTCACAACACGATCGGAATCGCATTGCAGCGATCGTTGCAGTTCTGAGCAACGATCGACCATACATGAAAATCGCCAAGTAACGGTCGATGCACTTAGTGCAACGATCGATGCTTGAGCGACAGAGGTAAACCCGACTCAACAGAACTTTAACATTTTTTATTTTCTTTTTACCGATCCTTCGCTTGACACTACTGGGGACAGTGTGTCTTAAGTGTGGGGGAGGTGCTACTGACGTTTATCTTTCTGTTTTCTTAAGAGTCAGTCCATTTTTCAAAAAATTTTGTTTTATTGAGTCAAAATTGTTTAAGTAAGAAACTATGATTTTCGGAGAAGATTTACAAGACTTGCAGGAGCTTAAGTAACCATTGGGATGAAGTTGCAGGATCTATCTCTGACCATTAGAAAACCCCATCACAGATCAACTTACTGGGAACACCCACATCACTTCAGGTATCAGAGGATCCTTTTACTGACTTCAACCTTAATACTGACTTAGATTTCTCACCTAAGGGCTTGGTATACTTTGTGTCGGATTCCCTGTTAGTTCTGACACAGCCTGTCAACCTATCCTATTTAGTTCCCTTCTCCCCTTCTATAAAGTAAAAAAAAAAAAAAAGATAATAAACTGAGGATGAGTTAGTAACTCCGAAGTGGTCACAGGAGTGGTAGAGACCCCTATTATCTCCTGTGCTATCCATGGAATGTGTCCAAAGTACACCCCATAACGTGAAGAACACTGATAAAAAAAAAATGATACCCAATGTGGGAAAAATCAGTTGTTAAAGAAGGGAAAAAGAGAAGAAAAGGACTAAAGAAAGATAGTATGGTGGTCTAGAGCTGATAAGGTAAGAATCCATGTGCCCTTTGATCGATACTCCTTAGGTGAGACCGCACTTAAATACTTGCAGAAGTCAGTAGGGAGAATTTGAATGCTTGAATGTGATTGTGGAGTTTACTTAGGACAGTTGCTAAGTGTGGGGGAAGTACATGTTGGTCTTGATATCCTGTGATTGATTCTTTCAGTGGTTTACTAAGGGGAATCTGAGTATTGTAGCTTCTAGGATGAAATGAGTTTCTGAAGAGTTTTCAAACCTCTTCACCAAGCTTTAGTTCTCTGTTTTGCTTGAGGGAAAGCAAAGGCTAAGTGTGGGGGAGTTGATATATCATGGTTTTTACTAGTTTTAGACCATGATATAAGTGTGTTTTAGTGTCTTTTTGTGTTCTTTTAGAGTCTTTTACAGGTATAATCATGTTTGGAGCATATTTGGTGATTATGGCACTTTTTGGAGATTTTTGGAGTGTTTGGCCGAGAGATAGAGTTCACTGTCCGAGACAGAGAAATGCGTCGATCGTTGCACTCTAGCATCGATCGTTGCACCAGCGAGATGGGCCGAAACTCGGCGGTTTATGAAGAGTCAAGATATTGCATTCTGATCCAGAAGTTCCTGATATTTACAAAGAAGCCCCTGGCCGAGATTAGACCTATATAATTAAGTTTTTGGTGTTTTATTTACTTACGCTTTCATAATTATGAGCAGAGGATTTTTAGAGCTTTTGGGGCTGATCTGAACCTTTACTTCATTTGTATTTGGAGAAGATTTCGAACCCCTTTTATTCTTTATCTTCTATGCAATTTATTCATCATATGATTATGTTTTCATTATCTATGTCTGAGTAGATTTCTAGTTAGGTTTAGGGTTTCTCACATAGGATTTCATGACTTGCTAGACTTGTTTAATTCAGTTAAGGATTCATAACAATATCTGTTCTTCAATCTAATTGTGCTTAAAGCTAGTTCTAACTTGATCAATTAGAATCTAGATCTTAGGTTGCTAAATACGTCACGGATGTGGGGTTTAGGAATCTGAACTAATTAGGTTGAGCAATTAAACTTCTCGCAAACGAAAGTTTGGTTTAGGATAATTGTGAACATATCAAACTTGGAATTAATGCTAGTTTAATCTGTTAGTTCTCGCAAACGAAAGTTTGGTTTGCTGCACTTAGACTTAGAGTATTATCGCAAAGGAATTTGGTTAATTCTATATCTGTGTTTTGAGTTCTAGAACTGTGCTTAATTAGATCCTTGCTGAATGAACTGTCTGCTTGCCTGATTTCCTGAGAACGCCCTAGACTTAGCGCTTTTAATAACTTGCTTTCATAACCAACAATCTCTGCTTTATGTTTACTTTCTCGCACTGCTTTTAATTTAATCACATTGCTTTCTTCCTAGTTTAATTTCCTGTTCTTGAGCTATTGAATACCGGAGTCTCTGTGGATTCGATACCTATATACTACGACTACTGAACTGTGCACTTGCAGTTAGATATAGGATAAAACCTGACACCTATCGAGAACTGACACCTGACACCTATCTTCCCCGGCAACGGCGCCAAAAACTTGATAAGTGTCAGGTTTTATCCTATATCTAACTGCAAGTGCACAGTTCAGTAGTCGTAGTATATAGGTATCGAATCCACAGAGACTCCGGTATTCAATAGCTCAAGAACAGGAAATTAAACTAGGAAGAAAGCAATGTGATTAAATTAAAAGCAGTGCGAGAAAGTAAACATAAAGCAGAGATTGTTGGTTATGAAAGCAAGTTATTAAAAGCGCTAAGTCTAGGGCGTTCTCAGGAAATCAGGCAAGCAGACAGTTCATTCAGCAAGGATCTAATTAAGCACAGTTCTAGAACTCAAAACACAGATATAGAATTAACCAAATTCCTTTGCGATAATACTCTAAGTCTAAGTGCAGCAAACCAAACTTTCGTTTGCGAGAACTAACAGATTAAACTAGCATTAATTCCAAGTTTGATATGTTCACAATTATCCTAAACCAAACTTTCGTTTGCGAGAAGTTTAATTGCTCAACCTAATTAGTTCAGATTCCTAAACCCCACTTCCGTGACGTATTTAGCAACCTAAGATCTAGATTCTAATTGATCAAGTTAGAACTAGCTTTAAGCACAATTAGATTGAAGAACAGATATTGTTATGAATCCTTAACTGAATTAAACAAGTCTAGCAAGTCATGAAATCCTATGTGAGAAACCCTAAACCTAACTAGAAATCTACTCAGACATAGATAATGAAAACATAATCATATGATGAATAAATTGCATAGAAGATAAAGAATAAAAGGGGTTCGAAATCTTCTCCAAATACAGATGAAGTAAAGGTTCGGATCAGCCCCAAAAGCTCTAAAAATCCTCTGCTCTTAATTATGAAAGCGTAAGTAAATAAAACACCAAAAACTTAATTATATAGGTCTAATCTCGGCCAGGGGCTTCTTTGTAAATATCAGAACTTCTGGATCAGAACGCAATATCTTGACTCTTCATAAACCGCCGAGTTTCGGCCCATCTCGCTGGTGCAACGATCGATGCTAGAGTGCAACGATCGACGCATTTCTCTGTTTCGGACAGTGAACTCTATCTCTCGGCCAAACACTCCAAAAATCTCCAAAAAGTGCCATAATCACCAAATATGCTCCAAACCTGATTATACATGTAAAAGACTCTAAAAGAACACAAAAAGACACTAAAACACACTTATATCATGGTCTAAAACTAGTGAAAACCATGATATATCACTAACGGATAAGACAATCTATTCCTAATAACTATGCATGCGACGTAATAGTGGGCGGATTCTAAGTTACAAAGTTCATATCCTAATTCTGATTTAAGAGAAAATGAACTTAAATGAAAAAGAGAGAAAGAGTTTATTTACCGGATAACTCCAAGGGCGTGGTCAGGTAGTTGAACTTTTGCGGGCGTGTCATATCTCCAGCTAAGATATGTTGTGTAGAATTTCCGTGGAGAATGTTCAGCTTGGGATTCACAAGGAGAGTGGCCAGCTCGGAATTCTTGCGGAGACTGGCCAGCTCGGAAATTCGAGTTGGTTCAGCTCGGCCCGAGTTGGTTCAGTTCGGGAATTCCAAGCTGGTTTGGCTCTGAAATCCGAGTTGGTCCAGCTCAGATCCGAGCTGGTTTAGCTCGGAAATTCGAGCTGGTTCAACCCAGATCCGAACTGGTTTAGCTCAGAAATCCGAGCTGATTCAGCTCGGTCCGAACTGGTTCGGCTTGGAAATTCCGAGCTAGTTCAGATTGGTCCAAGCTGGTTCAGATTGGTCCGAGCTGGTTCAGTTTGGGAATTCTGAGCTGGTTTGGCTGGCTTGTACTTCCCTAGCTGACCTTTCCGGACTTTTCCTAGCTGGTTCGCTTGAAAATTCCGAGCTGGTTTGTTCGAAAGTTCCGAGTTGATTCGTTTGAAAGTTCCGAGTTGATTCGTTCGAAAGTTCCGAGCTGGTTTGGCTAGCTAGGATTTTCCTAGCTAATTCGCTGGAAATTTCCAAGATAGTTCTTTGGAGATTTATAAGAAGTTGGAAGGATTTTGAGTTCGAGAATTGTTTTAAAAAATTTCTAAATTATGATATGGAAGTATAGATATATACGGACCCACTCTCCCCCCCCCCCCCCTTTTGAGAGGAAGGACAGCTGAACCGATCAAAAGACCGGCTGCCTACGTACCCCTTTCGGGGATCAAGCCGTCCCGTAGTTCAAAATGTAGGAAGTCTTGGCTTAGTGATAATACTTCTTTAGGTGCATTGCATACCAGCTTCTGGGAACTTCGATGCCGTCCATGTTAGTCAACTCGTATGCCCCTGGTCAGACTACTTTCGTTATTTTGTAAGGTCCTTCCCAGTTAGCTCCCAGCTTACTTGCGTTTCGCACGGGGGTTATTTGAAATACCTTCCGCAGAACCAGATCCCCTACGCAGAATCTCCTACTGCGGATGTTCGAGTTGTAGTACCTCGCGGCCGCTTGCTGATAATTTTGGATACGGACTAATGCTCTGTCACGTTGTTCGTCAATCAAGTCCAGTTCGTCTAGAAGCATCGAATGATTTAGGCCTTCTTGTCTAGGGAATAGTTCGCGACGTGTCCTTGGGATTTCGACCTCAGCTGGGATTACGCATTCCGATCCGTACACGAGTGCGAATGGTGTTTCGCCAGTTGCTCGCCTGGGGGTCGTTCGGTGCGACCACAAGACTCCTTCCAATTCATCCGCCCATCTTCCTTTCTTTTCGTCGAGTCGTTTCTTAAGACCATCGAGGACCGTTTTGTTGTCAGCTTCGGCCTGCCCATTCCCTTGGGGATATCGCGGTGTCGATTTTTGTAGTCGTATCTTCCATTTCTCTCTAAAAGCCTCGAAACGTGTTGAGATGAATTGTGAACCGTTGTCTGTAACGATCTCGTATGGTACTCTGTGCCGATATATAATATTATTCCATACGAAGCTTTCGAGTTGGGCGTCTTTGATGCTAGCATATGAATCAGCTTCAATCCATTTCGAAAAATAGTCTGTCAGGACTAGAAGGAATCGTTTCTGTTTGGATTGATGAAGCGGTCCTATTATGTTCATCGACCAACGCATGAAAGGGTAAGGTGCCGAAATTGATGATAATAGTTCGGCAGGTTGATGGATTGTCGGAGCGTGCCTCTGGCATTTTTTCACATTCTCGAGAAAATTTCTCGCAATCTTTCATCATCGATGGCCAGAAGTAGCCGTGGCGCTTGATTTTTACTACCAGTGCTCTTCCTCCAGAATGATTTCCGCATGAGCCGTTGTGGACTTCTTCATAACTCGTCTTGCTTCTCTGGCTTCGATGCATGACATTAAGGGACCCGATAGTCTCCACTTATAAATATTTCCTTCCATCAAAACGTAGCGAGCGGCCTGCACTTTAATTTTGCGTGCTGCCCACTTATCTTCAGGGAGTTCGCCGTTTGCTATGTACGAACGGATCGTCTCTATCCACTTCTTTTCGCAGCCATATTCTCCATCAGTCCGTGTGTTGGTCTCAGCATTTTCTTCTTCTGGGGGGGAAGTTTTCATCTTCCTCTTCTGGTGGATAAGCCAGATTGATCGTTTCGGAATTTCCAATGCTTGGATGTTCGATAAACTCCACCGGAATGATCCGCTTCAAGCCTGGTTCTGACGTCAAGGCCAGTGCTGCCAATGCGTCGGCTGGCACATTTTCTCCTCGGGGAATTCGTTTCAGATTGAAGCTCTTGAGTGGTTTCACCAAACCCTGGACGATTTTTAGGTATGCTTCCATCCTTTCGTCCCTTGTCTCGTACTCCCGCTGTATTGGCTTGCGACTAGTTGCGAGTCGCAGAATGCTTGTATGTTTTGGATCTTTAAGGCATAGACTAGTCTAAGTTTGGTAATTAAAGCTTCGTATTCTGCTTCGTTGTTTGAAGCGTGGAAAGTCAAGCGAAAAGATTGCTCCAGTATCTCTCTGGTTGGCGAGGTCAGGCGGATTCCTACCCCGGATCCTTGTTTCGATGAGGAACTGTCTACGTGGAGTAACCAGTTTGAATCCTCTGTTAATCCCTCCTCCCCTTCTTGCGGTAGCTCGACCAAGAAATCTGCCAGCACTTGAGACTTCGCGCATGTCCTGGAGCTTTACTCGATGTCGAACTCGCTGAGCTCTATCGCCCATTTGGCCAATCTTTCGGATTGGCTTGGACTATGAAGGATTGTCCGCAACGGAAAAGTTGTTAAGACTATGATTGAATGAGACTGAAAGTATGGTCTTAATTTCCGGGCGGACATTACCAATGCGAGTGCCAGTTTCTCGATTTGTGGGTAGCGCGTCTCCACGTCTGTTAGCGTTTGGCTGACATAGAAGATCGGCTTTTGCTCTCCACTATCCTCCCTGATAAGAACTCCACTTACCGTTGTTGTTGATACTGCCGTATATAGGAACATGGGCTCTCCCTCAATTGGTTTTGCCAGTACCGGCGGATTTGCCAAATATTTCTTCAGCTGCTGGAAAGCTTCTTCGCATTTTTCAGACAATTCGAAAGTCTTGTTGCCTCTTAAGGTATCGTAGAAAGCTAAGCACTTGTCGGTTAATCGCGAGATGAACCTGTTTAATGCTTCTACACGTCATGTTAATCGTTGGACTTCACGTTTCGTCGTCGGTGAGGACATTTGTATCAGGCGTTGATTTATTTCGGATTTGCTTCGATGCCTCGATGAGTCACGAGGTACCCGAGAAATTCTCCGGATGCTACTCCGAATCTGCATTTGGTTGGGTTGAGCTTCATGTTATGCTTATTTAGCTGTCCGAAACATTCTCGCAGATGTTCCACGTGGTTCTTTTCCTCGAGAGACTTGACCAGCATGTTGTCTATGTATACTTCCATAGTCCTTCCGAGTTGTTCGGCGAACATTTTGTTTACCAAACGCTGGTATGTTGCCCCGGCGTTTTTCAGGCCGAAGGGCATAACCTTGTAGCAATAGATCCCTCTGTCAGTGAAGAAGGCCGTTTTATCTCTATTGTCTGGGTTCATCATGATTTGGTTGTATCCTAAAAAAGCATCCATGAATGTGAGCAGTTTGTTTCCTGCGGTTTCTTCCACTAGCCGGTCTATGTGCGGAAGTGGAAACCTGTCTTTGGGACACGCCTTCTTCAGATCCGTGAAGTCGACGCAAACCCTCCATTTTCTGTTTTTATTTTTTACTACTACTGGGTTTGCGAGCCAGTCTGGATACTTGACTTCGATGATTGAACCGACTTTAAGAAGTCTTTCCACTTCATCGTTGACTGCCTTAGTTCTTTCGGATCCTAACTTTCTTCTTTTCTGCCTGACGGGTTTTATCGTTGGGTCGACGTTCAGTTCGTGACTTGCAATGTCCATACTAATAACAGGCATGTCTTCTGCCGACCAGACGAAACTGTTCACGTTCTCTCGGAGACATAACACTATCCCTTCTTTGATCGAATCATCCAGGTTTGCTCTGATATCTACGCATCGTTCCGGATGATCGTCATCTATGCAGAATGATGTCACAGGTTCGCAAGGCTCGTCATCTTCTTCTTCATATGTTTGGTTAACCGTTCGGAAAGCTCAGGGAAGTCTAGCTCGGATGTTTACAAGAGGTGCATTCAGCTCGGAATTCCGGAAGGGATAAACCATGTTTGGAAAAAGAGAAAGGAAAGGTTCGGATCCGAGCCAAGTTGGTTGCAACCAGCTCGGAAATACGAGCTGGTTCAGCTTGGCGATTCCGAGCTGGTTTGGCTCGGTTCCGAGCTGAGTCAGCTTATTCTCTGTCTGTTTGGTTGTGTCGTTGATCCGCAATCCCTGTTGGGAGGTATGTTTGTCCGAATGGTCTGTCGTATACGAGATGTTGTTTGAAACATATCTGTTAAATCCGTTTGTTCAATAAGTCGTTCAAGTGAAGTTGGCAATACTTCGTATAACTTGGTTATTCATGCGAGACGTTGAACGTCCGATGCGGACATTCGTGTGTGTCCGATTGCCTGATCTTGTCTTCGGCTATTGTTTTCGTCGAGGAGGTTTTTGACCCCAACATATAAAATTAATTATTAAACAACAAAATATAGATTACACAAATTTGTATTAATATTGTATTTAAATTTACTTTATGTATTGTGTTGAATATAACAATGTATATTATTTTATTTACAAATTATATTTTCTAAATAACAAATGTTAGTTATGAATTTTTTTAGCAATCTAAAATTTTATATGTATACAGTACTTTGGACCGCTTGTTATCCGCTTTTACCATTCAAACATATGTTTTGAACCGCTAGATCCACTTGGCCCATACTTATACCGCTATATCCGCTTGATCCGCTTGATCCGCTAGATCCGCAATGTATGATCCGCTTTCTCCATTCGAATCCTTAATAGAGATACTATACACTTTCATACAACAATATCCAATCACTTAACAAAGAAAAAACCACCCCATATCACCTCAAGTTTTTCAAGTTCATTCTAATTTGAGCCTCAAAAGTACTTAAAAGACGGGACGTTTGCAAAAATGCCCTCGAAATTGAAGTCAACCCTGATTATACCCTCGGCCTTCTCCTTCCTCTCCATCGCTAATATATCCCCTTATTAATCTGGATATTCACAGGAATGCCATCGTCAGACTTCATTTGAAGTCTGATATTTGAAATCAAAAGACAAAAGGACCCAAATTTGTTTTGGATATTCACGAAAATGCCATCGCCATGAATGCTCAACAACCACGACACCCACCATCGCCGACGATTTAATGTGTAATCCAGCTCATTTTTTCACCATTAAAGCTCAATTAAAGCTCAAGAATCTGAGCTCGGACGTTCTCCTCACCGATTTCTCTTTTCCCCTTTGATTTTGTGGGATTTTTCGATATTTTTCGATTCAAAAGTAGCGAAATCGTTTATCATCTAATAAAAACAGCAAAACACGTCTCGGATTTGGGGCTTTCGGTGATTTTAGACGTTCTGGGAAATCGACGCGGCTAAAAACAAACGGAAATCGGAGATTGGTAAGAACATTTTCATATCGTCGATTTTCAGATCCGGTTTTGTAGTCTGCATCTTTTCGTAAGCCTCAATATGGTCAACAAGAGGGTAGTTTTGCAATTGACTTTCAATTGCCAGACCTCCATAGAAGTCTGTTAAATTCCTTTGAAAACAAAAAAATACATCGTTAAAAAGTCCAAATAAGAAGAGGGTAGTTTTGCAATTGATTCAAATTTGTTTTTTTTGTCAGACTTCTGATGTAGTCTGGCAAGAAATTGACCGATTCTTGACTTTTTGTCAGACGGAATCCGTTGTCTGAAAATAACGGGGGGTAGAAACTGCAATTGATCCAAATTTTCAAACGTTGACCAAAATAAGCGAAAAAAATGTCAGACATGTAAATCTGTCTGAAAATAAGAAAAATAATCTAAGACGGCTATATACATCTGAATTTCCAAAACTTTGCCAGACGGCAAAAGACATTTGAACTATTGAATTTTGCTCAACGCTCGAAAATGCGATGTTTTTCATCAGACTTCATTCGCTGTCTGAAAAAATTGTCAGACAGCATAAGAAGTTTGATGAGATATCAGACTTCCGAAGATGTCTGACATTTCAAAATCAATTGCAAAACTACCCTCTACTTTTTCTTCAGACTTCGGAAGAAGTCTGATTACTTTCAGACTTCTGCGAGAAGTCTGACATTTCAAAATCAATTGCAAAACTACCCTTTTTCAGACTTCTTGAGCTGTCTCACAAAAAATTTAAAAACTTCCAAAGCAGACAGCCTGCGCTGTCTGAATTGTTTCAGACTGCATCCGCTGTCTGGCATTTCAAAATCAATTGCAAAAATACCCTCTTTTTCAGACTACCATAGACGTCTGGTTATATAGAAAGCAGACTTCTATAGACGTCTGAAATATGTCAAACTTTTAAAATGCATTTTTATTGTATAATTGTGATTAATTTCGTTGACATTAATTTTTTTACATGTGTGTTAGTGTTATATGTTCCTTCTGCGTGAGTTTTACATTCTTATATATGGTAATTATTTTTAAATAAATTTTTGAATAATATTGGCAATGTAGCTAATAGCATCCCCATTAGACTTCACAAAGAAGTTTGGCTTTTCCCAAAAGATCTCTAATGTTGTTTATACGTGTTTGTTTATACAGATAATGGTTCAGTTACCTGTTAATTTTGGTGAATGGGTTGTGAGAGACCAGATTTGGCATTTTGTGGTTGATAAGCTCAAAGGAGGGTGGTTTATCACTCTGCGTGATGGTTCTACACATCAAGAACTAGTTGAGATGGTACAAGATGATTATATGCTGGACAAGAAAACCGACCTGGTGGAGTTATCATATCCATTGCCGGAAGCACTCTTGAAACAAATGGATCCGGATAGCCCTCCGGTTTATGTCACAAATGATAGGCAAGTAAGGAGCATGGTTGAGTTAGCTAATACGCATTTAATCCGTCTATGTGTCTCGAGCCGATCCCGTATGGATGATGAAGATGCTGTGAATCATGATGACAAATATGAATCTGAAGATGTAGACGAAGATGACAAAGAAGAAGACTGGAATGCGGAATATGTGGACTCAGTCTCGGAGGATTCTGTTTGTGGTGGTGGTGGTAATGATGGTGTTGGTAACTTGGATGTGCCTGAGAATGTTTTCATGGAACACGCTGAGGCTTACCATGACGATGCTGATTATACCCTATATGGGAAAGTTAAACATGAAGATGTAGATGTGGAAGAAGATGAAGATTATCAGAAATATGAGTTGGAGAGTATGAATAATCAGAGTGTTCGCAAAAGGGACTTATCTGAGGGTATCATTCTCAATAAGTGTTTTGATAGCAAGAAAGACCTAATATCAGAGCTACGTTTGACGGCGATAATGAAGAAATTCGCATTTAGGACAGAGAAGTCTGACAAGACACGTTTTGTGGCTAAATGTCGTGTGGAAGGATGCAAGTGGATGCTTCGAGCATGTGTGAAGAGCGAACCAAACAAGTACTGGGTGATGATCTATTCAGAAACACATTCATGCTCGATGGCGGACCGGATGTCTACGCGCAAACGTTTTACTCCAGTTTATATTGGTTGGTTGTTTACTGAAACTTTTGGTATGATTGAGGGGATAACACCAAAGCATGTCAAAGTATCAATGAAGAAGCAGTTTGGGATTAGGATGAGCTACACAACCGCATACAGAGCATTGTTACATGCTCAAAGGATTGTGAGAGTAACAGCGGAAGATGGGTACGCGAGACTGCCTTCTTTTTTGCATGGAATCAGGCAAACCAACCCGGGAACAGTAACTGGGCTTGAGCTAGATGAGAAGAATAGATTTAAGTATCTATTTATAGCATTTGGAGCTTCCACACATGGGTCTACGTATCTTAGAAGAGTCATTGTGGTGGATGGTACTCATCTTAATGGAAAGTATGGCAGTGTTATGCTAGTGGCGGCCGCACAAGACGGAAATTTTCAAATATTTCCGTTGGCTTTTGGAATTGTAGACTCTGAGAACGATGACTCGTGGAGATGGTTTTTCACCAAACTGAAAGAATGCATTTCAGACCAATATCCTTTGGTCATAGTCTCGGATAGATGTGAGTCGATCAAAAATGCGTGTGAAGCAGTTTTCCCTTGGGCACAGCGAGGGATATGCTATTACCATCTACAAAATAATATTGTTACCAAGTTCAGGGGAAAACATCTTCTGTACTTGGTGAAAAACGCGGCTTACGCTTATACAATTTACGATTTCGACCGAAACATGGCTTCCTTACGAGCGGCAAATCCTGAACTTGCTGATTACTTGGAAGAGGCGGATGTGAGTCTATGGTCACGCGTGCATTTCAACGGAGACAGGTACTTAGCGGTCTGACAATAGTTATCAGACTTCTAATGATGTCTGATACAATTATGAGACCTCTGTTGCTGTCTGATTATTTTTCCAGACGACTGGAGATGTCTGAAAGCATAATGTTTTTATGATACTTTCTAATTCTTACTTGGGTTAACCTCTTTCAAATTGGTGGATACAGGTACAACATAAAGACGAGCAACATTGCTGAGTCTATAAACTCCGCAGTTAAGAAGGCAAAAGGATATCCCATATCTTTCCTTTTAGAGTTTATACAAGAGAAACTAGGGACGTGGTTTTGTAAAAGGCGGCTAGATGCAATGAGTCTCTCAACAACATTTAGCCGAGGAGTTGAATATTTGCTGGCTATTCGTGAATATTATGCAGATATGATGACGGCAGAACGCGTAGATACGTATAAGTTCGTTGTTAAGGGAGGACATAGGGATTGTGTTGTTGATTTGGAACATCAGAAGTGTGAATGTGGTGTTTGGGATTACGAAAAGATACCTTGCTCACATGCCATATGCGCTGCACCGGAACTTGAGCTACACATTTCTACCCTTGTATGTCCATCTTACAAAACGGACTACTTGTACGCTGCATACTCGCGCAACATATTACCAAAGAATGTTACCGGAAAGGCAAATCATGACACCGTGCGTGTCTATCCGCCGGAAGAGAGGCGGAAGCCTGGAAGACAAAAGAAGTCGAGGTGGCAATCTATGCTAGAAATAGCCAAGAAGAAGAGCACTAAACCGCGGAAACTACACAAGCAATATTGTTGTTCGAACTGCAAACAACCAGGCCACAAACAACCTAATTGTCCACAACCTCAGGCTGATTAGAAATGGTTGAAATCTTATATGTTTTAGGGATTTCTGAAGTCTGATTTGTGTTCGTGTTCAGTGAAGTCTGATAAGTTTTAGGGTTTACAGAAGTCTGATATTTTTTTAGGGTTCACTGAAGTCTGACGTAGTGATGTATTCCAGAACTCTAATATTTAAACTTGTCTCAATTGTTTGGGTTATGTTTCAACAAGCGTAGTAATAAACATAACTAGAATTAGTGCTTAAGTTTGTTACATAACTAAAAAACAAACACAAAAGTAGGCCAAAAGATTGATGTGTTTTTTACAACCACCATAGATATGTATTGTTTAGGAATGCAAAAGATAGAGGCGGTCTATTTATCACCGTAGGTGTCAAGCAAAGCATACTCGGAACGTTGCTCTTCACCTGTTCGCTTGAGTTCAAACAATATGTCAAAAGCTAGCCTGTCCCTGATTGACTTGATGTTCTTATCACAAAGATACTTTGGAAACTCCATTCCAAGTGAATGGAACTCGATGAACTTCAAGCAGAACACTCCACAGTCACCTGTTTGTTTGTTTTGAGGAAGATCGTCGCTCCTAACAATCGAGTGGGTGTAACGATCGACTGGGTAAGGCCATCCATCAGCATCAGGTATTTTCAAGATGTGCATCGCATAAGGAAACATCTCGCAGATTGGTGCCACTGCCGCTCCGACCAACTCATCAGTCCTATCATTAATGATGCTGTCCCATACTGTTACGTGCCTATCCGGGATAGAAATCATAATTGCTACCCAATGATTTCCGCCAGTGTGCAGTGCGGTGTAAATATAATCAATATCCACCGCCCAAGCCTTCGGTGATTTGCAGAATAGTGGTAGGTCACCAGTGAAGTAATCAAAACAACCAGCAGGAAGCATTCTAGTTGCGGCTGGTTCATTCCCTCCAGCACCACTACTAATAAAAGTTGGATAGTGTTGACGCCACAAGGCTTGAAGGAGTGTGTCAATGAAACACAGCCTCTCCCTCCTGAACCATTCCGGATGGCTGTGTTGGCGAAGCCTCAACAGGTCAATACCCGCATCAATTTGCTGCATTAAGCCAAGCATGTGTTAATATAAAAAAAAAAAAACACAACCAGACAGCTATGGAAGTCTGGATATACAATCAGACTTCTTTGGAAGTCTGAGTATAAATCCAGACTTCTTTGGAAGTCTGAATAAACAACCAGACTTCTTTGGAAGTCTGAATATACATCCATATTGGAATGGAGTTCTTAATTCATAACCATTGGAGTAATACTGACCGTGTCATGCAGCCATTCCTTTGGAGTGCGAAGATCGTAATACCATTGTAGTGATGTGTTCAGTTCCCTAGTTGGATAACCCCTACAAAAAAACAATACACTTGTTAGACATCGAGTTAGGTGTACATACTTACAATCTAAGCAGAGTATCAACACATATGGCTGTCTTTTGTTGTAATCATTAAGTGCCTTCACTTGCATCCTGGTGATAGCAGCACAAGGGTCATATCTCGGTGGAACCTGTGCTTGGACAACAGGTTTAGCTGGAGTCTTCACCTTCTCCTTTTGTTTAACCTGGGTTGCCTTTGCTTGCATGTAAACTTCAGCTGCCGCCTGCTTAGTGTCCTGTTTAAACTGCCGCGTAGAATCGAAGTTTATGCCCGTAGCCGACTGTGCAACGACCATGACACTCGGATCTGTGCCATCGGGTATACTCTGCATAGACAATTTGACAACCCATGTTAAACATAATGTTCGAACTAAAATTCACACAAGAACCAGACTTCACTAGACGTCTGGTAACTAGAATACATAACATGTCAGACATCCATAGACGTCTGACATGTGCTAAATGCCATCGAAAAATCATAGCAAGCCAATGCAACATAAGTCTAATGCCAGGAATCCATGTTCAAAGCAAATACAAGAACCAATGGGGAAAAAACAAATACTATTATGCTTCAGCCTTTACAATGTTCATAAAGCAATAGAAGGCTACTTCCCCTCAAGTGATTTCTTCATAAGCCTGCTACTTCTCTTAGGCCCAACGTTCTTTTCCTTATTTGTATCCAGAGATTGAGGGTTTTGGAGACTAACCGCATCATCATTCGCAATCGGTATGATTTCCTTAGAGGGATTGGCGGATTTATCTGCTGCTACTTTAGGCTTCGCTTTCCCTGCATGTTCAGGTTCGGATACCTTCAGTACAACTTTCTTCAGGTTCCTCTTAGGCCTTTCTGAAGGATTATGGGTGTTTTTCAAGGTTCAATTCCCAAATTACAACCTAACACATAACCTTAAGCAGATCTAGGTTCTTGCAAAACGAATCATAAAACAAACCTGATCTTTACCTTTTGCAGCGGAGTGATTGGTGGTAATGACAAGATCAGATTAGAGCTGATGAGAATCGGCTCCTCCTTTGGTATCCACACTCTTACAAGCCGGGATGGCTGCTAGACCAAAGAGATGGATCAGATCAGAAAGAGAGAGTTGAGAGAGAGGCAAACTCGCGGCCAAGGAAGAGAAAAATCGCAGGCCACATCACTTCCTTAGGGTTTTCTCATTCTTTTATCTCTCATTAATGGGCCCAAGTCATTAGACTAATGGCTCATTAATCTTTTGGGCCCAAGACACAAATCAGACAAAAGCCTGCATTTTGTCTGGCCCAATTCTCTGATCCAATACAGTAAATGCCATTGCATCTTACCGTATTAATTCCATTTAACTTTCCCGTTAGCTATGGTGTGTGACCCTTCGGGATCATACAATACTGGTAATAAGTCCTAAACTTATAGATCAAGAGCGGACTCTAGCAAGCCATCATGATCACCCAGTATTTATGACTTATGTCTGATCTCGACACTTATCATACTTTCTAGAGATAGTACGGGTAGATTTCAGGACATTCCCAACAATCTCCCACTTGTACTGGAATCCTACAAAGGACATTCCCAACAATCTTCCGATTGTACTGGAATCCTACATTCCCTAATCCTTTTGTCTCAATATCTCGATCTGGCATAAGGCAAGATGCGTGTCATCCTTATATAGCCAGACCATGTTTATCGGACCAGATTTGATACTGACAATTCAAACGACTTGGGCAAGTCCGTTTGGGAATGGCCATTCTCTTACCAGCTATCAAATCTCCGATTGGCCTAGAGATATTACCTCCGTTAAACGGCAGGGACAAATCCCATCTTGTTCCATCACTATGAACTACACAATTCATAATACACCCAACCAAGGTCCGTATAGCTCCCAGTTACGAAACAGCGTTAGACAATGATCAAAGCGCATTACTCCATGTGCAGCCACATGCATGCGAACTCAGGTCTAAGGACTATATTCTATAGTCGTATATGAGAACTTCTTATGACACAGATATTAATATCTTGCAGAGTTCTCATCTTGCGGGCCATGTCCGGTCATATGCTCCCCTACATATACCTATGTGTCGACTTTGATGCCGCGCATCTATGACCCCTCGAAACTTGGTCATAAGTCTCAACACAATCTAGTCTCAACAGGTTGTTGGTGTTCCAATTTCAACAACCTTCGACTATGGACACTATGATTTATGTCACTTCATTAAATATGGGGTTTCAGGATCAAGTCTACTCATGTACTTCGATGGCCCATATATAGTGACATGAATCATTTTGGAACGATTATTTATATCACAGTTAAAATAATCCAGAAATCATCAGATTTCATAAACATAAAATATTATGTTTACATGAACCTTTCAAAACAACTAAGTAAAGCCCTTTACTAACTCCCACTGAAATTAAGACTACAACTTAATTTCACTCATCCTACAGCTACAGTCCGCGACTCGTGCTTAGGCATAAGGAGTGGCTTCGTTAATAGATTAGCAATGTTCTCATTCGATGAAACTTGCTTATCTACTTAACACCTCTGTCATTTATCTCACGGAATAGGTAACACCTACCCTCAATGTGTTTGGATCTCAGATGTGCAGCTAGCCACATCAAGTTCAGTGATGAACTTTTCTATCCAAACAACCTCTTTCGCCGCTTCTCAAGCTGCGAAATGTTCAGCTTAAGTCATGGAGTCAGCAACAGTGCCTTGCACCGCCAGTTAGACACAAGATATAGCCGGACTGTGACCAGGAATTATCTTTGTCTATTGGAAACTTGCCTTTCAGACTCTATCGACTTGTAGCACCTCACTTTCTCCGTAAATCAAGAACTTATCCTAAGTATTCCTCAAATACTTCAGAATATTCTTTACGGCAATCCAGTGATTCTTTGCTGGATTTGACTGGTCTTTACTTGTCTTGCTTAGCATTAAAGCAACATCAAAACAAGTATGTGTCATGGCATACATGATAGATCCAATTGCCGTCGCATATGGAATCCTATCCATGCATTCAAGCTCAGCAGATATCGTAGGACACTGTATCTCGCTTAACGTAATGCCATGTGACATTGGCATAAAACCCTTCTTGGATTGCTGATTACGTGTAGGACTTTGTCAATTTAAGAATCCTGACTTTGTCCTACCAGCTATTTTGGATCTATATCTTTAGATCCAAAATCCAAGAACTATGTGGCTTTATCCATGTCAATCATACAATAACTCCCAAGCCAGTCCTTTGCCGACTGCAGTATTGGAACGTTATTTCCGAGAATCAGTATGTCATCGACATACACTATGAGAAATGCAATATTGCTCCCACATATCTATTAGTAAACGCACAGTTCCGCTTCGTTCCTGTTCAAGTCAAAACCTTGACTACTTTAACAGAACGAAGATTCCAACTCTGATATGTTTGCTTCCATCCATGAATGGATCGATGAAGCCAACTTACATAAAATGTAATTTTTCGGAGTCCGGGCTCACTTTCGCTTCTTTGAATTTCGCAGATTCGTCGCTTTCAATGATCATCAGATCATGCGAACTTTCAATGATCATCAGGTTCAACTAATGACGAGAAATCACTCTCGGATTAGTGACTGATTCATTCATATCTGCGAACTTCAGGCTCTACAGGTGTAGATCCTACAGTAATCTGTAAATCCATCTGTTGCTCTCCCTCAACAGGTTGAGCAGCCTCCTGTATTTCTCGAATTTCTTCGAGTTATACTTTTACTCCCACTGTTCTTCTTGGAAAATTACTTCCCCTCTTAGAAAACAGAATGGACGTAAAAGTAACAAGCCTTGGTTTCCCTAGGATAACCAGCGAAGTAGCACAATTACAAATACTCAGTAAAGACGAATTTGGATCGATTCCAATCCACATTTACGTGGTGTCTTTCAACTGATATTGGTGGAACTATTTCAGCGTAAACTTAGATATTTCTAGAGCGTTATTCTTAGAGAATATCATGGAAGATTCGTGTGACTCATCTTTAATCATTTCTAATAAGATCTGATTCATTCTCTCAGAAACACCTCTAGGTTTTCAGGAGAAGTGAGCTGTGAAACGAATTCACACTCATTCAGATGATCACACAATCAATGACTTAAGTATTCTCACTCGTGATCTAATCCAGAGTCTTAATACTTCTGTCATTCAGATTCTATACTTCATTCTGGAACTCTTTCGACCATGTCAAAGAATTCCGACTTGTGTCTCATCAAATGAACACAGTCACACTCACTGAAGTAATCAGTAGAGACAATGAAGTACAGGAAATTTTCTCTGGCATTACTGCTCATCGGACCACATACATGAGTATGTTCAATCTCCAATAAGCCTTTGGGCCTTTCTCTAGCTCGGCTAAGATGGGCCCTTTGTCTTTTGGTCCAGTAAGCAGAATTCAAGTCTCATAAGATATCCATTCAAATGAGCCCAAAAGTCCATAACTATGGGGTTTCTGAATCCGACTTACTCTTTGACCAAAACATTTATGCCAAGAAAAATCAGGTTTAATTCATCAGATTTAAACCAATTCGGTATTTATGTTACATTTAGGCACTCTTTGGTTTAATATATAAAACCCGTTCCTTGAATAGGGTGCTACAATTAACATTTTCATTAAGATCAAAAGAACAAAACTTGTCTTTATCAAAATGAAAAACATTCAAATTCTTTACAAGAAAATGAAAAACAACTCTGCTTAAAGCAGGTACATTGTAGCAATTACTTAATTCAAAACCAAGCCTCAAAGGCATCTACAAGTGAAAACCCTACGGCTGAGGCAGCATCCCAAGCTCCTTCCAGACACGCAGTTCCACTTGCCCTTCCTTCAACGTTCTACTGTTGCTCAGGCTCTGCATATTATAAGAAATATCAGTGCCACAACCAGTATCCAATACCTATAAGGTATAACTTGAAGTAATAACATGAATACCTGAGGAAGTAGTTTCATATATCAACTTCAACTCCTCATAATCTTCCATGAATTTAATGCAATCTCTCTTCCAATGCCCAGTCTCTTTACAGTAGCAGCACTTACCAACGTAAGAGGTATCTGACTCGGGCTCAGAAGACACACGCTTGCCATGATTCAAAATCTGGACAACTTTGTCTTCACCCTTGTCAGCTTTAGGTTTAGTAAACCTACCCTTCTCCTTCATGAGATTGTACAGGGTACTCTTCACGTTTGGCTCAACTGTCTTGAGCATGTCATGCAGTTCAGTCAACGTCTTCGTTAAGCCTTTCTTGATATAGTCCCTTACGAACTTATCATAGCTTGACGGCAGTGACTGCAGAATGATATCAGTTGCCAATTCTTGGCTAACTGGATAATCCAGTTTCCTCAGGTTATCAATGTAACCCATCATTTTACTGATATGAGGACTTACTGGATGATCCATCGGTAGCTTGCAGCTAGTGAGTGATTTAACCAACTGGTATCTCTCCACTCTTACCTGCTCCTGAAATCTCAATTTCAGGCTGCTGATCATCTCTATTGGCGACTCCATGTTCTCATATTGCTTCCGCAATTCTGAGTCCATGGTAGCCAATATCAGACCACGCACATCTACCGCATCATTATAATGCTTATTCCAAGCATTATATACTGCATGACTGGCCTTGGATCCGATCCTCTCGGGGAGAGCTTTCTCAAGGACATAGTCCTTTCTCTCATGCCTGAGAACTAGTCTCAGGTTCCGCGACCAAGTCAAGAAATTTGATCCGTTCAGTTTGTCCATCTCAAGGACATACCGGATCGAGAAAGTGTTTTGATTGTTTGTGCTTGTCATAGCTGAAATTTAGAGATAAATAGAGTTTTAGTTATTAAGTTCATAAAAGAGCAATCTTAACAACTTATAAGAAACTCACATTGTATTCAAAATTTCTTTGTTCAACCTCATAAGAATACAATGATTCCGAGACCCATGTTTAGCTAAATCCAAAGTGGGCCACTGGCCGTCACCCAGAATTAGCTTTACTTGGTAAGCATACACACAGCTAGTTATAACCAATAACTCTCGGTTGTGAATTGGACCCGAGGCCCAAACTCACCAGATGTCTCAAGGCCCGGGACTCCCGATGGCCCAGTCAAGGAAACCAATCTCTTACAGCCAAATAATCACTAAAATCTGGGACTCCCAATGAAATTAGTGACTATATACTACTTTACTTACGCGAAAACAGACACCTCACACTGTAAGCCATATCTGTAATCAAATAAGCGTTAAGTAGCTGACAAGATTGGAAAGACATCCAAGCTTGATATTGTTTTTGAGGATTTTTAAGTTTTATTTCCAAAAATAGAAGATTACTATTTTGGGAAACTTACTTATTTTAGAAACTTTCTAAATTTAGAAATATTCTAAAAATAGAAATTTCTAATTTAATATTTTATAAATATTTTCGGATGGGTCACAAATTATAGGCCCAATTCTTGGCCCAAGACCACAGAATTCCAATTGGCCCAATAATTTGACATAACCGAGTCGGTTTATTAATTCTGGTCCAAGACCAAATTAACTATCAAAACCATCGGTTATTTACTAAACCAGACCAGCTCTAAATTATTTGGTCCAACCAAATCAAACTTAGACCAGCCTTCGGTTTAGGTTAAAATTCAATTTTTTGAATTTCAATCCGGTTTAACCAGAAAATAAATAATACCATGTATTAAATAATTTCCAGCAAACCGCGATTCAGGTTAACCGCTTGAACCATAAAATTAAATAATTAATTGATTCATGCATTAATTAAATAATTGCTTCCATAAAAAAAAATTGAATCAGCGATATCTTATAACAAACAAAATCAACTTTGTTATATTCTTTGATACGACAAAATCGTATCAAACTCAATTCATTTTGACTTTTCCATGCGATTAAACAATCACTTATACAATCAATTAAATAATGAAACAAGACCTTATATCCAAACAATCGATTGATACAAAGTCAAACTAATGATTGTCTCATGATTGAAAAACAAAGACATCACTAGAAGACAAATTAGATTGTTTGTTAATAGCATTAACCAACCTTATGAAATCGATTCTTCTTATGATAATCAACAGAGTCAACATTCACACGATAACATCAGCCAATTTGATAACATGTAATAATTGACGGCTACAAACACATGATCAATTCAACAAAGTTAACAATCGATCTATACCAAATCATCATCCGATTTATACCAAAACGATTTTAACATCGGATTCTTAATTCAAAAATGGATTTTTCATACGATCCAAATTACAAGAATCTAATGACCTAAGCTCTGATACCACTGAAGGATTATGGGTGTTTTCCAAGGTTCAATTCCCAAATTACAACCTAACACATAACCTTAAGCAGATCTAGGTTCTTGCAAAACGAATCATAAAACAAACCTGATCTTTACCTTTTGCAGCGGAGTGATTGGTGGTAATGACAAGATCAGATTAGAGCTGATGAGAATCGGCTCCTCCTTTGGTATCCACACTCTTACAAGCCGGGATGGCTGCTAGACCAAAGAGATGGATCAGATCAGAAAGAGAGAGTTGAGAGAGAGGCAAACTCGCGGCCAAGGAAGAGAAAAATCGCAGGCCACATCACTTCCTTAGGGTTTTCTCATTCTTTTATCTCTCATTAATGGGCCCAAGTCATTAGACTAGTGGCTCATTAATCTTTTGGGCCCAAGACACAAATCAGACAAAAGCCTGCATTTTGTCTGGCCCAATTCTCTGATCCAATACAGTAAATGCCATTGCATCTTACCGCATTA
The DNA here is from genome assembly GCA_030180135.1 of Orychophragmus violaceus. Lineage (NCBI taxonomy): Eukaryota > Viridiplantae > Streptophyta > Magnoliopsida > Brassicales > Brassicaceae > Orychophragmus > Orychophragmus violaceus. The sequence goes on from CM058235.1 coordinate 28,062,972, forward strand.
ATTCCATTTAACTTTCCCGTTAGCTATGGTGTGTGACCCTTCGGGATCATACAATACTGGTAATAAGTCCTAAACTTATAGATCAAGAGCGGACTCTAGCAAGCCATCATGATCACCCAGTATTTATGACTTATGTCTGATCTCGACACTTATCATACTTTCTAGAGATAGTACGGGTAGATTTCAGGACATTCCCAACACTTTCATTTTTCTTTCTTCCTCCCTCTTCATCAACCGCAGCAGCTTTTATCCCTTCTTGAACCTGAAGATCTTCAGCTGGATCTTCTTCATCCTCACCAACTCCAGCCTTCTTCATCTGATCGGCGGAAGCAGCAGCAGCAGCAGCAGTTTTTGCTTCTGCGTTCTTCACTCTTCCTTTCCCTCCAGTACCAGCTTTCTTCTTCTCCTTTTCCTTCACTTCAGAAGAATCTTTCTTCTGGTCTTTCTCCTTCTGCTCAACTCCAACACTCTCTTTCTTCAAACTCTGGACGATCTTGGCAAGATCATCAATTCTGATACCCATCAGACGCAAACCATCGTTGAAAACATCTACCAATACATCAATCCGAGTTTCAAGTGATTTTTGCAAACCCTCAATCATTTGAACAACATCCCCATTTGTAGGACCAGCCTTCCCTACTCTAAGTTTCTTGCTAACTACCTCAGCCTCTTCTTCCTCATCTTCATCATCAGAAACAACCTGCAACAACTTCCTCTTGACTCCCACAAACTTACGCTTTTTCTCACCAGTCTGATCAGCATCTTTCTCAGACTTAATCTCAAGCTTAACAGGACCTCCAGCTCTGGTCTTGAACACACCTTCGCTCTTCCAGTGTTTTGAACCCCACCTCCAATGCACAGTCCCTAGCTGTCCGAACATTGCCTTCACAATGTTCTCAACTTTGTCGTCCTCCTCATCAGGGTTGTCCCATACGGGAAACATGTCATCGTATTCCTTGATTACGAAGCTGTTGACGCGGGTCTGCAAATTACAAGTCACATAGAAAAACAAATATAAGCATTTGTAATATCAACCAGTCAGACATCATACGAGACTGGGTCATATGAAGTATGCCATTATGTGTGTCAGACTTCATACGAAGTCTGACTTTTATGTCAGACTTCATACAAAGTCTGACATTATGTGTCAGACTTCTAATGAAGTCTGACATATAATGTCAGACTTCATATGAAGTCTGACATAAAAGTCAGAGTTCATAAGTACAAGAAATACCTGTTTGCATAAGGCTTCGTCGGCTTTCTTTCGACTCCGTGATCCCTGGTACGCCAGCAATGGTAGGTCTGGGGCATCCGGAAAGGGCTCTCCATAAGTTGTCGCCATAGCGGGACATGCCCAGTATATCCAGATGTTCAGGACCTCAGCAAAACCTCCGATCTGATAATTTTTTCCATCCACGAGTTTTCTGTTTGCCTCTTTAACAGAATCTATCAGAACCTTGAAGGCGTATCGTCCCCATGGATAGGATTGTATCGATCCTGGAAACAGCAGAAGCTTGGACATGTCACCCCTTGTGGAGGTTGTCCAGTGATGAGCCTCAATGAAGGTTGCATACATCGCTAGATAGCCCATCCATATCCTTTGTTCCGGTTCCCATTCAGAACATCTTGTACAAGCATCCATTAGTTGCGTATAACTTGGGCCTAAATCGAAATCCACCCTAAGAAGCTTCCACATTTCTCTCATCTCATCGGTATACTGAATTTCAGGGTACTCGAGGTTCTCAATATAGTCGCATTTGAGTCCGGTTATAGCATGAAACTCATTCAGGGAAAACCTAACTGGATTAACGCCGAAAAGAGACCATAACTCATACTTCTTCTTGCAGTCTAACTGCAGACAGAGCATATAGTGCACCATCCTTGAACACCATTGATAGGTCAAGAATTAATCCCTATACTAAACTGCAAGTGCACAGCAATATCAATGTAGTATATAGGGTATCGAAATCCACAGAGACTCTGGTCAACGATAGATAAAAACAAAAGTGATTAAACTAAGAGAAAGCAAAAGTGATTAAACTAAAAGCAGAGCAGGAAAGTAAATCAGTAGCAGGCGAGTTTGTGAGCAAGGAAGCGAAGCGTTAAGTCTAGGGAGTTCTCAGGAAATCAGGAACACAAGCAATCAATCAGTCGAGATCCAATCAGAAACTGTTCTAGAACTCAAACACAGATATAGAATTAACCAAATTCCTTTGCGATAATTCTCTAAGTTTAAGTGCAGCAAACCAAACTTTCGTTTGCGAGAACTAACAGATTAAACCAGCTTTAATTCCAAGTTTGATATGTTCACAATCTAATTAAACCAAACTTTCGTTTGCGAGAAGTTAAATTGCTTATCTAGGTTCTTTCTAGCTAAATTAACCAACTTCCGCTGCATTAATCAGCCTAACATCATAATCTAAGTAGCCAGTTCAGATTAAGCATTAAGAACAACCTAAACAAAGAACTAGCAGATATGAATCCCTACTGATTAATTAAACTATAACTCCATGAAATCCCTAATGAGAATCCCTAAACTTAACAGGTAATCTACTCAGACATAATCATTGAAACAGAAAACATCTTGAATAGAAAACCAAATATCATAAAACAAAGTAAAGATCTGGGGTTCAAAATCCTCTCTCTTTCGAGAGCAGGATCAGCCCCTAACTCTCTCTGAAATAAAATAAGACTTAATGAAAAGCGTACCCTAAACAATGGCTTAAAAACCCTTATATAATAGCTAAAACACGTTTTGGGCTTCTGTGTAAATATCTGGGCTTTTCTGCAAAATCAGCATTCTTCATTAAATCGGCGAGTCTGGCACATTCGCATATGCAACGATCGATGCAGGTGTGCAACGATCGACGCAGTCTTCAAAACTGGACAGTGAACTCTGTCTCTCGGACCAAATCTCCAAAATACACCAAACAGCTCCAAAATCTCCACTTCTGCTCCAAATGTGTCTAGACCTGAAAACATACTAAAAAGAACACAAAAGACACTAAAAACACATCTATATCATGGCATAAAATGGGTAAAAACCATGATATATCAACTCCCCCACACTTAGCTCTTGCTTTTCCTCAAGCAAGTAAAGAACCAAAGTATACGAGAAGAAGTTTGAAAACACAGAAACTCATTTCGTCCTAGGAACTTTCACAATCACATTCACTTAGTAAGCCACTGAAAACTTCCCTACATAACTCAAGACCACAATATACTTCCCCCACACATAGCAACTGTCCTAAGTAAACTCCACAATCACATTCAAGCATTCAAATTCTCCCTACTGACTTCTGCAAGTATTTAAGTGCGGTCTCACCTAAGGAGTATCGATCAAAGGGCACATGGATTCTTACCTTATCAGCTCTAGACCACCATACTATCTTTCTCTAGTCCCTTTCTTCTCTTTCCCTTCCTTAACAACTGATTTTTCCCCACTGGGTATCATTTTATTTTTTTTTATCAGTGTTCTTCCCGTTATGGGGTGTACTTTGGACACATTCCATGGATCGCACAGGAGATAATAGGGGTCTCTACCACTCCTGTGACCACTTAGGAGTTACTAACTCATCCTCAGTTTATTATCTTTCTTTCTTTTTTATGGAAGGGGAGAAGGGAACCAAATAGGATAGGTTTACAGGCTGTGTCAGAACTAACAAGGGAATCCGACACAAAGTATACCAAGCCCTTAAGTGAGAAATCTAAGTCAGTATTAAGGTGAAGTCAGTAAAAGGATCCTCTGATACCTGAAGTGATGTGGGTGTTCCCAAGAGGTTGATCCGTGTCTGGGTTTTCTAACAGTCATAGAGGCTCTGCAAGTCTGTCCAATGGTCACTTAGTTCCTGTTCAAGCGAAAATTTTCCTCGAAAAATCATAGTTTCATACAAGTTTTGACTCAATAAAACAATGTTTTTGAAAAACTAAGAAAACAAAAGCGTGCGTCAGTAGCTTCCTCCCCCACACTTAAACTACACTGTCCCCAGTGTAATCGAAGCATGAGCTCGGTGAAAGAATAATCAAATTGAAGAACAAACCGAAAAGTTGCAGAATACTTACCTGTCGTCGCCCTGCGTCGATCGATGCCTCAAGGGTGTCGATCGATGCAAGGTGATTATCGCTGGCGGTTATTTAGATAACCGATGTCTAAACCGCAATCATTTTGGCTAACCGTGAATCGCAACTGCATCGACCGATGCACGATGTGTGTCGATCGATGCAATGCGATTTTTCCTGTATCTCTCGGCTCTGAACACACTTAAACAGAAAAATCAAAATAGCAAAACCAAAACGAAAAATGAAAACAAAATCAAACCTAACAGTGGGTTGCCTCCCACTCAGCGCTTGTTTTGAAGTCATTAGCTTGACTATTGGAAGAGATTTGATTCATGGCGGTTTCAACAGAGACTTTGAATGTCTCTGTGAGTATCTCTTCATCCAAGGAGGTGTATAGGCATTATGATCATGAGGCTTCCCAAGGAAAAAGAAATCAGAATCATGGTGGGAGCGAAGCTTGGGCGGTCTACTGCATTTTCCTGCATTCAAAACAATGTGATCAGAAGGTTTAAGCTTAGGTGATTTGTACCTTACCTTTGGTGCAGATCTGATGTTTGGGACTTTTTGCTTATGAGCAGTTGCAGGTACTGAAGATGTTAGAGCAGGTTCAAGAGGAACTGCCATCTTCTTCTTTCCACTATCAGATACTGTAGTTCCACCAATCTGAACTTCTTCTTTCAGATGACCATCAGTGGAGATCATCTCCTTTGCATGAACTCGCGAAGTTTCAACTGGTGGTGTTCTATTCACCTTCTTATCCATCACTTTCATGCAGTTAGCCACTTCTAGCTCTTGTCTGGAAGGTTTAGGAACCTTAGGATATGGCACCGGGGGCTTGTAAACTTGTTCTGGTACTGTTGCAGGTTTCTGGACATGTGTGCGTTCTGTGTCGATCGTTGCATAATGTGTGTCGATCGATGCAAGGCGATTCTGTTTCTCGAAAGAACTCGAAATTGCCGTCAGAATGGCGTGTCGATCGTCACTAAGGGGGTGTCGATCGATGCATGTATCAGGCATACAATATTCATCCAAAAAATCCGAGATTATGCTCTCTTCTTCTTCCAGCAAGTCAATCTCATCCCTTATGTTCACATCATTGATGTGCAGCTTCTGTTCAGCTCTCTTAGCTTCATTCCGCCTCTCTATTGCTGCATCTGCTCGTTCAATTTTGATATCCAGCTCCTCCATATGTGTGCTCAGAGATTCGAACTTCTCACTCAAATCTTCAATCAACGCATCAATCTTTGAGTTGAAGGACATATCAATCTGTTGTTGTCTCTCAAGATACTGCTCCATCATGATTTCCATTCTGCTCTCATGAGCTGTAGGTGCAGGCGGTGCTTGGTAAGAAGAAACACTACAACTCCTCGTAAAGGGTTTCTGAAAAGCAGATCTGTGACTATAGAATCCAGTTCCTTCAACGCAATGGTTAGCTTCTTGTGCATACTTTTCAAGTAGAAGACTATGCAGAGAGTCAACTTGGTTCTTCAACCCAACTATCTGTGAACTGTCAATCCCTGAGCTGAAAATATCATTCCGACACATCGTCCTGATGATCTATTAGTCTTCTTGGTGATTCTGCGAAGTGTGTCGATCGATGCAAGAAGAGCGTCGATCGATGCAATGCGAAATCAGAGAAAAACAGAAAAAATAAATCAGCAAAAATAAAAAAAACCAAAAACGAAAAAGAAAACGAAAATCCTAGTAAAACCCTAAGTTCTAAGTTATCGAAGACTCTAAGAGTCCCCGGCAACGGCGCCAAAAACTTGATAGGTCAAGAATTAATCCCTATACTAAACTGCAAGTGCACAGCAATATCAATGTAGTATATAGGGTATCGAAATCCACAGAGACTCTGGTCAACGATAGATAAAAACAAAAGTGATTAAACTAAGAGAAAGCAAAAGTGATTAAACTAAAAGCAGAGCAGGAAAGTAAATCAGTAGCAGGCGAGTTTGTGAGCAAGGAAGCGAAGCGTTAAGTCTAGGGAGTTCTCAGGAAATCAGGAACACAAGCAATCAATCAGTCGAGATCCAATCAGAAACTGTTCTAGAACTCAAACACAGATATAGAATTAACCAAATTCCTTTGCGATAATTCTCTAAGTTTAAGTGCAGCAAACCAAACTTTCGTTTGCGAGAACTAACAGATTAAACCAGCTTTAATTCCAAGTTTGATATGTTCACAATCTAATTAAACCAAACTTTCGTTTGCGAGAAGTTAAATTGCTTATCTAGGTTCTTTCTAGCTAAATTAACCAACTTCCGCTGCATTAATCAGCCTAACATCATAATCTAAGTAGCCAGTTCAGATTAAGCATTAAGAACAACCTAAACAAAGAACTAGCAGATATGAATCCCTACTGATTAATTAAACTATAACTCCATGAAATCCCTAATGAGAATCTCTAAACTTAACAGGTAATCTACTCAGACATAATCATTGAAACAGAAAACATCTTGAATAGAAAACCAAATATCATAAAACAAAGTAAAGATCTGGGGTTCAAAATCCTCTCTCTTTCGAGAGCAGGATCAGCCCCTAACTCTCTCTGAAATAAAATAAGACTTAATGAAAAGCGTACCCTAAACAATGGCTTAAAAACCCTTATATAATAGCTAAAACACGTTTTGGGCTTCTGTGTAAATATCTGGGCTTTTCTGCAAAATCAGCATTCTTCATTAAATCGGCGAGTCTGGCCCATTCGCATATGCAACGATCGATGCAGGTGTGCAACGATCGACGCAGTCTTCAAAACTGGACAGTGAACTCTGTCTCTCGGACCAAATCTCCAAAATACACCAAACAGCTCCAAAATCTCCACTTCTGCTCCAAATGTGTCTAGACCTGAAAACATACTAAAAAGAACACAAAAGACACTAAAAACACATCTATATCATGGCATAAAATGGGTAAAAACCATGATATATCAACCATTTGAAATTCAGTTCATGGAATTTCAAAAAAACGCCAAGTTCTGAATCGAGGAGTTCCTGCCATTCAGCCGGTAACAGCGCTAGTTTAACATCAGTTATCAGATCTCTCCTTCCACTAAAGTAGTGTATGCTTTTATCCGGAGATGGTTCATAACCGGCAGTGAACATCCTTTGTGGGAATTCAACATCTTCCATAACGGAAACCTGAAACAACGAGGGCCTTACACAGTCAGACATCTTATGCCGTCTGCCAACTATAGTTATGTAAATATATAGAAGAGGAGAAGAGTCGAGGAATCTTACTGTCGAAGGAAGACGACGGAGGAGCTACAGTAAAACAAGATCGGGGCCCAACAAGATCTGGAATTTAGAAAAAAGACAAAAAAAGCTCAGCGCAAGTATGAGACAAAAAAGCTCAGACTTCAGACTTCAAACTCTACTTGGAGTCTGAGGATGTAATCAGACTCCATATGTGGTCTGAGATCTACAATCAGACACCAACAGCCGTCTGATTACTAATAGTTTAACTTAGAATTCCCCCGAAGAAGTTTTAGATTAATCTTACCGTCGAATGTAAGCGGCGGAGCAGAGAGAAACTAGATCTGGAAACGATACCCAGAAAAAGTGCACGGTGTCGATTGAGTGGATTTGAGAGAGAATAGTTTTTTTTTTTTATCTTTCCTGCGAAACTGTAAAAAAAAAGGTTAAAAATCATATTTATATATGTCTCATAGGAGGCAGTTAAAACGAGACGGTTTTACCACTGGCGGACGGTTTTACTGCAGACGTAACTGCCGCGCTTTTTTCGTCTCCTTTTTACATAACTCCCTCCCGTTTAATTTACAAAATATTTAAATTCCCGGACATGCAAGAGGCCACGTGTCGTTACGCACGCGAAGTCTGGTGAAAATTAGTTATTGTAGATTCAGACTCCATACGAAGTCTGAGGAAAATCATTTAAGTCTTAAAACTAATTATTGTAGATTCAGACTCCATACGAAGTCTGAGGAAAATCATTTAAGTCTTAAAACTAATTATTGTAGATTCAGACTCCATACAAAGTCTGAGGAAAATCATTTAAGTCTTAAAACTAATTATTGTAGATTCAGACTCCATACGAAGTTTGAGGAAAATAATTTATTAGTCAGACTTCTTTTGAAGTCTGACAATTCGCAGATTTGGATGATGAATGAAATTGGACGATGATGAATGAACAGAAATTGGATAAAACCCTAAAATTCGTCTTATAATACATAAAATTGTACTTGGATACATAGGACTTATATTACAAGAAACCAAAAGCCCTCAAGATAATCGGGACGATGATAACATCACCAGCAACCATCAGATACTCATACTTTGCGCCACGCACCGTCTGGCTAGATGGTTTCTCAGTCAAGAGCTCCTTTAGTTGAGCTATCTCTGCCTGCGCTTTCTTGATCTCATCGTGCAAGTTGGTTACACAGTCAATTTCAGCATAACAAAGGAAGATGTAATCAACTTGTTCGCCATGTTGGTCCACACTCAGCTTTAACTCGTGAAACTCCTCCATCATAGCCTCATCCCACCACTTCATTATATGGTAGCCACCATCCTATACAGCCACATTTTAAATATGCAATATCATCTTCAAATTCCGAAAATAAGCTCGAATAAGTCAAAACGAAACAAAACAGAAGAGAAAGGCAATTACATCCCAGTTACGACATCCAAAGAATCTTCTTCCCGGATTATCGGCTGTAGTGGATGTTCGCATGACAGGGTCCAAACCGCATAAACATTTTTTGGGGAATCCATTGCATGAACCGGATCTTTGTCGGAATGTGGAAGTTGAGAATGAACTACTACTACTCGAGGTTGGAACCTGACTGAATCGCCCCATCCTATGTACAATAAAACGATTGTAAGTCAGACTTCTAAAACAGTCTGAACAAAAACAATTCCAAATTCAGACTTCTAATAGAGTATAACTCAAGCATAGAACCTAGGGGCCCTAGAACCTATCTATTTTTTGTTGGGGATGTTCAGATCTAGACAAAAGACATGTGAAAAAGAGGATGATTGGGACTCAAAACCGTATGGATCTAAAACGAGAAATATATTAAAAAAAAACAATTTTTTTGCCAATTTTTTTGTTAAGATCTAGACAAAAGACATGTGAAACCGGGGATGATTCGGTCTCAAAACCGTATGGATCCCATGGATCTAAAACGAAAAATATATAAAAATCTATCTATTTTTAGTTTTATTCAGATCTAGACGAAGTACAAAGTACATATGAAAAAGGGGATGACTCGAACTCAAAACCGTACACGTACGAGAAGTCTGAGAGATAATTAAGTTGAAAATTTAAATTATAAAATTATTAAAAAATATTTTGAGGAAAATTTCGGATACATAAATTAAATATGGGACTTTTGGACATATGTAAATTAAAATTACATAATATTTAGTCAATTTTAACCATTTAAGGTATATTTGGTTAAAAACACCATGTATTTACGAAACCCCAAAATTCATACTTCTATAGAAGTCTGATAAACCCTAAATTTAGTATTTATCACTTAACATCGAAAAATATTTAAACAAAACACATAGGACACATCAAATTCGTTAATTATATCACCATTATAACATACATGTGCAAATATATTTTTTCAAATGTGAATTTCTTAAACCATGAGTCTAACTAACCCTAAGGTTATTTGTAAGTTATATGTAAATGTTCCATTATGTTCCATTACAAAGTAGGGTTCTAAGGCATACTTAACTAACATAGATTAATATGACTCAATTTTATAAAATTTTAATTTATATACTACTTAATTCTTTATATATAATTTATGTATATAAAAGTTTTGACAAAATATTTTTTTAATAATTTTAAAATTTAAATTTAGTAATTAATTATGTGTCAGACTTCTATTGGAGTCTGACATCTCAGACATCCATAGAAGTCTGAAATAGTCGAAGGTTATAATGTTAATTGCGTTTGACGTTTTTTTGATTGGTCGTAAGGACAGCGCGGTAATTTCATAAGGCCGCAAAACCAATTTTATATTTGATTCAAGTTTGGGGGTACACTTTTATTTAAATTCAAGTTTGAGGGCATTTTAAGCAATTTCCCCCTTAAAAGACCATACAGTTTTCCGAACGACTTTAGACATTTTTTTGTTGCTGCAAATTTATTTACTTCCTCATTTTTTGAAACAAGAAAAGAAAAAAAATTCACATTTTTTTATTTACTAACTATTTTGTAAAGTAAAAATACAAATGTAAGTTTCTATATTTATTGTAACTTTCCGACTAACACCGTTCAAAGGCTTACCCCTTTTCTTGGTATGTGGCACCTATTACAGAATTCAGATTGTCTACTAGCTCGTTCGAGTAGTCAAGGAAAATAATGTCATGATTCTTCCTTTTTGGTGGGCAAGGTACCCTCATACGTATCACATGGCTGGAAAGGCTTACTCGTCGAACGAGATTTGGTATCAAAGAATCTGAGATGGCATTAGTTAATCGAGAATCCATTAATGATGAGGATATCATCCGAGATCACCTAGACCACACAGACACTGCCAAGCCAGCCGATCCATTCCCGACCATGAAGAACCCACTTAGGATCAAATCATGACTTAGAAAGCTAAGGGAGAAATTCAACAAGGCCAAGGCAGTCTAGAAGACATCACTGACCGTTTGGACCAGATTTCACTAGACCAGTTTGTCCTTAACCAGCTAGCCATGGAGATGGCCGAGAGGAGACAAAAAGAAGATGCTGAGCCACAAGATCAAGATAGAGGCCTGGAACAACAAGAAGACCATCCAAGATCAGAAAAGAAGCAGGCCCACAAGTCCATATCACTTATGGTCATTTGGCCTAGCCCAATGGCCGAATGCCCCATGCTCAAAGCTCATGATGGTCTGTCCGTGATCTTCACCATTTAAGCCATCAAGCCATGAGTCCAAAACTGTTCACACTCTTTGGGACAAAGACTATACTTTTTCCTTGGTATGGTTTTAACGCAAGTGGTTTTCCACCCTAAGAATGAGGTAGCTCTAAGACTCAAATCATCTAAAGAGCAAACGGCCCAAACTCTTTATTTATTTTGTTTTTGTTTCATTAAACCTTTTCCTTTTCTTTTCTTTAGTTTTTGAAAACCCTTAAGGGAATGTAGCCTCTCTTGTACTCTCTTGTAAAGTTAAGCTTGATTACACAAAAATAAGAAGAGTATTCTTTCTTACCCTAGCCGTCGGTTTTCAAAGAGCATTGAGAGGCTTCCCCTTTGTTCTTGAATCCACACTTGTTACTTGCATCCTATCCATCAATCACCCACTGACCTAAGCAAAGAGAGCCTTTCGGCCAGTTGCTTTTGTCCCGCAGCCCATACGCCTAACCTAGGACCGAGAGAAGAAGGCCATTCGTCCAATCTTGAGGTCACGGCCAGCCTAGTGTGAGATTCATCCTTTGTATCTTACATAAACTGGTATCAGAGCCAGTTGTTAGTGTTTGCTTGTCTAGTTCTCGTCCGGGAGTAGCTACCTAGGGGTTTTCACTTTGCTGATTGTTTCTTGCTTATGATTTGAGTCTTTGGTTTGTCTTTGTTAGGTTGTTGTTCTATATTGTGTCTAGTAAGTTAGTATTACATTGTTTCTTTCTTAGTTTCATAACAAAGTGTCTTAGGTATGAGTTGCATTATCGGCCGCTTATAGTTTCGGTACCATTAGGGTTTTGGTTCTTTGCTTGTTTTCGAAATTTTTTCTCATTCCTTTTAAGTTGTTAGCTTGCTTTATTGTTTTTTTTTTTTTGCATTCCGAAAAAGTAAAAAAAAAAAAAGAGTAATAAGAAGGGATAGAAACCGGCATGTTTTTGTAAAAACAAAATTTGCTAGTTTCTTGTGTTTTCCCATTCTTTGAGTTTTTCCTTTTGTTTTCTTCGATTACCTTTGCATTTGGTGTGTCATTTTAATCCAGGAACATATGTTGGACGAGATGGGAGATGAAAATGCACCAGTGGATATGAACCAGCTTCTTGGAGAAATCCAAGCCCTTGGAGAGCGCATGAACCGGCTGGAGCAACCACCACCACCACAACCACAACCACCACTCCAAGCTAGGAGAGTCCCATTTCGGCGTGGCAACCATCAACACGACACTGATGAGGACATGCCCAAGCTGGAGGATGATCTTCCTCGGCCCAACATTCAAAAACATAGGCCACTCAACCAAATGAGAAACCCCATTCACCGAGGAAGAATGCGAAAAGAACTGTGACCTATACAAGTCCATAATGGGATTAAGTTAACTGCTCATACTTTTGCAGGAAATGTTAATCCAGAGGCATATCTTGAGTGGGAAAGAAGAATGGAGTACATCTTCGACTACTAATCATACAATAACCAGAAGAAGGTGGCCTTAGCAGCTACTCAACTCACTGACCACGCCCTCTCTTGGTGGGACAGGGATGTGTCTGAAAAAGGAGACACCGTTATGAGCAGATCACAATTTGGGCAGCCATGAAATACCACCTAAGGAGAAGATATGTACCTCCACATTTCCATAGAGACTTACAAAAGAAGTTTCAAAATCTTGTGCAGAGAAAAGAATTGGTGGAAGAATACTTTGAGGAGCGTGAGCAGCTGAGAAAACGTATGGAGCTATATGATTCATAATAGACTCTCATGGATCAATTCATAGATAAACTGCAATACCGAATAGCACAAAAGGTAGATAGGCAGCCCTATAATGATATATCCGGTCTACTTCACATGTCCATCCAAGCTGAGCAACATATCAAATGTAAGGTTGCTGTCACTAGTAGATCCAGAAACAACACTAGATGGACGCCTCGACAACCTATGGCCTTTGACAAAGGCAAGGCTGTAGGATTTAAATCTCGGTTCAATAAGCCAAACACCGAGGCTCTTATGTTCAACCGACCTAATCCAGGTAAATTTCCAAGTACTTCCCGAGCTAGAGATATCCCACGTTTTAAATGCCAGGGAAGATGTAATATGGCACAAGAATGCCCCAACCAAAGGGTCATGATCATGATTGCCACTAGAGACTATGAGTCTCAGGATGAGCATGAAGAGGAGGAGACGCCTGAACCAGACACTACAAGAAATTCGAGTATTAATAGCAGTTGCAGATAGCGCTTTTAGTATTTATGCTATGGTTGATATACTCATGTATTTTAGATAGCGTTTACAAAAATACAAACACTATGTTTACTCGGTTTAACACGAAACGCTATGTATAACTGACGCAAAAAAATGAGCGCCAGAAAATTCTATTTCCCTTCCTTGTTTTTTAGTTTCCCTCTCTCTACTTTCTTTCCTCCAACTTTCTTTTTCCTCTAACAAAATAGGTTTCTCTTTTTTCTTTCAATATTAACAAAAAAAATATAATATTTTATATAAATTAATGAGTGTTTAATTAATTATATACAAATGTCAAAATTTTGAAATAATTTATAATTATTTTTAAATCTTAAACTCTAAACCTAAACTCTATACCATAAACACATACTTTAAGGACTTAAACCCTACACTTCTAACCCTAAACCCTAAACACTAAAACATTAATTATATACCCTAAACACAAACCCTAAACCCTAAACTTTTAATATTTAATCATAAACACTAGAATTTTAAATTCTAAAACTTTAACTCTATACCTAAACATAAACCTAAACCCTAAAATTCTAAACATTTAATCATACACAAAATATTAAACTCTAAACCCTACAATTCTAACCCTAAACCCTAAACACTAAAACATTAATTATATACCCTAAACACAAACCCTAAACCCTAAACTTTTAATATTTAATCATAAACACTAAAATTTTAAATTCTAAAACCTTAACTCTATACTCTAAACATAAACCTAAACCCTAAAATTCTAAACATTTAATCATATACCTTAAGGACTTAAACCCTACACTTCTAACCCTAATCTCCTAAACCTTAACTCTATACCCTAAACACAAACCTAAACCCTAAAATTCTAAATATTTAATCATACACGAAATATTAAACATCACTAATTAGTTTAGGGTATAGAATTTGAAGTTTAGTATATAAGCATAGAATTATATCTATTAGGTTTATTATACAAACCCTAAGAGTTGAAACCTTATACCTTATACATAAACTCTATACCCTAAACTTCTAACCCTTAATCATAAACACTAAATTTTTAAATATCAAATAATATAACAAAAATACTTATAATAAATTTTAAAATATAAAATTTTTATAAATCTAAACTTTGAAACTAAACATAGTATATAATAAAATATAATCATTTTGCAAATAAAATTAATTATAACAGAGATATACGATAAAAAATAGTGAAAATGTTTGATTTGTTAAACCACATATACAAGGATTGACCTTTCTTTAGTCACCACCGTTAATATATTAGATCAACAGACCAGATTTCTCCTCTTGTTTTTCTTCTTCTCTTCTTTTTCTGATTTGCTCAAACATTAATTAATTAACAAAAAAAACTAGATCGATCTAACCCGTTCTTCTTCTAAAATCATCTATCTCTCTATCTCTTGAATAATCTCTTTTGCAGCATCTCATCTTCTTGTTCTCGACCACGCAAAACTCTCAGTCATCGTCATCATCATTGTCTCTCTACAGAAAAAATCATTAAAATCGAGATCACAAAACAATGGAGAAACCAAATCCTAGACGCCCTTCAAACAACCTATCTTTGCCCCCAAGGAAGCAGCTTGCGACGAAGGCTGCCCGGAAATCCGCTCCGGCCACGGGAGGAGTGAAGAAGCCACACAGATTCCGTCCAGGAACTGTAGCGTTGAGAGAGATCAGAAAGTATCAGAAAAGTACCGAGCTTTTGATCCGTAAGCTTCCCTTCCAACGTTTGGTTCGTGAGATTGCTCAGGATTTCAAGACTGATCTGAGGTTCCAGAGCAGTGCCATCGCTGCTTTACAAGAGGCGGCCGAAGCTATTTGAAACCAAACTTTAAGAAGTAGAAGCTCGAGGAAGCTGGAGATGACATGGGAGAGCGGAAGGTGCTTAATAAGTATTATCCGCCGGACTTCGATCCGTCGAAGCTTCCACGGCTCCGACGACCGAAGAACCAGCAGATCAAGGTTCGTATGATGCTTCCCATGAGTGTCCGAGGCAGTACCTGCGGAAAATATATCTACAAAGGAACCAAATTCAATTCCCGTAAAGAAGACGGCATTGGCGAGGTAATTGAATAAATTGATTTTGGTTTCATTCCCCTTCAACATGATTGATTGATTGCTTTCTTCGGATGCTTTATGTACCTGTTAGTGTATAGTGTTATTGCGGATGCTTAGGAGCGTCGTCTGATTATCTCTGTGAAAGAAAGCCGGGATTTTTGACCTCAATTTGTGAATTGAAACTTCTGTCGAAAACGATTTCAAGAGTTGGGGTTTAGGGTTTGCGCTCTTGTGTTTGGCTGGTGATAAGTTAGTACAACTACTTGGACGGCTATTGAACCCTAGATATTACTGATTTTGTTCTTGATCAAGTAGATTCGCTGAACATAATCTAGTTCGAAGAGCTTGATTGGTTATCTTTCGTGCTGTTTTGATGGCTGTTTTCTAATCAAATAGTCTCTGGTTATCTTTCGATGTGCAGACATATCTCGGGATTTAAATCTTTAGATTCTACTTCAAGTGCACCAAGTGCTCTGCAGAGCTGACAATGAAGACAGATCCACAAAATTCTGAATCTTGTTAACTGCTCTCTGTTTATGCTGATTTGATTTTTTAGTTGTTTAGGCGAACAGTCTGAGGCTACCTCACCAAATTGGAGATAAGCGACAATACTTAAATACTTAAATTGTAAAAGCTTCACTTTTCATTACACATTGATTTGAGTATTTTTGACATTGAAGTGTTTTACAGTAACTGCTTCTCAATTTGCTTGGATGGGAAGAGTGGTAAATTCAGCAAGATCAAATAAGTCCCTATATGGGTCAAGTGGATGAGATGCAGACTAAAGTCGAGAAGGGAGCTCAAGGTTTTGGTTTAGTTTAGCTCATTTTTTCTATAGTCTAGTTATGTGCTTTCGTCATTACAATTTTGTTTTACCTCTTAAGCTTATTTGAGACTCGAAATAAGCGTTGTAATCATAACAATTTTGTAATATATTTGTCTTCAATTTACTCGTTTTTAAATTTAATATTTTCACAAAATTAGTTTTATAAAAACCAAAATCTGAAAATTGATGACCAAAATATATAATATAAAATTGATATATTTAAATATAGATGACAATTGCATAACGCTATCTTAAAAATATATATCATAACATTTATTGTAAACACTATCTTTAAAATATATACCATATCATTTATTGAAAACACTATCTTTAAAATACATATCGTAGCATTTAGCAAAACGCTATCTAAAATGTCAGACTTTTTATCGCGGTCGATGACATAGCGCTGAACACAACGCTATCGTATCGATACATAGCGTTTTCCGGTAGCTATTAATACGCGAATTTCTTGTAGTGAGAAGACATCATTGAGTACCCAGACGTGGGAGAAAAGTTGGTGTTCAGAAGAGTCCTTAGTGCTCTAGTGGATCTCGAGACGATCCAACATGAAAACATCTTCCACACCAGGTGTACCGTGAACAAAAAAGTATGTAGTCTTATAATTGATGGAGGTTCTTGTGCTAACGTGGCTAGAAGATATATGATTGATAAGCTAGGCCTCAAGACTACAATCACCCTCGGCTATACATACTTAGGTGGCTCAATTATGACGCCGAGATAAGGATAGCTGACCAAATCACCGTGCCTTTCAGTGTAGGTAAGTACAGTGATCATGTTGTATATGATGTAGTTCCCATGCAAGTAGGTAACCTACTCCTAGGAAGGCCATGGGAATTTGACAAAGAGACAATTCAAAATATACGTACCAATCACTACTCCTTAAACAATAACAAACGCAAATTCTAGTTTGCTCCACTCACATCATTGGAGATCCATGAAATGCAGCTGAAACTTGCAAAGGGCACCAAGGTAAGTCAATCTAACCTTTTTATCACTCACATCTCAGTTGCTAAAGCTATTAGTCAGAAAACACATGTGCTACTAATGGTCTTTAAAGAAGGATTGCTCTATGGTCCTAGTGATCTAGAGCTTCCCCATGAAGTGCTTTCTTTGTTAGACAAGTTAAAGGATGTGTTCCTTGAGGAGATTCCAGATGGATTCCACCCATAAGACGAATTGAACACCAAATTGATCTAGTGCCCGGTTCTTCCTTACCCAACCGACCAGCCTAATGAATGAATCCCACTAAGAGCAAGACGTTGGAGAAGCATATTCAAGACTTGACGTCCAAAGGATACATCAGAGAAAGCCTTAGTCCATGTGATGTATCAGTCCTTCTGATGCCTAAGAAAGATGGGACTTGGAGAATGTATGTAGACTGACGATCAGCCAACAACATCACCATCAAGTACAAGCATCCCATACCATAGTTGGATGACATGCTGGACGAGTTACATGGCGCCTCAGTCTTCTCAAAGGTGGACATAAGGAGTGGATATCACCAGGTGAGAATGAAAGAAGGGGACGAATTAAAGACTTCCTTCAAGATCAAGCAAGGTCTATATGAGTGGCTTGTCATGCCATTTGGTCTCAACAATACCCAAAGTACTTTCATGAGACTCGTGAACCATCTCTTAAGGGAATACATCGGTAAGTTTGTGGTTGTTTACTTTGATGATATTATGATTTATTCTAAGTGTTTTGGCAACCATCTAATGCACCTTGGGCAAGTTCTAGTGACTCTTCTTCAAGAAGGTCTTTATGCTAACCTCAAGAAGTGCACTTTCGTCATGTAGCTGTAAGAGTTTTGGTCCACGACTCAACTCTTAGTGACCAGGAAGCAGCAAGAGAGCTCGTGTTTCTTGGAAGAATCAAGCACCCAGATCTTGTTCCTTTAACTGGATATTGCATAGCCGGTGATCAAATGATCGCCATTTACGAGTACATGAAGAACGGTAACTTGCAAAACCTGCTTCAAGATCTGCCGTTTGGAGTTCAGACAACAGATGACTGGAGCAGGGATACATGGGAAGAAGAAGGTGACAGTGGAATCCAAAACATAGGGCCCGAAGGCTCGGTTTGCGACATGGCGATTCAGGCACATGATAGTGATGGATTGTTTAGTTGATCCTGATTCAATTCTTAGATTCATATCAACCTAAACATGCAGATCTAGGTTCTTCTTGATTAGAAACAATGATTAGATCTCACCTTTTACCTGTTTTGTGCAGCGGAAAGGGAGAACAGGTCAGAGATCAGAGAAACACCGAGAGATGAATCCTCCAAAGGCTCACACACGCGATCACAGAAAACGGCTGCTAGACCGAGCTGATAGGAGGCGCAGGGAGAGAGAGGTTTCGGCGCTGGGGCTAGGGTTAATTCCTGAACTCGTCTCAAGTTTTATTTATAAAACTTGTCCAGTTCCGTTTGGGCCTTTGGCCCAAAAACCAATTAACTCGACGGCGTTCTCGCACTGTGTCGATCGACACACCTTGTGCATCGATCGACACACAGTGACTAAACCCATTTATTCTCTCTAAGTACAGTAAATGCCTAGCACTTTTACCGTACTTCTGCTAAACCGTTCCTACACATTTTCCTGTTAGCTTAGGCGTGTGACCCATATGGGATCATATAATAAAGGCAATAAGTCCAAGACTTATAGATCATGAGCGGACTCTAGCAAGCCATCATGACCCCCAGTATTATATGACTTATGTCTGATCATTGACATACTCTTACTTTCTAGAGACAGTACTGAGATTACTGGACACAATTCCAACAATCTCCCACTTGTACTGGAATCTCTGTATTCATAATCCTTTTGTCTCAATATCTCGATTAGTCATAAGGCAAGATTGGTGTCATCCTTATAAAGCCTAATCTTGTTCATCGGACTCTGATTTGATACTGACAATCCAAACGACTCGGGACAGTCTGTTTGAGCATGGCCATGCATTTTCCAGTATTCAAATCTCCGATTGGCCTAGAGATATTCACTCCATTTATATTGGAGGGACAAATTCCGTCTTGTTCCATCACTGTAAACTACTCATTTCATGATGTACCCAAACAAGGTCCTTATAACTATCGCAGAACGACAGCGTTAGACAATGATCAAAGTGCATCAGTCCATGTGCAGTCACATGCATGCGAACTCAGGTCTAAGGACTATACTCTATAGTCGTAGTGAGAATCTCTTATGACACAGATATAAATATCCTGAAGAGTTCTCATAATCGGGTCTTGTCCGGTCGTATGTTCCCAACATACACCTATGTATTGACTTTGATGCCGCGCATCTATGACACACTGAGACTTTGTCATAAGTCACATACCAATCCAGTCTCTCACGGTTGTTGGTGTTCCAATTTCAACAACCTTCGACTAGGGACATGATGATATAAGTCATTTATAAAATATAGGGTCTCATGATCAAGCTAAATGACTTTGATAACTCAAGATCAAGTCATTTACTTCGATGACCTATAAAATGGTTTATATCACTTTGGAACGATTATTTCATCACAGTTAAAATAATCTTGAAATAATAATTTCATTAAACATCTTAAATGTTATTTCAAGAACATATCCAATAACTAAATAAAGCCCTTTAATAACTCCCACTGAAATTAAGACTACATCTTAATTTCACTTATCCTACAGCAACAGTCCGCGACTCGTGCTTAGGCCTAAGGAGTGGCTTCGTTAATAGATTAGCAACGTTCTCATTCGTTGAAACTTGCTGATCTACTTAACATCTCTGTCATTTATCTCACGGAATAGGTTATACCTATCCTCAAGGTGTTTGGACCTCTGATGTGCAGCTAGTCTCATCTTTGCTGGAAATCACATCAAGTTCAGTGACAAACTCTTCTTTCCAAACAACCTCTTTCGCCACTTCCCAAGCTGCGAAATGTTCAGCTTAAGTCATGGAGTCAGCAACAGTGCCTTGCACCGCCAGATAGACACAAGATATAACCGGACTGTGATCGGAAATCATCTTTGTCTATTGGAAACTTGCCTTTCAGACTCTACCGACTTGTAGCACCTCACTTTCTCCGTAAATCAAGAACTTATCCTAAGTATTTCTCAAATACTTTAGGACATTCTTTACGGCAATCCAGTGATTCTTTGCTGGATTTGACTGGTCTTTACTTGTCTTGCTTAACGTTAAAGCAACATCAAACAAGTACGTTTCATGGCATACATGATAGATCCAATTGCCGACGCATATGGAATCTTATCCATGCATTTAAGCTCAGCAGTTATCGTAGGACACTGTGTCTTGCTTAACGTAATGCCATGTGACATTGGTATAAAACCCTTCTTGGAATGCTGAAAACGTGTAGGACTTTGTCGGGATAAGAATCCTGACTTTGTCCTACCAGCTCTTTCGGATCTCTATCTTTAGATCCAAAATCCAAAAACATACGTGGCTTTACCCATGTCAATCATTAGAACCAACTCCCAAGCCAGTCCTTAACCGACTGCAGCATTGGGACGTCTTTTCGAGAATCAGTATGTCATCGACATACAATATGAGAAATGCAATATTGCTCCCACTAATCTATTAGTAAACACACAGTTCCGCTTCGTTCCTGTTCAAGTCAAAACCTTGACTACTTCAACAGAACGAAGATTCCAACTCCGATATGTTTGCTTCCATCCATGAATGGATCGATGAATCTAACTTACATAAAATGTAATTTTCGGAGTCCGGGCTCACTTTCGCTTCTTTGAATTTCGCAGATTCGTCGCTTTCAATGATCATCAGATCATGCGAACTTTCAATGATTATCAGGTTCAACTAATGACGAGAAATCACTCTCGGATTAGTAACTGATTCATTCATATCTGCGAACTTCAGGCTCCACAGGTGTAGATTCTACAGAAATCTGTAAATCCTTCCGCTGCTCTCCCTCAATAGGTAAAGCAGCCTCCTGTATTTCTCGAATTTCTTCGAGTTATACTTTTACTCCCACTGTTCTTCTTGGAAAATAACTTCCCTTCTTAGAAAACAGAATGGACGTAAAAGTAACAAGCCTTGGTTTCCTTCGGACAAGGCTCCACAGGTGTAGATTCTACAGAAATCTGTAAATCCATCCGTTGCTCTCCCTCAACAGGTTGAGCAGCCTCCTGTATTTCTCGAATTTCTTCGAGTTATACTTTTACTCCCACTGTTCTTCTTGGAAAATAACTTCCCTTCTTAGAAAACAGAATGGACGTAAAAGTAACAAGCCTTGGTTTCCTTCGGACAACCAGCGAAGTAGTACAACTACAAATACTCAGTAAAGACGAATTTGGATCGATTCCAATCCACATTTACGTGGTGTCTTTCAACTGATATTTGTGGAACTATTTCAGCGTAAACTTAGATATTTTAGAGCGTTATTCTTAAATAATATCATGGAAGATTCGTGTGACTCATCTTTAATCATTTCTAATAAGATCTGATTCTTTCTCACAGAAACACCTTCAGGTTTTTAGGAGAAATGAGCTGTGAAACGATTTCACACTCATTAAGATGATCACACAATCAATGACTTAAGTATTCTCACTCGTGATTTAATCCAGAGTCTTAATACTTTTGTCATTCAGATCCTATACTTCATTCTGGAACTCTTTCGACCATGTCAAAGAATTCCGACTTGTGTCTCATCAAATGAACACAGTCACACTCACTGAAGTAATCAGTAGAGACAATGAAGTACATGAGATTTTCTCTGGCATTACTGCTCATTGGGCCACATACATGAGTATGTTCCAAGTCCAATAAGCCTTTGGGCCTTTCTCTAGCTCGGATAAGATAGGCCCTTTACCTTTTGGTCTAGTAAACAGAATTCAAGTCTCATAAGATATTTTATCAAATGAGCCCAATAGTCCATGACTATGGGATATCTGAATCCGACTTACTCTATGTGACCAAGACTTTTATGCCAAAGAAAATCAGGTTTAATTCATCAGATTTAAACCAATTCGGTATTTATGTTACATTTAGGCACTCTTTGGTTTAAGATATAAAACCCATTCCATGAATAGGGTGCTACAATTAATATTTCATTAAGATCAAAAGAACAAAACTTGTCTTTTATCAAAATGAAAAACATTCAAATTCTTACAAGAAAATGAAAGACAACTCTGCTTAAAGCAGGTACATTGTAGCAATTACTTAATACAAAACCAAGCCTAAAAGGGATCTATAAGTGAAAACCCTACGGCTGAGGCAGCATCCCAAGCTCCTTCCAGACATGTAGTTTCACTTGCCCTTCCTTCAAAGTTCTACTGTTGCCCAGGCTCTGCATATTATAACAAATATCAGTGCCACAACCAGTATCCAATACCTATAAGGTAGAACTTGAAGTAATAACATGAATACCTGAGGAAGTAGTCGCATACATCAACTTCAACTCCTCATCATCTTCCATGAATTTAATGCAATCTCTCTTCCAATGCCCTGTCTCCTTACAGTAGCAGCACTTACCAACGTAAGAGGTATCTGACTCGGGCTCAGAAGACACACGCTTGCCATGATTCAAAATCTGGACAACTTTGTCTTCACCCTTGTCAGCATTAGGTTTAGTAAACCTACCCTTCTCATTCATGAGATTGTACAGGGTACTCTTCACGTTTGGCTCAACTGTCTTGAGCATATCATGCAGTTCAGTCAGCGTCTTCGTTAAGCCTTTCTTGATATAGTTCCTTCTGAACTTATCATAGCTTGACGGCAGTGACTGCAGAATGATCTCAGTTGCCAATTCTTGGCTAACTGGATAATCCAGTTTCCTCAGGTTATCAATGTAACCCATCATTTTACTGACATGAGGACTCACTGGATGATCATTTGGTAGCTTGCAGCTAGTGAGAGACTTAACCAACTGGTATCTCTCCACTCTTACCTGCTCCTGAAATTTCAATTTCAGGCTGCTGATCATCTCTATTGGCGACTCCATGTTCTCATATTGCTTCCGCAAATCTGAGTCCATGGTAGCCAACATCAGACCACGCACATCTACCGCATCATTATAATGCTTATTCCAAGCATCATATACTGCATGGGAGGCATTGGACCTGATCCTCACGGGGAGAGCTCTCTCAAGAACATAGTCATTTCTCTCCTGTCTGAGGACTAGCCTCAGGTTCCGCGACCAAGTCAAGAAATTTGATCCGTTCAGCTTGTCCATCTTAAGGACAGACCGGATCGAGAAAGTGTTTTGATTGTTTGTGCTAGTCATAACTGAAAATTAAGATAAAAGGATTTTAGTTAATATGTTCAATTATGATTAATCTCATATTATATTTAATATGATTAATCAAGCATTATATTCAATAACATAAGTTACCCTCAATAGAATATAATGATTCCAAGATCCATATATAACTAAGATTAAAGTGGCCACTGGCCGTCACCAAACCTCAGCTTATATCGGTAAGCCCTATGTCGGCTAATTATATCCGTGATATAACTCTTGGTTGTGAATCTGGGCCCGAGGCCCAATCCACTCTGATGTCTCAAGGCCCGGGACTCCCGATGGCCTAGTCAAGAAAACCAGACTATACAGTCATGTAATCATTAATGTCTGGGACTCCCAATGACATTTATGAATCACAAACCGTCTTATCCACGCAAAAGTAGACACCCTCACACTGTAAGGCCATGAATACAATTGAATGGGCTTCGACAGCTGACATAGACTGGGCAAGACATCCAACGCTTGATATTATTTGAGGTTCGTAGGTTTATTAAAATTTCATTCCCAAAATAGAAGATTACTATTTCGGGAAACTTTCTATTTTTGGAAACCTACTATTTTAGGAAACTTTCTAAAATTGGAAACTTTCTAAAACCGGAAACTTTCTAACTTTAGAAATTTCTTTAAAATCCAAAACCCGCAAATCTAGAAAACTTCTATTTTAAGAAACTTTCTAATTTCAAAATTTCGGAAACTTTAATTTAAAATCGACTTTATAATTTTATAAAATAAATTTTAAATTAATCTGAAGAAAGACTCAAATAATTGGCCCAATTGTTTTAACTTCTTGGCCCGAGGCCCAAGAATTGGTCCATGTCCAAGACATGACCCAATTGTCCAATTAAATGACATAACCGGTCTGGTTCATTAAAATTGGTCTTACCAAATTTTAATTACTACGATGACCACAATTGTCAACCGGTTATTTACTAAACCGGATTTTCTCAATTTATTTGGTCCAACCAAATCAAATTAGAAAATCCTGGTTTAGGCACAAAATCCAATTTTCGACTTTGGATTTCTTATCCCGGTTTAACCAGAACTTAATAAATTTATTAAGTCTGTTTATTAAACCGTGACGTTTTTTAATTTTAATAAAAATTTTAAACCGAGCCTTAAACCCAACCGTATCGATCGATGAACCAACCGCATCGATCGATTCATCAACCGCATCGATCGATTCATCAATCGCATCGGTCGATGCTCTCAGCATCGATCGATGCGTTCACGCGTTGAGCAGGCTTGGCCGAGATATGCGAAATCCATGCGATCGTTCGATCGATCCATGCGATTGCAGTCGATCTTTCGCGGTTGTATCGACCGATCCATGCGATCGTATCGATCGATCCATGCGATCACAGCCGATACTTCTTTATGAAAATCGCATTCCAAATCAATATAGCTTGGATTTGCGATTTCAAGTGTGTTTAGGTTTCAATTCCTTGTTGCTTAAGTGATTTCTCTTATCAGTAGTTGATTCAAAACACTTCTTAAACAAGAAAACAATCCTAAACTTGAATCTAAACAAGAAAAACCAGAACCAATAGCTCTGATACCACTGATGGATTGTTTAGTTGATCCTGATTCAATTCTTAGATTCATATCAACCTAAACATGCAGATCTAGGTTCTTCTTGATTAGAAACAATGATTAGATCTCACCTTTTACATGTTTTGTGCAGCGGAAAGGGAGAACAGGTCAGAGATCAGAGAAACACCGAGAGATGAATCCTCCAAAGGCTCACACACGCGATCACAGAAAACAGCTGCTAGACCGAGCTGATAGGAGGCGCAGGGAGAGAGAGGTTTCGGCGCTGGGGCTAGGGTTAATTCTGTTGGAATTGTGTCCAGTAATCTCGGTACTGTCTCTAGAAAGTAAGAGTATGTCAATGATCAGACATAAGTCATATAATACTGGGGGTCATGATGGCTTGCTAGAGTCCGCTCATGATCTATAAGTCTTGGACTTATTGCCTTTATTATATGATCCCATATGGGTCACACGCCTAAGCTAACAGGAAAATGTGTAGGAACGTTTTAGCAGAAGTACGGTAAAAGTGCTAGGCATTTACTGTACTTAGAGAGAATAAAACGGTTTAGGCACTGTGTGTCGATCGATACACAAGGGGTATCGGTCGACACAGTGCGCGAATGCCGTCTAGTTAATTGGTGTTTGGGCCAAATGGCCCAAACGGAATCAGACAAGTTTTATAAGGTAAAACTCGAGTTTCTGAGCAAAAAACCCTAATCCCACAGCCGAAATCTCTCTCTCTCTCTGCGCCGAGCTCCTTGTGGTCTAGCAGCCGTTTCCTGTGATCGCGTGTGTGAACCTTTGGAGGATTCATCCCTCGGTGTTTCTCTGATCTCAGACATACCATCTCTTTCCGCTGCAAACATGTATAAGGTGAGATCATCATTTGTTTCTATTCTGAGAAGAACCTAGATCGCATGTTTAGGTTGATATGAATCTAAGAATTGAATCAGGATCAACTAAACAATCCTTCAGTGGTATCAGAGCCAATGGTTCTGGTTTTTCTTGTTTAGATTCAATGTTTAGGATTGTTTTCTTGTTTAAAAGTGTTTTGAATCAACTACTGATAAGAGAAACCATTTAAGCAACAAGAATTGAAATCTAAACACACATAAAATTGCAGAAACCAAGCTATATGATTTGGTAGAATGCGATTTCAAGAGGTCTGTATCGACTGCGATCGCATGGATCGATCGATACGATCGCATGGATCGGTCGATACAGTCTATCGTCTAACCCTGTTAACGCGTGAAAGCATCGATCGATGCAGGATCGATGCAGGTTCGATATTGGTGCATCGACCGATGCGGTTGGTGCACATCGATCGACACGGTTAGGGTTTTGGCTCGGTTCAGTGCATGCGTGAGAGCATCGATCGATACAGGATCGATGCACGATCGATGCAGGATCGATGCTGAGAGCATCGACCGATGTGGTTGATGGATCGATCGACACGGTTGGTCCATCGATCGACATGGTTGGTTTAAGGCTCGGTTTAATATTTTGATTAAAATTAAACGTCACGGTTTAATAAACAGATTTAATAATTTTATTAAGTCTGGTTAAACCGGGACAAGAAATCCAATGTCGAAAGAATTATTGGATTTAGTGCCTAAACCAGGATTTTCTAATTTGATTTGGTTGGACCAAATAAATTGAGAAAATCCGGTTTAGTAAATAACCGGTTGACAATTGTGGTCATCGTAGTAATTAAAATTTGGTTAGACCAATTTTAATGAACCAGACCGGTTATGTCATTTAATTGGACAATTGGGTCATGTCTTGGACATGGACCAATTCTTGGGCCTCGGGCCAAGAAGTTAAAACAATTGGGCCAATTATTTGAGTCTTTCTTCAGATTAATTTAAAATTTATTTTATAAAGAATATAAATCGATTTTAAATTAAAGTTTCCGATATTTTGAAATTAGAAAGTTTCTTATTTTATAGAAGTTTCTAGATTTGCATGATTCGGATTTTAAGAAATTTCTAAAGTTAGAAAGTTTCCGTTTTTAGAAAGTTTCCAATTTTAGAAAGTTTCCAAAAATAGTAGGTTTCCAAAAATGGAAAGTTTCCCGAAATAGTAATCTTCTATTTTGGGAATGAATTTTTAAATAAACCTACGAACCTCAAATAATATCAAGCGTTGGATGTCTTGTCCATTCTATGTCAGCTGTCGAAGCCCATTCAATTGTATTCATGGCCTTACAGTGTGAGGGTGTCTGCTTTTGCGTGGATAAGACGGTTTGTGATTCATAAATGTCATTGGGAGTCCCAGACATTAATGATTACATGACTGTATAGTCTGGTTTTCTTGACTGGGCCATCGGGAGTCCCGGGCCTTGAGACATCAGAGTGAATTGGGCCTCGGGCCCAGATTCACAACCAAGAGTTATATCACGGATATAATTAGCCGATATAGGGCTTACCGATATAAGCTAAGGTTTGGTGACGGCCAGTGGCCCACTTTAATCTTAGTTATATGTGGATCTTGGAATCATTATATTCTATTGAGGGTAACTTATGTTATTGAATATAATGCGTGATTAATCATATTAAATTTAATACGAGATTAATCATATTGAACATTTTAACTAATAACCTTTTTATCTATATTTTTCAGCTATGACTACTACAAGCACACAAAACTCATTCTCGATCCGGTCTGTTCTCGAAAAGGAGAAGCTGACTGGAACGAACTTCCTGACGTGGTCAAGGAACTTGAGGCTAGTCCTCAAGCAGGAGAAGAAGGATTATGTCCTTCGTGATCCTCTCCCCGAGAGGCCTCCTGCCAATGCCGCCAGGACTCTGCATAATGCTTGGGAAAAGCATTCGTCAGATGAAAATGATGCTTATTGCCTGATGTTGGTGACAATGACTCCTGAGCTGCAAAAACAGTTCGAGAGTGTATTGTCACCCATCGAGATAATGGCAAGCCTGAAATCGCTTTTTCAGGAGCAGGCTAGGACTGAGAGGTTTCAAACAGTTAAGAACCTCTTGGACTGCAAGTTGGCTGCGAATGCGGCAGTGAGTCCTCATGTCTTGAAGATGATGGGTTATCTCGATCATCTTCAGAAACTCGACTGCCCAATCAGCCAGGAACTTGCCTGCGACATCATTCTGCAGTCATTACCTGCAAGCTATGATCAGTTCATTCTGAACTTTAACATGCATGGCTTGAGTAAGACATTGCCTGAGCTTCACGGAATGCTCAAGACTGCGGAGCCCAATTTGAGGAAAACCGCCAAGGACCCAAATGTGCTTATGGTGCAGAAGGGCAAGGGGTTTAAGAAATCCTCTG
Organism: Orychophragmus violaceus; assembly: GCA_030180135.1. Classification (NCBI taxonomy): domain Eukaryota; kingdom Viridiplantae; phylum Streptophyta; class Magnoliopsida; order Brassicales; family Brassicaceae; genus Orychophragmus; species Orychophragmus violaceus. Next base: position 28,091,119 of record CM058235.1, read on the forward strand.
CTAAGGATAAGGGAAAGGCCAAGGCTGTCCAAGTCGCGGACAAGGACACGCCAAAGCCCAAGCCCAAGTCCAAGGCTGGGCCAACTGACATATGCAGGTTCTGTAAAGAACCAGGGCATTGGAGGAGAGAATGTAAGAAATTCCAGGAAGGTCTAAAGGAATTGAAGAAGAAGACTTTTGAGACTTCTTCAACAGGTATTTTTGTTATAGAAGTTAATACAACTACTTCTGATAATACCTCATGGGTTATGGATACTGGTTGTGGGGCTCATATTTGTACTAATATGCAGGCACTCAGCAACAGTAGAAGGCTGAAGCAAGGACAAGTGGAGCTACGAGTTGGGAATGGAGCGAAAGTTCCAGCACTAGCTGTAGGCACTTACTTGTTGTCTTTACCTTCGGGATTGATTTTAGAACTGAATAATTGTTATTTTGTACCTGCTATAAGCAGAAATATTATTTCAATTTCTTTGTTGGATTTGGAAGGTTATGATTTTTCAGTTAAGAATAAATTATGTTCCTTCAATCGCAACAATTTGTTCTATGGTTCTGCCCCTCTTATGAATGGGCTTTACATACTCGATCAATCCGCGCCAATTTATAACATTAATACCAAACGGTTCAAACCTAATGAGGAGAACCGAACGTTTCTATGGCATTGTCGTTTAGGGCACATCAGCGAGAAACGCATCAAGAGGCTCCATTCGAATGGACTTCTTGGCTCATTTGACTTTGAGTCATGTGAGAAATGCGAATCCTGCATGATGGGCAAAATGACACGGGCCCCCTTTAATAAACCTAACGAGAGGGCCAGTGACGTATTGGGCCTGATACATACTGATGTGTGTGGCCCAATGTCCACAAATGCAAGAGGGAACTATCAGTACTTCATTACCTTTACTGATGATTTCAGTAGGTATGGATATGTTTATTTAATGAAACATAAGTCTGAATCTTTTGAGAAGTTCAGATAATTCCAAAATGAAGTACAGAACCAACTTGGCAAAAGCATTAAGGCTCTTCGGTCCGACCGAGGAGGAGAATACTTAAGCCAAGAATTCAGTGATCATCTGAGAGAGTGTGGGATCGTATCCCAACTCACTCCTCCCGGAACACCTCAATGGAATGGTGTGTCTGAGAGGAGAAATCGGACCTTATTGGATATGGTTCGATCTATGATGAGTCACACAGACCTTCCAATATCCCTTTGGGGATATGCTCTGCTAACAGCAGTGTTCACTCTAAATAGAGCGCCATCGAAAGCAGTAGCAAAGACACCATATGAATTATGGACTGGAGAAGCTCCAGTGCTGTCTTATCTCAGAATTTGGGGTTGTGAAGCCTATGTCAAGAGATTGATCTCAGACAAGCTTACACCAAAATCTGACAAATGCTACTTCATTGGTTATCCACGGGAAACCAAGGCTTATTACTTCTATCTACGTTCCGAGAACAAGATCTTTGTTGCCCGGGATTGTAACTTTCTTGAGAGGGAGTTTCTCTCTAAGAAAGACAGTGGGAGTAAGGTACTGCTTGAAGAAATTCAAGATGAACAGGATACTGCTCAACCTAATGAGGAAGAGCAGCAGGAGGACCTACAAGAAATTGTAGAGCCTGAACCTGTAGTACCTGAAGTTCGAAGATCCGGGAGGATCCGTCACGAACCCGAGAGATATCAAGGATTCCTCGTGACTGACTGTCATGATCTTCTGATCATTGATGGTGATGAACCATCGAACTTCAATCAAGCCATGATGGGCCCAGATTCCTCTAAGTGGCGCAAGGCCACTGATTCCGAAATGGACTCCATGTCGGTCAACCAAGTGTTTTCGTTGGTTGACTTACCCGCTGGTGTAAAAGCCATCGAGTGCAAATGGATCTTCAAGAAGAAGATTGACGTGGATGGAAATGTCCAGATTTATAAAGCCAGGTTGGTGGCAAAAGGTTTCAGACAAGTTCACGGTGTGGATTACGATGAAACCTATTCACCAGTGGCTATGATGAAATCTATTCGGATTCTACTAGCAACTGCAGCTTTTCATGATTATGAAATTTGGCAGATGGACGTGAAAACCGCCTTCCTGAATGGTATTCTGGAAGAGGATGTGTATATGACACAACCTGACGGTTACATAGATCCAAAGAATGCTGGAAAAGTATGCAAGCTTCATAAATCCATTTATGGATTGAAGCAAGCATCGAGGAGCTGGAATCTTCGTTTTGATGAAGCGATCAAGCAATTTGACTTCATCAGAAACGAAGAAGAACAATGCGTGTATAAGAAATCTAGTGGGAGCAAGATTGTATTTCTTATTCTGTATGTCGATGACATACTGCTTCTCGGAAACGACGTTCCAATGCTAAAGTCGGTAAAGGACTGGCTTGGAAGTTGTTTTTCCATGAAAGACATGGGTGAAGCCGCATACGTTCTTGGAATCAGGATCTACCGGGATAGATCTAGAAGGCTGATAGGCTTGTGTCAAGATTCATACATTGACAAAGTCCTACAAAGATTCAGCATGAAGGATTCCAAGAAGGGCTTCACGCCAATGGTACATGGCACAACGCTAAGCAAGAAGCAGAGCCCTACGACGGCTGCTGAGCTTGAGCGCTGAAGTCAGTAAAAGGATCCTCTGATACCTGAAGTGATATGGGTGTTCCCAGTAGGTTGATCTGTGTCTGGGTTTTCTAACAGTCATAGAGGCTCTGCAAGTCTGTCCAATGGTCACTTAGTTCCTGTTCAAGCGAAAAGTTTCCTCGAAAAATCATAGTTTCATACAAATTTTGACTCAATAAAACAAATTTTGAAAAACTAAGAAAACAAAAGCGTGCGTCAGTAGCTTCCTCCCCCACACTTAAACTACACTGTCCCCAGTGTAATCGAAGCATGAGCTCGGCGAAAGAATAATTAAATTGAAGAACAAACCGAAAAGTTGCAGAATACTTACCTGTCGTCGCCCTGCGTCGATCGATGCCACAAGGGTGTCGATCGATGCAAGGCGATTATCGCTCGCGGTTATGTAGATAACCGATGTCTGAACCGCAATCAATTCGTTAAACCGTAAATCGCGACTGCATCGACCGATGCACAATGTGTGTCGATCGATGCAATGCGATTATTCCTGTTTCCCTCAGCTCTGAACACACTTAAACAGAAAAAAATTAAAAATACCAAATCAAAACGAAAGAAAACAAAAACAAAAACGAACCTAACAGTGGGTTGCCTCCCACTCAGCGCTTGTTTTTAGTCATTAGCTTAACTATTGGAAGAGATTTGATTCAAGGCGGTTTCAACAGAGACTTTGAGTGTCTCTGTGAATATCTCTTCATCCAAGGAGGTGTATAGGCATTATGATCATGGGGCTTTCCAAGGAAAGAGAAATCAGAATCAGGGCGGGAGCGAAGCTTGGGCGGTCTACTGCGTTTCCCTGCATTCAAAACAATGCGGTCAGGAGGTTTAAGCTTATGTGATTTATATCTTACCTTTGGTGCAGATCTGATGTTTGGGGCTTTCTGCTTATGAGCAGTTGCAGGTACTGAAGATGTTAGAGCAGGTTCAAGAGGAACTGCCATCTTCTTCTTTCCACTATCAGATACTGTAGTTCCACCAATCTGAACTTCTTCTTTCAGATCACCTTCAGTGGAGATCATCTTCTTTGCATGAACTCGCAAAGTTTCAACTGGTGGTGTTTTATTCACCTTCTTATCTATCACTTTCATGCAGTTAGCCACTTCTAGCTCTTGTTTGGAAGGTTTAGGAACCTTAGGATATGGCACTGGGGGCTTGTAGGCTTGTTCTGGCACTGTTGCAGGTTTCTGGACATGTGTGCGTTCTGCATCGATCGTTGCATAATGTGTATCGATCGATGCAAGGCGATTCTGTTTCTCGAAAAAACTCGAAATTGCCGTCAGAACGGCGGGTCGATCGTCACTAAGGGGGTGTCGATCGGTGCATGTATCAGGCAGACAATATTCATCCAGAAAATCCGAGATTATGCTCTCTTCTTCATCCAGCAACTTAATCTCATCCCTTAAGGTCACAACTTTGATGGATCTGTGCTGTTCAGCTTCCCTAGCTTCATTTCGCCTTTCTATTGCTACATCCAGCTCCTCCATATGTGTGCTCAAAGATTCGAGCTTCTCATTCAGATCTTTATACAATGCATCCATCTTTGAGTGGTGTGACACATTGATCTGTTGTTGCCTCTCAAGATACTGCTCTATCATGATTTCTATTCTGCTCTCATGAGCTGTAGGTGCAGGCGGTGCTTGGTAAGAAGAAACACCACAGTTCCTCGAGAAGGCGTTGCCCTGTTGCTGGAAAGGTCCCTGAAAAGCTGATTCCTGACTGTAGAATTTATTCCCTCCAATGCAGTTGATAGCTTTTTGCCCATACTTTTCAAGTACAAGACTATGCAGAGACTCTACTTTGCTTTTTAACCAAGTTATCTGCGAGTTATCAATCCCTGGATTGAAGAAATCATACATCTTCCTTATGATATGTGTCGATCGATGCAGGAGAAGCGTCGATCGATGCAAGCTCGAGAATGCAACGATCGACACTAAGTGGGTGTCGATCGATGCAAGGCGATTACAGGCGTACCTGAAACGCAAGAACAGAAAAAGAAAAAAAAATTAGTAGCAAAAATTAAAAAACGAAAATCCTAGTCTAAACCCTAAGTTCAAATCTATCGAGGACTCAAAAGAGTCCCCGGCAACGGCGCCAAAAACTTGATAGGTGTAGTTTTAACCCTATTCTAACTGCAAGTGCACAGTGATGTAGTTGTAGTACTTAGGGTATCGAAATCCACAGGGACTCTGGTCAACGATAGATTTAGAACTATTAAGATTAAACTAGGAGAAAGCAAAGGTGATTAAACTAAAAGCAGAGCAGAAAAGTAAATAGCAGTGAGTTTGTGAGCAAGGAAGCGAAGCGTTAGGTTTCAGGAGTTCTCAGGAAATCAGGAACGCAAGCAATCAATCTATCTAGATCCAATCAATAACTATTCTAGAACTCAAACACTGATATAGAATTAACCAAATTCCTTTGCGATAATTCTCTAAGTCTAAGTGCAGCAAACCAAACTTCCGTTTGCGAGAACTAACAGATTAAACTAGCATTAATTCCAAGTTTGATATGTTCACAATTAACCTGAACCAAACTTTCGTTTGCGAATAGTTTAATTGCTTATCTAAGTTCTTTCTAGTTAAATTAACCAACTTCCGCTGAATTAATCAACCTAACATCATAACTCTGATTAGCTACTTCAGATTAAGCATTAAGATCAACTTAGATAAAGAACTAGCAGATATGAATCTCTACAGATCAATTTAAACTATAATTCTCTGAAAATCCTTAATGAGAATCCTTCAACCTAACAGGTAAACTACTCAGACATGTTCATCGAAACAGAAAACATCTTAAGTAGAAAACCAAATATCATAAAACAGAATAATCAACAGGGGTTCGAAATCCTCTCTCTTTCGAGAGCAAGATCAGCCCCTAAGACTCTCTGAAAATAAAATAAAACTAAAGTAAAGCGTAGCCTAAACAATGGCTTAAAAACCCTTATATAATAGCTAAAACACGTTTTGGGCTTTTGTGTAAATATCTGGGCTTTTCTGCAAAATCAGCATTCTTCATTAAATCGGCGAGTCTGGCCCATTCGCATATGCAACGATCGATGCAGGTGTGCAACGATCGACGCAGTCTTCAAAACTGGACAGTGAACTCTGTCTCTCGGACCAAATCTCCAAAATACACCAAACAGCTCCAAAATCTCCACTTCTGCTCCAAATGTGTCTAAACCTGTAAACATACTAAAAAGACTCCAAAACATAACATAAGACTCGATAAATAAGGCATATACCATGGTTAAAACCGGTAAAATCCATGGTATATCAAGCGCATGAAGAATATTCCTTATGCATCTGCAATAGGATCTGTCATGTATGCCATGATCTGTACTCGTCCTGATGTTGCTTATGCATTGAGCATGACGAGTAGATACCAGTCAAATCCAGGTGAAAACCATTGGATTGCCGTAAAGAATATCTTGAAGTATCTAAGACATACTAAGGATAAGTTCTTAGTGTACGGTGGAAGTGATGTGCTTAAAGTCAGTGGATTCACGGACGCAAGTTTCCAGACAGACCAAGATGATTTCCGGTCACAGTCCGGTTATATCTTTTGTCTGAATGGCGGTGCAATCAGTTGGAGAAGCTCCAAGCAAGACACCGTTGCTGATTCCACTACAGAAGCTGAATATATCGCCGCCTCAGAAGCTGCGAAGGAAGCTGTTTGGATACGAAAGTTCATTATTGAACTAGGTGTGATACCAGATGCGGCTGAGCCTCTGGCACTGTTTTGTGACAACAATGGTGCTATAGCTCAGGCAAAGGAACCAAGATCACACCAGAAATCCAAGCATGTTCTAAGAAGATTTCACTTGATACGTGACATCATTAATAGAAAGGAAGTCAAGATCAGCCGAGTTCAGACAGATGATAACGTCGCTGATCCGTTGACAAAGCCACTCCCAAGGCCTAAGCTCGAGTTTCTGACTGAAGCTGTAGGCATTAGAGACATAGAAATGTAATCTAAATTTGAGTGGGAGTTTTGAGGGCTTTTATTTAGTTATTTGATATGTTCTTGTAAAACATTCTTATGTTTAATGAAATTATTATTTCAAGATTATTTTAACTGTGATGAAATAATCGTTCCAAAGTGATATGAACCATTTTATAGGTCATCGAAGTAAATGACTTGATCTTGAGTCATCGAAGTCATTTAGCTTGATCATGAGACCCTATATTTGATAGATGTTTATATCATCCCGTCCCTAGTCGAAGGTTGTTGAAATTGGAACACCAACAACCGTGTGAGATTGGATTGGTACGTGACTTATGACAAAGTCTCAGTGTGTCATAGATGCGCGGCATCAAAGTCAGTACATAGGTGTATGTTTGGGAACATACGACCGGACAAGACCCGCTTATAAGAACTCTTCAGGATATTTATATCTGTGTCATAAGAGATTCTTACTACGACTATAGAGTATAGTCCTTAGACCTGAGTTCGCATGCATGTGACTGCACATGGACTGATGCACTTTGATCATTGTCTAACGCTATCGTTCTGCGATAGTTATAAGGACCTTGTTTGGGTACATTATGAAATGAATAGTTTACAGTGATGGAACAAGACGGAATTTGTCCCTCCAATATAAATGGAGTGAATATCTCTAGGCCAATCGGAGATTTGAATACTGGAAAATGCATGGCCATGCTCAGACGGACTGTCCCGAGTCGTTTGGATTGTCAGTATCAAATCAGAGTCCGATGAACAAGATTAGGCTTTATAAGGATGACACCAATCTTGCCTTATGACTAATCGAGATATTGTGACAAAAGGATTATGAATACAGAGATTCCAGTACAAGTGGGAGATTGTTGGAATTGTGTCCAGTAATCTCGGTACTGTCTCTAGAAAGTAAGAGTATGTCAATGATCAGACATAAGTCATATAATACTGGGGGTCATGATGGCTTGCTAGAGTCCGCTCATGATCTATAAGTCTTGGACTTATTGCCTTTATTATATGATCCCATATGGGTCACACGCCTAAGCTAACAGGAAAATGTGTAGGAACGTTTTAGCAGAAGTACGGTAAAAGTGCTAGGCATTTACTGTCTTTAGAGAGAATAAAACGGTTTAGGCACTGTGTGTCGATCGATACACAAGGGGTATCGGTCGACACAGTGCGCGAATGCCGTCTAGTTAATTGGTGTTTGGGCCAAATGGCCCAAACGGAATCAGACAAGTTTTATAAGGTAAAACTCGAGTTTCTGAGCAAAAAACCCTAATCCCACAGCCGAAATCTCTCTCTCTCTCTGCGCCGAGCTCCTTGTGGTCTAGCAGCCGTTTTCTGTGATCGCGTGTGTGAACCTTTGGAGGATTCATCCCTCGGTGTTTCTCTGATCTCAGACATACCATCTCTTTCCGCTGCAAACAGGTATAAGGTGAGATCATCATTTGTTTCTATTCTGAGAAGAACCTAGATCGCATGTTTAGGTTGATATGAATCTAAGAATTGAATCAGGATCAACTAAACAATCCTTCAAATTCCTGAACTCGTCTCAAGTTTTATTTATAAAACTTGTCCAGTTCCGTTTGGGCCTTTGGCCCAAAAACCAATTAACTCGACGGCGTTCTCGCACTGTGTCGATCGACACACCTTGTGCATCGATCGACACACAGTGACTAAACCCATTTATTCTCTCTAAGTACAGTAAATGCCTAGCACTTTTACCGTACTTCTCCTAAACCGTTCCTACACATTTTCCTGTTAGCTTAGGCGTGTGACCCATATGGGATCATATAATAAAGGCAATAAGTCCAAGACTTATAGATCATGAGCGGACTCTAGCAAGCCATCATGACCCCCAGTATTATATGACTTATGTCTGATCATTGACATACTCTTACTTTCTAGAGACAGTACTGAGATTACTGGACACAATTCCAACAGATAGCACTTGGAACCGCCCGAGCATTGGCCTTCCTTCACCACGGTTGTTCACCGCCAATGATCCATAGGGATGTGAAAGCAAGTAGTGTTTATCTTGACCAGAACTGGGAACCAAGATTATCCGATTTCGGTTTAGCCAAAGTCTTTGGAAGCGGATTAGACGATGAAATCGCCAACGGCTCACCCGGTTATCTCCCTCCTCAGTTCTTGCAACCTGAACATGAACTGCCTACACCAAAATCTGATGTCTATTGCTTTGGGGTTGTTCTGTTTGAGCTGATCACAGAGAAAAAGCCGATTGAAGATGACTATCTTGATGAGAAAGATACCGACTTGGTGAATTGTGTTAGAAGTTTGGTTAGGAAGAATCAAGGATCAAAAGCTATTGATCCGAAAATTCATGAGACAGGCTCAGAAGATCAAATGGAAGAATCTCTCAAGATTGGATACCTCTGCACGGCTGATCTTCCTTCAAAGCGCCCAAGTATGCAGCAAGTAGTTGGTCTTCTTAAAGACATCGAAGCAAAACCTAATCAGTGAAACATGATCACATTCTGGAACTCTGCAAAATTTTAATTTCTTTAAAAGTTTCATTTCTTGGCGCCTTTTTTAAAACTGGTTTCTTATTTTCTATGGTTGCTTCAGGTATATCGATTGTATATATGGGCTTGTTTGCTTTTATATCTATATCTAATGTTCTTGCTTCACATTAAACTTGTTCCACGATGAGATCATGAGACCCAGCAATAGAATGATATATTACATGAATCTGTATTTTAATCATAATCAAGGAATAGAAACAGAGGAAGAAGAGGAAGCTTGAGTACTTGAGTTTGAGCTCGAACTTCCGTAGATGTAAGAGCAAAATCCCCAGAACGTCAAGAGCAAAGACAGAATCTTGAAGCCGCTCATCGGATCATGCAACAATATGACAGCAGCTATGCTCGTGATGGGCACTCTAACAGCATTAAGGACTCCTGCCATTACTGTGGATGCCAAAAACAAGACAGCAGTCGCCCCAAGAACACCCAACTGAAACGTGACTGCGCTCCAGACAAGAACCTGAATGTACTGAGACTCGCCACCTTTGAAACTCTTAGCTTCATGAGCCATCCCTTGGAGATCTTTGCTTAACACCATCCCGAGAGTTGTAAACGCAAAAGCCACGAGCGAAACCATGACTTGCTGCTCCAAAGCGACGTGGAAGAACCTTCTTCCTAGCAGTTTAACAAAGACAAGCTCGGATAAGGCGAAAATAAGCCCGTGAAGCGCAGATCCCATTACATCCCAAAAGAAACCTGCAAAGTATTGGCGGTTGCTAACATAATCGTACCGATCAGAGCTTGAATCCAGCGCTATTATAGCCATAGCCCCTGTTATTATCACAATGGAGTTAATAACCGAAGGGTTCATTGGGTTTTTCACAATGAGATAGCCAAAGAAAGCAGAGAAGGCAAGCGAAGAAGATGCAAGAAGCGAGGAAGTGGATGCAGGGAGGTAGGCGTAGGCATAAGCGTACATAAGGTTATCCGCAGCACTCAAGAAACCGATCACGATGTAAGAAAGAACAAGCTTTGGGCTGAGAGGTGTCGGTTTGATCCTTCGAAAGATGTATGTAGGAAGTAATATGAGACAAGTGATTGGCCATCCAGCAACAGCAACCCAAGAGATGATCCATTTGCTTTTGCCTCCATTGGAGAAGTAAAGACGAGACAATAGACTAGAAGCTGGGAAGGCTATCAGCATTGACGCACCACTAAGAATCAGTAGGATCCAATGTGAAAGGGGCTTTGATTCGTAAGCTTCTTGTGCCGATTTCTTGACATTCGAAATCAAATTTGAATATGAAAATGAAACAGGTGGGCGTTCTGTTGTTTCATCCATTAGAAGTCCTGAACATAAAAGCAAATTTGATCATAAAAAGATGTGAATTCTGCAAAAGTTTAAAGAAACCCATGAAGAAATAATCGATGAAATGATCTAGAGTCCGAATCAACTGTCACAAAGAGACACACACACTGGTGAAAATACTATGAAGATGAGTCTGATCTGAACCTAACAAGTAAAAATCGAAACTTTCATAACTTTCTCGAATGAACTTAGACAAAAATCGTCTTCAGGTTTTCCCTTAAACCTGAAAAATCTCAGCTTTATCAGATTTTTGTGATCCTATATCTCAACCCTAACTACGGAAACAGGATTGCTTAACAAGAAACTGAGATTAGAGTTGTTGCAGGTAACAACCAAAATTGAGAAAGAACTGTTAGAGAAAAACAAAAAACCCTAAATTGAGATTCAAGAGTACTCACTGACTGATAATTTTGACTCCGGAGTGTTTTCTATCAGAGTTGTCATTTCTTTAAAACCTCGTCTTCCTTTATTAGTGCTTTCCTTTTAAATCGCAATTGTTCCGGTGAAGAACGAAACTGGCTATTAACGGCTGAGATCTTGAGTTTGTATACTATGCTGTCTCTATGATAATGCCGTACTGGTAGGTTTGGCAAAGGATTATAATCCACACGTTAATGTTTTTGGAAAATATTTGCGATGTTTTGTTTTCTTTTTCAAAAGGAGAGTTTTCTCGCTCTCGCTCATTGTCTTTTTCTGATTTTTTTTTCCTGGCCGAAGGATGATTTTATTAAAAAGCCCACGAAAGTTTACAATACAACCCAAGAGAAATCCAAAGTTCAACACCATTTACAATTTCATATTTAGTAGTCCACTTATTGTTACACCTTAGAGGTTTAGACTAGTTACATTGGTTATAAAATGAGGTGTTGAAATAATTGGTTTGTTGAAGAAAAAGAAAAAAAATGATGTGGCAATTTTTTGCGTTGAAACTTATCAACACCGTTGGATTCTAAATCAATGGATCCATAATGACACGTGGCAACATGTTATTGGTCAGAAGAAAAATATATAAAATAAAATATAGATAAAAATATATGGTGCATTTTTATTGGTTGGATAGATTTTTGATTTTTTTTTCAATTATTTAACTTCAATTATTTTATAATATATATCAAAATTCATCATTTTTCTTATTCTATAAATAAAAATTTGTTTCATTTGTTTTGGACACACAAAAAATTTCATCTTTTCAGGATGTTCGGAATGTCAAACACATATGACAAAATTCGGAATGTTCTGCAGTTAATGAGATTTTTAAGTTTGCGAATTAAATCTATTATACTAATTAAGTTATGTACATTTTATTAGTTCTGTTGTGTGCTTATAAATTTATTGTATTGTATTTTCAGTTTTTTAATCAAGATATGTGTTTTATTATCCTTATTTCTCGTCTTTATCATTTGTAAATTTTAAATAATATATGAAATAAAACAAGAAAATAAAACAAAACAAAAATTATTTTATATAATAATTATCTCTTAGTTATTTAAATTTAAATTTAATAAATTATTATTAATAATAATATGTAATCACAATGTATAAAACATGAAGAAAATAAAATTAGTGTGGTAGGGTGTTGAATTTTATTTTAAACAAAACCATTGTAAATGATAAAAAAATGAGTTAGTGTTGAATTATTATATGAATGAAAGAAAAAATGATGTAAAAGAAAGAGATTATGATGTGGAATATAAAATAGGGTGTTGAAAGTTTTTTCCATTGTACATAGTCTATACTAATAAAAACAAACTAAAAAAAGCCACATATGACATATGTGTCACACGCACGATAAAGGATGAAAACGGACGATGCATGATGAGCCACGATCACCTATACACCATCTCACATATTTGTAGATAATTTTTAAATTTATTAAAAGTTGTACATCCAATAGTATTTTGTGTTTTTATAACTGGTTAAATTGTTTTAATTATATTTTATTGATACTTTTTTAAAAAGTTGATTTTTTAATTTTTTTTCTTATTTTAGGCAAAACTACTTATATTTTAAAATAGAAAGAGTATCATTTACGTAATTACTCTCCCAATTTTTGACATTCGGTGTCACTACAATAATACACACTATAACCGACAGAAGAATCCGTCAGAAATCCGTCGGTATAACATACCTAATCAGTCGGTTCTAACTCGTCAAAAATTGAAATCCGTTTTTCGTCGGAAATTACCGACGGCTTATCGACGAGTAACTATCGAAGAGATAATACCGACTGATTAACGAAGAGATTAAACCGATGGATTTCCGACCGAAGGCCAACGGCAGATTTCTCGGGCAATCCGTCGGTTTATATCTATCGATAAACCGTCGGTAATTGTATGTCAGTTTGTTTTCGGAAAACATCCGTTGGTAATCCGTCAGTAAACCGTCGGTATTTACCGACGGATGTTTTCCGACAACAAACCGACAGACAGTTACCTACGGATACAAACCGACGGATTACTGATGGTATACGAGTATATAGTTATAATATAATAAATAATTTTGTAAATTTTAAAATAAATTTATTAATATAAAAATTAAAAAACAAAAATAAATTATAAATTTTAATTATTAAAATATTCATAAAACATTTTAATAAAAAATATTAATATTACAAACAATAGGGATTCGGAAGTCCCGATCTTGGTCCCGACCCCCACTTGTATCATGATGCCCGACCATGTCCATGTCCCGCTCCCAATACATCTCCCTGACCCGTTCCTCCCTGTCATGATCCTCCTTATCCCGATCCAAAAGTACGAACAAAGAAGAAGTCGTTCAGCCGAGCTAGCAATCACATGAGTGGAGATCGACCGTACTTCTCTAAGATTGATGAAACCGTTACTGGTAAAGTAAGATTTGGTGATGATTCCCGTATAGACATCAAAGGGAAGGAACAATTGAGTTTATCGACAGGAATGGTGAACCAAGAACAATGTCCGAAGTTTACTTCATTCCAGACTTAAGCAATATCATTAGTATTGGACAAGCTACTGAATCAGGATGTGATGTGAGAATGAAAGGAGAATACTTGACAATGCATGATCGCGACGGAAAAATCCTTGTCAAAGAAATTAGATCAAAGAATCGACTATATAAAGTTTGTATGGGAATCAAAGGTACCATATGTCTAAACCTCATGGACTCAAGTAATTCAAACATGTGGCATGAACGAATGGGGCACATAAACCTAGAGACAAAGAAATATATGCTACAAAAAGAAGCTTGTCACAGGAGTTCCACATGCTACGTTCGAGTCTAAAATCTGCGATTCATGCTTACTTGGAAAACAAACTAGACAAGTTTTCCCTCAAGCCACTTCATACCGAGCAACAAGAATACTCGAGCTCATACACGGTGATTTGTGCGGTCCCATAACACCAAGCACAATGGCTGGAAAAAGGTATGTCTTCGTTCTCATAGACGATCATTCAAGATATATGTGGACAATTTTGTTAAAGGAGAAAAATGATGCGTTTAACAAATTCAAGAAATTTAAGAGCTTGGTAGAGCAAGATTCAAGTGCGAGAATGATATGCTCAGAATTCAATTCCCTAAGTTACACTGCAAGTGCACATGCAAATGTAGTATATAGGGATCGAATCACTGAGACTCAAGAATCTTACGACAGATTGTAAAGTATCGAGTAGAGCTAAGCAACAGCAATCAATCAGAAAATAAATAAAAGCAGTAAACAGATTAGCATACGAGTTTGTTTATCAAATACTAAAGGCGCTAGGTCAAGGGAGTTCTCAGGAAATCAGGTCATGCAGATTAACAACCAGTCAGGATCGAATTAAGAACCGTTCTAGAACTCAAACACAGATGTGAAACTAACCAACTTTCGTTGCGAGAATTTACTACGTCTAAACCCTAGAAATCCAAATTTCTTTGCAATTCCTAACAGATTAAACTAGCATTAAGTGCAGGTTCAATTAGTTCACAAATTAGCTAAACCAAATTTCTTTGAAGATAACTAATTTGATCAACCTAAATAAATCAGATTCCAAATTGAAATTCCGTGTCAATTTAAAAACCTAAGATCTAGATTCCAATTGATCAGGTTAGAAACTAGCTTTAAGAGCAACTCAGGTTGAAGAACTAACAGGTTATGAATTCCTTAACTGATTAAATCAATCTTAACATGCCATGAAAACCCTATGAGAATCCCTAAACCTAACAAAGAATCTACTCAGACATATTGAATGAAACATACAACATAGATTGAATAGATTTCATTAAAGAAGAGTAGATAATAGAAAAGAGGTTCAAAATCTTCTCCAAAAGCAATACAAGGTTCAGATCAGCCCCAAAGCTCCTAAACTCTCTCTAGCCAAAAGTATAAATGTGTAACAAGAATAAAACAACAAAACCCTAATATAGTGTATAACACGTCTTGGGACTTCTTTGTAAATATTGGAACTTCTGGGTCAAATCTGCAATTCTTCAAAACTTGATTAATTCGCTGGCAGATTCAAGATTTGGAGGCTGCGTCGATCGATGCATGTGTGCATCGGTCGATGCTCAGGTCGATTTGACACTTTGATATTCTCACCACGGCTCCAGCTCCAATCTTTGCCCAAAAAGCTCAATAATCTTCTAAAGTCCTCCAAACGTGTGTAAACCTATAAAACACCTGAAAAGACTCGAAAGAAACTACAAAAGACTCGAATATATACTTATATCATGGCTTAAAACACCTAAAAACCATGATATATCAACTCCTCCACACTTAGCCTTTGCTTGCCTCAAGCAAAACAGAAAACCAAGATAAGGAAAAGAGGTTTAGAAACTTCAGAAACTCATTTTATCGCTGAAGTACTACACTCAGATTCCCCTTAGTAATCCACATGAAAAATGAACCTGCATGCATCAAGACCAACATATACTTCCCCCACACTTATCAAATGTCCTTTGTAAACTCCACAATCAGATTCAAAGCATTCAAATTCACCATACTGACTTCTATAATCTAATAAGTGCAGTCTCAACTAGGGAGTATCGTTCAAAGAACACATGGACTCTTACTCTGTTAGAATCTAACCACCATACCATCATTTTCGGGTTCCTTTCTTCTCATTTTCCTTCCTTAGCTTCTGATTTTTCCCATTTGGGTATCATTTTTTTTTATCAGTGCTCTTCCCGCATTGGGATGTACTTTGGACACATTCCATGAATGCACATGAGGTAATAGGGGTCTATACCACTCCCGTGATCACTTCGAAGCTACTAGCTTATCCGAAGTTTATCTCTTTCTTTCTTTTTTACTTTAAGGAAGGGGAGAAGGGAACCATACTTAGACATGTTTACAAGCTATGTCAGAACTAACAGAGGAATCCGACTCAAAGTACACCAAGGCCCTACGTGAGAAAAATTAAGTCAAGTTAAAGGTGAAGTCAGTAATGGATTCTCTGAATACCTGAAGTGATATGTGTGTCCTCAGTAGGCTGATCTGCATTGGATTTTCTAATAGTCAGAGATCATCTGCAAGCTCATCCAATGGTCACTTAAGTTCCTTCAAGTGTAGTGATCTCCTCAAAATGTCCTAGTTTCTTACTAACTGTTTTGAATCAATAAAATAAAATCAATTGACTCTAAGAAAAGAAAAAGATTATGTCAGTACCACCTCCCCCACACTTGAAACGCATTGTCCTCAGAGGAATCGAAGCTTAGGCTCGGTAAAAGAAGAATAGGAAAGAAAATGCACTTTTGATCTGTGATTTTTACCTGTCTTGCCACTGCGTCGACCGACTCACGTGTGCAATGGTCGACGCATGTTTTGGGAAGGGTGCATCGATCGACGCACAGGGACGCATCGATCGATGCACAGCATATATGTTCTGTAAATTTTCGCAGACATCATTGTTCCGTGAATAATCACAAAACTCAACCTTATGCTACATAAATCAAAGACAACACAATATCAAAGCAACCATATATTTATAATAAGCATAGTACATCAGTTCCAAAGTAAAAAGACTGACAAAGACTCAAGAAAATATAAAAATGACTCAAATAAAATAAAAAGAAAGAAGAAAAAAAGAATACAGAACCAAATGTCATGGAAATGGAAAACCAGAATCAGATCTCATCAGACTCAGACTCATCATCGATGCCTGCATAAGGATCAGAACTACTAGTCTCAGAAGTAGGAGAGCGTCTGCATCGTGGAGCAGGTGTAAGAACATGTACTCTCTGCTGACGTCTGTAAGAGCAGCTAGCCATCATCTCCCAAAGCTCAATTCCAACAATGTATCAATCTTCGTGAGCTCCGGTAAGGGAAGCTGCACGCACCACTCACATAAGTACGCGTCATGGAAAACCCAAAGGTTTCCATCCTTCATCCAAGTGGCACTCCTAAAGTGAGCATCATCCATCCACATCCTCTTAGTCACACACTCTCTCCCATCTGTAGGAATCCTGAAGTGCTGGAAGATATGAGTAAGAAGACTGCCCACAGATTCAGTCTTCTTGCCTTTAAATGCCTTAGTCTTCAAGCTGTAGAGATGATCCGCGAAGACTGCTCCCATGTTTAGTCAGTCGAGGAAGTGCCCTCGAACAAGTGGCTTACCCTAGTGTAAATTATCATAAGCTCTGTCTTCCTCATCTTGTTTGCCTAAGACTTGTACAACAGTGTGTACCCCAAAACACGCACAACATACCTCAGGACCGGATGTCGTACAGCTGTCTGCTTGGAGACTCGCGAGTGATAGCGCTCATTTCCAAAATGAGACCAGAAGAACTGAGTGTCTGAATCTGCCCACTCAGCAGTAAGAACACATCGATATGCTCCACACTGAACCCATACATGTGGCAGAGATCTAGAATCGAAATGCGGTACCTGACGCCCATAAACATGAAGGTAAAGGTCCCTTCAGCTGCTCTCTTGCGCATCTCATCTGTGTAGTACACTCTGCAGGTAGACAACAGCTGACTTGGTAGCTCATAACTCCTCATAGGCATTGTTCCCAAGCCTATCTTCTATATCATCCTCTGCACATCCTCTGTAATCCCCATCATATGACAAGTCCTGTAGTGGACAAACCGTGTAGGTTTAATCTCCATGTCAATCCATGCATTGTAGAACAATGTATCATAATCATCCCATTGCTCAGAGATCTCTCGATCAATGCATGCATCGCTCTCTGTCTCAGTCTTATGATTATTCTCCTACTGTCTCAGCATATGGATCATATCCTTCTCTCCCTTAGGCCAAGGATACTGCACTGCTCCAGGAACATGCTGATTAGGCATATGAGGCGATGAAGCGCGAGTGAGCCAGTCAGCAAGAGAACATTCTCGCAAATTAATCCAAGGCTCTAAATTCAGCAAATGCAACCAAATCAATATCATTCAACACATGCAACCATCAACAACACAAAAATCAGTTTCAATTCCTCTAAATTCGTCCAAATTTCGCCCTAAATCACAAAATCGTAAGTGTTCGTCATGATATCAAAAGTTTTCAGAAAACTTGTGAAATCTGTCCATGCAAGCTCAAGGGCAACTCAAAATCACTATCATAAACCCTAAACAAGCATCAAGATGACATGAATCGATCAAAATCGTGATGAATTTTAGATTTTTCACCTTAAAGCCGAAACCTAGAAATCGAGATTCGAATCACATAACATGGAAATTAATGAAATGGATGATAAATATGAGAAGAGGGGAAAAAATCGAGTGGAATAGAGCTTTGAATCACCAAAAACGAGTGCGAATTGAGTGAAATCGAGTGAGTGGCGATTTTAGGGTTCGAGTTGGCAAAAAGGGGGAACATGGAAATGAGGAAGAAGAAGAAGAAAGAAAGGATTTTTACCTCGTAGTGGGTGCGTCGATCGACGCATGTCTGCATCGATCGACGCATCTAGCAATTTAATGAACCAGGTCGGTTCAAATAAATCGCTGGTTTAAGAACGTACCTTTCAATTTTTCGGTCTGATTTGGCTGTTTGACAGGGGCGTTGATCATCGCGCATGACCGCAATGATCGACGCACTTCGTTTTTACAAACATCGGACTTGATTTGCCCATTTTTCTCACCCAAAGAACTTACCACTTTTTGGCAGGTTGATTCCATTCGACCCTGCATCGACCGACGCACAGGACCGCGTCGATTGATGCACTTCTTATGCTTGTTTCCTCGCGGTTTGATTCCAACTGCTACTCGAACCGCAATCTGTACGGCCTAAAATCATTATTAACTCGCGGTTACTATGCATATGCTGGCCCAACTGCATCAGACCACTGCATCGACCGACGCACAGGACCGCGTCGATTGATGCAGTGCGATTTCCAGTGACAGAGTCGGATCTGTAAGAAAAAAAAACACCAAAACCAAAAAACACCAAGTAAAATCGAATCAAAAACACCAAATTGAATATTTACAGACTTACCAGTAGGTTTCCTCCCACCAAGCGCCTCTTTAACGTCATTAACTTGACTGAAAGGAGATCAGGCAGAGGGTGCATCATCCAGAGGCAGAATCTGACCTCTTAGAATCTCGGCCTTAGTCCAATAATGCTTCACCCTCTGTCCATTGACAATGAATTTCTTTCCTTCTGAGCTAATCAAAACAACAGCACCATACAGACGCACTTCCTTGATTGTGAAAGAACCTGACTATCTAGAGCGCAACTTACCTGGAAACAATTATAAACGAGAGTTATACAAAGTACCTTATCATTTGGCTCAAACTGTCTGGAGACAATCTTCTTGTCATGATATGCCTTAGTGCTCTCTTTGTACATCTTTGAATTCTCATAGGCATGCTGCCTAATCTCATCCAACTCATTCAGATGCACCAATCTCCTCTCTGCAGCAGATTTCAGATCAAAGTTCATCTGCCTTCACAGCCCATGCTGCCTTATGCTCAAGCCCAACTGGAAGGTGGCAGGCTTTCCCATAGAGGAGATGAAACGGTGTAGTCCCAAGTGGCGTCTTAAACGCAGTCCTATAGGCCCATAACGCATCATCCAGCTTTGTAAACCAATCCTTCCTTGTCTTCCCAACTGTCTTCTCCAAGATCTCCTTAATATGTCTGCTAGAGACCTCTACTTGTCCACTAGTCTGAGGATGATATGAAGTAGCCACAAGATGATGAACACCATGCTTCTGTAGCAACTTCTCAAACATCTTGTTGATAAAGTAGGATCCTCCATCACTTATCACAATCCGAGGCACTCCAAATCTAGGGAAAATGATGGTCTTGAACAGCTTAAGCACCACCAAAGAGTCATTGGTTGGACTAGCTATTGCTTCAAAATGAACTTATTCCCATGAGATGAGGGAAAATGACCCATGAAATCAATGCCCAAGTAATCGAAAACCTCAACCTCAAGAATGAAGTTTTGTGGCATCTCATGCTTCTTACTGATTTTCCCTCTCCTCTGACAGGCATCGCACTGAGAGACAAAAAAAAAGCATCTCTGAACATAGTAGGCCACCAGAAGCCGGCTTGCAAAACCTTAGACACTTTCTTGAAAATAGCAAAATGTCCAGCATAATCTGATCCATGGCAATGAAATAGAAGTCTGGAACCTCTGATTTTGTAATGCATCTCCTGTAAATACCATCCGAACAGTGCTTATTGATCGGTCGTAAGTTTTAATCCCTATATTAACTGCAAGTGCACATCAATATCAATGTAGTACTTAGGGTATCGAATCCACAAGGACTCAGGGCAACGATAGATTTAGAACAGAAAATATTAAACTAGGAGAAAGCAAATGTGATTAGAAAACTAAAAGCAAAACAAGAAAGTAAATCGATAGCAGGATTGGTTTGAAAGCAATTAACTAAAAGCGCTAATTCTAGGGAGTTCTCAGGAAATCAGACAAGCAGATAAATCATTCAGTCAGGATCAAATTAAGTACAGTTCTAGAACTCAAAACACAGATATAGAATTAACCAACTTTCGTTGTGAGAATTTTCTAAGCCTAATTGCAGAAATCCAAATGTCTTTGTAATTCCTAACAGATTAAACCAGCTTTAACAATCAAGTTTTGATATGTTCACAATTCAATTAAACCAAATTTCTTTGCGAGTAATTCAATTGCTCAACCTAAATAGTTTAGATTCTAAACCACACTTTCGTGTCAATCTAGCAACCTAAGATCTAGATTCTAAGTGATCAAGTTAGAACTAGCATTAAACACAATTTAGCTTGAAGAACATCTATTGATATTAATCCTTAACTGAATTAATTATATCTAGCAAGTCATAAAATCCTTAATGAGAATCCCTAAACCTAACTATGAATCTACTCAGACATGGAATATGAAAACATAATCAATGAAATAGTAGATTGCATAAAAGAGATAATAAAAGTAAAGGGGTTCGAAATCTTCTCCAAATTAAGCAGAAAGTAGTACAAGAATCAGATCAGCCCCAAGCTTTAAAAACTCTATGCTCTCAGTATGATAGCGTCTGTATAAACTGATGTAAAAACCTAATTATATAAGCTAATCACGTCTTGGGGCTTCTTTGTAATTATCAGGAACTTCTGGGCACAATTACAATTTCTTCATTCTTCATTAACCGCCGAGTTTGGCCCATCTCGCTCGTGTGTCGGTCGATGCACATAGTGTGTCGATCGATGCATTACTCTGTTTCGGACAGTGAACTCTATCTCTCGGGTCAAAGCACCAAAATGCTCTAAAAAGCTCCAATAACTCCAATTCCGCTCCAAACGTGCTAGTACCTAATAACACCTGTAAAAGACTCTAAAGAAACACCAAAAGACTCTAAAACATAGTTATATCATGGTCTAAAACCGGTAAAAACCATGATATATCAACTCCCCCACACTTAGCCTTTGCTTGCCTTCAAGCAAAACAGAGAACTAAAACATGGTGAAGAGGTTTGAAAACTTTCAGAAACTCTTTTTGTCCTAGAAGCAACAACACTCAGATTCCCCTTAGTAAGCCACTGAAAGAATCACCTGCAAGACATCAAGACCAACATGTACTTCCCCCACACTTAGCAACTGTCCTAAGTAAACTCCACAACCAATCCAAGCAATTCAAATTCACCCTACTGACTTCTATAAGCTATTAAGTGCGGTCTCACCTAAGGATTATCGATTAAAGGGCACATGGATTCTTACTTTGTCAGCTCTAGACCACCATACTATCTTTTTCTGGTTCTTTTTCTTCTCTTTCCCTTCCTTAGCATTCTGATTTTTCCCCATTGGGTATCATTTTATTTTTTTTATCAGTGCTCTTCCCGTTAAGGGGTGTACTTTGGACACATTCCATGGATCGCACAGGAGGTAATAGTGTTTGCTACTACTCCCGTGACCACTTCGGAGCTACTAGCTCATCCTCAGTTTATTACTCTCTTTTTTTTTTATGGAAGGGGAGAAGGGAACCATACTCGGACAGGTTTACAAGCTGTGTCAGAACCAACAAAGGAGTCCGAATCAAGGTATACCAAGCCCTTAGGTGAGAAATTTAAGTCAAATTAAGGGTGAAGCCAGTAAAGGATCCTCTGAATACCTGAATTGATATGGGTGTCCTCAGTAGGTTGATCCGTGTTGGGTTTTCTAATAGTCATAGATAGTTCCTGCAACTTCATCCCAATGGTTACTTAAGTTCCTGCAAGATGTTGTTAACTTCTCAAAAATTCATTGTTTCTTACTTAAACTTGTTTTGACTCAATAAAACAATTTTTTTTTTTAAAACAGACTGACTCTAAGAAAACAGAAAGATGAAAGTCAGTACCACCTCCCCCACACTTGAAACACACTGTCCCCAGTAGTGTCAAGCTAAGGATCGGTAAAAAGAAAGAAAAATGTTATGGATGTGTTAAGTTCTGTCTGATTTTTACCTCTGTCGCTCATGCATCGATCGATACTTAAATGTAACGACCGTTGCAAGGCGATTGCATCATGTGTCGATCGTTGCTCAGGACCGCAACGATCGCTGCAATGCGATTTTTGTACTGTGACGATCGACAGACTTGACCGTGTCGATCGTTGCATTGCGATATCCGAGACTTGCCGACAAAAACCCACCAAAACCAAAAACAAACGTAAAATCCTAACAAAAATACCAAAAATGAATAGCAAAATCAAAACAGTGGGTTGCCTCCCACTCAGCGCTCTTTTAGCGTCAATAGCTTGACGTTTTAGTTCAATCAGACAGAGGGTGCAACGTCCAGAGGCAAAATTTGACCTCCTGGAATCTCGGCCTTAGCCCAATAATGCTTTACTCTCTGTCCATTCACAGTAAATTCCTTACCTTCCTGGCTGATTAGAACGACAGCTCCATAAGGATGTACCTCCTTGATTGTGAAAGGACCAGACCACCTTGATCTCAGCTTACCTAGAAATAATTGCAAACGAGAGTTATACAAAAGTACCTGATCATTAGGCTCAAATTGTCTAGAGACAATCTTCTTGTCATGATAAGCTTTAGTCCTCTCCTTGTACAGCTTTGAGTTCTCATAAGCAAAATGTCTAATCTCAACTAACTCATTAAGCTGCACCAATCTCCTCTCTGCAGCAGTCTTAAGATCGAAGTTCATCTGCTTTACAGCCCATGCTGCTTTGTGTTCAAGCTCTACTGGCAGATGACATGCTTTCCCATACAGGAGATGGAATGGATTAGTTCCAAGTGGTGTCTTGAATGCAGTCCGGTAAGCCCATAGTGCATCATCTAGCTTTGCTGCCCAATCCTTCCTTGTCTTCCCAACTGTCTTCTCTAAGATGTCTTTGATCTGTTTGTTAGACACCTCAACTTGTCCACTAGTCTGAGGGTGATAAGGAGTAGCAACTCGGTGATGAACTCCATGCTTCTGTAGCAACTTCTCGAAGACCTTATTAATGAAATGAGATCCTACATCACTAATTACTATCCGAGGTACTCCAAATCTAGGGAATATGATGGTCTTAAATAGCTTAATAACCACCGAAGAATCATTGGTTGGACTAGCTATTGCTTCTACCCACTTAGATACATAGTCCACAACAACCAAGATAAACTTATTCCCATGGGATGAGGGAAAAGGACCCATGAAATATATGCCGCAGCAATCGAAAACCTCAACCTCAAGAATGAAATTCTGAGGCATCTCATGCTTCTTACTGATTTTCCCTCTCCTTTGACAGGCATCACACTGAGAAACGAAGGAATGAGCATCTGCAAACATTGTAGGCCACCAGAAACCTGCTTGCAGAATCATAGACACAGTCTTGAAAGTAGCAAAATGTCCAGCATAATCTGATCCATGACAGTGGAATAAGATATCCGGAACCTCTGATTCAGCAACGCATCTCCTGTAAAGACCATCTGAACAATGCTTGTAGAGATAAGGCTCATCCCAGTAGTATCACCTGAGCTCCCTGAAGAACTTCTTCTTTGCAAACCCCTTCAAATCATCTGGTTCAGTCTCTGCAGCCAGGTAATTAGCTATATCTGCGTACCAGGGTCGATTGGTGGTTGCGACAGCATCTACTTCGAAGACATAGTCTCCAATTTTAACCGTGAAAGGTTCTGGGTTTGTATTCGCACTGCAACGATCGTCGCCTATGGTAGCATCGATCGTCGCAGTCCCGACACTTACATCGATCGTCACAGATGTTGCATCAATCGACGCAATGAGATTAATCCGATAGTTTTGCAAGTTTCTGTCCAAATCCATCTGAAACACTGTCCCAATCATGTTGACGTTCTCCTCAGGCAAGTAATCATTAATGGGCACGTCTTCCTCAACCAGCATCCTTGAAAGATGGTCAACAACTCCATTCTCAACTCCCTTCTTGTCCCTCACTTCAATGTCAAACTCCTGAAGCAACATAATCCATCTCAACAATCTTGGCTTAGCATCTTTCTTCTGCATCAGATACTTCAGGGCTGAATGATCAGTGTGTACAATCACTTTTGAGCCAACAAGATAGGGGCGGAACTTCTCAAATGCAAAGCCAACAGCCAGCAACTCCTTCTCTGTAGTGGCATAGTTTCTCTGCGCATCATCTAGTGTTCTGCTGGCATAATAGATAGCGTGAAGCTTTCTGTCCTTCTTCTGCCCCAGAACAGCTCCTACAGCATAGTCACTCGCATCACACATAACCTCAAAAGGTAAATCCCAATCTGATGGCTGAACTATAGGAGCACTCACTAATGCCTGCTTGATCTGTTCAAATGCAGTCTGACAATCTGCATTGAACTCAAACTTGGTATCCTTACACAGCAAGGCAGTTAGTGGTCTAGCAATCTTACTGAAGTCCTTGATGAACCGTCTATAGAAACCAGCATGTCCAAGAAAGCTCCTTATAGACTTCACAGAATCAGGCGCCTGAAGGCTGGTCATTACCTCAATCTTACCGCGATCTACTTCAATTCATGCTTCAGACACTTTATGTCCAAGTACAACGCCATCTCTGACCATGAAATGGCACTTCTCCCAATTAAGAACCAAGTGCTTTTCTTCGCATCTAGTCAGTACCTTGCACAGATTATCCAAGCACTCATTATAAGATGACCCATAGACTGAGAAGTCATCCATAAACACCTCCATAAAGTCCTCAATCATATCAGTGAATATGGACATCATGCATCTCTGAAAGGTGGCAGGTGCATTGCAAAGTCCAAAAGGCATCCTGCGGTAAGCAAATGTGCCATATGGACAAGTAAAGGTGGTCTTTCCCTGATCCTCTGGATGGATGGGAATCTGGAAGAAACCTGAATATCCATCGAGGAAGCAATAGTAAGGGTGATTTGCTAACCTCTCCAGCATTTGATCAATGAAGGGTAAAGGGAAATGATCCTTCCTTGTCGCAACATTTAGCTTCCTGTAATCTATGCACATCCGGTGTCCAGTCACAGTCCTTGTAGGAATCAGCTCGTTCTTCTCGTTCTTCACTACTGTAACTCCGCCTTTCTTAGGCACTACATGGACTGGACTCACCCAATCACTGTCTGAAATTGGATAGATAATCCCAGTATCTAGGAGTTTCATGATCTCCTTCTTAACCACATCCTTAAGGTTAGGATTCAGCCTTCTCTGATGCTCAACTGATGTCTTAGACTCGTCCTCAAGATGTATCCGATGCATGCACAGCTCTGGAGAGATACCTGAAATGTCATCAAGAGAATATCCAAGAGCTTTGCGATGCTTGCGCAGCTTGCTTAGCAGTAAGGTGAGCTCTGCGTTGTTCAAACTAGCATTAACAATCACTGGATAAGTTGAATTAGGTCCAAGAAATGCGTACCTTAGCCCGGATGGAAGTTGTTTCAGCTCAATTTTCGGAGCCTTTTCCTCTGCCCAGTCTCTGTCGAAATGCAGCGATCGATGCCCTGAAGGTGTCGATCGATGCAATGTCGTGTCAGACACATCCACTTGCATCACTTACTCGGCAGAGTCCATTAGCCTCGCATAGCAGATTGCGGGCTCGTCTTGCAGGTGTTCCAGCTCCATTATAGAGCTCAGTAAGGCTCTCTCCAGTGGATCTTCAGCATGTGACCTTTGAAAGTATTCTACGGCCAAATCACTGAGTGTGTCCACATAGAAGGTCTGTCTGTCGATGGTTGGTCTCTTCACCAATTTGTCCATATCGAAGCTCATCTTGAGATCACCCACATTCAGAACTATCTTACCTCTTTGGCAGTCAATCATCGCACCCGCAGTAGCTAAGAAAGGTCTATTCAAAATCAGTGGATCCTTTGGTTCCTCTCCATATTGCGGAACCACAAAATCAGTAGGAATCACACATTGGCCAATCATTATAGGCACATCCTCCAATATTCCTTCAGGAATTCTGATCGTTCTGTCTGCTAAAACCAATGAGATCCTAGTGGGCAAGAAATCAATCATCCCAAGTCTCTTAGCAACAGAGAAGGGCATAAGGTTCACACTAGAACCAAGATCACATAGAGATCTTTCGAATCTTTCCCTGTAGATGGCACAATCCAACACAAAGCTTCCCGGATCTTTCAACTTCTCAGGAATTCTGCCTCAATCACTGCACTACATACCTCTGTGATCATCATTGCACTCTCCTCATCAGACCACTTACCAGCAAGTAAGTCCTTAAGACATCTCCTCATCACGGGAGTAGTCTCCATAGAGTCAATCAAAGGCACTTCAATCTTCACATTTTTGATGATCTCCTTGCATTTGGTATACTGCTTATCGTTCTTAGCCTTCCTGGGATTTTTAGGATAAGGTACTTTAGGCGTGTAAACCCTTTCGTTTGACTGTTTCGGCTTTCCTGGGTCTGAACTCTCTGCAGTCGCCTTGCGTCAATCGTTGCTGGTGTTGTGTCGATCGTTGCTGGGCGACTGTGCTACGACCTCTGGTTCTATGTCTTCGCTTTGCATCGACCGTTGCTGAGGTGCGTCGATCGATGCATTGCGAATTCCACGGATCTCATCTTCAAATTCTTCAATCTCCACGATTTCTTCGACACTCAACGGCTTTTTCTGGGCAGGAAACAGCTCTTTACCACTTCTCAATGTCACCGCATTGCACTGATACTTAGGATTAACATCAGTCCGTCCCGGAAGAGATCCATCTGGCCTCTGAACATATCCAGCAGTCCTTGCAACCTCAGCATCAAGCTCCTTCATATGTGTGCTCAAAGTTTCAAACTTCCCATTCAGCTCTTCATAAACAGCACCTATCTTCTTGTCGAGGTCTACAGCATTCTTAGTCTGACCTTTCAGCAGCTGCTCCATCATACTCTCCATCTTGCTCTCATGAGCATTAGCAACATGAGGTGCTTGGTAAGAGGAAGATCCATACGTCCTCTGATTACCTTGTTGAAAGGCTTCTGGAAACCATCATTCTGTCCAAAGCCAGAAGATTTTTGGTTGCTTGTGAAACCACTCTTCTGTCCACTGAAGAATCTATTACCTTGTTGTCCTCCAAACCTGTTTCCTTGGAAACCAGATCCTCCGATATAGTTCACATCCTCTTTCTGACCATCTTCTTCAGCATTGATCACTTCAACATCTTGAGCAAAATGGACAGCTTTCTTCCCAGCTAGAAGATTGCAAACAGTGTCCAATTTACTCCTAATATCAGCAATCTCCAGGTTCTCTATCTTCCCACCAGCATCTTTCCTTCTCCTATCAGTAGTCTTGCAGCTATTACTGCTCACTAAGTTATCTATCAGTTGCTTAGCTTGCTCAGGAGTCCTAGTGTTGAAATTTGCATTGCTGGAATTATCCAACGTAGTCTGGTATGGGAGATCTATACCTCTAAAGAAAATGCCCAACAATGTTACCTCAGTGAATCCATGATGCGGGCAGTCACGTTGGTACTTCTTAAACCTCATCCATGCAGTCTTAAGAGGCTCTATAGGACCTTGGGAGAAAGTGAGAATGTCATGTCTCGACTGATCAGAGCGAGCATCATCATAGAAGTGTCTCAGAAACTCACTCTTAACAACATCCCAAGTAGTAAACTTCCCAGGTGGAAGTTGTTTCAGCCAGGCAGCAGCATCTCCAGTGAGAGAGTAGGGGAAGAGTTTGAGAAACAGATAGTCATAGTTCACTCCATCATACTTCATCCCAGTGACTATGTCCTCAAACTCATCTATATGATCCATTGGCTGCTCATTAGGGAAACCACGGAAGGCATTCAGCCTCAGAAGAGAGTAGTAGATGGTCTTGATCTCGAAATCATTCCTATCAAAACCAGGATGTACAAGAGCTGACCGGTTAGCATGAAACTCATCCGGACGGTTATAGTCAGCTAAGGTTCTCTCATGAACAACCATCTGTCTATCTTGACCTTGTCATTGGCCTTGTCCTTGGTTTTGTGGCGGTTCAGGCTCAGGGATAGGATCAGGGATAACATTCCCTTCAACATCAATCCGTTGCCCAACAGTATTGTACGGATTGTTTTGTCGGTCCCTCAGGGTACCTTGAGCATCAGGCATTATAATCACACGTTCAACAACCATCCTTGCTCTTTGAAATTTCCTGTTAGTCCTCTCTAGTCTAGCAAGCTCTTCAAGTTGGAGGTTAACGAGATTAGTATTCGGATTACTTCTGGTATCACGCGTCTGCATAAACCGTCTGTAATCGCAGTGCAACGATCGATGCTAAGAGTGCAACGATTGACTCAACTTCAACCGCTTAGTGAAGATCGACACAAAAGGATGCAACGATCGATGCTAGGCGATTGTTAAACCTGCGACAGAGAAGAAACAGAAAAAAAAATCAGTAACTAAAAACAAAAAAATAAAAATCCTAGTAAAAACCCTAAGTTCGAATCTATCGAAGACTCCAAAGATTCCCCGGCAACGGCGCCAAAAACTTGATAGGTCGTAAGTTTTAATCCCTATACTAACTGCAAGTGCACAACAATATCAATGTATTACTTAGGGTATCGAATCCACAAGGACTCAGGGCAACGATAGATTTAGAACAGAAAATATTAAACTAGGAGAAAGCAAATGTGATTAGAAAACTAAAAGCAAAACAAGAAAGTAAATCGATAGCAGGATTGGTTTGAAAGCAATTAACTAAAAACGCTAATTTTAGGGAGTTCTCAGGAAATCAGACAAGCAGATAAATCATTCAGTCAGGATCAAATTAAGTACAGTTCTAGAACTCAAAACACAGATATAGAATTAACCAACTTTCGTTGTGAGAATTTTCTAAGCCTAATTGCAGAAATCCAAATGTCTTTGTAATTCCTAACAGATTAGACCAGCTTTAACAATCAAGTTTTGATATGTTCACAATTCAATTAAACCAAATTTCTTTGCGAGTAATTCATTTGCTCAACCTAAATAGTTTAGATTCTAAACCACACTTTCGTGTCAATCTAGCAACCTAAGATTTAGATTCTAAGTGATCAAGTTAGAACTAGCATTAAACACAATTTAGCTTGAAGAACATCTATTGATATGAATCCTTAACTGAATTAATTATATCTAGCCAGTCATAAAATCCTTAATGAGAATCCCTAAACCTAACTATGAATCTACTCAGACATGGAATATGAAAACATAATCAATGAAATAGTAGATTGCATAAAAGAGATAATAAAAGTAAAGGGGTTCGAAATCTTCTCCAAAATAAGCAGAAAGCAGTACAGGAATCATATCAGCCCCAAGCTCTAAAAACTCTATGCTCTCACTATGATAGCGTCTGTATAAACTGATGTAAAAACCTAATTATTTGAGCTAATCACGTCTTGGGGCTTCTTTGTAATTACCATGAACTTCTGGGCACAATTGCAATTTCTTCATTTTTCATAAACCGCCGAGTTTGGCCCATCTCGCTCGTGTGTCGGTCGATGCACATAGTGTGTCGATCGATGCATTACTCTGTTTCGGACAGTGATCTCTATCTCTCGGGTCAAAGCACCAAAATGCTCCAAAAAGCTACAATAACTCCAATTCCGCTCCAAACGTGCTAGTACCTAATAACACCTGTAAAAGACTCTAAAGAAACACCAAAAGACTCTAAAACATACTTATATCGTGGTCTAAAACCGGTAAAAACCATGATATATCACTTATACAGATAAAGCTCATCTCAATAGAAACTCCTTAGTTCTATTGATATATCATGGTTTTTACTAGTTTTAGGCCATGATATAGATGTGTTTTAGTGTCTTTTGTCTTTGTTTAGAGTCTTTTACAGGTATAATCAGGTTGGGAGCTAAATTGGAGATTATGGAGCATTTTGGAGATTTTTGGAGTGATTGGCCGAGAGATAGAGTTCACTGTCCGAAACAGAGAAAGGTATCGATCGTTGCACTCTAGCAACGATCGTTGCACCAGCGAGATGGGCCAAAAACTCGGCGGTTTAGAAGAATCAAGATATTGCACTTTGATCCAGAAGTTCCTGATATTTACAAAGAAGCCCCTGGCCGAGATTATGCCTATATAATAGAGTTTTTAGAGTTTTTATTAGATACGCTTTATACTTTTTACCATAGAACTTTATAATTAAGAGCAGAGGATTTTTAGAGCTTTTGGGGCTGATCTGAACCTGATTCATCATCTGTATTTGGAGAAGATTTCGAACCCCTTTTACTCTTATCCTTTTATGCAATTTACTTATCATATGATCATGTTTTCATTATCTATGTCTGAGTAGATTCCTAGTTAGACTTAGGGTTTCTCACATAGGATTTCATGACTTGCTAGACTTGTTCAATTTCAGTTAAGGATTCAAACTATATCTGTTCTTCAATTTAATTGTGCTTAAAGCTAGTTCTAACCTGATCAATTAGAATCTAGATCTTAGGTTGCTAAATACGTCACGGAAGTGGGGTTTAGGAACCAGAACTAATTAAATTGGGCAATTAAACTTTGCGCAAACGAAAGTTTGGTTTAGGATAATTGTGAACATATCAAACTCGAACTTATTGCTAGTTTAATCTGTTAGTTCTCGCAAACGGAAGTTTGGTTTGCTGCACTTAGACTTAGAGAATTATCGCAAAGGAATTTGGTTAATTCTATATCTGTGTTTTGAGTTCTAGAACTGTGCTTAATTAGATCCTTGCTGAATGAACTGTCTGCTAGTCTGATTTCCTGAGAATACCCTAGGTTTGACGCTTTTAATTACTTGCTTTCACAACCGATAATCTCTGCTACTGATTTACTTTCTTGCACTGCTTTCAATACAAACATATTGCTTATTTCTAGTATTCATTCCCTACGGTTTGATTCTCTTGAGACCAAGTGTCCCTGTGGATTCGATAACCCTATATACTACTTTGACATTGCTGTACACTTGCAGTTTAGTATAGGGATTAATTCTTGACCTATCAAGTTTTTGGCGCCGTTGCCGGGGACTCTTTGAGTCTTCGATAGGACCGAACTTAGGGTTTTACTAGAAATTTTTCGTTTTTCGTTTTTGTTTTTCGTTTTTTTTATTATTTTTGCTGACTTTTCTCTGTTTCTCTCTGTCGCAGGTACGAATTTCGCCTTGCATCGATCGTTGCAGCCTTTGCATCGATCGTCACTGAGCGATTTGAGATTGAATCGATCATTGCACTGATAGCATCGATCGTTGCTGGACGATTACAGACAGTTTATGCCAACGCAGAACACTCGAAGTAATCCGAACTCGAGCTTAGTTAATCTCAACCTAGAGGAACTTGGACGTCTAGAGAGGACTATCAGAAGAGAAAAGAGAGAGAGAATGGTTCGAGAACGTCTGATCTTGATACCAGATGCTGAAGGTACCCTGAGGGACCAAGATAACAACCCATACAATGCTGCTGGGCATCGGGTTGATGCTGAGGGAAATGTAATCCCTGACCCCCCTGAACCTGAGCAACAACCGCAAGATCAAGCTCAAGGTAGAGAGATGGTAGTTCATGAGAGGACACTAGCTTACTACAATAGACCTGATGAGTTTCATGCAAACCGAGCAGCTCTAGTGCTTCCTGCCTTCGAGAGGAATGATTTTGAGGTAAAAACTATCTACTACCAACTGATGAGGCAGATTGCTTTTCATGGTCTTCAATCAGAACAGCCTATGGATCACATTGACAAGTTTGAGGACATAGTCACTGGCATGAAGTATGAAGGAGTATGCCCGGACTATCTGTTCCTTAAGCTATTTCCGCACAGTCTTGCTGGAGACGCTAGTGCATGGCTGAGACAACTGGCACCTGGTCAGTATACTACTTGGGCAGCCTTAAAGAGTGAGTTCCTGCGCCACTTCTACGATGCTGCGCGCTCAGATCAGTCCAGACAGGACATACTCACTTTTTCCCAAGGAGCTGTGGAGCCTTTGACAACCGCATGGATGAGATTTAAGCAGTATCAGCGTGATTGTCCTCACCATGGATTTACAGAAGTACAGCTGATAGGTATTTTCTTCAGAGGCATAGATCTCCCTTATCAGACTGCGCTGGATAATTCCAGTAATGCTAATTTCAATACCAGGACTCCTACACAAGCTAAGCAGTTGATAGAGAACCTGGTTGGCAGCTACAGTTGCAAGTCTATGGATGAGATGAGGAAGAAATCTGGTGTAAGTACAGAGGACCCTAACATGACTGAGATTAGATCTAGGCTGGACACAGTTTACAATCTCTTGACAAGTAAGAAAGATGTCCACCTTGCCCAAAATGTAGATGTAATTCAGACCGAGGAGGACACTCAGGAAGAAGAAGTGAATTACATGGGAGGTTCTGGTTTCCAAGGCAATAGATTTAGAAATCAGCAGGGAAACAGATTTTCAAATGGAGTTCAGCAAAGTGGTTTTAAGAAAGCCAATGAGCCTGATAGTAAGATAGAGATGATGCTAAGACAGCTGATGGAGAATCAGACTAAGTACGCAGCAGATTCTGACGCAAAGATGGATACCATCTACAGGGAGCTGAATGGGAAGTTTGAAGGTTTGAACACGCACATAAAAGAGCTTGATGCAAGAGTTGCAAGAACTGCTGGGCATGCTCAAAGGGAAGAGGGATATCTCCCGGGAAGGACTGATGCCAATCCTAAGTACCAATGCAATGCCGTAACATTAAGAAGTGGTAAGGAGCTGTCATCTGGCCAGAAAAAGCAGTTAAGCGTTGAGGAACTCGTAGAAGTTGAAGAGTTGGAAGATGAGATACGCGATATTCGCCGCGCATCGATCGATGCATCCAAGCAACGATCGTTGCCAAGCGAAACCAAGGAACCGGAGATCGTAACGAAGTCGCCTAGCATCGATCGGTGCAACAAGGGCAACGATCGACACAAGGTAACTACAGAAAGTTCGGGTGCTGAAAACCCAAAACAGCCGGCTGAAAGGGTATACAAGCCTAAGATACCTTATCCCAAGAATCCCAGAAAAGCTAGGAATGATAGGCAATATGCAAAATGGAAGGAGTTCATAAAAAAGGTGAAGGTTGAAGTACCTTTGTTGGATTCTATTGAAACCTCCCCCATGATGAAGAGATGCCTTAAGGATGCAATTTCTGGTAAATGGTCTGACGAAGAAAGTATAATGATGCTCAATGAAGTATGTAGTGCAGTGATTCAAGGTAGAATTCCAGAGAAATTGAAGGATCCAGGCAGCTTCGTATTAGATTGTGCTATCTACAAGGAGAGGTTCGAAAGATCCCTATGTGATCTTGGCTCTAGTGTAAATCTGATGCCTCTCTCGGTTGCTAAAAGACTAGGGATGACAGACTTTATACCAACTAGGATATCACTAGTTTTGGCAGACCGATCAGTCAGGATTCCTGAAGGAGTAATAGAGGATGTGCCTATAACTGTTGGCAAGTGTGTGATCCCAACTGACTTTGTGGTTCTTCAATATGGACAGGAGCCAAAAGACCCGTTAATTCTAGGCAGGTCTTTCTTAGCAACAGCTGGTGCAATGATTGACTGTCAAGGAGGTAAGATAATTCTGAATGTGGGTGATCTGAAGATGAGTTTTGACATGAACAAGCTGGTAAAGAGACCAACCATTGACGGGCAGACCTTCTATGTGGACACATTGGGTGATTTGGCTGCAGAGTACTTCCATCAATCACATGCTGAGGACCCACTAGAAAGAGCCTTACTGAGTTCTATTTTGGAGTTGGAGTACCTACAGGACGAGCCTGCAATGTGCTATACAAGATTGATGGATTCTATCGAGGTTGCAATGCAGATCGAAGTATCTGACGCGGAACTGCAACGATCGATACCAACTGAGCAACGATCGTTGCAAGACGACCTCGACTGGGCAGAAGAAAAGGCTCCGAAAATAGATCTGAAACAACTTCCATCCGGGCTAAGGTACGCATTTCTTGGACCAAATTCAACTTATCCAGTGATTGTCAACGCTAGTTTGAACAACGCAGAGCTCACTTTACTGCTAAGCAAGCTGCGCAAGCATCGCAAAGCTCTTGGCTATTCCCTTAATGACATTTCAGGTATCTCACCAGAGCTGTGCATGCATCGGATACATCTCGAGGATGAGTCCAAGACATCAATCGAACATCAGAGGAGACTTAATCCTAATCTGCAGGAAGTAGTCAAAAAGGAGATTATGAAACTCCTGGATGCTGGGATCATCTATCCTATTTCAGACAGTGATTGGGTAAGTCCAGTCCATGTAGTACCTAAGAAAGGAGGAGTTACAGTTGTTAAGAATGAGAAGAACGAGCTGATACCTACTAGGACTGTGACGGGACACAGGATGTGCATAGATTACAGGAAACTGAATGCTGCGACTAGAAAAGATCACTTTCCCTTACCTTTTATTGATCAGATGCTCGAAAGGTTAGCAAATCATCCTTACTACTGCTTCTTAGATGGATATTCAGGTTTCTTTCAGATCCCCATCCATCCAGAGGATCAAGGAAAGACCACTTTCACTTGTCCATACGGGACATTCGCCTACCGTAGGATGCCCTTTGGACTCTGCAATGCACCAGCCACTTTCCAGAGATGCATGATGTCCATATTCACAGATATGATTGAGGATTTTATGGAAGTATTCATGGATGATTTCTCAGTATATGGATCCTCCTATAATGAATGCTTAGATAATCTGTGTAAGGTTTTGAAGAGATGTGAAGAGAAGCACTTAGTTCTTAACTGGGAGAAATGTCATTTCATGGTCAGAGATGGCATTGTGCTTGGACATAAGGTGTCCGAAGCAGGAATAGAGGTGGACCGCGCCAAAATCGAGGTAATGACGAACCTGCAGGCACCTGATTCTGTTAAGTCTATTAGAAGCTTTCTTGGACATGCTGGTTTCTATAGACGGTTCATCAAGGATTTCAGTAAGATTGCTAGGCCATTAACTGCTTTGCTGTGTAAAGACACCAAGTTTGAGTTCACTGCAGATTGTCAAACTGCATTTGAACAGATCAAGCAGGCATTAGTAAGTGCTCCCATAGTTCAGCCACCGGATTGGGATTTGCCTTTCGAAGTAATGTGTGATGCAAGTGACTATGCTGTAGGAGCTGTTCTTGGACAAAGGAAAAATAGAAAGCTTCATGCTATCTATTATGCCAGTAGGACACTGGATGATGCACAAAGGAACTATGCAACTACAGAGAAGGAGCTGTTAGCAGTTGTCTTTGCATTTGAGAAATTTCGCTCTTATCTTGTTGGCTCCAAGGTGATTGTACACACTGATCATTCAGCCCTGAAGTATCTGATGCAGAAGAAGGATGCTAAGCCAAGACTGTTGAGATGGATCTTGTTGCTCCAGGAATTTGATATTGAAGTAAGAGACAAGAAAGGAGTTGAGAATGGGGTTGCTGACCATCTTTCTAGGATGCTGGTAGAGGAAGACGTGCCAATCAATGACTATTTGCCTGAAGAAAACGTCAATATGGTTGGAACAATCTGTGAGACAGATTTGGACAGAGATCTGCAAAACTGTCGGATTAATCGCATTGCGTCGATCGATGCAACATCAGCATCGATCGATGCATCTATCAGGGCAGTAGCGATCGATGCATCTGACTGTGACGATCGTTGCAGCGCGACCACAGGCCCAGAGACTTTTACGGTACGGATTGGAAAACATGAGTTTGAGATTTATGCAGTCTCAACAAATGATCAACCATGGTATGCGGACATAGCTAATTATCTAGCTGCAGAGGCTGAACCAGATAATCTAAAAGGGTATGAAAAGAAGAGGTTTTTCAGAGAACTTAGGAGGTACTATTGGGATGAACCTTACCTCTATAAGCACTGTTCGGATGGCCTTTATAGGAGATGTGTTGCTGAATCAGAGGTTCCAGATATCCTGTTCCACTGCCACGGATCAGATTATGCAGGACATTTTGCTACTTTCAAGACTGTATCTAAGGTTTTGCAGGCAGGTTTCTGGTGGCCTA
Organism: Orychophragmus violaceus; assembly: GCA_030180135.1. Taxonomy (NCBI): domain Eukaryota; kingdom Viridiplantae; phylum Streptophyta; class Magnoliopsida; order Brassicales; family Brassicaceae; genus Orychophragmus; species Orychophragmus violaceus. Next base: position 28,127,308 of record CM058235.1, read on the forward strand.
CAATGTTCGCTGATACTCACTCTTTTATTTCTCATTGTGATGCCTGCCAGAGGAGAGGGAAAATCAGCAGAAAGCATGAGATGCCTCAGAATTTCATTCTTGAGGTTGAGGTTTTTGATTGCTGGGGCATAGATTTTATGGGTCCCTTTCCCTCATCTTTTGGGAATAAGTTCATATTAGTTGCTGTGGATTATGTATCTAAGTGGGTAGAAGCAATAGCTAGTCCAACCAATGATTCTTCAGTAGTCATTAAGCTGTTCAAATCTATCATATTCCCTAGATTTGGAGTACCTCGGATAGTAATTAGTGATGGAGGGTCTCACTTTATTAATAAGGTATTTGAGAAGCTCTTGAAGAAGCATGGGGTGCATCACCGAGTTGCTACTCCTTATCACCCACAGACTAGTGGACAGGTAGAAGTTTCCAACAGACAAATCAAGGAGATCTTGGAGAAAACAGTTGGGAAGACAAGAAAAGATTGGGCAGCTAAGCTTGATGATGCTTTATGGGCTTACAGGACTGCATTCAAAACACCATTGGGGACTACTCCATTTCACTTGTTGTATGGAAAAGCATGCCATCTGCCTGTGGAACTTGAGCACAAAGCAGCATGGGCTGTAAAGCAGATGAACTTTGACCTTAAATCAGCTGCAGAAAGAAGGCTGATACAGCTTAATGAGTTGGATGAGATTAGACATCTTGCCTATGAGAACTCAAAGCTGTACAAGGAGAGGACAAAGGCTTATCATGATAAAAAGATTGTTTCTAGACGGTTTGAGCCTAATGACCAGGTACTTCTATACAATTCTCGTCTACACTTGTTTCCAGGAAAGCTGAAATCAAGATGGTCCGGTCCTTACACAATAAAAGAAGTGCGTCCATATGGAGCTGTCATACTAATAGGCAAGGAAGGTAATGAGTTTGCTGTGAATGGGCAGAGGGTAAAACACTATTGGGCTAAGGCCGAGATTCCCAGAGGACAGATTTTGCCTCTGGATGCTGCACCCTCAACTTGAAAAATCTTGCGCGTCCGGTCAAGCTATTGACCTTAAACAAGCGCTGGGTGGGAGGCAACCCACCATTAGGTACTGGTGTTTTTCTTTTTAATTTTTGGTGTTTTTGTTAGGATTTTACGTTTGTTTTTGTTTCTGGTGCAGTCATGTTTGCAGGTCTCGGATTAAATCGCAGTGCAGCGATCGATGCATTTCTGCATCGATCGTCACAACACGAAAGGAATCGCATTGCAGCGATCGTTGCGGTCCTGAGCAACGATCGACCATACACGAAAGTCGCCAAGTAACGGTCGATGCATCCAATGCACCGATCGATGCTGTGCGACAGAGGTAACCCGACAGACATAAACTCACCTTTTTCAATTTTTTTATTATTTATTTTCTTTTTACCGATCCTTCGCTGGACACTACTGGGGACAGTGTGTCTTAAGTGTGGGGGAGGTGCTACTGACGTTTATCTTTCTGTTTTCTTAAGAGTCAGTCCGTTTTTCAAAATTTTTTGTTTTATTGAGTCAAAATTGTTTAAGTAAGAAACTATGATTTTCGGAGGAGATTTACAAAACTTGCAGGAACTTAAGTAACCATTGGGATGAAGTTGCAGGATCTATCTCTGACTATTAGAAAACCCCATCACAGATCAACCTACTGGGAACACCCACATCACTTCAGGTATCAGAGGATCCTTTTACTGACTTCACCCCTAATACTGACTTAGATTTTCTCACCTAAGGGCTTGGTATACTTTATGTCGGATTCCCTGTTAGTTCTGACACAGCCTGTAAACCTGTCCTATTTAGTCCCCTTCTCCCCTTCTATAAAGTAAAAAAAAAAAAAAAAAAAAAAAAAAAAAAAAAAAAATAATAAACTGAGGATGAGTTAGTAACTCCGAAGTGGTCATGAGAATGGTAGCAAACACTATTATCTCTCATGTGATCCATGGAATGTGTCCAAAGTACACCCCATAACGGGAAGAACACTGATAAAAAAAATAAAATGATACCCAGTGGGGAAAAATCAGTTGTTAAAGAAGGGAAAGAGAAGAAAGGGACTAGAGAAAGATAGTATGGTGGTCTAGAGCTGGCTAGGTAAGAATCCATGTGCCTTTAGATCGATACTCCTTAGGTGAGACCGCACTTAAATACTTGCAGAAGTCAGTAGGGAGAATTTGAATGCTTGAATGTGATTGTGGAGTTTACCTAGGACAGTTGCTAAGTGTGGGGGAAGTACATGTTGGTCTTGATATCCTGTGATTGATTCTTTCAGTGGTTTACTAAGAGGAATCTGAGTATTGTAGCTTCTAAGATGAAATGAGTTTCTGAAGAGTTTTCAAACCTCTTCACCATGTTTTAGTTCTATGTTTTGCTTGAGGGCAAGCAAAGGCTAAGTGTGGGGGAGTTGATATATCATGGTTTTTACTAGTTTTAGGCCATGATATAGATGTGTTTTAGTGTCTTTTGTCTTTGTTTAGAGTCTTTTACAGGTATAATCAGGTTGGGAGCTAAATTGGAGATTATGGAGCATTTTGGAGATTTTTGGAGTGATTGGCCGAGAGATAGAGTTCACTGTCCGAAACAGAGAAAGGTATCGATCGTTGCACTCTAGCAACGATCGTTGCACCAGCGAGATGGGCCAAAAACTCGGCGGTTTAGAAGAATCAAGATATTGCACTTTGATCCAGAAGTTCCTGATATTTACAAAGAAGCCCCTGGCCGAGATTATGCCTATATAATAGAGTTTTTAGAGTTTTTATTAGATACGCTTTATACTTTTTACCATAGAACTTTATAATTAAGAGCAGAGGATTTTTAGAGCTTTTGGGGCTGATCTGAACCTGATTCATCATCTGTATTTGGAGAAGATTTCGAACCCCTTTTACTCTTATCCTTTTATGCAATTTACTTATCATATGATCATGTTTTCATTATCTATGTCTGAGTAGATTCCTAGTTAGACTTAGGGTTTCTCACATAGGATTTCATGACTTGCTAGACTTGTTCAATTTCAGTTAAGGATTCAAACTATATCTGTTCTTCAATTTAATTGTGCTTAAAGCTAGTTCTAACCTGATCAATTAGAATCTAGATCTTAGGTTGCTAAATACGTCACGGAAGTGGGGTTTAGGAACCAGAACTAATTAAATTGGGCAATTAAACTTTGCGCAAACGAAAGTTTGGTTTAGGATAATTGTGAACATATCAAACTCGAACTTATTGCTAGTTTAATCTGTTAGTTCTCGCAAACGGAAGTTTGGTTTGCTGCACTTAGACTTAGAGAATTATCGCAAAGGAATTTGGTTAATTCTATATCTGTGTTTTGAGTTCTAGAACTGTGCTTAATTAGATCCTTGCTGAATGAACTGTCTGCTAGTCTGATTTCCTGAGAATACCCTAGGTTTGACGCTTTTAATTACTTGCTTTCACAACCGATAATCTCTGCTACTGATTTACTTTCTTGCACTGCTTTCAATACAAACATATTGCTTATTTCTAGTATTCATTCCCTACGGTTTGATTCTCTTGAGACCAAGTGTCCCTGTGGATTCGATAACCCTATATACTACTTTGACATTGCTGTACACTTGCAGTTTAGTATAGGGATTAATTCTTGACCTATCATCTATGAAGAACTTCTTCTTTGAATTCCCTTGAGATCATCTGGTTCAGTCTCTGCAGCCAGGTAATTCGTAATATCAGAAAACCATGGTCGATCGGGCGTCGAAACAGCGTAAAGATCCATATTGTAGTGACCAATTTGAACCTTCAGAGGTTCTAGGTTCGTAATCGCCTTGCGTCGACCGACGCATGTGTGTGCATCGATCGACTCAGCATCGAGACGTGCATCGATCATTGCTAGGGTAGCGTCCACCGATGCATTCTCTGCAATCTGACAGTTCTGCATATTTCTGTTCAAATCCGTTCTAAACACTGTCTCAATCAAATTGACGTTCTCCTCTGGTAGAAAATCATCAATAGGAACGTCTTCTTCAACCCTTGTCCTTGAAAGATGATCAACAACTCCATTTTCAACTCCCTTTTTGTCTTTTAACACAATGTCAAACTCTTGAAGAAGGAGAATCCATCTCAAAAGCTTTGACTTTGCATCCTTCTTCTACATCAAATACTTCGGAGCTGAATGGTTTGTATGTACTATCATCTTAGATCCGATAGAGGCAAAATTTCTCAAAGGCAAATACAACTACCAACAACTCCTTCTCTGTAGTGGAATAGTTTCTCTGCGCATCATTGATATATCATGGTTTTCACCGGTTTTAGACCATGATATAAGTATGTTTTAGAGTCATTTGGTGTTTCTTTAGAGTCTTTTACAGGTGTTTTTAGGTATATGAACGTTTGGAGCGGATTTGGTGATTATGGTGCTTTCTGGAGCATTTTGGAGATTTAACCCGAGAGATAGAGTTCACTACCCAAAATAGAGGAGTGCATCGATCGACACATCTTGTGCATCGATCGACACACATGCGTATAAGACATTCTCGGCGGTTTAATGAGATTTTGAAATTGCAACAAAGCCCATAAATTTCACATAATTACAAAGAAGCCTCAGCCGTGATTAGACTATTATATTAGGGGTTTTAAGCCATTGTTTTAAAAAAGCTTTAGACACGCTTACTTACGCTTTCATACTTTGAGCATAGAGATTTTAGAGCTTTTAGGGCTGATCTAATCCTAAACTGTTTCCTGCTTTTGGAGAAGATTTCGAACCCCTTTTATTCTTACTCTTTATTTATGCAATCTATTTATTCTATGATTTTTGTTTCATTAATCATGTCTGAGTAGATTCGTAGTTAGGTTTAGGGATTCTCTTAAAGGTTTTCATGACTTGTTAGATTACTTTATCAGTTTAGGATTCATAACTTATTTGTTCTTCAACCTGAATTGTGCTTAATACTTCTAACCTGATCACTTAGAATCTAGACTTTAGGTTATTAAATTGACACGAAAGTGTGGTTTAGAATCTGAACTATTTAGGTTGAGCAATTGAATTATCCGCAAAGAAATTTGGTTTAATTGAATTGTGAACATATCGAACATGCACTTAAGGCTAGTTTAATCTGTTAGGAATTGTAAAGAAATTTGGATTTCTGCTATTAGACTTAGAGAATTCTCGCAACGAAAGTTGGTTAATTCTACATCTGTGTTTGAGTTCTAGAACCGTGCTTAATTTGATCCTGACTGATAGTTAATTTACTTGTCTGATTTCCCAAGAACTCCCTAGACTTAGCACTTTTAGTTAATTGCTTACAAACCACTCCTGCTATCTGATTTACTTTTCTGCTTGCTATTTAGTTTCTCATCAATTTCTCCTAGCTTAACTTGATAATTCTACAATCTATTGTTAGGTCTAGAGTCTCTGTGGATTCGATACCCTATATACTACTGTCACGTTTGTGCACTTGCAGTGTAGATCTAGGGATTAAAACCTGATCGTATCAAGTTTTTGGCGCCGTTGCCGGGGACTCTTTTGAGTCTTCGATAGATTTGAATTTAAAGTTTAGACTAAGATTTTCATTTTTGTTTTTTGTTACTAATTTCTTTGTTTTCTCTGTCGCAGGTCTGATTTTCGCTTAGCATCGATCGACGCATCTTCTGAATCGATCGTTGCAGGGCGAATTTGAGTTGAACCGATCGTTGCATCTTAGCATCGATCGTTGCACTGCGATTACTGACGGTTTATGCAGACGCGTGAGACCAGAAGTAATCCGAACTCGAATCTCGTGAATCTCAGGCTTGAGGAACTTGCTAGACTAGAGAGAACAAACAGAAAAAGTCAACGAGCAAGGATGGTGCAAAATCGCTTGATTCTGATACCTGATGCTCAGGGTGTTCTGAGAGACCGACAGAACAATCCGTACAATGCTGTTGGGCAAAGGATAGATGCTGAAGGACGAGTGATCCCTGAACCTGAACCTGAACCTCAACCTGAAGGTCAGAGGCAGATGGTTGCTGCTAATGAAAGGACTCTTGCTGACTACAATCGTCCGGATGAGTTCCATGCTAACCGGTCAGCAATTGTACCTCCTGGATTTGAGAGGAATGACTTCGAGATCAAGACTGTCAACTACTCTCTGCTGAGGCAGAATCCATTCCATGGTCTCCCAGACGAGCAACCCATGGACCATATTGAAGAGTTTGAGGACTTCATCACTGGAATGAAGTATAATGGTGAAGGATTATGCGTTTTTTTCATGGTTCAATTCTCAGAATGCAACCTAGCACATAATCTTAAACAGATCTAGGTTCTTGTAATCGAATCATAAAACAAACCTGATCTTTACCTTTGCAGCGGAATGATTGGTGGTAATGACAAGATCAGATTAGAGCTGATGAGAACCTGCTCCTCCTCAGGTATCCACACTCTTACAAGCACGGATGGCTGCTAGACCGGATGGATCAACAGAGACTGAGAGAGATTCGAGAGAGAGGGAGGCCACGGCTGCACCTCTAAATCGCCAAAAACATTAGCCAACCCTAATGTTGCAATCTCTCCTTTTAATCACTAATGGGCCCAAGTTTAATTAATTAAACTAATGGTCCATTAGACTTTTGGGCCCAAGACACAAATCAGACAAAAGCCCATTTGTTGTCTGCCCAACTCTCTGTACAAATACAGTAAATGCCTTAGCATCTTACCGTATTAATTCCATCTTAACTTTCCCGTTAGCTATGGTGTGTGACCCTTTGGGATCATACAATACTGGTAATAAGTCCTAAACTTATAGATCAAGGCGGACTCTAGCAAGCCATCATGATCACCCAGTATTTATGACTTATGTCTGATCTCGACATTTATCATACTTTCTAGAGATAGTACAGTAGATTTCAGGACATTCCCAACAATCTCCCACTTGTACTGGAATCCTACACAGGACATTCCCAACAATCTTTTGTCTCAATTGTACTGGAATCCTACATTCCCTAATCCTTTTGTCTCAATATCTCGATCTGGCATAAGGCAAGATGCGTGTCATCCTTATATAGCCAGACCATGTTCATCGGACCAGATTTGATACTGACAATGCAAACGACTTGGGCAAGTCCGTTTGGGAGTGGCCACTCTCTTACCAGCTATCAAGTCTCCGATTGGCCTAGAGATATTACCTCCGTTAAACGGCAGGGACAAATCCCATCTTGTTCCATCACTATGAACTACACGCTTCATAATACACCCAACCAAGGTCCTTATAGCTCCCAGTTACGAAACAGCGTTAGACAATGATCAAAGTGCATCAATCCATGTGCAGCCACATGCATGCGAACTCAGGTCTAAGGACTATACTCTATAGTCGTATATGAGAACCTCTTATGACACAGATATTAATATCTTGTAGAGTTCTCATCAGCGGGCCATGTCCGGTCATATGCTCCCCTACATATACCTATGTGTCGACTTTGATGCCGCGCATCTATGACCCCTCGAAACTTGGTCATAAGTCTCAACACAATCTAGTCTCAAGTGGTTGTTGGTGTTCCAATTTCAACAACCTTCGACTATGGACACTATGATTTATGTCATTTCGTTAAATATGGGGTTTCAGGATCAAGTCTTACTCATGTACTTCGATGGCCCATATATAATGACATGAATCATTTTGGAACGATTATTTATATCACAGTTAAAATAATCCAGAAATCATAGATTTCATAAACATAAAATATTATGTTTACATGAACCTTTCAAAATGACTAAATAAAGCCCTTTACTAACTCCCACTGAAATTAAGACTACATCTTAATTTCACTTATCCTACAGCTACAGTCCGCGACTCATGCTTAGGCCCAAGGAGTGGCTTCGTTAATAGATTAGCAACGTTCTCATTCGTTGAAACTTGCTGATCTTCTTAACACCTCTATCATTTATCTCTCGGTATAGGTTATACCTACCCTCAAGGTGTTTGGACCTCTGATGTGCAGCTAGTCTCATCTACGCTGGGAATCACATCAAGTTCAGTGATGAACTCTTCTTTCCAAACAACCTCTTTCGTCGCTTTTCAAGCTGCGAAATGTTCAGCTTAAGTCATGGAGTCAGCAACAGTGCCTTGCACCGCCATACAGACACAAGATATAGCCGGACTGTGACCGGGAATTATCTTTGTCTATTGGAAACTTGCCTTTCAGACTCTATCGACTTGTAGCACCTCACTTTCTCCGTAAATCAAGAATTTATCCTTAGTATTCCTCAAATACTTTAGGATATTCTTTACGGCAATCCAGTGATTTTTTTGCTGGATTTGACTGGTCTTTACTTGTCTTGCTTAACATTAAAGCAACATCAAAACAAGTACGTGTCATGGCATACATGATAGATCCAATTGCCGACGCATATGGAATCATATCCATGCATTCAAGCTCAGCAGTTATCGTAGGACACTGCTTCTTGCTTAACGTATTGCCATGTGACATTGGCATAAAACCCTTCTTGGATTGCTGAAAACGTGTAGGACTTTGTCAATTTAAGAATCCTGACTTCGTCCTACCAGCTCTTTTGGATCTCTATCTTTAGATCCAAAATCCAAGAACATACGTGGCTTTACCCATGTCAATCATAAAAACAACTTCCAAGCCAGTCCTTTACCGACTGCAGCATTGGAACATTATTTCCGAGAATCAGTATGTCATCGACATACACTATGAGAAATGCAACATCGCTCCCACTTATCTATTAGTAAACGCACAGTTCCACTTCGTTCCTGTTCAAGTCAAAACCTTGACTACTTCAACAGAACGAAGATTCCAACTCCGATATGTTTGCTTCCATCCATGAATGGATCAATGAAGCTAACTTACACATAGTGTAATTTTCGGAGTCCGGGCTCACTTTCGCTTCTTTGAATTTCGCAGGTTCGTCGCTTTCAATGATCATCAGATCATGCGAACTTTCAATGATCATCAGGTTCAACTAATGACGAGAAATCACTCTCGGATTAGTGACTGATTCATTCATATCTGCGAACTTCAGGCTCTACAGGTGTAGATTCTACAGAAATCTGTAAATCCATCCGTTGCTCTCCCTCAACAGGTTGAGCAGCCTCCTGTATTTCTCGAATTTCTTCGAGTTATACTTTTACTCCCACTGTTCTTTTTGGAAAGTAACTTCCCTTCTTAGAAAACAGAATGGACGTAAAAGTAACAAGCCTTGGTTTCCCTAGGACAACCAGTGAAGTAGCACAACTACAAATACTCAGTAAAGACGAATTTGGATCGATTCCAATCCACATTTACGTGGTGTCTTTCAACTGATATTGGTGGAACTATTTCAGCGTAAACTTAGATATTTCTAGAGCGTTATTCTTAAAGAATATCATGGAAGATTCGTGTGACTCATCTTTAATCATTTCTAATAAGATCTGATTCTCTCTCACAGAAATACCTCAAGGTTTTCAGGAGAATTGAGCTGTGAAACGATTTCACACTCATTCAGATGATCACACCATCAATGACTTAAGTATTCTCACTCGTGATCTAATCAAGAGTCTTAATACTTCTGTCACTAAGATTCTATACCTCATTTTTGGAACTCTTTCGATCATATCAAAGAATTCCGACTTGTGTCTCATCAAATGAACACAGTCACACTCACTGAAGTAATCAGTAGAGACAATGAAGTACAGGAAATTTTCTCTGGCATTACTGCTCATCGGACCACATACATGAGTATGTTCAATGTCCAATAAGCCTTTGGGCCTTTCTTTAGCTCGGCTAAGATGGGCCCATTGTCTTTTGGTCCAGTAAGCAGAATTCAAGTCTCATAAGATATTCATTCAAATGAGCCCAAAAGTCCATAACTATGGGGTTTCTGAATCCGACTTACTCTATGTGACCAAAACGTTTACGCCAAGAAAAATCAGGTTTAATTCATCAGATTTAAACCAATTCGGTATTCATGTTACATTTAGGCTCTCTTTGGTTTAAGACATTAAAACCCATTCCTTGAATAGGGTGCTACAATTAACATTTCATTAAGATCAAAAGAACAAAACTTGTCCTTTATCAAAATGAAAAACATTCAAATTCTTTACAAGAAAATGAAAAACAACTTTGCTTAAAGCAGGTATATTGTAGCAATTACTTAATACAAAACCAAGCCTCAAAGGCATCTACAAGTGAAGACCCTACGGCTGAGGCAGTATCCATAGCTCCTTCCAGACATGCAGTTCCACTTGCCCTTCCTTCAACGTTTTACTGTTGCTCAGGCTCTGCATATTTTAACAAATATCAGTGCCACAACCAGTATTCAATACCTATAAGGTATAACTTGAAGTAATAACATGAATACCTGAGGAAGTAGTCTCATACATCAACTTCAACTCCTCATAATCTTCCATGAATTTAATGCAATTTCTCTTCCAATGCCCAGTCTCTTTACAGTAGCAGCACTTACCAACGTAAGAGGTATCTGACTCGGGCTCAGAAGACACACGCTTGCCATGGTTCAAAATCTGGACAACTTTGTCTTCACCCTTGTCAGCATTAGGTTTAGTAAACCTACCCTTCTCATTCATGAGATTGTACACGGTACTCTTCACGTTTGGCTCAACTGTCTTGAGCATATCATGCAGTTCAGTCAACGTCTTCGTTAAGCCTTTCTTGATATAGTTCCTTACGAACTTATCATAGCTTGACGGCAGTGACTGCAGAATGATCTCAGTTGCCAATTCCTGGCTAACTGGATAATCCAGTTTCCTCAGGTTATCAATGTAACCCATCATTTTACTGACATGAGGACTTACTGGATGATCATTTGGTAGCTTGCAGCTAGTGAGAGATTTAACCAACTGGTATCTCTCCACTCTTACCTGCTCCTGAAATTTCAATTTCAGGCTGCTGATCATCTCTATTGGCGACTCCATGTTCTCATATTGCTTCAGCAAATCTGAGTCCATGGTAGCCAATATCAGACCACGCACATCTACCGCATCATTATAATGCTTATTCCAAGCATTATATACTGCATGAGAGGCATTGGACCCGATCCTCACGGGGAGAGCTCTCTCAAGGACATAGTCCTTTCTCTCCTGCCTAAGGACTAGCCTTAGGTTCCGCGACCAAGTCAAGAAATTTGATCCGTTCAGTTTGTCCATTTCAAGGACAGACCGGATCGAGAAAGTGTTTTGATTGTTTGTGCTCGTCATAGCTGAAATTTAGAGATAAATAGAGTTTTAGTTATTTAGTTCATAAAAGAGTAATCTTAATAACTTATAAGAAGACTCGCATTGCATTCAAAATTTCTTTGTTCAACCTCATAAGAATGCAATAATTCCGAGACCCATGTTCAGCTAAATCCAAAGTGGGCCACTGGCCGTCACCCGGAATTAGCTTTACTTGGTAAGCATACACACAGCTAGTTATATCTCATATAACTCTCGGTTGTGAATTGGGCCCAAGGCCCAAAACACCAGATGTCTCAAGGCCCGGGACTCCCGATGGCCCAGTCAAGGAAACCAATCTCTTACAGTCAAATAATCACTAAAGTCTGGGACTCCCAATGAAATTAGTGACTATATACTACTTTACTTACGCGAAAACAGACACCTCACACTGTAAGCCATATCTGTAATCGAATAAGCGTTAAGTAGCTGACAAGATTGGAAAGACATCCAAGCTTGATATTGTTTTTGAGGATTTCAAGTTTTATTTCCAAAAATAGAAGATTACTATTTTGTGAAACTTACTTCTTTTAGAAACTTTCTAAATTTAGAAACATACTAAAAATAGAAATTTCTAATTTAATATTTTATAAATATTTTCGGGTTGGGTCACAAATTATAGGCCCAATTCTTGGCCCAAGACCATAGAATTCCAGTTGGCCCAATAATTTGACATAACCGAGTCGGTTTATTAATTCTGGTCCAAGACCAAATTAACTATCAAAACCATCGGTTATTTACTAAACCAGACCAGCTCTAAATTATTTGGTCCAACCAAATCAAACTTAGACCAGCCTTCGGTTTAGGTTAAAATTCAATTTTTGAATTTCAATCCGGTTTAACCAGAAATTAAATAATACCATATATTAAATAATTTCCAGCAAACCGCGATTTGGGTTAACCGCTTGAACCACCAATTAAATTGGATCGGTTCAGTTAAGTCCAAAATCAGGAAGAAACACCTTGTGTTTTAGCCAATTTTGACCTAACTTGCGGTTTTGGCTAAAGCAGACAATAAACCACAATCGGTTTGATCGGTTCATTGTCGCGGGTTTGGAAAAAAAAAAACGAACCACAATCGCCAACCTTTTCCAAATCGTTTTATGCTTATGATTAGACGATCATGACATGAACAAACTTAATTAATTCAATCACACGATCGATTTTGACTTGTCAAGCCATTAACAATTCAAACAGTCCAAATCGATTCATTAACCATTCACATAAAGACAAAAACAAAATGATTTTGACCTCTTTCAATTGAATGATTCAACAATCACGATTCATTATTAATTCAGCAAAGTCAAAACGATTAACACATGAAGACAAAACTTTGTGATCGAGACATTCACTTCATTCAATAATCGATATCACAACCAACTCAACGATCGTGACTTGTGAATAATTGAATTTGACAGCGATTCTCTTATTAACAAAATCGATTGATAATTATAAATGAAGCAAAGTCAAACTTGTGATTGTTTGATACTCAATTCAATAATTAATTTCGAGATCATAAAACAATCGTTTCAGCAATACACATAGAGACAAAACAATTTTGTCTGTTTCTCCAATTCAACAATCGAATCTTACGATACATACAAAAACGATCGCTAATTAATTGTTTTTTCACACGATTGAAACAACCAATAAAATCGATCCAAATTACATGCAACCTAATGACCTGGCTCTGATACCACTGAAGGATTATGCGTTTTTTTCATGGTTCAATTCTCAGATTGCAACCTAGCACATAATCTTAAACAGATCTAGGTTCTTGTAATCGAATCATAAAACAAACCTGATCTTTACCTTTGCAGCGGAATGATTGGTGGTAATGACAAGATCAGATTAGAGCTGATGAGAACCTGCTCCTCCTCAGGTATCCACACTCTTACAAGCACGGATGGCTGCTAGACCGGATGGATCAACAGAGACTGAGAGAGATTCGAGAGAGAGGGAGGCCACGGCTGCACCTCTAAATCGCCAAAAACATTAGCCAACCCTAATGTTGCAATCTCTCCTTTTAATCACTAATGGGCCCAAGTTTAATTAATTAAACTAATGGTCCATTAGACTTTTGGGCCCAAGACACAAATCAGACAAAAGCCCATTTGTTGTCTGCCCAACTCTCTGTACAAATACAGTAAATGCCTTAGCATCTTACCGTATTAATTCCATCTTAACTTTCCCGTTAGCTATGGTGTGTGACCCTTTGGGATCATACAATACTGGTAATAAGTCCTAAACTTATAGATCAAGAGCGGACTCTAGCAAGCCATCATGATCACCCAGTATTTATGACTTCTGTCTGATCTCGACATTTATCATACTTTCTAGAGATAGTACAGTAGATTTCAGGACATTCCCAACAAATGGGGTAAACTATGACTACTTGTTTCTCAAGCTTTTCCCTTATTCTCTCGCTGGAGACGCTGCAGCTTGGCTGAAACAACTTCCAGCTGGGAAGTTTACTACTTGGGATGCTGGGAACAGAGAGTTCTTGAGGCACTTTTATGATGATGCTCGCTCTGGTCAGTCTAGACAGGATATTCTCACCTTTACCCAAGGTCCTACAGAGCCTCTTAAGTCTGCTTGGATGAGGTTTAAGAAGTACCAACCTGACTGTCCACACCATGGATTATCTGAAGTGACGCTGCTGGGCTTATTCTTTAGAGGTATTGATCTCCACTATCAGTCTGCATTGGACAATGATAGAAATGGAAATTTCAATACAAGGACTCCTGAGCAGGCTAAGACTTTGATTGATAACTTGGTGAGCAGTAATAGCACCAAGACTGCTGATAGAAGAAGGAAAGAGTCTGGTGGGAAGATAGATAATCTGGAGATTGCTGATATTAGGAACAAGCTGGACACTGTTCATAGTTTGTTGACTGGGAAGAAATCTGTCCACTTTGCTCAGGAAGTTGAAGTGTTTCAGGCTGAAGAAGATCAACAGGAAGAGGATGTGAACTACATCAATGGCTATGGATTCCAAGGAAACAGGTTTAGGAGTCAGCAAGGTAATATGTTCTTCAATGGTGGACAGAAGAGTGCTTTCACAAGCAATCAAAACTCTTTTGGATTTGGACAGAATGCTGGTTTTCAGAAACCTTTTCAACAAGGTAATCAGAGGACTTATGGATCATCCTCATATCAGACACCTCCTGCAGCTAGTGCTCATGAGAGCAAGATGGAAGCCATGATGGAACAGCTGATGGAAGGGCAGACTAAGAATGTTGTGGACTTCAACAAGAAGTTAGATGCTGTGTATGAGGATCTTAATGGGAAGTTTGAATCCTTGAGTACACATGTGAAGCAGTTGGACACCCAAGTGAACCAAATTTCAAGCTCAGTTAAAGGGAAAAATGTCATGGACACCCACATCAAAGCTTGGTCAGTTTATATTGATAATGGGTCAAACCAAGGGGAGAAATTTGAGTTGAATACAGGTGAACTGGTGGAAGAAGTTGAGACTGAGAAATCCGAAACTGAAGCAAAACTCTCAGCTGGAATCTGTGACGAATTAGCTACATCGATCGATGCAACACCTGCGTCGATCGTTGTAAGTCGGGAGGCAGACTCATTTGTTTCTGGTAGTGCGGAAGAGAAGGCTCACAAGCCTAATACACCTTTCCCTGAGGAGTTTGAGGAATCTCTACAGGAACTTGATGGAGCCAGACAGCTTAGAGTAATGGATGAGAAGTTGGAAGAAGAACCACAATCTGATGATCCACCATATCACCCTTGTGTGCAGAGATACTTGGAGAAGATTCTTCCTATGGACGAAATGTTGAAAGGTTGGGTGATAGTGGTCCCTAAACAGATCAGTGATGTGCTACTAACTCAGATTCCTAAGAAGCTACCTGATCCTGGTATTTTTGTGCTGAGTTGCTCTATCTTTGAGGATAGTTTCAGGCGTTCTTTGTGTGACTTAGGAGCTGCTGGAAGTCTCATGCCATACTCTGTGGCAGAAAAGCTGGTAATGACGGATTTTTCACCCACTAGGACCTCTCTTGTCCTAGCTGATCAGTCAATAAGGATTCCGGAAGGAGTTCTTGAGGACGTCCTAGTGAGAGTTGGAAACTACTTGGTTCCGACAGATTTCTTGGTGCTTAAGTACGATAGTGAGCTGAATGATGCTATGATATTGGGAAGACCTTTCTTAGCCACAGCTGGTGCGAAGATTGATGTGAGGCATGGTTTGATTGATCTCCTTCTGGGAGATGAGCCTCTACACTTTGAGATGGATATGCTGCGCAGGCCAAAGATTGATGGTCAAACCTTTAGCATTGAGGATGGACAGGGAGAGCAGACGAGTGAAACTTTGGTTTCAGATCCTGGAGAACATTACATCCCTTCTTTTCTTGGACGAGCTCACACCGACACAGCTTACTCTCCACCTTGGATGAGGAGACTTTCGCAGAGGCACTCACAGTCTCTGTTGAAACCTCCAGGAGTTTGATCTTGTTCGTCCGGTCAAGCTAATGCCCTTAAAAAAGCGCTGAGTGGGAGGCAACCCACTGTTAGGTTCGTTTTTGTTTTCATTTTTCGTTTTTTATTTGGTGTTTTTGATTTTCTGCTTTCATGTGTTCAAAGCCGAGAGAAACAGGCAGAATCGCACTGCATCGATCGACACAAATAGTGCATCGGTCGATACAGTTGCGATTTATGATTTTCCGACTCAATTGCGGTTCAGACACCGGTTATCTCCTTAACCGTGAACATATTTGCCTTGCATCGATCGAAACCCTAGTGGCATCGATCGATGCAGGCCGACGACAGGTTAGTGGTCTGACCCTTCTCGGTTTATAAACGTTTTCTTTCTTTTACCGACCCTAAGCTTGACACTACTGGGGACAGTGTGTTTCAAGTGTGGGGAAGGTAGCTACTGACGCACGCTATCTGTTTTCTGAGAGTTAGTCCTGTTTTCAAAAAATTGTTTTATCGAGTCAAAACAGTTTAAGTAAGAAACGGTGAATTTTTGAGAAGTTAACAACACTTGCAGGAACTTAAGTGACCACTGGGATGAGCTTGCAGGATCAATCTATGACTATTAGAAAACCCCAACACAGATCAACTTACTAAGAACACCCACATCACTTCAGGTATCAGAGGATCCTTTACTGACTTCACCCTTAATTTTGACTTAATTTTCTCACCTAAGGGCTTGGTATACTTTGAGTCGGACTCCTCTGTTAGTTCTGACACAGCTCGTAAACCTGTCCAAGTAAGGTTCCCTTCTCCCCTTCTCTTAAAGTAAAAAAAAAAAGAATAATAAACTGAGGATGAGCTAGTAGCTACGAAGTGGTCGCGGGAGTGGTAGAGACCCCTATTACCTCCTGTGCATCCATGAAATGTGTCCAAAGTACACCCCATAACGGGAAGAGCACTGATAAAAAAAATAAAATGATACCCAATGGGGAAAATCAGTTGCTAAGGAAGGGAAAAGAGAAGAAAGGAACCAGAAAAAGATAGTATGGTGGTCTAGATCTAACAGAGTAAGAATCCATGTGCCCTTTGATCGATAATCATTAGGTGAGAACGCACTTAATAGCATATAGAAGTCAGTAGGGTGAATTTGAATGCTCTGAATGTGATTGTGGAGTTTACTCAGGACAGCTGCTAAGTATGGGGGAAGTATATGTTGGTCTTGATGTCTTGCAGGTAAAATCTTTCATGTGGCTTACTAAGGGGAATCTGAGTGTTGTTACTTCTAAGATGAAAAGAGTTTCTGAAAGTTTTCAAACCTCTTCACTACATTCCAATTCTCTGTTTTGCTTGAGGGAAAGCAAAGGCTAAGTGTGGGGGAGTTGATATATCATTGTTTTTACCGGTTTTAGACCATGATATAAGTATGTTTTAGAGTCTTTTGGTGTTTCTTTAGAGTCTTTTACAGGTGTTATTAGGTATATGCAGGTTTGGAGCGGATTTGGTGATTATGGCGCTTTCTGGAGCATTTTGGAGATTTAACCCGAGAGATAGAGTTCACTGCCCAAAACAGAGGAGTGCATCGATCGACACATCTTGTGCATCGATCGACACACATGCGCATAAGACATTCTCGGCGGTTTATTGAGAGATTTAGAAATTGCAACAAAGCCCAGAAGTTTCACATAATTACAAAGAAGCCCCAGCCGTGATTAGACCATTATATTAGGGTTTTTAAGCCATTGTTTTAAAAAAAGCTTTAGACACGCCTACTTACGCTTTCATACTTTGAGCATAGAGATTTTAGAGCTTTTGGGGCTGATCTAATCATGAACTGCTTCCTGCTTTTGGAGAAGATTTCGAACCCCTTTTATTCCTACTCTTTATTTATGCAATCTATTTATTCTATGATTTGTGTTTCATTAATCATGTCTGAGCAGATTCATAGTTAGGTTTAGGGATTCTCTTAAAGGTTTTCATGACTTGTTAGATTAATTTATCAGTTTAGGATTCATAACTTATTTGTTCTTCAACCTGAATTGTGCTTAATACTAGTTTCTAACTTGATCACTTAGAATCTAGACTTTAGGTTATTAAATTGACACGAAAAAGTGGTTTAGAATATGAACTATTTAGGTTGAGCAATTGAATTATCCGCAAAGAAATTTGGTTTAATTGAATTGTGAACATATCGAACCTGCACTTAAGGCTAGTTTCATCTGTTAGGAATTACAAAGAAATTTGGATTTCTGCTATTAGACTTAGTGAATTCTCGCAACGAAAGTTGGTTAATTCTACATCTGTGTTTGAGTTCTAGAACCGTGCTTAATTTGATCCTGACTGATAGTTAATTTACTTGTCTGATTTCCCGAGAAATCCCTAGACTTAGCGCTTTTAGTTAATTGCTTACAAACCACTCCTGCTATCTGATTTACTTTTCTGCTTGCTATTTAGTTTCTCATCAATTTCTCCTTGCTTAACTTGATAATTCTGCAATCTATCGTAAGGTCTAGAGTCTATGTGGATTCGATACCCTATATACTACTGTCACGTCTGTGCACTTGCAGTGTAGATCTAGGGATTAAAACCTGATCGTATCAATCATCTAGTGTTCTGCTGGCATAATAGATAGCATGAAGTTTCTTGTCCTTCTTCTGCCCCAGAACAGCTCTTACAGCGAAATCACTTGCATCACGCATAACCTCAAAAGGTAACTCCCAATCTAGTGGTTGCACTATAGGAGCACTCACTAATGCTTGCTTAATCTATTCAAATGCAGTCTGGCAATCTACAGTGAACTCAAATTTCACATCCTTACACATCAAAGCAGATGGTGATCTAGCAATCTTACTGAAATATTTGATGAACCTCCTGTTGAACCCAGCATGTCCAAGAAAGCTCCTCACAGACTTCACAGAATCTGGCTGGTGGTCATCATCTCAATCTTGGCGCGATCTACTTCAATCCCAGCCTTTGATACTTTGTGCCCAAGAACAATACCATCTCTGACCATGAAATGGCACTTCTCCCAATTAAGAACCAAGTGATTTTCCTCACATCTAGATAGCAGTTTCCACAGATTATCCAAACACTCATGATATGAAGAATCGGAGACTGGAAAATCATCATTAAATACCTACATGAAATCATCAATCCTATTTGTGAAAATCGACATCATACATCTCTGGAAGGTGGCTGATGCATTACAGAGTCCAAAAGGCATTCTGTGATATGCAAAAGTACCATAAGGACAAGTGAAAGTGGTTTTCCTCTGATCCTCTGGATGAATGGGAATCTGAAAGAAACCAGAGTACCCATCAATGAAGCAATAATAGGGATGATTATCTAACCTCTCCAACATCTGATCAACGAGAGGCAAGGGGAAATGATCCTTCCTAGTTGCAGCATTTAGCTTTCTATAATCAATGCACAGCATGTGTCCAGTTACAGTCCTTATAGGAATCAGCTCATTCTTCTCATTCTTAACCAATGTAACACCTCCTTTCTTAGGCACAACATGCACTGGACTGACCCAATCACTGTCAGAGATAGGATAGATGATTCTAGCTTACAGCAATTTCAGAATCTCCTTCTTCACCACTTCCTTCAGATTCGGATTCAACCTCCTATGATGCTCAACTGATGACTTTGTCTCATCCTCAAGATGTATCTTATGCATGCACAAATCCGGAGAGATACTAGAAATGTCATCAAGAGAATAACCAAGAGTAATGTGATACTTGTGTAGCTTGCTCAGCAGTAAGGAAGTCTCTGCGTTGTTTAAGGAAGCATTAATAATCACTGGATATGTTGAATTAGGTCCAAGAAATGCGTACCTTAGCCTAGATGGAAGTTGTTTCAGTTCAATTTTTGGAGCTTTTTCCTCTGCCCAGTCGGCCGCGATGTGCGTCGATCGATGCTCCGGTTGCGTCGATCGATGCTCCGGTTGCGTCGATCAATGCAATTATTCGTTCTGCACTTTCAATTGCATGACTTGCTCTATCGAATCCATCAATCTAGCATAAAAGATAGCAGTCTCGTCCTCAAGATGCTTCAATTCCTTATTGAGCTTAGCAGAGATCTTTCCAACGGATCCTCAGCTCGTATCCTCTTAAAGAATTCCTCTGTCAAATCACTGAGAGTGTCCATATAAAAGGTCTGTCCGTCGATGGTTGGCCTCTTCACCAGCTTATCCATATCAAAAATTATCTTCAGATCACCCACATTCAAAATGATTGTTCCTTTCTTACAGTCAATCATCGCACCAGCAGAAGCCAAGAAGGGTCTACCCAAGATAAGTGGATCCTTTGGTTCCTCTCCATACTGCAAAACCACAAAGTCTGCAGGGATCACACAGTTACCAATCCTGATTGGTACATCCTCCAACACTCCTTAAGGGATCCGGACAGTCATGTCAGCTAGAGCCAATGAGATCCTAGTAGGCATAAAATCTGTCATCCAAGCTTCTTAGCAACAGAGAAGGGCATAAGGTTAACACTTGAACCAAGATCACACAATGATCTCTCAAATCTATCTTTGTATATAGAGCAATCCGACATAAAACTCCCTGAATCCTTCAGTTTCTCAGGAATCATGCCTTGAATCACAACACTACACACCTCTGAGATCATCAGTACACCTTCCTCATCAGTCATGTTACCAGAAATCATGTCCTTTAGACATCTCTTCATCACATGAGTAGTCTTAAGAGCATCAATCAAAGACACTTCAATCAACACCTTGCTCATCATCTCCTTGCATTTAGCCAACTGTAGCTCGTACTTAGACTTCCTTGGGTTCTTAGGGAAGGGAACCTTAGGCTTATAGACTCTTGCATCAGTAGTCTTGACCTTTTCTGGATTCATAGTCTGTGCACAGCCATTACGTCGATCGACACTAGTGGTGCGTCGGTCGGTGCTTGGCTCAGGTGCGTCGACCTTTGCGTCGAAATTGGTATGGGATTCTTGGTTTACGTCCTGCGTCAATCGATGCTGGGGTGCATTGGTCGGCGCACTCTGCTCAGAAAATATCATCTTTCGTTTCTTCAATTTCAATGATTTCCTCCAAACTCATACCCTTTTCGGTGCATGAACGATCTCCTTACCACTCCTCAATGTAATTGCATTACATTGGTACTTCGGATTAGCAGCAGTTCGTCCAAGGAGAGTTCCATCTTGTCTCTTTGCAGACCCATCAGTCTGTGCCACTTGGATATCCAGCTTCTTGATATGAGTGCTCAAAGCATCAATCTTTCCATTCAGATCCAAGTATAGAGCATATATCTTCCCATTAAAGTCCATTGTACTCTTCTGTTGTCCTTCCATAAGCTGCTCTAACAGACCCATCATCTTATCAGACTGCTCATTTTGAGGAGCAGGTTGATAGGATGATGATCCATAGTTCCTAGTGAAGCTACTAGTGTTGTTCCCAAGGCTATTGTTACTCTGAAAAGGGTTCTGGTACCGAGGCTTAGAAGTGAAACCATAAGAGTTTTGATTACCTGTGAAGGTACTCCTACCCATTCCATTGTAGCCACCTCTGCCTTGCTGATTCTTAAATATGTTACCCTGAAAACCAGTTCCACCAATGTAGTTCACATCCTTTTCATCACAACTTTCCTTAGCATCAAATGCCTCAACATCCTGAGCAAAATGGACATTCTTCTTCCAAAGTAGAAGGTTGTGGACATAATCAATTTTGTTCTTCATCTCTGCCATCTGCGAGCTATCAACCTTTCCACTAGATTTCTTACTCTCCAAATCAGAATTCTTAGTGCTATTGCTATACACCAAGTTCTCAATCAGCTCCTTAGCTTGCTCTAGAGATTTGGTTTTGAAGTTTCCATTGCTAGCAGCATCTAAAGCCATCTGATACCACAAATCAACACCTCTGAAGAAAATGCCCAACATTGGACTTCAAAGAAACCATGATGAGGGCAATCTCTGGTATATCTTAAACCTTACCCACGCGGCTTTTAAAGCCTTTGTAGGTTCCTGTTTGAACTGTAGAAGATCCTCTCTCAGCTGATCAGATCTAGAATCATCATAAAAGTGTCTAAGGAACATTCTTTTAACTGCATCCCAAGTAGTCAGAGTCCTAGGTGGAATCTGCTTCAGCCAATTTGCAGCTTCTCCTCCAAGAGAGTGTTCGAAAAGCTTACAGTGCAGGAAGTCATAGCTCACTCCATTGTGCTTCATCCTTGTGACCAATGACTCAAAATTCTCAATATGATGCATAGGATGCTCATGTGGGTGTCAATAAAAGAGATGTTGTCCCACAAGAGTATCATAGGAAGTCTTCAGGTCAAAATCATTCCTCTGAATGGGAGGAGGTACAATCTCAGACCTATTAGCATAGAACTTATCAGGCCTGTTGTAATCAGCAAGAGTCCTCCCATTAGGTGCATTAGGCGGCGGATCAGGCTGGGCATTGGGCTGTCCATTAGCTCCTCCTGCTCCTCCACCTTGTCCATTACCTCCAGCTATCATCTGTTATTGCACTGGTTGAACAATCACATTACCATCTGCATCAAGTCTCTGGCCTTTCTCATTGTAGACATTGTTCTCTGTATCCCTCAGAACACCTTGTTCATCCCGCATCAAAATCACAGCATTGGGATTCAACATCTTCACTGGTTTCTAAGCTTTCCTGTTTGTTCTTTCTAGCCTTGCAAGATCCTCAAGCCTGAGATTCACAAGCTCTTTGTACGGGTTGCTTCTGAGTGCACGATTAGGCATGCACGAACTGGTTCGCCGCAGATGCGTCGATCGATGCACATGACCGCGTCGAACGTTTCTGTTCGTGAATGCGTCGATCGATGCTCAAGAGTGTCGGTCGATGCACTTCGTCTTATCGAAAACATGAACACAGAAAGACAAAACAAAAAGGAAAAATTAGTAACTAAAACTGAAAAGCCTAATCTAAAATCTAAACATAAATCTATCGAAGACCCAAAAGAGTCCCCAGAAACGGAGCCAAAAACTTTTTATGCTCAGAGTTTAATTTCCTAAGTTACACTGCAAGTGCACATGCAAATGTAGTATATAGGGGTCGAACCACAGAGACTCAAGAATCTTACGACAGATTGTTAAGTATCGAGTAGAGCTAAGCAGCAGCAATCAATAAGCAAATAAATAAAGGCAGTAAACAGATTAGCAGACGAGTTTGTTTATCAAATACTAAAGGCGCTAGGTCAAGGGAGTTCTCAGGAAATCACGTCATGCAGATTAAAAATCAATCATGATCGAATTAAGAACCATTCTAGAACTCAAACACATATGTGAAACTAACCAACTTTCGTTGCGAGAATTTACTAAGTCTAAACCCTTGAAATCCAAATTTCTTTGCAATTCCTAACAGACCAAACTAGCATTAAGTGCAGGTTCGATTATTTCACAAATTAGCTAAACCAAATTTCTTTGCAGATAACTAACTCTCTCAACCTAAATTAATTAGATTCCAAAATACATTTCCGTGTCAATTTAAAAACCTAAGATCTAGATTCCAAATGATCAGGTTAGAAACATGCTTTAAGAGCAATCCGGTTTGAAGAACTAACATGTTATGAATTCCTTAACTGATTAAATCAATCTTAACATGCCATGAAAACCCTATGAGAATCCCTAAACCTAACAATGAATCTACTCAGGCATATTGAATGAAACAGACAACATAGATTGAATAGATTACATTAAAGAAGAGTAGATAATATAAAACGGGTTCGAAATCTTCTCCAAAATTAGTACAAGGTTCGAATCAGCCCTAAAGCTCCTAAACTCTCTCTAATATAAAGTGTATAACACGTCTTGAGTCTTCTTTGTAATTATTGGAACTTCTGGGTCAAATCTGCAATTCTTCAAAACTTCATTAATTCGCTGGCAGATTCACGATTTGGAGGCTGCGTCGAACGATGCATGTGTGCATCGGTCGATGCTCAGGTCGATCAGACACTCTGATATTCTCATCACGACTCCAACTCCAATCTTTGCCCAAAAAGCTCCATAATCTTCTAAAGTCCTCCAAACGTGTGTAAACCTATAAAACACCTGAAAAGACTCGAAAGAAACTACAAAAGACTCGAATATATACTTATATCATGGCTTAAAACACCTAAAAACCATGATACATCAGAGAATACAAACCTTCAGAGAAGATAGAGGAGGAGAGTTTGTGTCACAAGAGTTCAGTTCCTTCTGTGATGACTCAGGGATAAGACGGCATCTTACAGCTCCATATACCCCCACAAAAAAACGGCGTTGTTAAAAGACGAAATAGGACGTTGATGGAGATGACTAGAAGCATCTTAAAACATATGGAGCTCCCAAACTACCTATGGGGAGAGGCAATACGACATTCTACATATGTCATAAATCGAATAGCTACAAGAGCTTTGAAGGATAGAACGCCATATGAAATCTATCGATCAAAGAAACCCAATCTTGGTCATCTTCGGATTTTTGGTTGTATTGGATATGCAAAAGTGGAGAAACCACATTTAAAGAAACTTGATGACAGATCACGCTGGCTAGTACACTTGGGTACAGAACCGGGATCAAAAGCATATCGAATGTTTTTCCATAAACACAGAAAATAGTGGTGAGTCTAGATGTCGTGTTTGACGAATAAAAAGGTTGGATTTGGAATCAACACAATCGAGAGCAGAACAGAGCTGAAGACTTTAAGATTTTTTGGGAAATTTGGGAATCATGGAATCCAATCAATTGATCAAAATAGCAATGAAATAGAACATGAAACTGTTCGAAGATTCGGAACACAATGTGTCATGATAAAAAAGAGAATGTCGAGGGAGTTGTGGGAAATAATGGGGGATCTGAAGTGAATATTGAAAACCAGGAAGGTGAAGAAGAAAGTGAGGAATACAATGATGATGATCATGACCAACCTAGGCTGAGAAGAACACAAAGAGTAAGCATAAAACTAAAGTATCTTGACGATTATGTGATGCTTGCTGAAGAAGAAGAAGAACGGCTGCTAATGTGTCTGAATGACGAGCCGAAAGATTTCAATGAAGCAAAAGAATCAAGGGATTGTATACTTGCATGTGAGGATGAGATCCATTCGATTACAAAGAATCTCACTTGGAATCTTGTGAATCTACCACATGGGGGAAAAACCAATATGCTTGAAATGAGAGTTTAAACTCAAGAGAAACTCTGAAGGTAGCATTAACAAATACAAGGCCAGACTCGTTGCCAAAGGATATGTGCAAAAACATGGAATATATTTTTATGAAGTCTTTGCTCTGGTAGCTCGTATTGAGACAATCCGTCTTCTCATTAATCTCGCAGCATCTAGTGGATGGTGTATGGTGTAACATCCCCGACCCTGCCTAGGGGTCATTGGGACGGACTATGGGACCGGAAGAACGAATAGACGATCAAGGGAGACATTGAAGAGTGTCACATAGTCAGAAATAAGCTAAGCTCAGCTGGATGGGAGCTTAGCTAAGAGGAAAGGAGATGAGAAGGGAGTGTTCAGCTCAAATGAGTTGAACAGTCCAGCTGGTCAGCTGGATCAGCTGGCAATCAGCTCAACCCAGCTGGATGGAGTGATGACCTACTAGGTCAGCTGGTCAGCTAGTGACACTAGCTGACCCAATGGACGGTGGGCCGAAGGGTCACCAATGGTTTGGCACTACTTTCGGCCAACCAAAGGTGCCCATTCGCTTGGGAAGTTATTGGCCGAATTGGGAGGATATAAATAGACCCCAAGGGGCCATTTTTGCGCCAACACACAAGGAGGGAAAATTCCTAGAATTCTCTAAGGCACCAAAGGCGAGTTTAGAAAGAGAACCGAGAGAAAGAGAGACCGGCTTGCTTGAAGGGAGTCGCCGGCGATCAAAGGCTAAAGGAGGTGGACTAGTTGGAGGGTTTAAGGCGTGCACAAGGATTCAGAATGGCTTCCAACGCAGCCAAGGACCAGGGCAAATCCGCTACCACCTCTAAGGTTAGAACTGGCCACTTCTTACACCGCGACCACTGCAATCCGTTGGGTCATCGAACGATTAGATATATGGTCGGATGGAACCTTCTTTCTTCTACATTTCTGGAATTAGAACCGGAATATAGGTTTCTATACTTGGTTTAGGATCGGTTCTGTCCCAAGATATCACGATCGGCCATGGGTCGTGATCGTGGTCAAGCGCCGACAAGTCAGGTTAAACGCGGATCGATCCGTGTGAACAGGCGCGAAACGGACTGATGAGTCTGGTGCGACCGAACGACACGTCTAGGGGGACGGCTGGCCGAAGATCGACCAACTGCTCACGGTTAGCATGTGCGTGAATTGGATCAAAGGGATCTGGGTCGATAGCATCCAGGCCGACTGATCGGCATAATCGAGCAGTGTACGGTACAAACGAAATAGTCATATCGTCTGCAGGACGACTGTGCTGTTCACGGATGGTTGCGTCTGTTCGCGGACAGTCGCGTCTGTTCGCGAACGGTCACTACTGTTCAGCGTGGTCGAAAGGCGCTGTATGCGGTACACGACCCGTCCAAGGGTCGCGTCTGTTTGGTTGAAGGGATCGGTACATGGTCGCGGTACACGTCTCGACCAGTGAGCGTAACCGCCTGTGTGCGATCATTTCAAAGGGACTTAGGCCGAGTAGTTTGGAACATAGAACGGATAGGAACATTTGCGTGTTGCATTGGGAACTTGGGCATATAGAAATGGTTGAACTAGGTTGTTAGAATCATTCATGCCTTGAAAGAATACCTATTTGTTTTATGATTTCAGGACGTGAGGTTAATCATAGGGATGATCAAGGCAAGGCGCAGACACAAAGACCCAAGGACGAGTGGTGTTAGATAGATGGATTCATAGGACCGATACTTTATATAGCATAATGACATTGAGACTACATTTTATTGGTACCTTGGTTTGATTAATAAAAGAATCTATATTTCTCATGTTTGCGTTTGCTCATTGCGTTAGACTAAGAATGGAATGAATGAATGTTTAGAATGGCTAAGTATGGATCTTTAGGGCTGGAGGTTCGCAAATGAACCTCAAGGTAGAACGGATAAGTAGTGGGACATCCGTCTAGGCCCTATGGCTGGGATGGGGTGTTTCAAGTTGTTATCAGAGCGGAGATGTTTCTAGGACTATCAGTTAGGGATACACCACTCGTCCAGGGTTAGATGTCTATGTAGTTATTTTTGCTTATGACTTGGAGATTGCTTGCTTAGATAGACTAATCTTGTTAAATCTTCAGGTTGGAAAAAGAAATACGAGTAAGCAAACTAAGGACAAGGATGTGGCTGGAACCGGGCAAGGGTCCAAGAACCAGACCACACCTTTCACGCCTGGTGCAACCGGTCCTGTGGTTGCCCAGAAGAGCATTGGACGCACGGCTCCTCCTGTACCCAATAAGACTAGGGTTGAACAACCAGACGTCCATGTTGGGAATGAACAAGAGGAGATGGGCGAATCCTCATCACATGAGGCTCACACTGAGACCGGCCATCTTAGAGATGCTGCTACAGGTGGTGGTGAACCACTGACCGCGGTCCAAAACATCGGGGAGATGTGGACCATGCTAAAGGCGGTCATGGACCAGCTAACGGTTCTGAACCAGAACATCACTTCTGGTCAGAAACTGGCTGATGATGGAGGACGGATCCGAGTCACCATCAGGGAGACTAAGGATCCAGATGATGATGAGCCATATGTTGTAGTGATAGACTCACCGGTTCCTAAAAAGAGCCGCAAGGTGGACTACCTCAACATTCTGGGTCACATTATCAAATTGGGAACGAAGCACACCAAGGGAAGTGCTGACCCACTTGAGGCTGATGAGTGGAAGTCACGGATAGTCCGGAACTTCCGATCCGGTCATTGTCCAGAGGACTACATGAAGGATATTTCGGTCCACTTCCTGGAAGGAGATGTGCATAACTGGTGGCTGGCCGTGGACAGACGCACCAAAGGACTCATTGATTCGTTTGCGGACTTTGAGATCGAGTTCAACCGGAAGTAATTTCCAGCTGAGGCTTGGGATAGTATGGAAGGAAAGTATTTGAACTTGGTCCAAGGCCGCAAGACAGTCTGTGAGTATGAGGCAGAGTTCGACCATCTCAGACTTTATGTGGGACGAGATGTTGAGGACGAGCCAGCACAAGTTCGACGTTTACTTTGCGGCCTGCGAGTGGAACTTCGTACCCACTGCTCGGTTTGCTCCTACGACTCCGTTTCGGAGATGGTCGAAAGGGGCTGCTACTATTGAGGCCATGGCCAAGGAGAACCAAGTGGGAGCTAAGTCACATGACAAAGTGGCTAGCCGACCCGAGAAGAACCTAAAGAGGAAATGGGATCAAGTGGGGGCTGATCGCCAATCCTTTGGCCGCACCAAATGTACCACATGTGGAAAATATCACTTGGGGGAGTGTTGGAAAGCCGGGAAGGTATGTGCGAAGTGTGGAGGCAAAGACCACGAAGTCGCAAGCTGTCCACAAAACAAAGGGAAAGAAATGGTGACTGAAAGACCATTGACATGCTTCCAATGTGGAAAGATCGGACATTACATGCGTGATTGCCCGAAGCTGCAAGGTGAAAATCAGAAAGCACCAGAAATGAACCGGGAAAAGATGGTCGCGCGGTCAAGGCCAAGCTAGGCCGAGACACCCCGAGTTTATGAACTGGTGAAGGACTCTGGCGTGGCTGGCTCCTATGATGCGATCACTGGTATGTCACTAAACCCCTACTTCTTCGATTAAGTAATGCAGTGCATACATTTTGGGGGAAAAGGGTAGGTTGCTTAGACATTTTGGGGAATGTGTAGGGACTGTTACCATAGGTGGTGTAGAGATACTTACCTTATTTGACTTCAAGGCTACACATAGTTTTATGAGTCCTGGAATGATTGGGAAAGGCTTGTTCCTGAAGGAACAAGTAGACGGCCAAGGCATAGTGAATGCGGCCAGTGGGCAATGAATGCCCATGCTAGGTTTGGTTAGAAAAATACCTGTCTCTATAGCAGGCGTGGATATGCCGACCAACCTGGTAGTAGTTCAACTTAAGCATCACGAAGTGATCTTAGGTATGGACTGGCTCACTCAGAACCGAGCCACCATTGAATGTCACCGAGGAAAGGTGAGGTTCGAGTGGTTAAGTAGCGTTTCAAGAAGTGAGACCTACTTTGAGAAGTTTGATAGTCTCTGCTATCCAAGCAGAAAGGATGTTGGAAAAAGGATGTGAAGCATACCTAGCCACCATCAGAACCAAGGAGGTTGGAACGAAGATGAAGATTGGGGAGATCCCAGCGGTCAAGGACTTTGAGGACGTGTTCCAGGTCTTACATGGCTTACCGCCTGACCGGTCTGACCTGTTCATCATTGAACTTGAACCAGGGACGAAACCACTATCTAAGACGCCATACAGAATGGCACCAGCCGAGATGGCTAAGCTGAAGAAGCAACTGGAGGAGCTGTTGGACAAAGGCTTTATTAGGACGAGCAGCTCTCCATGGGGGGCGCTTTTTCTATTCGTGAAGAAGAAGGACGGTAGCCTTCGGTTGTGCATAGACTTCCGAGGCATAAACCGGGTCATTGTGAAGAACAAGTACATGTTGCCTCGGATAGATGAGTTGTTAGATCAACTAAAGGAGTCAACCGTGTTTTCCAAGATCGATCTAGCATTGGGATACCATCAAATTCCGATTGTACCAGAGGACGTGAGGAAAACCGCTTTTCGAACCCGGTATGGTCACTACGAGTTTGTAGTCATGCCGTTTGGTCTAATAAATGCACCAAATGCGTTCATGAAGATAATGAACGGGATCTTTCGGGAATGGTTAGACAAGTTTGTGATCATATTCATTGATGATTCTTGTTTATTCCAAAAACCAGAAAGAACACTGGGAACATCTAAGGATCGTGATGGAGAAGTTACAGGAGAAGAAGCTCTATGCCAAGCTAAGTAAATGTAGCTTCTGGCAAATGTGGATTGACTTCTTTGGACACATTGTGTCGGACGAGGGAGTGTAGGTCGACCCCAATAATATCCGGTCGATCGAAGAGCGGCCGAGGAACGCGACAGAGGTCAGAAGTTTCCTTGGACTAGCCGGCTACTACCGGCGGTTCTTACAGGGTTATGCGAGCATGGCCAAGGCTATGACTCGTCTAACCGGAAAGAACGTGAAGTTCGAATGGACGGACGCAGCTGAGAAGAGCTTCATGGAGTTAAAGGATATGCTAACCAAAGCACATATCCTAACCCTGCCCGTGGACAATATTGAAGGAATTTCTAGCAGTTCTAATCAGGATTAGCAACCCTAGTCTGAATTCCGAGCCTAGGATCTACAGGTTCATGTAATTGAATCTATCAGATCTGGAGATTACCTGGTGATTAGCAGCGGAAGTTATTTGCAGATAATCGAGATCTAGAGCGCCTCAAATGCTGCGCCTCTACTGGTATCCACACGCACACAAGCTGAACAGGAAGGGATGCTAGTGCCTTTTGAGATCTAATCTCAGAGAGGTTTCTTTTCTGTTTCTGGTGGCTGTGAATTAGGTTCGAAACGAGTTTAGGTCGACCATATATCTTATATATGTCGACTTAAACCGCCCCGGGATTAACTAATAATTAAACCAATTTAATCTGTCAATCCGCGAGTCGTGTCGACCGACACACTCTATGTGTCGATCGACACGGCCAATTTATGTCGACCGATACTCTTAGTGTATCGATCGACATCGCCAGAAATGTCGATATTGAATGCATATCAAATATGCATTCACCCGATCATTACATTAATGATCATCCTCTCATGCAGTGTCCAGTTTGCTTAGGTGTGTGACCCTGTAGGATCATATAACACTAGCAATGAGTTCTCAACTCATTGATCATAAGTGGCTTCTAGCTAAGCGTTATGACTACCTAGTGTCATATGATTGTCTCATCTCGACAACACGACTTTCTCTAAGAGTAAGTACAAATAGATTTCAGGACATTCCCAACAATCTCCCACTTGTACTGGAATAGTCTATTCCCTTTTAATCCCTTTGTAGCTATATCTCAATCTAGCATAAGGCAAGAACTGTGTCATCCTTATTAAGCTAGATCACGTTTATCGAATCCCGATTTGTACTGATGAAAACAAACGACTGACAATCAGCTCGTTTGAGCGCGGCCACGCATTTCCAGTATCAAATCTTCGATAGGCCCAGAGATATTTAACTCCTGTTATATAGGAGGTACAAATCCCATCTTGTTCCATCCATGTCTCTTTTATACTTCATGACACGCCTAATCAGTGTCTTTATGATCACCAGTTACGGCTGACGTTTGACAAAGTCAAGACGAACCAATCCATATAAGAGAGGACATGATGAACTCAGGTCTAAGGACTATACTCTTTAGTCGTAATGAGAAACTCTTATGACACTCATATAACATCTTGTAGAGTTCTCATTAACGGGTCAAGTCCGATCATGTGTTCTCTAACACATATCTATGTGAATGACTTTAATACACTTATTAATGACTCCATGAAACATGGTCATCAGTCACCTCACATACTAGTCTCACGTGGTTGTTAATGTCCCACGTTAACAACCTCGACCAGGGACCATTATAATTTATGTCATTTATTGCTTATAGGGTTTCATGATCAAGTCACATACTTGATGGCCTATAAAATGTCATAAATTACTTTGGGATAATATACATATATATTTAATTAACACAATTAAATAATGCTGAAACAATTTCATTAAAATGACATAAATATTATGTCTTTGTGAATATCATGTCATAACTAAAACAAATACAACTCCCACTGAAATCAAGATCATATCTTAAGATATCTAATGCCTACAGCAGTTGTATGAAACTCATGCTTAGGCCTTGGGAGAGGCTTGGTCAGCGGATCAGCAACATTCTCATCCGTAGGGACTCTGCTGATCTTCACATCTCCTCTATTCACAATATCACGGATAAGGTGATATCGCCTTTCTCTGTGTTTGGATTTCTGGTGTGATCTAGGTTCCTTTGCTTGCGCAATGGCTCCATTGTTATCACAATACAAAGCCACTGGCTCAGAAATACTAGGAATCACACCAAGTTCAGTGATGAACTTCTTGATCCAAACAGCCTCCTTTGCCGCTTCAGAAGCAGCGAGGTACTCAGCTTCAGTTGTGGAATCTGCTACAGTGTCCTGCTTGGAACTCTTCCAGCTTACTGCACCGCCATTCAGGCAGAAGATGTAACCAGATTGTGATCGGAAATCATCTTTGTCTGTCTGGAAACTTGCGTCTGTGTAACCACTTACTACCAGCTCATCACTTCCTCCATACACCAAGAATTTATCCTTGGTATTTCTCAAATACTTCAGAATATTCTTGACTGCTGTCCAGTGACTTTCACCTGGATCCGATTGGTATCTACTCGTCATGCTTAAAGCACAAGC
Organism: Orychophragmus violaceus; assembly: GCA_030180135.1. Taxonomy (NCBI): domain Eukaryota; kingdom Viridiplantae; phylum Streptophyta; class Magnoliopsida; order Brassicales; family Brassicaceae; genus Orychophragmus; species Orychophragmus violaceus. The sequence continues at coordinate 28,159,346 of CM058235.1, forward strand.
AACATCTGGACGAGTACAGAGCATGGCATACATGATGGATCCCAACGCCGAGGCATAGGGAATCCGACTCATGCGTTCTCGCTCAGCAGGTGTCTCAGGACACTGCTTCTTGCTGAGACTTATGCCATAAGACATTGGTATGAAGCCCTTCTTGGAATCTTGCATTCTGAACCTGTGTAAGACCTTATCGATATAAGTGTCTTGACACAGTCCAATTAACTTGTTTAATCTATCTCTATAGATTCTTATTCCAAGAATATACGCGGCTTCACCCATGTCTTTCATTGAAAAACAACTTCCGAGCCAAGTCTTAACAGACTGTAACAACGGAATGTCATTTCCGAGAAGAAGTATGTCATCTACATACAACACGAGAAATGCAACTGCGCTCCCACTAGTCTTCTTGTAAACACATGGTTCTTCTTCGCTTCTGATGAAATCAAACTCTTTGACTGCTTCATCAAAACGAAGATTCCAACTCCGAGATGCTTGCTTCAATCCATAAATGGATCGATGAAGCTTGCATACTTTCCTAGCTGCATTAGGATCGATGAAACCTTCGGGTTGTGTCATGTACACATCCTCTTCCAGAATTCCATTAAGGAAAGCTGTTTTCACGTCCATTTGCCAGATCTCATAATCATAATGAGCAGCTGTTGCTAGGAGAATCCGAATGGATTTAAGCATGGCGACAGGTGAATAGGTTTCTTCATAGTCAATACCATGAATTTGTTTGAAACCTTTTGCCACTAGCCTTGCTTTGTATATCTGAATATTTCCATCCACATCAATTTTCTTCTTGAAAATCCATTTACACTCAATGGGTCTTGCACCATTGGGTAAATCAACCAAAGTCCATACTTGGTTTTGTGACATGGATCCCATCTCGGATTCAGCGGCTTTCAGCCACTTTGCGAAGTCAGGGCTCATCATTGCTTCTTCGAAATTTGCTGGCTCGTCACTGTCGATGATTAACAAATCAAGACAATTGGTTACGAGAAATCCTTATCTCTCGGGTTCGTGACGGATCCTTTCGGATCGGCGAATTTCAGGCTCCACAGGCGCCGTTTCTACAACTCTTTGTAGATCCAACTGTTGCTCTTCCTCTACGGGTTGAACATTTTCCTGCGGTTCTCGAACTTCTTCGAGTTGTACTTTACTCCCACTGTTTCTCTTGGAAAGAAATTCTCTCTCAAGAAAAACGCAGTTCCGAGCAACAAACACTTTGTTCTCGGATTGGTTGTAAAAGTAGTATGCCTTGGTTTCCTTAGGATAACCAACGAAGTAGCATTTATCTGATTTGGGTTCGAGCTTATCTGTAATTAATCGCTTGACATAAGCTTCACAACCCCAAATCTTCAGGAAAGACACACTTGGAACATTTCCAGTCCACATCTCATGTGGTGTCTTTGCAACTGATTTTGACGGAACCCTATTAAGTGTAAACGCAGACGTTTCTAGAGCGTATCCCCAAAAGGATAATGGAAGAGTTGAGAGACTCATCATTGATCGAACCATATCTAATAGAGTTCGATTTCTCCTCTCGGACACCCCATTCCATTGTGGTGTTCCAGGAGGAGTGAGTTGTGAAACAATTCCACAATCTCTCAAATGATCACTGAATTCTTGACTTAAGTATTCTCCTCCACGATCTGATCGAAGAGCCTTAATACTTTTACTAAGTTGATTCTGTACTTCATTTTGGAACTCTTTGAACTTTTCAAAAGATTCCGACTTGTGTCTCATTAAATAGACATAGCCATACCTGCTGAAATCATCAGTGAAGGTAATGAAGTATCGAAAATTTCCTCTGGTACTTGTGCTCATTGGGCCGCATACATCTGTATGTATAAGGCCCAATAGGTCACTGGCCCTTTCATTTGATTTGTTGAAAGGCGCCTTTGCCATTTTGCCTAGTAAACAAGACTCACATTTCTCACATGATTCATAATCAAATGAGCCCAAAAGCCCATCACTATGGAGCTTTTGAATCCGTTTCTCGTTTATGTGGCCCAAACGACAATGCCAAAGAAAAGTCTGATTCGTGTCATTTGATTTGAATCTCTTGGTGTTAATGTTATAGATTGGTGTAGTTTGGTTTAAAACATAAAGCCCATTCTCTAATGGGCTGCTACCATAAAATATATCATTGTAATCAAAAGAACAACATTTATTCTTAATTGAAAACTGATATCCTTCCACATCCAAAACAGGAATGGAAATAATATTTCTGCTTATAGCAGGTACATAGTAGCAATTATTAAGCTTTAAAACCAAACCAGAAGGTAAAGACAAGTTATATGTTCCTACGGCTAATGCAGCAACTCTTGCTCCATTTCCCACGCGCAGGTCCACTTGTCCCTTTTCCAACTTCCTACTGTTGCTTAGGCCCTGCATATTTGTACAAATATGAGCACCACAGCCGGTATCCAATACCCAAGAAGTAGAAACAGAAGTAGTAACATTTACTTCTATAACATAAATACCTGAAGATGAAGTCTCGAAAGTCTTCTTCTTCTTCTTCTCTTCCAAGAATTTGTTGCAATTTCTCTTCCAATGCCCAAGTTCTTTACAGTAATGGCACTTATCAGACTCAGATGGGCCCGGCTTGGGCTTTGGGGCTGGCGCCGGCGTGTCCTGGTTCTCAACCGGGACTGCCTTGCCCTTTCCCTTACCTTTGCCAAGTTTCTTAAACTTCTTACCCCCTTGTACCATAAGTACATTAGGAGTGCCCTTCTTGATATTTGGCTCAGCTGTCTTAAGCATGCCATGCAGCTCAGTCAATGTCTTTGTCAAGTTATTCATGTTATAGTTCATAACAAACTGATCATAACTTGACGGCAGTGACTGCAGAATGATGTCAGTAGTCAACTCTTGGCTAATGGGACAATCCAGCCTCCCCAGGTTATCAATATAACCCATCATCTTAATGACATGAGGACTGACTGGAATGTCCTTTGGTAGCTTGCATTCAATGAGAGATTTAACCGTCTGGTATCTCTCAGTTCGTGCCTGCTCCTGAAACATACTTTTCAGGATAGTGATCATCTCCACGGGCGACTCCACGTTCTCGTATTGCTTCTGCAAATCCGAGTTCATGGTAGCCAACATGAGACAATTCACATCGACCACATCATTAGAATGCTTATCCCAAGCATTCCTTTCTGCATGTGGAGCATTGGCTCTCGGTTTTTCAGGGAGAACATTTTCAAGGACATAGTCCCGCTTCTCCTGCTTGAGAACAATTCTCAAGTTCCGATACCATTCGAGAAAATTCGATCCAGTTAACTTGTCCTTCTCAAGGACGGATCGCAGGGAGAAAGAGTTGTTATGAGTGTTAGTCATAGCTGAGAACATAGAAAAGAAAAAGTTTAGTTATGATGTTCAGGAAATGAGAAATCTTAACATTTAAGAAAAACTCGTATTATATTCAATCAATGTTTCCTCAGATGAATATAATGATCCAAGACCCATATTTTACTAAATTCAAGTGAGCCACTGGCTATCACTCAACTTTAGCTATTTAGGTAAGCAAAAACCTTTCTAGTTATATCCAATATAACTCTTGGTTGTGGATCGACATCTTATGTCCAATCCACCTGATGTCTCTGAGCCCAAAACGATTTTGATGGCCCAGTCAAGTGAACCAATCTCTTTAGTCATGTAATTGTTGATGTCTTGCACTGCAAGTCCATCAACACGATTACCTCTGTCTTACTCATGAAATTGTGGACATCTTGCACTGCAAGTCTATCACACAACTAAATGGGTCTTGACAGTTGACAAGATTGGAAAGACATCAAGTATCACTTGATATTTGATTGAGGAACGGAATCATTAAAACGTTCAGTTTTATTATGTTTTAATTCTTATAATTAATTGATTTATCTGTTGGAATTCGTTTGGTTGATCCTGATGTAATTCACAGATTCATCTCAACCTAAACATACAGATCTAGGTTCTCTTGAATAGAAACATTAGATGATCTCACCTTTTACCTGTTTGTTGCAGCGGAATGATCAACCTCTGATACCACTGTAGGAACCGTTTAGTTGATCCTGATGTAATTCACAGATTCATATCAACCTAAACATACAGATCTAGGTTCTCTTGATTAGAAACATTAGATGATCTCACCTTTTACCTGTTTGTTGCAGCGGAAGGAATAGAACAGGTCAGAGATCAGAGAGATACACCGAGGGATGAATCCTCCAAAGGCTCACACACGCTTTACAAGGAAATGGCTGCTAGACCGAGCAGGAGAGGAGGCGCAGAGAGAGGCTATGGGTGGCGCAAATCAGCTAAAGAATTAGAGAACTTTTAGGTCAAGTTTTATTCATTAAAACTCCCTTTAGTTCTCATGGGCTTTTGGGCCCAATTCTCAGTTCTGATTAAATCTTCTATTTTGGGAATGAAATTTTAATAAACCTGCGAACCTCAAATAATATCAAGCGTTGGATGTCTTGTCCAGGCTATGTCAGCTGTCAAAACCCATTCAATTGTATTCATGGCCTTACAGTGTGAGGGTGTCTGCTTTTGCGTGGGTAAGACGGTTTGTGATTCATAAATGTCATTGGGAGTCCCAGACATTAATGATTACATGACTGTATAGTCTGGTTTTCTTGACTAGGCCATCGGGAGTCCCGGGCCTTGAGACATCAGAGTGGATTGGGCCTCGGGCCCAGATTCACAACCAAGAGTTATATCACGGATATAATTAGCCGATATAGGGCTTACCGATATAAGCTAAGGTTGGGTGACGGCCAGTGGCCCACTTTAATCTTAGTTATATGTGGATCTTGGAATCATTATATTCTATTGAGGGTAACTGATGTTATTGAATATAATGCGTGATTAATCATATTAAATTTAATACGAGATTAATCATATTGAACATGTTAACTAAAATCCTTTTATCTTGTATTTCAGTTATGACTAGCACAAACAATCAAAACACTTTCTCGATCCGGTCTGTTCTTGAGAAGGACAAACTGAACGGATCAAATTTCTTGACTTGGTCGCGGAACCTGAGGCTAGTCCTCAGACAGGAGAGAAAGGACTATGTCCTTGAGAGATCTCTCCCCGTGAGGATCGGGTCCAATGCTTCTCATGCAGTATATGATGCTTGGAATAAGCATTATAATGATGCGGTAGATGTGCGTGGTCTGATATTGGCTACCATGGACTCAGACTTGCGGGAGCAATATGAGAACATGGAGTCGCCAATAGAGATGATCAGCAGCCTGAAATTGAAATTTTAGGAGCAGGTAAGGGTGGAGAGATACCAGTTGGTTAAGTCTCTCACTGGCTGCAAGCTACCAAATGATAATCCAGTGAGTCCTCATGTCAGTAAAATGATGGGTTACATTGATAACCTGAGGAAACTGGATTATCCAGTTAGCCAAGAGTTGGCAACTGAAATCATTCTGCAGTCACTGCCGTCAAGCTATGATAAGTTCAGAAGGAACTATATCAAGAAAGGCTTAACGAAGACGCTGACTGAACTGCATGATATGCTCAAGACAGTTGAGCCAAACGTGGAGAGTACCCTGTACAATCTCATGAATGAGAAGGGTAGGTTTACTAAACCTAATGCTGACAAGGGTGAAGGCAAAGTTGTCCGGATTTTGAATCATGGCAAGCGTGTGTCTTCTGAGCCCGAGTCAGATACCTCTTACGTTGGTAAATGCTGCTACTGTAAGGAGACAGGGCATTGGAAGAGAAATTGCATTAAATTCATGGAAGATGATGAGGAGTTGAAGTTGATGTATGAGACTACTTCCTCAGGTATTCATGTTATTACTTCAAGTTCTACCTTAAAGGTATTGGATACTGGTCGTGGCACTGATATTTGTGATAATATGCAGAGCCTAAGCAACAGTAGAACGTCCTTAAAGGTATTGGATACTGGTTGTGGCACTGATATTTGTGATAATATGCAGAGCCTAAGCAACAGTAGAACGTTGAAGGAAGGGCAAGTAAAACTACATGTCTGGAAGGAGCTTGGGATGCTGCCTCAGTCGTAGGGTTTTCACTTATAAATCCCTTTTAGGCTTGGTTTTGTATTAAGTAATTGCTACAATGTACCTGCTTTAAGCAGAATTGTCTTTCATTTTCTTGTAAGAATTTGAATGTTTTTCATTTTGATAAAAGACAAGTTTTGTTCTTTTGATCTTAATGAAATATTAATTGTAGCACCCTATTCATGGAATGGGTTTTATATTTTAAACCAAAGAGTGCCTAAATGTAACATAAATACCGAATTGGTTTAAATCTAATGAATTAAACCTGATTTTTCTTGGCATAAAAGTCTTGGTCACATGGAGTAAGTCGGATTCAGAAATCCCATAGTTATGGACTGTTGGGCTCATTTGATAAGATATCTTATGAGACTTGAATTCTGTTTACTGGACCAAAAAGGAAAAAGAGCCTATCTTAGCCGAGCTAGAGAAAGGCCCAGAGGCTTATTGGACCTGGAACATACTGATGTATGTGGCCCAATGAGCAGTAATGCCAGAGAAAATTTCCTGTACTTCATTGTCTCTACTGATTACTTCAGTGAGTGTGACTGTGTTCATTTGATGAGACACAAGTCGGAATTCTTTGACATGGTCGAAAGAGTTCCAGAATGAAGTATAGGATCTGAGTGACAAAAGTATTAAGACTCTGGATTAAATCACGAGTGAGAATACTTAAGTCATTGATTGTGTGATCATCTTAATGAAGTGTGAAATCGTTTCACAGCTCATTTCTCCTGAAAACCTGAAGGTGTTTCTGTGAGAAAGAATCAGATCTTATTAGAAATGGTTAAAGATGAGTCACACGAATCTTCCATGATATTATTAAAAAAATAACGCTCTAAAATATCTAAGTTTACGCTGAAATAGTTCCACAAATATCAGTTGAAAGACACCACGTTAATGTGGATTGAAATCGATCCAAATTTGTCTTTACTGAGTATTTGTAGTTGTGCTACTTCGCTGGTTGTCCTAGAGAAACTAAGACTTGTTATTTTTACGTCCAATCTGTTTTCTAAGAAGGGAAGTTATTTTCCAAGAAGAACAGTGGGAGTAAAAGCATAACTCGAAGTTTTCTTAGGGAAACCAAGGCTCGGTATTTTTACGACCATTATGTTTTCTAAGAAGGAAAATTACTTTCCAAGAAGAACAGTGGGAGTAAAAAGTATTTTTACGACCATTCTGTTTTCTAAGAAGGGAAGTTATTTTCAAGAAGAACAGTGGGAGTAAAAGTATAACTCGAAGAAATTCGAGAAATACAGGAGGCTGCTTTACCTATTGAGGGAGAGCAGCGGAAGGATTTACAGATTTCTGTAGAATCTACACCTGTGGAGCCTGAAGTTCGCAGATATGAATGAATCAGTTACTAATCCGAGAGTGATTTCTCGTCATTAGTTGAACCTGATAATCATTGAAAGTTCGCATGATCTGATGATCATTGAAAGCGACGAATCTGCGAAAATCAAAGAAGCGAAAGTGAGCCCGGACTCCGAAAAATTACATTTTATGTAAGTTAGCTTCATCGATCCATTCATGGATGGAAGCAAACATATCGGAGTTGGAATCTCCGTTCTGTTGAAGTAGTCAAGGTTTTGACTTGAACAGGAACGAAGCGGAACTGTGTGTTTACTAATAGATTAGTGGGAGCGATATTGCATTTCTCATATTATATGTCGATGACATACTGATTCTCGAAAATGACGTCCCAATGCTGCAGTCAGTAAAGGACTGGCTTGGGAGTTGGTTCTAATGATTGACATGGGTAAAGCCACGTATGTTCTTGGATTTTGGATCTAAAGATAGAGATCCGAAAGAGCTGGTAAGACAAAGTCAGGATTCTTATCCCGACAAAGTCCTACACGTTTTCAGCATTCCAAGAAGGGTTTTAGATGCAAATGTCACATGGCATTACGATAAGCAAGACACAGTGTCCTACGATAACTGCTGAGCTTAAATGCATGGATAAGATTCCATATGCGTCGGCAATTGGATCTATCATGTATGCCATGAAATGTACTTGTTTGATGTTGCTTTAATGTTAAGCAAGACAAGTAAAGACCAGTCAAATCCAGCAAAGAATCACTGGATTGCCGTAAAGAATATCCTAAAGTATTTGAGGAATACTAAGGATAAATTCTAGAGTTACGGAGAAAGTGAGGTGCTACGAGTCGGTAGAGTCTGAAAGGCAAGTTTCCAATAGACAAAGATGATTTCCGATCACAGTCCGGTTATATCTTGTGTCTATCTGGCGGTGCAAGGCACTGTTGCTGACTCAATGACTTAAGCTGAACATTTCGCAGCTTGGGAAGTGGCGAAAGAGGTTGTTTGGAAAGAAAAGTTCGTCACAGAACTTGATGTGATTCCCAGCATAGATGAGACTAGCTGCACATCAGAGGTCCAAACACCTTGAGGATAGGTATAACCTATTCCGTAAGATAAATGACAGAGATGTTAAGTAGATCAGCAAGTTTCAACGAATGAGAACGTTGCTAATCTATTAACGAAGCCACTCCTTAGACCTAAGCACGAGTCGCGGACTGTTGCTGTAGGATAAGTGAAATTAAGATGTAGTCTTAATTTCAGTGGGAGTTATTAAAGGGCTTTATTTAGTTATTGGATATGTTCTTGTAAAACATTATTTTATGTTTAATGAAATTAATATTTCAAGATTATTTTAACTGTGATGAAATAATCGTTCCAAAATGATATGAATCATTTTATAGGTCATCGAAGTAAATGACTTGATCTTGAGTCATCGAAGTCATTTAGCTTGATAATGAGACCTTATATTTAATAGATGGTTTATATCATATAGTCCCTAGTCGAAGGTTGTTGAAATTGGAACACCAACAACCGTGTGAGACTAGATTGGTATGTGACTTATGACCAAGTTTCATGTGTCATAGATGCGCGGCATCAAAGTCAGTACATAGGTGTATGTTGGGAACATACGACCGGACAAGACCCGACTATAAGAACTCTTCAGGATATTTATATCTGTGTCATAAGAGATTCTTACTACGACTATAGAGTATAGTCCTTAGACCTGAGTTCGCATGCATGTGACTGCACATGGACTGATGCACTTTGATCATTGTCTAACGCTATCGTTCTGCGATAGTTATAAGGACCTTGTTTGGGTACATTATGAAATGAGTAGTTTACAGTGATGGAACAAGACGGAATTTGTCCCTCCAATATATATGGAGTGAATATCTCTAGGCCAATCGGAGATTTGAATACTGGAAAATGCATGGCCATGCTCAAACGGACTTTCCCGAGTCGTTTGGATTGTCAGTATCAAATCAGAGTCCGATGAACAAGATTAGGCTTTATAAGGATGACACTAATCTTGCCTTATGACTAATCGAGATATTGAGACAAAAGGATTATGAATACTGAGATTCCAGTACAAGTGGGAGATTGTTGGAATTGTGTCCAGTAATCTCGGTACTGTCTCTAGAAAGTAAGAGTATGTCGAGATCAGACATAAGTCATATAATACTGGGGATCATGATGGCTTGCTAGAGTCCGCTCATGATCTATAAGTCTTGGACTTATTGCCTTTATTATATGATCCCATATGGGTCACACGCCTAAGCTAACAGGAAAATGTGTTGGAACGGCTTAGCAGAAGTACGACAAAAGTGCCAGGCATTTGTCGTATTAAGAGAGAAAGATTAATGGGTCTGATTAAATCCATGGGATTTAATCAGATTGGTGTTTTGGGCCCATAAGCCCAAAAGGGAAAGAGAAGGCTTTTAATGATCAAAAGCCAAATCTCTTTCTCCCTAACCCGAACCCTAGCCGCGAATCCTCTCTCCCTCTGCGCCTCTCTCCTCGTGGTCTAGCAGCCATTCCTGTGATCGCGTGTGTGAACCTTTGGAGGATTCATCCCTCGGTGCATCTATCTGATCTCTGACCTGTTCTATTCCTTCCGCTGCAACAAACAGGTAAAAGGTGAGATCATCTAATGTTTCTATTCAAGAGAACCTAGATCTGTATGTTTAGGTTGAGATGAATCTGTGAATTACATCAGGATCAACCAAACGAATTCCAACATTATCATGCTTTGGTTCTGTGATTGCAGGCTCCAAAACCCAATCATCGAATCTGATGTCGACCGACACTACTATAGTGTCGATCGATACAGAATAACCAAAAGCAATCCGCAATAACCGATCAATCCAATTGATCCGGTTTCGAATACCGGTCGGTGTCGATCGATGCTACACTAGCATCGGTCGATACCAACCTAATCAAACCAATCGCAATTCAAACCATTTAACCAAGCTCGATAACCGGTCCAATCAAATTGAACCGGTTCATCAATCTCGCGAGGTTTGTGTCGACCGATACAACTCTTGTGTCGATCGACACTAGGCGAAAAGTTTTATTCGGGTTATCCTTCTGTGTCGACCGATACCCGCTTGGTGTCGATCGACACAGGGTGATAATCCCTAATCGTTTTTCAAGTTAAAACCCTAAAACTAGATTTTAATCAAAAACGAATTTCAGCATGCTTGTATCAACTATACAGAGATCCAGATTCAACTAATCTAATCAACATGCCACAGATTCAATGGAACCCTAAAGCTCTGATACCACTGAAGGAATTTCTAGCAGTTCTAATCAGGATTAGCAACCCTAGTCTGAATTCCGAGCCTAGGATCTACAGGTTCATGTAATTGAATCTATCAGATCTGGAGATTACCTGGTGATTAGCAGCGGAAGTTATTTGCAGATAATCGAGATCTAGAGCGCCTCAAATGCTGCGCCTCTACTGGTATCCACACGCACACAAGCTGAACAGGAAGGGATGCTAGTGCCTTTTGAGATCTAATCTCAGAGAGGTTTCTTTTCTGTTTCTGGTGGCTGTGAATTAGGTTCGAAACGAGTTTAGGTCGACCATATATCTTATATATGTCGACTTAAACCGCCCCGGGATTAACTAATAATTAAACCAATTTAATCTGTCAATCCGCGAGTCGTGTCGACCGACACACTCTATGTGTCGATCGACACGGCCAATTTATGTCGACCGATACTCTTAGTGTATCGATCGACATCGCCAGAAATGTCGATATTGAATGCATATCAAATATGCATTCACCCGATCATTACATTAATGATCATCCTCTCATGCAGTGTCCAGTTTGCTTAGGTGTGTGACCCTGTAGGATCATATAACACTAGCAATGAGTTCTCAACTCATTGATCATAAGTGGCTTCTAGCAAAGCGTTATGACTACCTAGTGTCATATGATTGTCTCATCTCGACAACACGACTTTCTCTCAGAGTAAGTACAAATAGATTTCAGGACATTCCCAACAAATATACCATACATGGTATACACGGATGCATATCAGAACGGTTTGGGATGTGTCTTGATACAAGACGGTAAGGTGATTGACTATGCCTCAAGGCAGCTGAGAAAGCATGAGGGTAACTACCCAACTCATGATCGTGAAATGGCTGTAGTGGTATTTGCACTTAAGATCTGGCGATCTTATCTCTACGGAGCTAAAGTGAAACTATTCACCGACCATAAGAGCTTGAAGTATGTTTTCACTCAGCCTGACTTGAACCTAAGGCAGAGAAGGTGGATAGAACTGGTGGCGGATTACGATATAGACATCACTTACCATCCTGGAAAGGAAAATTTGGTAGCAGATGCCTTGAGTCGAAAGAGGACCGAAGTGGCCGTTGATATACCATGGATTTTAGGGCTTTTAACCATGGTATATATCTGATTTATCGAGTCTTTTACTATGTTTTAGAGTCTTTTCAGGTATTTATTAGGAACAAGCACATTTGGAGCAGATTTGGTGATTATGGCACTTTCTGGAGCTTTTTAGAGTGTTTGACCGAGAGATAGAGTTCTCTGTGGACATTTGAGGAATGCATCGATCGACACACCTTTGGTGTCGATCGTTGCATATGCGAGATGGGCCAGACTCGGCGGTTTAATGAAGAATGCTGATATTGCAGAAAAGCCCAGATATTTACACAGAAGCCCAAAACGTGTTTTAGACTATATATTAGGGTTTTTAGCCACTTGTTTAGGCTACGCTTTACTTACGCATTATTTTATTCAGAGAGAGAGCCTTAGGGGCTGATCTTGTTCTCGAAAGAGAGAGGATTTTGAACCCCAGTTCTTTATTTGATTTTATAATATTTGGTTTTCTATTCAAGATGTTTTCTGTTTCGATGAACATGTCTGAGTAGATTACCTGTTAAGTTTAGGGATTCTCATTAGGGATTTCATGGAATTATAGTTTAATCAATCTGTAGGGATTCATATCTGCTAGTTCTTCGCCTAGGATTGCTCTTAATGCTTAATCTGAAGTAGCTATCCAGATTTATGATGTTAGGTTGATTGATGCAACAACAGTTGGTTAGTTAGCTAGAAAGAACCTAGATGAGCAATTAAATTACTCGCAAAGAGATTTGGTTTAGTTTAATTGTGAACATATCAAACTTGGAATTAAAGCTGGTTTAATCTGTTAGTAATTGCAAAGAGATTTGGATTGCTGCACTTAGACTTAGAGAATTCTCGCAACGAGAGTTGGTTAATTCTATATCTGTGTTTTGAGTTCTAGAACAGTTTCTGATTAGATCCCGATTGATTGATTGCATGTGTTCCTGATTTCCTGAGAACTCCCTAGACTTAACGCTTCGCTTCCTTGCTCACAACTCGATGCTATTTACTTTCTGCTTGTTGATTTACTGCTTTCCCATATTGCTTTCTCCTAGTTTTAACTTGATCATTCTAAATCTATCGTTGACCGGAGTCCCTGTGGATTCGATACCCTAAGTACTACAACTACATCACTGTGCACTTGCAGTTAGAATAGGGATTAAAACTCGACCTATCAAGTTTTTGGCGCCGTTGCCGGGGACTCTTTTAGACTAGGTTTTTCGTTTTTATTTTTTGTTGCTAATTTTTTTTTCTTTCTTTTTCTGTTCTTGCGTTTCAGGTATGCCTGTAATCGCCCTGCAACGATCGACACGGTCATGTGTGTCGATCGTCACATCATCGCGCTTGCATCGATCGACGCTTCTACTGCATCGATCGACACATATCGTAAGGAAGATGTGTGATTTCTTCAGTCCAGGGATTGACAGCTTGCAGATAGCTGGGATAAAGAGCAAAATAGACTCTCTGCATAGTCTAGTACTTGAAAAGTGTGCGCAAAGAGCTATCAACTGCGTTGGAGGGAATGAATTCTACAGTCAGAAATCTGCTTTTTAGAGACTCCTCCAGCAACAGAGTAACTCATTCTCAAGGAACTATGGTGTTTCTCCTTACCAAGCACCGCCTGCACCTACACATAAGAGCAGGTTGGAAGCTATGATGGAGCAGTTTCTTGAGGGACAACAACAGATCAATGTTTCATACAACTCAAAGATAGATGCATTGTATGAAGATCTGAATGGAAAGCTTGAATCTTTGAGCACACATGTGAAGAAGCTAGATGTCCAAGTTCAACAAACAGCTGGAGCAATACAAAGGCATAATGAATCTAGGAAAGCTGAACAGTACAGATCCATCAAAGCTGTGACCTTAAGAGATGAGATTGAGTTGCTAGGTGAAGAAGAGAGCATAATCTCGGATTTTCTGGATGAATATTGTCTGTCTGAGACATGCATCGATCGACACCCCCTTAGTGTCGGTCGACATGCAGTTCTGACGGAAATTTCGAGTTCTTACGACGAACATAATCGCCTTGTGTAGATCGACACACCTACTGCATCGATTGACACAAATCGCAGATGAGACCAGAAGCCTGCAACAGTCCCATAACGAGTCTACAAGCCCATTGTGCCATATCCTAAGGTTCCTAAACCCTCTAAACAAGAGCTAGAAGTGGCTAACTGCATGAAAGTGATGGATAAGAAGATGAATGAAACTCTACCAGCTGAAGCTTCGCGAGTTCATGCAAAGAAGATGATCTCCACTGATGGTGATGTGAAAGATGAATGAAACTCTACCAGCTTTGTTTTTTAATTTTCAATTATTAAATGTTGGTTTTCTAAACAAAACATTGTCTTATATAGTTTTAGTTGTTGTTACATGACAATTATTATCATATAGCATATTGGTTAAGGTTCCACGTACACTTCTCAGAGGTTTCGGGTTCGAAACCCTCTAATACATTTTTTTAACCGACGGATTTCCGAGGGAAATCAATTGTCCGTCGGAAATCCGTCGGATTCCAAATTTTTTACAAATTATTTCGTTTTTGCGCCCAACCGTTTTCATTTAACCGCTAAATAATTGGACCGCCCAGGAACCGACGGATTTCCGACGGATCATTAATTGCCGTCGGAAATCCGTCGGTTCCTAGGCGGTTTTATCGATTAAACTTCTTCTTCTTCCCCATTACTCTGCGATTTCTCTCTCTCTCTCTCCACCGCGAATCTCCGGCTTCTCTCTACCTATTGACGACGATTCCGGCCACCACACCACATTTCCGGCCGCCCAAACAATGGAAAACATGTAAGCTTCCTTTCTAACCGATCAAAAACAAAAATTTTTAGTTATTTAAGTTGTTAGAGGTTTGGATTAAGGATGCATGTAGTGAATTAGGTTGGTTAGTTCTTAGTTAGGGTGTTGCTTGGTGAATTAATTCGTATTTTTAGGTAGATTTGTATATTTGTTTGTTATTTTTCACATTTCATATTTTATATACAAGTACTTAATTTTTTTTTAATCTTAATTCGGTTTTAGATTGGTTATTATGATTTTACATAATATTAAAAACGTTTTACAAATTATTTGCAAACGTTTTTTAATTTTAAGTATTTTTTGCTATTTATAAAAACATTTTAGTTAGTTTTTAAAATGTTTTGTAAAGTTTTTAAAATTTTTGGCAATAAAAAAACGTGTTTTATATATTTTATAAACGTTTTCCTATTTTTAGGAATTTTATACCATTTTAATAAATCGTTTTATTTAATTTTTATAATTTTAAATGTATTTTCACATAATTTTAAATTATTTAAAATATAATATATTTTCTAAAACATTTTTCTTTTCTTTTTTATTAATTATATAATGTGTTACAAATTTTTCAATAAAAATTATAAAATTATAAATATTAATTTTTTTTTGTGAATTATAAACGCTTATTATATATTTTCAAAATAATTTTGTATTGATAAGTGTTTTTTGCTAATTATATAAACGGCATAAGATTTTAAAAAAAATTTATTATAGTTTTACTTTAGTAATGAAATAATAACTGGTATCGTGTCTTACAGGGATTACCGCCAGTTCGAGGAATTCTTGTCCCAGACCGATGGATTGATCCCGGGAAGCACTTCTCATCCTCCCGTGGCAACGTCTTCGCAGCCACAGCCTCAGCCTCGGCCTCAGCCGGTTCAGACGGGATTACCCCCACCTCGCCGATCTCGGTCGACACAGCTTAGACCGACGCAGTCGGTACCACAACAGTCAACCCCTTCAGGCAGCAACTCTATGTCCTATGTCCCGGCTACCCTAGACGACGATACCCCGCCGACGATAGCACCAGAGATAGAGTTGTTGGTTGAGCAGCCAGGGTGGGAAACGTTGAAACGACTACATCCGGATCCGTTTAACAACCCGGGAACGTATTGGTAAGTTGCTTTTTCTTCAAGAATTATTTTTTTTTTAAATTTTGATTGTTAAAAATGTTATTTTTTGATAAGGTTCTTAATTTAAATTCTTACAGGTTCAATATCACGTCATCCAAGATCACCAAGTGCATTTTAGGAATGATGTGCAGCATGCTCCGTCATCCGTACCCGCAGTACGCGAAGATTCCCAGGTCGGAGCAGCATAACTGGTTCCGCGCTTTTGCGGTAAGTACACTTATATTTGGTTTCTATCTAAGTTTTGGTTTTTTTTAATCTATGCTAACGTTAATATCTTTTTTTTTAAAGCAAGAGTACATTTGGGACAAGAACTATACGACGATCGTGGAGAAGGCTTTCCACAAGAAGGCACGGTCCCATTAGACTCACGTCCTCAACGAGTGGAAGCAGAAGTGGGTCCTAAAGGAAGACCCGAAGGGAGTCAACCCAACGCTGGTTGAAGGGTTCAGCCGCCATTGGTGCAACCCCACTACAGCAGCTGATTCGTCGACGCATTCCCAGAACCGTAAGAGTAACCAAAACGGTTTGGGAATGGCGACTCATAACGCGGGAGCTAAGAGCACTGCACAGCGGAAAATTGAATTTGTAAGTATTGGTTTTATTCATCAATGATATTGATTCTATTCGGCTAACCGTTTTTTAAATTTGCAGAAACAAAGAACATGAAAGGATCCAACTTTTGTTGAGCTAACCAAGGAGGGCCACACAACAAGCTCACGGGCCAGATCCAGGATCCGCTCGCTCGGAGAATCGTCGAATCAGCAAAGAGGCGTGTTGACGAGGTCCAAACTCAATTGTCTGAGGAAGTCGGTTCGACGGAGGAGGTACCGTCACAAAGGATCAACGAGATCTTTCTTGAGGTAAATTCCTCTGTTTACTCAAAATTTACATAGCTCTTATTTATTTGAATTATTTAACTAATAATTGTTATACTATGCAGGAAACACAACGCAGGAAGGGCCGTGTTTTCGGTTTAGGAAACATGGAGGAAGCCTCGACTCCGCATTCCCGCTTCCGACCTGAGAGCGACGTCTTAGCCGAAGCTCTGCGCGAGAAAGACGTGAAAATTGCAGCTCTGAAGGAGAACTTTGAAGCTCGGATGCGAGAGGAAAGGGCCGAGAATGAAAGAAAGATGGCGGAGATGCAAGCACGGATCATGCACTACATCAAGTTTGGCGGAACTCCTCCAGGAGAAGGATCGGGCGGGACTGACCATGTAGCGAGACCAGGAGTGGGAACGGGAGCGGGAACAGGAGCATCAAGAACGGAGACGGGATCGGTTGACGGTTTGGGTACGGAACTAGGAAACGTTGGGGATCCAAATCCCATGTAATTTTTATAAAAACTTTTTTTAATTAATAAATTTAATAAATAAATTAAAAAATATTTCGTATATAATAATATTACTTGATAAATAATTAATTATAATAATTTAAATAAAAATTTATTATTATTATTTAAAATAATAATATCCGTCGGTTTACCGTCGGTTAAAACCGTCGGTAATCCGTCGGTTTATCGCCGTCAGTAAACCGTCGGTTTTATCCTGTCGGTTAGTCCCCGACGGTAAACCGTCGGCCCTCCGTCGGTTATCCTCCGTCAGTTCACCGTTGGTTGAAGCCGTCGGTATACCGTCGGTAAATATCCATCGGTTTCAACTGTCGGTTCACCGTCGGTTCATATCGTCGGTTTACCGTCGGTAAATAACTGTCGGTTTAACGTCGGTTATTTACCTATCGGTAAACTGTCGGTTTAATGATCGTCGATAAACCGTCGATATCCCGTCGGAATATATGCTGTCGGAAAACTGTCGGAAAATATAGACGGTTTTCCGACGAATATTTTTTTCCGACGCCATGGAACCGACGGACTTGTCCTCTCGTAATTCCGTCCGGAAACGCCTTTTCCGCCGGTATACCGACGGTTATGTCCGTTGGTATACGGTTGATTTCTTGTAGTGATATGATAATTTTCATAATATATTAATTGGTGTAAGTTTGAAAAACTCATACATTGTTAATATTTATTCATAATAAATTTATGAATAATCATATAACACTAAAAATGTTAAATTTAGAAAAGTCAAACCAACTATATACATGTAACATTAAGTGTAATAGTTGTCAAAAAAGTAAGTGTAGTATGTGTACGTAATTATACAAAAAAAAATAAACCAACACTAACGTCTCTATTTTCTTTGTTTATATTGATTTTTCTCATGCGTAAATTGATGAATTCAATGTTAATTGAGAGATATACTTTGCGTACACCATAGTTGAAGAATAAATCCGTTAATTTCAAATACTTAGCAATTAAATGAGCATTTTTTTCATCAAATAGCACAAAAAACATACTTTATTATATGTTACATATCATTTCCAATTCGTGATTCTAGATTAAATGAATATGTATGTGTGACTAGGACTTTTATCCTAATAGTTTGGACTTTGTACTAGTATCATCTGTGTCATCATTCAGATTCAAATATGATGGAATGCATATTTATGACAAAAATAAGATTATTTTATTTAGGTGTTCACATACTCATTTTAGTTTAAAAATACCATGTTAAAGTTTATGAATTTATCTCAAAACTAATTAACAACATAACTCTTAAATTAATGTATGGCTTATGTATCTTTTTATCTAGTGTTCTAAATAGGTGCAAGATATGTAAATTGCTATATGGCTAGTAATTAATATATACTTGGAAACGTATTTGAGTTCTTCTTGATGAACAGCTTGTACGATATTGAAATCGAGCTTGGCGAAATCAACTAAGATGAGGTTCTTGTTGGGTCTCTTTCCATACATATCTATGTACCATCTAGTGGCTATTCTTCCCATTCGCCAATAATAGGGCATATCTAACGCTTGGACCACCATTTCTTCGAGGTCACAAGATGCTAAATCTTTATTACCATGACTATCAACAAAGTCTCTGAGTTGTTGTGTTGCAAAAAATCGGATGATGTTTTGCAGCTTAGTATCCGATTTTGTTGAAAGATATGACGCCTCGTACAGAGATAGGAGACCATTGATATCATCGCTTTCAAACTTGGGCTGTTTGCAAAAATGCCCCTAAAATTGAAGTAAACCCTGAAAGTACTCTCTTCCTTCTCCTGTCTCTTTTTCGCTAATATATCCCCCTACTAATATGTGTATTCACGATAATACCATCGCCAGACTTCAGATGAAGTCTGATATTTTTACCAAAAGACAAAAAAGCCTTTCAGATTTAACTTAATTACGAAACTGTCATCTTCTCCAATTCACCCAACCATCATTAACAACCAATTTTGAGCTCATAATGCTTCACACAACCAATTTCGAGCCATCAAAACTCCATATTAGAACTCACAACCTTCTATTCTCTTATTTTCTCTCCAATTTCATTCAAAAATCTCTTTATTTCACGTTTTAAAAAAAAAAAAATTTAGATCTCTTGTGATAGTGGTTATTCTTGCATAAAAATAGTTGGGTTTGTTGGGTATTGATGTAACTAAAAGTTTTGAGTGTTTGGGGAAGGTAAAAACTAGCTCAAAATCAGATTTATGTGATTTTTCACAAGATCCCCCGATTTTCAGATCTGTTTCGCGATTTCAGACTTCCCACGAAGTCTGATGAAAAATTATGGTCAACGAGAGGGTAGTTTTGCAATTGACTTTCAATTGACAGACTTCCATAGAAGTCTGAGAAATTCCTTTGAAAACAAAAAAAAAATTTTATCTGACGTCACCAAGAAGTCAAAATAAGAAGAGGGTAGTTTTGCAATTGATTCAAATTTGATTTTTTAGTCAGACTTCTTATGTTGTCTGGCAAGAAATTGACCGATTTTTGACTTTTTGTCAGACGGGATCCGATGTCTGAAAATATTGGGGGGTAGAAACTGCAATTGACCCAAATTTTCAGATGTTGACCAGAATAAGCGAAAAAGTCGTCAGACTTCTAAATCTGTCTGAAAATAAGGAAAAAAATATCAGACGGCTATAGACATTTGAAATTCCAAACTTTTGCCAGACGACTATAGACATCTGAAATATCGAATTTTGGTCAACGCTGGATAAAAACCAAAAATGCGATGTTTTTATCAGACTTCCCTCGCTGTCTGAAATTCTTGTCAGACTACATCCGCTGTCTGATATTTCAAAATCAATTGCAAAACTACCCTCTATTATTTTTCAGACTTCTCCCGAAGTCTGAAAATCATCAGACTTCTTTGGAGAAGTCTGACAATTGAAATTCAATTGCAAAACTACCATTTTTTCTCAGACATCATAAGCTGTCTGACAAAAAGTTCAAAATTTTTCAAAGCAGGCTGCGTACGCTGTCTGATTGATTTCAGACTGCATCCGCTGTCTGACATTTCAAAATCAATTGCAAAAATACCCTCTTTTTCAGACTACCATAGAAGTCTGGTTGCACTACAATCAGACATCTATAGACGTCTGAAATATTAAAAACTTTTAAAATGTATTTTATTGAATATTTGCGATTAATTTGGTTGATTTTAATTTTTATAAATGTGTGTTAGTTTTCTATGTTTTTTATGTGTGAGTTTTACATTTTTATATATGGTAATTTTTTTTGAATCAATTTTTGAATAATATTGGCAATGTAGCTAGTAGCATCCGAGCTGGTGGAACGAATGTCTATGCGTAAACGTCATACTCCATATTATATATGTTGGTTGTTTATTGAATGCTTTGATATAATTGAACTGATTACACCAAATCATATCAAAGTATCAATGAAGAAGTAGATTGGGATTAAGATTAGCTACACACCCACATGTAGAGCGTTTATAAGCTTTTTTCAATAAGATCGCTAATGTGATGATGAGAGAACGAACTTGACATTTGGACTTGTTAATTTTATAAACTTTTAGCTCATAAGAATCAGACAGCGGTAGAGGTCTGACGACCAATTCATCACCACTTAAGGTTATTTTAGTTTGTCATATGTTGGTATATGTAATCCAAAGAGTAATGTTTTCTTCCAAGGTTAAACTAACCCATTTCTTGATATTGTATACTTTCAATGAACAAAATTCCTTGTTGATTTTGAGTAGACAAAAGAAATTTATACAACTTTGTATTTTCTACAAGCATAATACATAAGGAGAACTTTCTTTTTTGATTTGATAATCCAATAATCTAATACAATACAATGTGTTCAACAAGAAGTCTAATAACCAGTAAAAATCTACAAAAATGAGAAAACACCTAATTTAGTATCAAACTTCAGACTTCAAAAGTAGTCTAATATAAGACTTCATGTTGAATTTTTACTCTCAGACTACTATTGTAGTCTGGTATTAGACTCTCAGACTTCGTGTTCCTCGTAACAGTGAAATTTTATGAGCCATTAGCACATAATAAACCCCAACTCCAGCTTCTTTGGAGAGTCATATGGATCAACCTTAAACCAAGCACCTGAAAAAGCAAAAACACAGAGCTCTTGCATTAGTTAGCGAACAAGTCTCTAAGAAATGGATAATAAAGGATTTTTTGAGCAAATCAAAATGTATAACCAAAAGTCTATGTCAAAAGTCTTAATTGGTTCAGTTAAAAAAACTTTGAAAACACTAAATCAGAACCGATCCACTCACCTATTTCACAGCTCAAAGAAAATCAACTATGAATCACATACATAAGAACTCATATGAGAGAATAAGCTTAAGAACATTTTTGGATGAGAAATTTTAGAGAGGTTTTACAAAAGAGAGAGAAAAAGAGAGGTAGTAAAAAAAAGGAAGAATGTGAAGATTTTTTTTTCTAGTTGTTATATGTGTGTAAAAAAATAGGTTTAGATAAGAGGAGAGGATTGGAGGGAAACTTTGCCGCCAAATTTTTAATAATTAAAAATTGTAAAATATCTGGTATCAGACTTCATATGCAGTCTGAGAAAGAACTTCTGAATTGAGCGGGAATTCTGAAAATTTCGGCAAAAATTTCCCGCCTTTTTGAAAAGTTTTCGTGTGAAAATTTTCAAAAACATTTAAATTTCAGACGTCATTCGCAGTCTGAAATAAGACTTCGAGAAGTCTAAATACTCGAACCAGATTTACCTGGAAGTCTGAGAGTTTCTCAGACATCTATTGTAGTCTGGTATTAGACTCTCAGACTTCGTGTTCCTCGTAACAGTGAAATTTTATGAGCCATTAGCACATAATGAACCCCAACTCCAGCTTCTTTGGAGAGTCATCTGGATCAACCTTAAACCAAGCACCTGAAAAAGCAAAAACACAGAGCTCTTGCATTAGTTAGCGAACAAGTCTCCAGGAAATGGATAATAAAGGATTTTTTGAACAAATCAAAATGTATAACCAAAAGTCTATGTCAAAAGTCTTAATTGGTTCAGTTAAAAAAACTTTGAAAACACTAAATCAGAACCGATCCACTCACCTATTTCACAGCTCAAAAAGAATCAACTATGAATCACATACATAAGAACTCATATGAGAGAATAAGCTTGAGAACATTTTTGGATGAGAAATTTTATAGAGGTTTTACAAAAGTGAGAGAGAGAGAAAGAGAGGTAGTAAAAAAAAGGAAGAATGTGAAGGTTTTTTTTTCTGGCTGTTATATGTGTGTAAAAAATTGGAGGGAAACTTTGCCGCCAAAATTTTAATAATTAAAAATTGTAAAATATCCGGTATCAGACTTCATATGCAGTCTGAGAAGGAATTTCTGAATTGAGCGGGAATTCCGAAATTTTCAGGCAAAAATTTCCCGCCTTTTTGAAAAGTTTTCGTGTGAAAATTTTTGAAAAGACGGAAAATTTCAGACTTCATATGCAGTCTGAAATAAGACTTCATGACAAGTTTAAATACTTGAACCAGATTTTCCTGGAAGTCTGAGAAACCCTAAATCTAATAATTACTACTTAAATACCATCATATTATATAGAAAACTTATAATAAACATCAAACTCGTTTAGAATAGTCACAAACTAACTAAAATGGAACAATATGAATGAAAATTCACAAACTCCGAATCTAACCCTACATATAAAACATGATATTCACCTTCATATGTGAAATATAGATCAAACTACATGGTGTTTTGAACCAAATATATCTTAAATGCTTAAGTTTGATCAAAGTTTATGTTATTTTAATTTATATACATAACAAATTCTTATGTTTAATTTATGTATCAAAATTTATATCAAATTATTTTTTCATATTTTTAAAATTTAAATTTTTAACTTAAATACGTCTCAGACTTCTAAAAAAGTCTGAGAAACCACAAAATTCAGACTTCGTCGTGAAGTCTGAGAAACCCTAAACCTAATATTTATCACTTCTCGGTGAAAATATTTAAACAAAACAATTAGAAAACATCAAATTCGCTAAATATATGCACATTATAACATATATATATATACAAATTTAATATTTCAAATATAAATTTGGTAAACCATGAATCTAACCCTAAAGTTATATGTAAGTTATATGTAAATGTTCCATTACAAAGAATGTTTTGAGGTTTAGAACTTACTCTACCTTACATATTGTTTAGTTTGACTCAATTTTACCAAATGTTACGAGAAATCTGAGAGATAATTAAGTTGGAAATTTAAATTATAAAATTATTAAAAAAATATTTTGAGAAAAAATTTGGATACATAAATTAAACATGAGACTTTTAGACATATGTAAATTAAAATTACATAAAATTTAGTCAATTGTACTCATTTAAGATATATTTGGTTAAAAGTATTTACGAAACCCCAAAATTCAGACTTCTATAGAAGTCTGATAAACCCTAAATTTAGTATTTATCACTTAACATCGAAAAATATTTAAACAAAACACCTAGGACACATCAAATTTGTTAATTATATCACCATTATAACATACATGTGCAAATATATTTTTTCAAATGTGAATTTCTTAAACCATGAGTCTAACTAACCCTAAGGTTATATGTAAGTTATATGTAAATGTTCCATTATGTTCCATTACAAAGTAGGGTTCTAAGGCATACTTAACTAACATTGTTTAATATGACTCAATTTTATCAAATTTTAATTTATATACTACTAAATTGTTTATATATAATTTATGTATATAAAAGTTTTGACAAAATATTTTTTTATAATTTTAAAATTTAAATTTACTAATTAATTCAGTGTCAGACTTCTATTAGAGTCTGAAGTCTCAGACATCCATAGAAGTCTGAAATAGTCGAAGGTTATAATGGTAATTGTGTTTGACGTTTTTTTGATTGGTCATAAAGACAGCGCGGTAATTTCATAAGGCTGCAAAACCAGTTTTATATTTGATTCAAGTTTGGGGGTACACTTTTATTTAAAATCAAATTTGAGGGCATTTTAAACAATTTCCCCTTCAAACTTCCCACAATGTTCCATGAAAACATCAAATACATCTGTAATAAACAATTACATTAGATATACTCACTATATTAAAAGTCTTACAGGATATTTAGGTTAAAGAAACAAAGTTTAATTTACGCATGCATATTATATATCCTTTTGTCCCTTTTCTACAGGAAAAGCATTGTTTAGCATCTAGCTAAAAATAGTTTAACAGAATAACAAAATATTACAGATTACAAATGATCATAAAAGACTACCAAAAAACGTTTTAAAATAATGAAAAAAATCTAAAACATCCTATATAAACGAAGGGAGTATAATTTTTTGAAAAATAGAACAAGGATTTAAATTTATAAGTGATGATTTACCTTCTGAAACATGGAAACCATGCTGTCTGAGAAGTCGGAACTCGAGTGCGGTGGCATAGAGATCTTTCTGCATGTCATACTCTCTGAAGTTTCTGTAACGCCCCGTCCGTCTTTACCGGTGAGTTACCCATCCTTCTTCCGGGTTCGTGGGCCCCACCCCTGTCCGACGGTCGGTGCGTTATTTTTTCGTAGGCTCGACCGACTAATTTACTGACCCTACAATCACCCCATGACATTTTTCCATGTGTTTTGTCCTCACACACATGCTACCACGAGTCACTTCCCGGAAGGTCACCCATCCTGGGACTACTCCAGCCCAAGCACGCTTAACTCTGAAGTTCTTTTAGGCAAGTGACCGGAAAATGTAAGTTCACTAGGTGACATAGGTAGCCAAATCAATTTAATTAAGCCTCTCCGCATATACCACAAACCGGGATGTTACAATTCACCCACTCTCACAGAGCGCAACGCCCTCGTTGCGCACCAGGATCGTTATCCTTGATGGTGTGAGCCCTCACTGACTCCACACGCATCCTAGGATTCGGCTCTGATACCACTTTGTAACGCCCCGTCCGCTCCTACCGGTGAGTCACCCATCCCTCTTCCGGGCTCGTGGGCCCCACCCCTGTCCGACGGTCGGTGCGTTATTTTTGGTAGGCCCAACCGATTAATTTACTGACCCTACAATCACCCCATGACCTTTTCCCATGTGTTTTGTCCTCACACACATGCTACCACGAATCACTTCCCGGAAGGTCACCCATCCTGGGACTACTCCAGCCCAAGCACGCTTAACTCTGGAGTTCTTTCAGGCAAGCGACCGGAAAAGGTAAGTTCACTTGGTGACATAGGTAGCCAAATCAATTCATTTAAGCCTCTCCGCATATACCACAAACAGGGATGTTACAATTCACCCACTCTCACAGAGCGCAACGCCCTCGTTGCGCACCAGGATCGTTATCCTTGACGGTGTGAGCCCTCACTGACTCCACACGCGTCCGCGGATTCGGCTCTGATACCACTATGTAATGCCCCGTCCGCCCCTACCGGTGAGTCACCCATCCCTCTATCGGGCTCGTGGGCCCCACCCCTGTCCCACGGTCGGTGCGTTATTTTTCGTAGGCCCACTGACAATCACCTTGTGACCTTTTCCCATGTGTTTTGTCCTCACACACATGCTACCACGAATCACTTCCCGGAAGGTCACCCATCCTGGGACTACTCCAGCCCAAGCACGCTTAACTCTGGAGTTCTTTCAGGCAAGCGACCGGAAAAGATAAATGCACTTGGTGATATAGGTAGCCAAATCAATTCATTTAAGCCTCTCCACATATACCACAAACCGGGATGTTACAGTTTCTTCGATCTTTGTGATGAGAAACTGTTAAAATATTGTCGATTTCCCGTTCAAAATAGTAAAAAACCCCTAGTTTTTATAGATCGTCAATGAGCTCTAGTTGGTCGAGATGAGTCGTCATCTCATTATTGAGCATCTTTCTCACATTTTCTTTCAACAAATCTCTCTCTTGAACACTTTTATCTTTCTGAAACCATGTATAAATTGTAAATAAATATAGCTATGAACATAGTGCTTAATCATACGACATGGTTGTAGATTTATATTGTATAGAGAATAGTTTACGTACCGCATTTTTATTCTCGACCGAGAGGAGATTGCGATGGTCCCAAAAAGAAGGCTGATAGTTTGCGGAACGACGAGGAACAGCGGAAGACTGAGGACGTTTTGGCCACTCTGGTACATGTGATAGACTGAGGACGTCGAATAGTCTTCACAAGGGAATTACTGTAAATAAGAACTGAACTCATCTGCACTAGACTGGCCATTGAAGAATTTTTTTTTTACTCTAAGCACCTGGTTGTAGACACCTTTACATATGCGTGTATATATAAGTTATATATTGTGTCCACGCATTTTCCGTGAATCACATGTCTGTTAATATTTTTATGAATTAGATGTTAGAATTTCAGAGTATGAAAGAATAATTAAGTGAGAATGGAAGATTAGAAGAGTTTTGAGAGAGCAAGAACAAGAGAGATTAAGCTTTAGGGAAGAATAAAATCCCAAAGTTAAAGTATCATAAGTGTTTACAAGAGTATATATATGCTATACAACTAGGGCAACAAAGAGAATCCATGTCGCCGACACCATCAGTGACACATGAAGTTCAGAATGTTCAGAATCTTCTTTTGACAGAAACCATGTCGCCGACACCATCGGTAACACATAAAGTTCAGAATCTTCTTCAGCGTCTATGTCGCCGACACCGTCGGTGACACATCAAGTTCAGACTCAATATTTATCTCATGATCAATACTCCCCCTCAAGCTTAGACTTTGGAATCACCCTAAAAGGCTAAGCTTGGAATGATCATGGCAACACCTCATTAAAAACCTTGATGTGAAAAACCACGTGGGACAAAACCACATCAAGGGAAAAAGAGTATGCTGCACATGAATCAGGAGAGTTCTAATCATGGATGGATACAAGTCCTAGTTTGGGAAAGATGTGATCACAAACCTTGAGACTTGCAGCCTTGGTGAAGATATCTGCTAATTGATCTTTACTTCTTGTATAGCAGGGTAGGACAGTTCCATCTTCAATCTTCTCCCTGACCTTGTGACAATCAATTTCTTTGTGTTTAGTCCTTTCATGAAACACAGAATTTGAGGCTATATGGATTGCAGCCTGATTGTCACAGTGGAAGGTAATGGGACTTGATTGCTCAATGCCAAAGTCCTTAAGGAGAGCCTTCAGCCATGTCAACTCGCTTGTGAGCTTCCTCATTGCTCTATACTCGACTTCAGCACTCGAACATGAGACAACCTTCTGCTTCTTTGTCTTCTAAGTTACCAAATTTCCTCCAATGAAAGTGCAATAACCGGTAGTAGATTTCCTATCATTTTTATCACCAGCCCAATCTGCATCACAATATCCAACAATCTCAGTTTTATCATTCTTACCCATCCAAATGCCTTGTCCTTGGGAGCCCTTGAGATATCTGAGGATCCTTTCTATCATGCTCCAATGGTAGACAGTAGGTGTTTGCATGTGTTGGCTTACTTGATTCACAGCAAAGCAAAGATCTGGTCTAGTGAGAGTAAGGTAGATGAGCTTCCCAACCATTCTTCTGTATAAAGACACATCCCTGAACTTATCATTATCTGATTTCTCCCCCTTTCTTTTGACTTGGTAGCCATCTTCAAGAGGAGTCTTAGCTATCTTGCTATCTTTCATTCTTGTTTCTGTCAACAAGTCCTTCACATACTTTCTTTGAGATAGAAACAGCCCATCCTGAAATCTGCAAACTTCAATTCCCAAGAAGTATTTCAACTCACCAAGATCCATGATGTCAAATGAACTCTTGAGGAAGGATTTGGTGGATTTAATTCCTTCTTTATCACTTCCAGTAATGATAAGATCATCCACATATATCAGTACCACAACCACGGCTAAAGATCTTTGAAGAGTGAACAAGGTATGGTCAGATTGAGATTTCCTGAACCCATGATCCATAAGAGTGTGGCTTAGCTTGTGATACCAAGCTCTTGGTGACTGCTTCAGACCATAGATCGCTCTTCTCAGCCTCAGAGCTTCACCTGGTTTGCAAAGATGTTCAAGACCTGGTGGTGGTGTCATGTACACTTCTTCTTCAAGTTCTCCTTGTAAGAAAGCATTTTTGACATCCATCTGCCATAGATCCCATGAAAGGTTGGTAGCCAAGGAGAGAGTGACTCTCACAGTGTGAAGCTTAGCTACTGGTGCAAAGGTATCAGTGTAGTCTTCTCCATAAGTTTGAGTGAATCCTCTCGCAACCAGCCTTGCCTTATACCTCTCTATATCCCCATTGCTCTTATACTTGATTGTGAATACCCACTTGGAGCTAACAGCTTTCTTTCACTTTGGTAATGACTCCACATTCCAAGTGTGATTCCTATCCATAGCCTTTTTCTCATCAATCACAGCATCCATCCACACCTTGATGTCTTTAGCCTCTTCATATGTCTTAGGGACCCAATCAGCATCAAGAACTCCCATGAAGACTTTATGTTCTGTTGGAAAGTAAGCAAGAGTGCATGTTGCTTGGATTGGATGTGCAACAGCCTGACTGTTATAGTAGATGAAATCCTTCTTTCTCCATTCAGATGGGTCCTTCTTAACCCTCGTACTTCTCCTAAAGGTTTCAACCGGTTGATCAGCCTCTCTTTCCTCATGATCAGACTCCATTTGAACTGGTTGATCAGCCTCTCTTTCCTCATGATCAGACTCCAATTCTTGTTCCACTTCTCCTCCTTGATCATGAATGGCAGAATTATCTTGTTGAGATTGTGATTCTTCATTGTCCCCCTCATGATCAAGGTGGGTATCATCAGCAACAAATAAAGGTTCCTCCGGAGTGTTTGCCTTCTGATCTTGCTGTTTCTGCCTTGGTTGACTGATCAAATCACAGGTTGGTTGACTGATTCCAAGGTTTTCCAAAATGATCCTCAAGTTTGTGGCACGATCAGATGGATTATTGGATAGATCCTTCAGACTATCCCAACTCTTCTCAACATAATAGCCTTTTGATTCCACAAACTTAACATCCCTGGATACCAAGACCTTCCTGGTTTCAGGTACATAACACTTGTAGCCTTTCTGAGTTGTAGAGTAACCAATGAACATTGCCTTTGTGCTTTTTGCATCGAGCTTGTCCCTTTGTTCTCCTGGTACCAAAACAAAACACATACACCCAAACACCCGTAAGTGATTAATTGAGGGTTTGGTTTTGTTTAATACCTGAAATGGTGATTGATCATGCAGAACTTTGGTAGGTGTTCTGTTGATCAGATAGCAAGTTGTCATAACAGCATCTCCCCAAAACCTTTTTGGAACATTTGTGTAGAACATCATAGACCTTGCTACCTCCATTAAGTGCCTATTCTTCCTTTCAGCAACTCCATTTTATTGGGGAGTGTAAGGACAACTGGTTTGATGAATGATTCCATGCTTGGCTAGATGATGTTTGAAGGCGTGGCTAGTATATTCTCCACCGTTGTCTGATCTGAAGATCTTGATCTTGGCATTGAAATTGTTTGTCACATAGTTCTGAAAGTTGGTGAATGCTTCCAACACCCTATCCTTGGTTTGGATCAAGGTTAACCAAGTATACTTGGATTTCTCATCAATAAAGGTCACAAAGTACTTATGACTATCTCTAGACACGCAAGGAGCAGTCCATACATCAGAATGAACAAGATCAAAGAACTTCTCATAAATGGTTGAAGACTTAGGAAACACAGACTTGCAATGTTTTCCAAGGATGCAAGCTTCACAATCATCATTTGCAAATGAGACTTTAGGCAATAACAAACTTAAAGCTCTTGAATGAGGGTGTCCAAGTCTAGCATGCCAAATAACATTATCAGCAGTAGCAAGGAATGAGTTAGAAGCCTCAGAACAGAGATCAGACGACGGCTTAATGCTATCTAGAACATAAAGGCCATCTTTACTTACTTCTTTCCCAAGTACCTTGCTAGTCTCAATATCCTGAAATTGAACATCATCAGGACTGAATATGACATTGCAGTTTAAATCGGTGGTTGCCTTTTTCACAGATAGCAAGTTCGATGTAAAGCTAGGCATATAGAAGGCTTTTAATTTCTTGTCAAACAACCGAAGATTCCCTACACCTTTTACTGGTATTCTATCTCCATTTGTTATCACTACATTCCCTAAAGCCGGTTCAACATTAGTGATCAGGTTTGAGTCACTAATCATGTGATGAGATGCTCCAGAGTCTATAATCAATGGCTTGCAGATAGTAAGTGCATGGAGAGGTTTACCAGACACATTACCAGAATCTTTAGATGCTTTCAAGGCATCAATGAGGGCATATATATCTGACTTCCTCAGAAAATCATGTTGAGAAGACACCAAAGCATTTCCTTGTTCCTCAATGAACCGCACATGATAACTCTTTATGGCTGAGACCGTTAATAGCCTACTGAGATTTGAAATATTTCCAAATACCTTCTGAAGAGTAGTCCACAACTCTCTTGCAGTTTCACAATATGAATAAGCTTCCAATATTGAAGCTTCAAGTGAAGTTTGGAGAATGAACAGAACCTTCTGGTCTTCTCGAATCCACTTCTCCACATCTTGGACCAGCTGGGTTGGAGCTTCATCACTGACATACTTCCATAACCCACATCCACCAAGGGCAGATTTCACCATTCTTGCCCATAACAAGTAATTTACCCCCTTTAGGGTCACTGGAATGAATATATGCTCTGAGTTCTCCATGGTTAAACTTAGTTAGTACCTTAGGAGGGAATATAAGGCACAAAAACAACTCAAAGAGAAGGAAAAAAATCGAACAGATTTGAAGGAACAAATCTTTCAAGAACAGAGATTTTGAAAGGTAAAAAGATGAAGGATTTGCGGAAAGAAATTAAGTTTAGGAGCTTAAAAGCTTTGAGAATTTCGTCGAACACTTGGTGGGCGTTTTAAGAAATGGTGAGAAATTGAAAGTTTTGGAGAATTTTGAAAGAGAGACAAGAGAGAATCAAAAGAGTATATTAGAATCAAGATCGAAGCTCTGATACCATGTTAGAATTTCAGAGTATGAAAGAATAATTAAGTGAGAATGGAAGATTAGAAGAGTTTTGAGAGAGCAAGAACAAGAGAGATTAAGCTTTAGGGAAGAATAAAATCCCAAAGTTAAAGTATCATAAGTGTTTACAAGAGTATATATATGCTATACAACTAGGGCAACAAAGAGAATCCATGTCGCCGACACTATCAGTGACACATGAAGTTCAGAATGTTCAGAATCTTCTTTTGACAGAAACCATGTCGCCGACACCATCGGTAACACATGAAGTTCAGAATCTTCTTCAGCGTCTATGTCGCCGACACCGTCGATGACACATCAAGTTCAAACTCAATATTTATCCCATAGAAACCATAAAACCTAACATTCTATCAAAATTGGTACTTTTTGGGGGGCAAACTCAGTACTTCATTGTAGTCTTGTAGATATACCTTTATATTTTTTTATGTATTATACATATGTAAATCATGTGATTTATTGTCCACATATTTGCCGTGAGTCACGTATTCAATACTTCTATATAGTGGTTTATTATCAGGTGGTAACATATATTTTCCTTTAGATAAAAAAAAGGTTGAAAGAAGGGCGTTGCAAGAGTTTATTAATTCAGATAACCGTCTTCTTCCTCTCGAAGCGATTGTTTACAGCAACTTTAACAAACCGTTTTCTTACACCAGATTTCCTCCGGCCGGCGTCGACTCCGACGTCGGCTGTACTCTATTCATAGTCTTTAGGTTTTTAATCTACATAAAACACATTGTTTGATGATTTTCATGTTGGTTTCACTGATAAATCACTTTCAATGTCTTTCCTTCTATCTCTCTTTCCATGGGAGTACTTTTCCGGCCAAATTCCGGCGATCGTCCAGAAGTAATAGTGTCGGCTTCATTCCGTTGGAGATCTCTTCATACGGCTTTTGTCGATTCATGTTTGAATCGTTTTGTCTACTCCACCGCCATGTCCACATCGAATCTGAATCAGTTTCTTTGACACGGGGAGATCATTTTCATAATCGGACATGGGATCCGGGAATTGATACTCTCCACATAGTCAACAAAGCCATTTATGTATTTACAAATCTCGACGTTGGAGTGGAGAATTACAAAAGACAACAAAGTCAATCTTCCATACGACAACAACAGGTTGGCAATCTCTTAATCATCACGTGGATGTGTTTTCTCCATCACGTTTGGATAACACCATTGCCTCAAAGCTTACGTTACTTGAATTGGTTTTTGGTACAATTTCAACAAATTCCAATCTCAATACGTAACTTGATGCATTGGTTTTGGATGTTGTTAATCTGTCACACATTATGGAATAGAGGACACAAAATTATTTGGATATGGATCTGCGGAATCGATGGAAGAAAACCATGGAATCAGTATATTGTGGAGGACTTTCAAATCTTTCGGATTTGAGATGTCATCAACAGAAATCACAAATACAACAATGGAATATGTTGCTTCTAATAAGGAAACAAATATCAGAGCCAAGATTCATTATAAAGACCTTGATACGGAAGTGTTGGTATCAATGTGTCTTCTTTTCAGAGTTTCATTGCGACACCTTCGGTTTCAGGATGTGTTTTGTTAAAAGAATGTTCAGCCAAAGGATGCTGAATACAAATCACATCAGAGAAAATTCAAATATGAAGTTGGACAATAACCGATCTTATCATCAGTTAGCGAGTAAGACTACTCTTCGGAAAGCATCGTCAATCTCCCTTCTGCTGTATTTTCTCAGTATATGGCTCATACCTATGTGTATGTAATAAGTGTGTTGATGTAATTCTGTATATGCTTTTGATTTTGTAAACAAACAATGTATTTGTTGATTACTGAAGTTATGATTTAGTCGGAAAAAAAAGAAGGGCGTTGCAAGTTTATCTTACTAAATACGCCTTTGAACAAGTATCTTACGTGGATTTTTTTAAAGTGGATAAAAATATGAGTATATAATTGTTTATGTATCCTGTTCAACTTTATCTCTCCCGACGATTTTGAAAGCGACTTCCTAAAAGATTTCTGGTTTGGCCGGTGTCCGGAGCTTGTGTCCGGCGCCGTGCCCTTGTTCTTTCTTTAGTGTTTGTAGTTTTATCCTTTATGAATCTCTCCCTTTTGCAGATTAAGTCAAAGTTTGAGTCTTCTTCCTTCTTTGTGGTTGAAGATTTTTAGATCCATGGCTGAGATCTAACGCTTGTTTTGGTATTAATGGCGATTGTTCTATATCAGCTTTCAGGATCTCCCTTCGTGGTGGTTTTGGTGGTTTATATGGGGCCCTTGTTTCTAGATCTAGTTTTCCTTGTGATTTTAGATCTAGATCTTCCTCTGGATAATTTTGGTTTATGCGGTGTGTTGCCGGTGTTGAGGCGTCATTTTCTCCCCTTGTTGTTGGTCTACCTTGTTTCTAGATCAGACTCTTCTTTGTGGTTTGCAGTTGTGGAGCTTTAGGTTTCCCTCTTTTGGGCGTTGACTCTCTTTTTTGGGCTAAGTTTCTCGGTCTAGTTAAATGTCCTTTCTTTAACTTATGATCGAGCTTTTGGTTGGGGTGTTCCCCCTTAGATTTCTGGAATCATCGTTTAAAGCTTTAGTTGGTGAATTTGTTGCTATGGAAATGAATGGTGCTTTGTGGATTACACTCATCTATCGGTTTTAGATTGTGGAATCAAAGAAAATAGTGTATCTCACAAATATAAGAAGTGGACTCATCTTTATGGAGAATGCCGGTGTTTGGTTTTCGAGTTATCATCAATCGTGTTGAAGCCCGTCCTCGTATGTTAAAGTTGTGCGGGAAGTCCTTTTGGTGGTCTTTGAAAGGTTCGGATCAAGCTGTGATTGGTATCTCAATGTGTCATCATCAACCTTGCCTCTCTGTTTTGTAGGTTTGGAATTGACCATTGTTTCTCTTTGTGTTTTAATGGTTGTCATCATCTTCTGTAATACTCGTTCTTGTTTTATAAATGAAATTCATAGACGAAAAAAAAAAATTGTTTATGTAAAAATTTCATAAATCCATCTAATCAAATATCAATTTTTTTTTCTCTTTTCTAGAAACTCTTGTACGATACTTTCCACTGTAGATTGGGCTTCAAAAACTCGTGTACGATATCAACCTAATTTTTTATATTGAACCAAGGAAGGGTTTTTTAGAATGATTCCAGGAAGAATTACAAAGCCGGTTGTCAAACAATAACATCAAATGTAAAAGGCTGGATTCATATATGGTGTTCTAATTAACAACTCATAAATGAATATATCGCTTATGTATTTTTTTATCTAGTGTTCTAAATAGGTACAAGATATGTAAATTTGTAATATGGCTAGTAATTAATATATATCTGGAAACATATTCTTCCTGATGAACAGCTTGTACGATATTGTTAGGTCTCTTTCCATACATATCTAATTATCTATGTACCATATCGTATATATCCTTCTCATTAGCCAATAGTAGGGTATATTTAGCGTCTGGACCACCACCATCTCTCTGACGTTATCAGATGCAAAATCTTTATTACCTTGACTATCATCAGCAAAGTCTCTATCACGACCGGCCCAATGTGTTTTAACGCCTAAAGCAAACAAAAATTATTTGCCCCTCTCTGAAGTTCGAACCCGCTACCACACATTTAGTATAGGTGCTTTAACCACTGAGCCACGAGTTAATTTTGTAAAAATTTATGCCCTTACATATTTATAATATTTTGGCGTCTAGAGCCCTTGTTTGTTGGCCTTTAGGTCATGGCCGGCCTTGATCTCTATATAAGTGTTGTGTTGCAAAAAATCTGATGAACTTTTTAAGTTTAGTATCCGATTTTATTGAAAGATATGACGCCTCGTACATAGATATGAGACCTTTTATTTTATTTTTTATCAAACAACAACTTCATTACTAATAGAGTTTACACTCCACAAAGGGAGTAAGAAGATAAAGCAGAGGTTAAAGTTGATTTTACCACAGAATCAGCTACCTCATTGCTTAACCGAGGAATTAAAAAAAAGTCAATAAACTCGAAAGAACTACTAAAAAATGGATATCAGATAGGATGCTGATTAACTCCACTCGACTCTCTTTGGACTTCAACAGCTTGACAACTGTTTGAGAGTCCGAAAGAACTATAAGCGAGCGTGTATTAGTGGAAGAGGCCGTCAAAACAACTTTACGGATAGCAAGCGCTTCAGCAATGAGCGCGGAAGTAACGAAGGGTCTTGACGTTGAGAAATCAGAGACGAGACCGAAACCCATGAAGGAGAAAAGACCACCAAAACCACATGTATTAGTAGCTGAATCCCAAGTAGCATCTACATGAACGTTGGTCGTATCCAGTCTGACTGGGAGGCGGAGAGGAGGCCGGACTGCAGGTGAGTGGCGTTGCGGATTAGGGGCAGAGGAGAGCTGGGAATCTTGCCACTCCTTTGCATCAACAACATCCTTACAGACAATATCTGCAGCAGCAAACCGTTTAACTTCAAATACCAGTTGGTTCCGTGCTTTCCACAACGCCCAGAGAAACCATGGCCAAAGAGGAGAAGTCAGTCCTAACGGCGGTAGATTACGGGACGAAGCCAGAGCTATAATCAACTCCCATGAGCTCGAGAAAGTACTCTGAAGTAGTGAGAATATCGGAGCAATGTTCCATACTTACCCTGCAATTTGACAAGAAAGCAGAACATGTAGATCCTCTTCAGATCCATCACATCTCTTACAAGTAAAGGCAGCCATCCCCCGAGAAGCAAGGTTACTACTGACATGGATTGCTTTCTTAGCAACTTTCCACAGAAAATCCTTAATTTAGGACTCGTTTTAAGGTTCCAAATCGTCTTGAGCCAAGGGAAATCATCAACCGTGGTCTGAGAACGATCGGTGATCGCCAAACCATACCCGGAGCGGGTACTGTACTGACCAGTCTTTTCAAAATGCTACATCAAGGAGTCTCTCAAGGGTGCTGAACTGGTGACAGTACTTCTTATATGGCCCTCATACTGAGGTAACAACATCTTAATCTTGTCAACATCCCATTCATTAGTTAGCGGACAAAGAAGCTTATTCACAGTCATATGAACTTGAGATGGGAATATTGGACCAAGCGGGATGGGGCAGGAGAGATCTTTAAGCCAGGGTCTTTCCATATACGGATTGACTCTCCGTTGTCAACAGACCAGTAGAGACCTCTCCGGAGGATCTCTCTTCCCTCTATAACACCTCTCCACCCGTGGGACGCTTGAGCAGGACCAACAACATCCAAAAAGGCGTAGAGTGACAATACTTCCCAAGTAAAACTCGGGCAACTAGAGAAGATGGATCTTAAAGTAGCCGCCACCCTATCTTAGCAAGTAGAGAATCAATAAGGGATTCAATATCTCTAAAACCAAGACCACTGGCGTGTTTTGGAAGGGATAGAGTTGACCAAGCAACCCAACACATTTTCCTCTTCTTCGGATTCACATCCCACCAAAAACGATTAAGCAAGGACTGGATCTGCTTACAAAGAGAGTGAGGAAGCTTAAAACACGACATCGCATAAGCTGACATTGCATTTAAAACAACCTTGAGAAGGACTTGCTTTCCGGCTCCAGAGAGAAACCGGGAAGACCATATAAAGGCTTTTAGCTTCATCTTATCAAGAATAGCCACGAAGATGTCTCTCTTTCTTCTACCGAAATTTTCTGGGAGACCAAGATATTTGCCTACTCCTCCTTCATTATCAGTACCAGGGTGAGGCCTTAACTCTCAATTTAACCTCTAAAGGGGTTTTAGCCAAGAAAGTAATAGCGGATTTTGTCAAAGTAATCTTCTGTCCTGACATTGATTCATAGTCATCGAGAATGCTATTAAGAGCCAAGACTGATTTCACATTAGATTTACCAAAGAATATGGTATCATCGACAAAAAAGAGATGGCTAATAGCCGGACAGCCCAGAGCCACCTTTATCTGCACAAGAGAGCCGTTCATCTAGGCCCTTGTGCATAGTGCCGAGAGAACCTTCGTACATAGAATGAAGAGATATAGGGAGATGGGTTCTCCTTGTCGGATTCGCCTTGACGGTTTCACCAAACCCATTAGGGCACCATTCACAAGAAAATAGTATGAGACCGATTCAATACAGACCATAATCCAGGAGATCCATTGAGATGCAAAACACATCTTAGTGAGAACCGCTCTAATAAAACCCCATTCAATGCGGTCATAGGCTTTACGCATGTACGTTTTGACCGCCATTGAGCAGTACTTCTTAGCTTCCGAAGTACGAAGGAAGTGAAGCGTCTCGTAAGTGATAAGAACATTGTCTGAGATAGCTCGATTTGAAGCAAAAGCCGTCTGATTTTTGGAGATTAGATCTGGGATAAAAGGCTTGAGCCGACGGGTCATGAGCTTAGAAATGATCTTATAATGCGTCGTGCATAAGGCGATAGGCCGATAATCCGATACTTTCCTAGGACCAGAAATCTTTTAAACAAGCCTTATGTGAGTTTCATTTTTCTGGGACCAGTCGTGAAAAAATCCCGAATGTCTCGGCATACATCAGCCCCCATGAGGTGCCAATAGGCGTGATAGAAGTGAGCGGAGAAACCGTCCGGTCCCGGAGCTTTGTCTCCATTAATAGATAACACCACTTCTTTTATCTCAGAATCCTGCGGAATGGAGCACAAGAGTTCATTCATCTCATCGAAACTTTGACTGAGATCACCTCCTCAACGAGATCAAAATCATGGCTATCGGTGCTGGAAAAGATATCACCTAAATATTTTTAGATAACTTCCGCGATTTTCTGCTCATCAAAGACCTCCAAGCCCTGGTCATCTTACAACACCGAGATATAATTCTGAAGTCTTCTACTTCTAGTAATTGCATGAAAAAGCCCGTGTTTCTATTCCCATTTTTTCAACCATTGTATCCGGCTGCGTTGTCTCCAAAACGGTTCATCCTCATTATAAGCCTTAGCCAAAGTAGTGGTTAGATTATCAATATGGTGGAGATCAGGTGTGGCTGCTGATAGAGCCAGATCCAGAGCCTCTTGCATACTCATAATAAGCAGATTGTGCAGAACATTCTGCTCCTTTGTCCAAAGCATAATATCCCTCCTACATCTGTTGAGCTTCCCAATTACCGAGTCTATAGGAAATAAGTTCCAAGCGTGATCGAAGACATCAGTAACTTCTTCCTTTTCCGTGAGTGATCTGTTAAATCTAAAAATTCCTTTCTTATTTATCCATGCATTATTGAAGTAGGTAAAAACCGGTCTATGATCCGAGCCCTCAAACTTGAGGTAACACGAGCGGCCCATCGGGAAATTCTCCGACCATGAACAATTAACCATAGCATGATCCAATATAGCTCAGACAAAATGATCGTGTCTAGTACCTCGCCAAGATAATTGATTACCAGAGTGGCGCAAGTCCTTAAACCGTGACGGGATACAAAGGAGCGAAAGTTAGAGAAAGAACCTTCCCAACGCGGTGGTCCTCCTACTTTCTCCGAATTATCCAAAATCTCATTAAAGTCTCATGTCAATAACCAAGATGATTCCCTGTTCTCTTCTAGACATGAGATCTTGTTCCAAAATGCAGCTCGATTCTCCGCTGTCGGAGCTCCATAAATGAAAGACACAAAAGATGAAGTTCCTTTGAAGGAGATAGAAGTGTCAATAACAGTAGCAGAAGACTCAAGGATATCAATAAAGATGCCCTCTTTCCACATAAGGGTGAGACCTCCGCTAAGCCCAATGGAGGTACAAAGAAAGAGTGGGGGTAATGCATAGAATGTAGAGCTTTCTTGATAAAATCTTCTTGCTGTTTAGTTTCCATAAGAAATAGAATATCCGGCGAGGTACATCGATGGATATCCTTAAGATGGCGGACTGTCAAGGTTGGACTGTCAGGTTACCACCCAAACCTTGACAGTTCCACGAGCATATGGCTAAGGAAGAGGCGGACGAGGGGGCCGAAAATCCCCCAAAGAAGTCCGCTGATCCAGTATTCTCACTGTACTATGATCTGAAGCATAATCATGTGGCTGATTAGCTGCTGCTCTAACTCCCGAATGCAAAACTTTTTACGGGGTGGGTTTTGAGTACGAGCCGTGGATACTTTCTTCAGTTTTAAACCTGGTAACGGGCTCCTTACGACCCGCTTCTTGGCTGCTGGCTTAGTAACTTTGCATTTAGCAACAGCTCTGGTGGTCGAAGAAGTCGAAGCTCTAAAATATTCTTTGACCGCAGCCGATGGAGAGCCTCCTAAACGGAGAGAAAGGTGTATACGAGCAGAGGTTAGATCCCTCTCAGGCACTGTTTCTTCCTCTTCAAGTACCGGAGAGGAGAGGAGCTGGCGTGGAGTACGGGAATGGCTCCAGATGAACTGTTCCTGGATAGCTTCCTCCACAAATCGCACCTCGATGTCATGTAATTTCCCAGAGTCAAGACTAGAGCCCAGTCGAGCTAAAGCTGATTCTCTACCTGGTTGAGACAGTCGCTCCAGAGCAGACCGACGCTATCCTGAGCTACCCCTACTCGGCCTGAGTCTAGGATGTGGGTGTTTCTGGCTTGCGCTTCAGGAGGAGCCGGGGTCATAGGCTGCAAGATGATATCACGCCGAGGGGTAGACTGAATCTTTGCATTCTCATAGGATCGTCCTCCTGATCTAGCAGCAACAGTATCAGCAGAACGAGATGGGACAAGGTCATTTTTTTTCAGATTAACATGAGAGTTAGTGCAACTTTTCTCTCTCACAGCCACTTGCCGGTATTCATAACGTTCACTTCTAGAGTGCTCAGAAGGATGATCCGGTCTTGCGCAAGACTTCTCATTCAAAAACTATCTAGCGTCTCGATAGGAAGAGAGGCGAGGCTGGTGTCTCCTCTCTGAATCTAGATGTAGTCTCGGAGGATCACGTCTATTATCAGACCTTCGATAGCCCCTTTTTTCATCATGTCAGAGCTTATGATCTTCAATATGAGAAAACGTTTCTCTTTGATTAATTCCCAATTTTTTCGGCTGTCTAGAGCTCGAAGATTGTTTATTTGGGTAATCCTTGCTCTCATGAAAGAGCGAGAAACATAAAAAGCAGTGTTTCTCGATCTTGATATACTGGAATTCTACTTCAGTAACTTCATCAGTGGGAAGGCGGATCTCATTTTCATCTCCAAAGGTAGCAGAGCGTTAAAGTCGACTCTCACTCGGCATTCCTCCAAATCATGATCAGAGACATGTCCTAGTTCCTTCCCGATAGCTCCTATTGTTTCCACAGTCCAAAAATAGAGAGGAATACCATGAATCTTAACCCAAAAGGTGATAATAGACCGGAAGTGTGGAGATACAACAGGTTCCCATCTCTGCATAATAAACATCCACTTCTTTTTGTGGAAAGGAGACTTGTTGAAGACTGAGATAAGATCCTTTTCTAGTTCGAATTTGAATTGGAATTTATCAGGTCCCAAGTCTCTTCCTGTGACCCATCCTGACAGGTTCCAGAACTGTGGAAGAAGGTCTATAATGGCATGGGTTTTCTGAATCGTGGGGTTGGTTACATGTCCTATGATGGTAAGACAGTTAGCCTCGATCAACGCAACATTGTCTGACTGCGGAATCCGGACTGGAGATCTGCGAGAACTTGGTTTTGACCCTAAAAGGCCACTTTTCTTTTTCCTGGCGGGTGAAAAATCTCGACATAACAGATAAACAAAAATTTATAGCCCTCACACAGAGGTAAAATAAAGGTAGTAACAATCTTAAAGAGCCTGCAGTCGGCAATAGTTAGGTGCTTCTAAAGATGGTGAATAACAAATTCAGATAACGGGAGAGGACAACGTAGTAGAGCTACCTTCAGAGAGTAGATGGCATGCAGTTATCATACTCACTCCTGAATGAACACAAAGCCACCTGGCCAACAACCCGAAATCGTTGTGCCAACACGGAAAGACTTACCAGTATCTGAAACGGACCCTCCGACATAGTTGGGAATGGACCCCGGGAAGGGAAAATTGGTTTGTTGGAGCTGGGGAAGCAACCTTAGAGTTGTCAGAACTTCAGCAGACAGTCAAACGAAGAAGTTTAGATCTAGCTCTAGGATGGAAGATTCAGGGGGAGATCTTCATGGAGTTGACTAAAGGAAAGGAGGGGAAGCCGGATCTGAAGAACAGAGCATCCGGACAGCGGAGCCGTACAAAATCCGTACGCAGAATAAGCTTAAAGCGGAAATCACTAAACATATCCCTTTCCACGTCAGATATGAGACCATTTATATCATCGTTCTTAAACTTCTCACAATTTTTCATGAAAACATCAACTACATGTAATAAACAATTTCATCAGATATACTCACTCTATTTTTGGTTAAAGATGCAAAAATTAAAATTTACACATATTACTTATCTTTCTATTGTCCATTTTCTACAAGAATCATGTAATAAAAATATATAAACAGATTACAAATGGTCATAAATTAACTAACTAAAACTAAATTTCTTTCAAAAAAGTGTTAAACAACTCTAAATTTTAACATGTTGTGGCTAACTCTAGCTAACCTTTACATTTTGATAACTTCATATTTTTCGGAAAATATCATATTTTCCTAAGTCTTCTTCCAGGAATATGGAAACTTCTTCAAGGTGAAATGTTCTCTCCAAGATTCTCTTTCAGCTCTGCTACACCCCATCAAACGTCCTTATCAGCTAAAACTTCCATCCATGTCACATCTTTACCTCCACATCATCCACAATCTTGATACACTCCCTTGT
This sequence comes from Orychophragmus violaceus, assembly GCA_030180135.1. Classification (NCBI taxonomy): domain Eukaryota; kingdom Viridiplantae; phylum Streptophyta; class Magnoliopsida; order Brassicales; family Brassicaceae; genus Orychophragmus; species Orychophragmus violaceus. The sequence goes on from CM058235.1 coordinate 28,201,069, forward strand.
ATCACATCGTATACTAGCTATGTACTACTTGGTAGATAAAATGTTTTGATAGCTTTTAAAACTCAGTCAACATAACATATTCTATCTCTCCCTTGATGATTGAGTTTTATAATCCAAGCAAACTCAACGCTTAATATCAAAACACTAGGCTTCATGTTACATCTCCAAGTCTTGTATCACTTCTTGTACCACTTCGCGATTCTTGTATCACTTCTTGTACTACTCTGCGACAGGTACATAAACACTCCAAACACTTGCACCTCCAGCTTGATCCTTCTAACCACAAATCCATGATCTTCCCAATACAAGAATAGTCTTCAAGCGGGAACCCGCTCTGATAACAATTGAAAACTCAATTTGTGGCTAAATATATTTGTTTGAATGCATAAAGTAAACGACACATATAATTTTTTTATCAAGGTTCAGTTTCCCTACATCCGCGTGACCTAGTCCAGAACGACTCCACTAAAACAAGATTGAAATTTCAATTGATGTGATATCGAGCACTACAATGCCTATCACTCTTTTCTGGATAGATAAGTACCACCAAAAGATCTACAATTCTTATGATAGGACGCTACACAAACATGTGTGCATCTCTCAAATATACTTTAGCCTCGTGATTTTTCATAACACAACTTATGGTATTTATATTTAACACGTTGTGGCTAACCCTAGCCAACCTTTACATTTTGATAACTTCATATTTTTCAGAAAATATCCTATTTTACTAAATCTTCATCCAAGAATATGGAAACTTCTTCAAGGCGAAATATTCTCTCTTAGATTCTCTTCCAGCTCAGCTACACCCCTTAGCACGTCCTTATCAGCTCCAACTTCCATCCTTCTCACATCTTTAGCTCCACATCATCCACAATCTTGATACACTCCCTTGTATCACATCGTATATTACGCTATGTACTGCTTGGTAGATGAAATGTTTTGATAGCTTTTAAAACTCAGTCAACACAACATATTCTATCTCTCCCTTGATGATTGATTTTTATAATCCAAGCAAACTCAACGCTTCACATCAAAACACTAGGCTTCATGTTACATCTCCACATCTTCTATCACTTCTTGTACCACTTCGCGAATCTTGTATCACTTCTTGTACTACTCTGCGACAGGTACATAAACACTCCAAACACTTGCACCTTCAGCTTGATCCTTCTAACCACAAATCCATGATCTTCCCAATACAAGAATAGTCTTCAAGCGGGAACCCGCTCTGATACCAATTAAAAACTCAATTTGTGGCTAAATATATATGTTTGAATGCATAGAGTAAACAACACATAATTTTTTATCGAGGTTCAATTTCTTACATCCGCGTGACCTAGTCCAGAACGAATCCACTAGAAAAAGATTGCAATTTAAATTGATGTGATATCGAGCACTACAATGCCTATCACTCTTTTCTGGATAGATAAGTACCACCAAAAGATGTAAAATTCTTATGATGGGACGCCACACAAACATGTGTGCATCTCTCAAATATACTCTAGGCCCGTGAGTTTTCATAACACAGCCTCTTGGTATTTATACTTAACATGTCGTGGCTAACCCTAACCAAACTTTACATCTTGATAACTTCATATTTTTCGGAAAATATCCTATTTTCCTAAATCTTCTTCCAAGAATATGAAAACTTCTTCAAGGTGATATATTCTCTCCAAGATTCTCTTATAGCTCAGATATACCCCTTGGCACGTCCTTATCAGCTCCAACTTCCATCCATCACACATCTTTAGCTCCACATCATCCACAATCTTGATACACTACCTTGTATCACATCGTGTACTACGCTATGTACTACATGGTAGAAGAAATATTTTGATAGCTTTTAAAACTCAGTCAACACAACATATTCAATCTCTCCCTTGATGATTGAGTTTTATAATCCAAGCATACTCAACTATTCAAATCAAAACACTAGGCTTCATGTTACATCTCCAAGTCTTGTATCATTTCTTGTACCACTTCGCGAATCTTGTATAACTTCTTGTACTACTCTGCGACAGGTACATAAACATTCCAAACACTTGCACCTTCAGCTTTATCCTTCTAACCACAAATCCATGATCTTCCCGATACAAGAATAGTCTTCAAGCGGGAACCCACTCTGATACCAGTTGAAAATTCAATTTGTGGCTAGATATATATGTTTGAGTGCATAAAGTAAATAACACAGAATTTTTTTATCGAGGTTCAGTTTCTCTACATCCCCGGGACCTAGTCCAAAATAGAACAAGATTTCAATTACAGTTAATGTGATATCCAGCACTACAATGCCTATCACTCTTTTCTAGATAGATAAGTACGACAAGATCTACAATTCCTATGGTAGGATGATGCCGAACACACATCTGTGCATCTCTAAAATATAACCTAGGCTCGTGAGTTTTCATAACACATCCTCATGGAATTTATACTTAACAGGTCGTGGCTAACCCTAGCCAACCTTTACACTTTGATAACTTCATGTTGTTAGGAAAATATCCTATTTTCTAAATCTTCTTCCAGGAATATGGAAACTTCTTCAAGGTGAAATATTCCCTCCAAACTTTTCTTCCAGCTCAACTACACCCCTTGGACGTCCTTATCAGCTCTAGCTTCCATCTATTTCACAACTTTAGCTCCACATCATCCACAATCTTGATACACTCCCTTGCATCACATCGTGTACTACGCTTTGTACTACTTGGTAGATGACATGTTTTGATAGCTTTTAAAACTCAGTCAACACATCATATTCAATCTCACCCTTTTTTATTCAGTTTTATATTCCAAGCATACTCAACGCTTCCCATCGAAACACCAGGCTGCATGTTACATCTCCATGTCTTGTATCACTTCTTGTACCACTTTGCGATTCATGTATCACTTCTTGCACACCTCTGAGACAGGTACATAAACACTCCAAACACTTGCACCTTCAGCTTGATCCTCCTAACCACAAATCCATGATCTTCCCGATACAAGAATAGTCTTCAAGCGGGAACTCGCTCTGATACCAATTGAAAACTCAATTTGTGGCTAAATATATTTGTTTGACTATAAAGTAAACAACACATATAATTTTTTATCGAGGTTCAGTTTCCCTACACCTGCGTGACCTAGTCCAGAACGAATCCACTAAAACAAGATTGTAATTACAATTTCTGTGATATCAAGCACTACAATTCCTATCACTCTTTTCTAGATAGATAATTACCACCAAAAGATCTACAATTCTTATGGTGGGACGCCACACAAACATGTGTGCATCTCTCAAATATACTCTAGGCTCGTGAGTTTTCATAACACAGCCTGATGGTATTTATACTTAACATGTCGTGGCTAACCATAGCCAACCTTTACATCTTGATAACTTCATATTTTTCAGAAAATATCCTGTTTTCCTAAATTTTCTTCCAAGAATATGGAAACTTCTTCAAGGTGAAATATTCTCTCCAAGATTCTCTTCCAGCTCAGATACACCCCCTTGGCACGTCCTTATCAGCTCCAACTTCCATCCATCTCACATCTCTAGCACCACATCATCCACAATCATGATACACTCCCTTGCATCACATCGTGTACTACGCTTTGTAATACTTGGTAGATAAAATGTTTTGATAGCGTTTAAAACTCAGTCAACACAACATATTCAATCTCTCCCTTGACGATTCAGTTTTATATTTCAAACAAACTCAACGCTTCCCATCGAAACACCAATCTTCATGTTACATCTCCATGTCTTGTATCACTTCTTGTACCACTTTGCGTTTTTGTATCGCTTCTTGTACTACTCTGCGATAGGTACATAAACACTCTAAACACTTGCACCTTCAACTTGATCCTCCTAACCACAAATCCATGATCTTCCCGATACAAGAATAGTCTTCAAGCGGGAACCCGCTCTGATATCAATTGAAAACTCAATTTGTGGCAAAATATATATGTTTGAGTGCATAAAGTAAACAACACATAGAATTTTTTATCGAGGTTTGGTTTCCCTACACCCGCGTGACCTAGTCCAGAACGAATCCACTAGAACAAGATTGTAATTACAATTGTTGTGATATTAAGCACTACAATGCATATCACTCTTTTCTAGATAGATAACTACCACCAAAAGATCTACAATTTTTATGGTTGGACGCCACACACACATGTGTGCATCTCTCAAATATACTCTAGGCTCGTGAGTTTTCATAACGCAGCCTCTTGGTATTTATACTTAACATATCGTGGCTAACCCTAGCCAACCTTTACATTTTGATAACTTCATATTTTTCAGAAAATATCATATTTTCCTAAATCTTCTTCCAAGAATATGGAAACTTCTTCAAGGTAAATTATTCTCTCCAAAATTCTCTTACAGCTCAAATACACCTCTTGGCACGTCCTTATCAGCTCCAACTTCCATCCATCTCACATCTTTAGCTCCACATCATCCACAATCTTGATACACTCCCTTGTATCACATCGTGCTACGCTATGTACTACTTGGTAGATGAAGTGTTTTGATAGCTATTAAAACTCAGTCAACATAACTTATTCAATCTCTCCCTTGGTGATTGGGTTTTATAATCCAAGCATACTCAACACTTCACATCAAAACACTAGGCTTCATGTTACATCTCCTCGTCTTGTGTCACTTCTTGTACCACTTCGCGATTCTTGTATCACTTCTTGTACTACTCAGCTACAGGTACATAAACACTCCAAACACTTGCACCTTCAGCTTGATCCTCCTAACCACAAATCCATGATCTTCCCGATACAAGAATAGTCTTCAAGCGAGAACCCGCTCTAATATCCAATTGAAAACTCAATTTGTGGCTAAATTTATATATTTGAATGCATAAAGTAAACAACACACAACATTTTTTACTGAGGTTCAGTTTCCCTACACCCGCGTGACCTAGTCCAGAACAAATCCACTAGAACAAAATTGTAAGTACAATTGCTGTGATATCAAGCACTATAATGCCTATCACTCTTTTCTAGATAGATAATTACCACCAAAAGATCTACAATTCTTATGGTGGGACGCCACACAAACATGTGTGCATCTCTCAAATATACTTCCAGGCTCATGTATTTTCATAACATAGCCTCTTGGTATTTATACTTAACATGTCGTGGCTAACCCTAGCCAACTTTTACATCTTGATAACTTCATATTTTTCGGAAAATATCCTATTTTCCTAAATATTCTTCCAAGAATATGGAAACTTCTTCAAGGTAAAATATTCTCTCCAAGATTCTCTTAAGGCTCAGATACACCCCTTGGCACGTCCTTATCAGCTCCATCTTCCATCCATCTCACATCTTTAGCTCCACATCATCCACAATCTTGATACATTACCTTGTATCACATCGTGGACTATGCTTTGTACTACTTCATAGATGATATGTTTTGATAGCTTTTAAAACTCAGTAAACACAACATATTCAATCTCTCCCTTTATGATTGAGTTTTATATTCCAAGCATATTCAATGCTTCCCATCGAAGCATCAGGCTTCATGTTACATCTCCATGTCTTGTATCACTTCTTGTACCACTTCACTATTCTTGTATCACTTCTTGTACTACTCTGCGATAGGTACATAAACGCTCCAAACACTTGCACCTTCCGCTTGATCCTTCTAACAACAAATCCATGATCTTCCCGATACAAGAATAGTCTTCAAGCGGGAACCCGATCTGATATCAGTTGAAAACTCAATTTGTGGCTAAATATATATGTTTGAATGCATAAAGTAAACAACACATAGAATTTTTTATCGAGGTTCAGTTTCCCTACATCCTCGTGACCTAGTCCAGAACGAATCCACTAGAACAAGATTGTAATTACAATTAATGTGATATCAAGCAGTACAATGCCTATCACTCTTTTCTAGATAGATAAGTACCACCAAAAGATCTACAATTATTATGGTGGGACTCCACACACACATGTGTCCATCTCTCAATTATACTCTAGGCTCGTGAGTTTTCATAACGCAGCCTCTTGGTATTTATACTTAATATGTCGTGGCTAACCCTAGCCAACCTTGACATCTTGATAACTTTATATTTTTCAGAAAATATCATATTTTCCTAAATTTTCTTCCAAGAATATGGAAACTTCTTAAAGGTGAAATATTCTCTCCAAGATTCTCTTCCAGCTCAGATACACCCCTTGGCACGTCCTTATCAGCTCTAATTTCCATCCATCTCACATCTTTAGCTCCACATCATCCACAATCTTATACACTCCCTTGTATCACATCGTGTACTACGCTATGTACTACTTGGTAGATGAAATGTTTTGATAGCTTTTAAAACTCAGTCAACATAACTTTTTCAATCTCTCCCTTGATGATTAGGTTTTATATTCCAAGCATACTCAACACTTCACATCAAAACACTAGGCTTCATGTTACATCTCCACGTCTTGTGTCACTTCTTGTACCACTTCGCGATTCTTGTATCGCATCTTGTACTAGTCTGCGACAGGTACATAAACACTCCAAGCACTTGCACCTTCAGCTTGATCCTCCTAACCACAAATCCATGATCTTCCCGATACAAGAATAGTCTTCAAGCGGGAACCCACTCTGATACCAATTGAAAACTCAATTTGTGGCTAAATTTATATGTTTGAATGCATAAAGTAAACAACACATAGAATTTTTTATCGAGGTTCAGTTTCCCTACACCCGCGTGACCTAGTCCAGAACGAATCCACTAGAACAAGATTGTAATTACAATTGCTGTGATATCAAGCACTACAATGCCTATCACTCTTTTCTTGATAGATAATTACCACCAAAAGATCTACAATTCTTATGGTGGGACGCCACACACACATGTTTGCATCTCTCAAATATACTTTAGGCTCGTGAGTTTTCATAACACAGCCTCTTGGTATTTATATTTAACATGTTGTGGCTAACCCTAGCCAACCTTTATATCTTGATAACTTCATATTTTTCGGAAAATATCCTATTTTCCTAAATCTTCTTCCAAGAATATGGAAACTTCTTCAAGGTAAAATTTCTCTCCAAGATTCTCTTACAGCTAAGATACACCCCTTGGCACGTCCTTATCAGCTCCAACTTCCATCCATCTCATATCTTTAGCTCCACATCATCCACAATCTTGATACACTCCCTTGTATCACATCGTGTACTACGCTATGTACTACTTGGTAGATGAAATGTTTTGAAAACTTTTAAAACTCAGTCAACACAACATATTCAATCTCTCCCTTGATGATTGAGTTTTATAATCCAAGCATACTCAACACTTCACATCAAAACACTAGGCTTCATGTAATATCTCCACGCCTTGTATCATTTCTTGTACCACTTCGCGATTCTTGTATCGCTTCTTGTACTATTCTGCGACAGGTACATAAACACTCCAAACACTTGCACCTTCAGCTTGATCCTTCTAACCACAAATCCATGATCTTCCCGATACAAGAATAGTCTTCAAATGGGAAGATCTTATATCAAATGAAAACTCAATTTGTGGCTAAATATATATGTTTGAATGCATAGAGTAAACAACACATATAATTTTTTATCGAAGTTAAGTTTCCCTACATCCTCATGACCTTGTCCAGAACGAATCCACTAGAACAAGATTGTAATTACAATTGTTGTGATATCAAGCAGTACAATGCCTATCACTCTTTTCTAGATAGATAAATACCACAAAAAGATCTACAATTCTTATGGTGGGACTCCACACACACATGTGTGCATCTCTCAAATATACTCTAGGCTCGTGAGTTTTCATAACGTAGCCTCTTGGTATTTATACTTAACATGTCGTGGCTAACCCTATCCAACCTTTACATATTGATAACTTCATATTTTTTAGAAAATATCCTACTTTCCTTATCTTCTTCCAAAAATATGGAAACTTCTTCAAGGTGAAATATTCTCTCCAAGATTCTTTTCCAGCTCAGATACACCCCTTGACACGTCCTTATCAGCTCCAACTTCCATCCATCTCACATCTTTAGCTCCACATCATCCACAATCTTGATACTATCCCTTGTATCACATCGTGTACTACGCTATGTACTACTTGGTAGATGAAATGTTTTGATAACTTTTAAAACTCAGTCAACACAACATATTCAATCTCTCCCTTGATGATTGAGTTTTATAATCCAAGCATACTCAACACTTCACATCAAAACACTAGGCTTCATGTTATATCTCCACGTCTTGTATCATTTCTTGTACCACTTCGCGATTCTTGTATCGCTTCTTGTACTACTCTACGACTGGTACATAAATAGTCCAAACACTTGCACCTTCAGCTTGATCCTCCTAACCACAAATCCATGATCTTCCCGATACATTAATAGTCTTCAAGCGGCAACCCGCTCTGATAACAATTGAAAACTCAATTTGTGGCTAAATATATATATGTTTGAATGCATAAAGTAAACAACACATAGAAGTTTTTATCGAGCTTCAGTTTCCCTACATCCACGGGACCAAGTCAAGAACGAATCCACTAGAATAAGATTGTAATTACACTTTCTGTGATATCAAGCACTACAATGCCTATCACTCTTGTCTAGATAGATAAGTACCACCAAAAGATCTACAATTCTTATGGTGGGACACCACACACACGTGTGCATCTCTTAAATATACTCTAGGCTCGTGAGTTTTTATTACACAGCCTCTTGGTATTTTTACTTAACATGCCGTCGCTAACCCTAGCCAACCTTTACATCTTGATAACTTCATATTTTTCGGAAAATATACTATTTTCCTAAATCTTCTTCTAAGAATATGGAAACTTCTGTAAGGTGAAATATTCTCTCCAAGATTCTTTTCCAGCTCAGATACACCCCTTGGCACGTCCTTATAAGCTAACTTCCATCCATCTCACATCTTTAGCTCCACATCATCCACAATCTTGATACACTCCCTTGTATCACATAGTGTACTACGCTGTGTACTACTTGGTAGATGAAATGTTTTGATAGGTTTTAAAACTCAGTCAACACAATATATTCAATCTCTCCCTTGATGATTGAGTTTTATAAACCAAGCATACTCAACACTTCACATCAAAACACTAGGCTTCATGTTATATCTCCACGTCTTGTATCATTTCTTGTACCACTTTGCGATTCTTGTATCACTTCTTGTACTACTCTGCGTCAGGTACTGAAACTCTCCAAACACTTGCACCTTCAGCTTGATCCTTCTAACCACAAATCCATGAGCTTCCCGATACAAGAATAGTCTTCAAGCGGGAACCCGCTCTGATACTAATTGAAAACTCAATTTGTGGCTAGATATATATATACTTAACAGGTTGTGGCTAACCCTAGCCAACCTTTACATTTTGATAACTTCATGTTTTTAGGAAAATATCCTATTTTCCTAAATGTTCTTCTAATAATATGGAAACTTTTTCAAGATGAAATATTCCGTCCAAACATTTCTTCCAGCTCAGCTACACCCCTTAGCACGTCCTTATCAGCTCTAGCTTCCATCTAGTTTAGCTCCACATCATCCACAATCTTCATGCACTCCCTTGTGTCACATCGTGTACTACGCTTTCTACTACTTGGTAGATGACATCTTTTGATAACTTTTAAAACTCAGTCAACACAACATATTCAATCTCTCCCTTGATGATTGATTTTTATAATCCAAGCATACTCAACACTTCACATCAAAACACTAGGCTTCATGTTATATCTCCACGTCTTGTATCATTTCTAGTACCACTTCGCGATTCTTGTATCGCTTCTTGTACTACTCTGCGATTGGTACATAAATAGTCCAAACACTTGCACCTTCAGCTTGATCCTCCTAACCACAAACCATGATCTTCCCGATACAAGAATAGTCTTCATAGGGAACCCGCTCTGATAACAATTGAAAACTCAATTTGTGGCTAAATATATATATGTTTGAATGCATAAAGTAAACAACACAAAGAAGTTTTTATCGAGCTTCAGTTTCCCTACATCCACGGGACCAAGTCAAGAACGAATCCACTAGAATAAGATTGTAATTACACTTGCTGTGATATCAAGCACTACAATGCCTATCACTCTTGTCTAGATAGATAAGTACCACCAAAAGATCTACAATTCTTATGGTGGGACGCCACACACACGTGTGCATCTCTTAAATATACTCTAGGCTCATGAGTTTTCATTACACATCCTCTTGGTACTTATACTTAACATATCGTTGCTAACCCTAGCCAACCTTTACATCTTGATAACTTCATATTTTTCGGAAAATATCCTATTTTCCTAAATCTTCTTCCAAGAATATGGTAACTTCTTTAAGGTGAAATATTCTCTCCAAGATTCTTTTCCAGCTCAGATACACCCCTTGGCACGTCCTTATAAGCTAACTTACATCCATCTCACATCTTAAGCTCCACATCATCAACAATCTTGATACACTCCCTTGTATCACATAGTGTACTACGCTATGTACTACTTAGTAGATGAAATGTTTTGATAGCTTTTAAAACTCAGTCAACACAATATATTCAATCTCTCCCTTGATGATCGAGTTTTATAATCCAAGCATACTCAACACTTCACATCAAAACACTAGGCTTCATGTTATATCTCCACGTCTTGTATCATTTCTTGTACCACTTTGCGATTCTTGTATCACTTCTTGTACTACTCTGCGCCAGGTACAGAAACTCTCCAAACACTTGCACCTTCAGCTTGATCCTTCTAACCACAAGGCCATGATCTTCCCGATACAAGAATAGTCTTCAAGCGGGAACCCGCTCTGATACTAATTGAAAACTCAATTTGTGGCTAGATATATATTTGAGTGCATAAAGTAAATAACACATAAATTGTTTATCGAGCTTCGGTTTCCCTACATCCACAGGACCAAGTCCAGAATGAATCCAATATAACAAGATTGTAATTACAATTGTTGTGATGTCCAACACTACAATGCCTATTACTCTTTTCTAGATAGATAAGTAACACCAAAAGATTTACAATTCTTATAGTGGGACGACGCCAAACACACATGTGTGCATCTCTCAAATATAGCATAGGTTCAAAAGTTTTCATAACACAACTTTTTGGTATTTATACTTAACATGTCGTGGCTAACCCTAGCCAACCTTTACATTTTGATAACTTCATATTTTTTAGAAAATATCCTACTTTCCTTATCTTCTTCCAAAAATATGGAAACTTCTTCAAGGAGAAATATTCTCTCCAAGATTCTCTCCCAGCTCAGATACACCCCTTGGCACGTCCTTATCAGCTCCAACTTCCATCCATCTCACATCTTTAACCCCACATCATCCACAATCTTGATACACTCCCTTCTATCACATCGTGTACTACGCTATGTACTACTTGGTAGATGAAATGTTTTGATAGCTTTTAAAACTCAGTAATCACAACATATTCAATATCTCCTTTGATGATTGAGTTTTATAATCCAAGCATACTCAACGCTTCACATCAAAACACAAGGCTTCATGTTACATCTCCACGTCTTGTATCATTTCTTGTACCACTTGGCGATTCTTGCATCACTTCTTGTACTACTCTGCAACAAGTACATAAACACTCCAGCTTGATCCTTCTAACCACAAATCCATGATCTTTCCGATACAAGAATAGTCTTTAAGCGGGAAACCGATCTGATACCAGTTGAAAACTCAATTTGTGGCTAGAGATATATGTTTGAGTGCATAAAGTAAATAACACATAGAATTTTTTATCGAGGTTCATTATCCATACATCCCCGGTACCTAGTCCAAATCGAATCTTTTAGAACAAGATTGCAATTACAATTGCTGTGATATCCAGCACCACAATGCCTATCACTCTTTTCGAGAGAGATCAGTACCACCACAAGATCTACAATTCTTATGGTGGGACGACGCCACACACACATGTGTGCATCTCTCAAATATAACCTAGTCTCGTGGGTTTTCATAACACAGTCTCTTGTTATTTATACTTAACAGGTTGTGGCTAACCCTAGCCAACCTTTACATTTTGATAACTTCATGTTTTTAGGAAAATATCCTATTTTCCTAAATCTTCTTCTAATAATATGGAAACTTCTTCAAGGTGAAATATTCCGTCCAAACTTTTCTTCCATCTCAGCTACACCTCTTAGCACGTCCTTATCAGCTCTAGCTTCCATCTACTTTAGCTCCAGATCATCCACAATCTTGATGCACTCCCTTGTGTCACATCGTGTACTACGCTTTCTACTACTTGGTAGATGACATATTTTGATAACTTTTAAAACTCAGTCAACACAACATATTCAATCTCTCCCTTGATGATTGATTTTTATAATCCAAGCATACTCAACACTTCACATCAAAACACTAGGCTTCATGTTATATCTCCACGTCTTGTATCATTTCTATTACCACTTCGCGATTCTTGTATCGCTTCTTGTACTACTCTGCGACTGGTACATAAATAGTCCAAACACTTGCACCTTCAGCTTGATCCTCCTAACCACAAACCATGATCTTCCCGATACAAGAATAGTCTTCATAGGGAACCCGCTCTGATAACAATTGAAAACTCAATTTGTGGCTAAATATATATATGTTTGAATGCATAAAGTAAACAACACAAAGAAGTTTTTATCGAGCTTCGGTTTCCCTACATCCACGGGACCAAGTCAAGAACGAATCCACTAGAATAAGATTGTAATTACACTTGCTGTGATATCAAGCACTACAATGCCTATCACTCTTGTCTAGATAGATAAGTACCACCAAAAGATCTACAATTATTATGGTGGGACGCCACACACACGTGTGCATCTCTTAAATATACTCTAGGCTCATGAGTTTTCATTACACATCCTCTTGGTACTTATACTTAACATATCGTTGCTAACCCTAGCCAACCTTTACATCTTGATAACTTCATATTTTTCGGAAAATATCCTATTTTCCTAAATCTTCTTCCAAGAATATGGTAACTTCTTTAAGGTAAAATATTCTCTCCAAGATTCTTTTCCAGCTCAGATACACCCCTTGGCACGTCCTTATAAGCTAACTTCCATCCATCTCACATCTTAAGCTCCACATCATCCACAATCTTGATACACTCCCTTGTATCACATAGGGAACCCGCTCTGATACTAATTGAAAACTCAATTTGTGGCTAGATATATATATATATATATATATATATATATATATATTTGAGTGCATAAACTAAATAACACATAAATTGTTTATCGAGCTTCGGTTTCCCTACATCCACAGGACCAAGTCCAGAATGAATCTAGTATAACAAGATTGCAATTACAATTGTTGTGATGTCCAGCACTACAATGCATATAACTCTTTTCTAGATAGATAAGTAACACCAAAAGATTTACAGTTCTTATGGTGGGACGACGCCAAACACACATGTGTGCATCTCTCAAATATAGCATAGGTTCAAAAGTTTTCATAACACAGTTTTTTGGTATTTATACTTAACATGTCGTGGCTAACCCTAGCCAACCTTTACATTTTGATAACTTCATATTTTTTAGAAAATATCCTACTTTCCTTATCTTCTTCCAAAAATATGGAAACTTCTTCAAGGAGAAATATTCTCTCCAAGATTCTCTTCCAGCTCAGATACACCCCTTGGCACGTCCTTATCAGCTCCAACTTCCATCCATCTCACATCTTTAACCCCACATCATCCACAATCTTGATACTCTCCCTTCTATCACACCGTGTACTACGCTATGTACTACTTGGTAGATGAAATGTTTTGATAGCTTTTAAAACTCAATAAACACAACATATTCAATCTCTCCTTTGATGATTGAGTTTTATAATCCAAGCATACTCAACGCTTCACATCAAAACACAAGGCTTCATGTTACATCTCCACGTCTTGTATCATTTCTTGTACCACTTGGCGATTCTTGCATCACTTCTTGTACTACTCTGCGACAAGTACATAAACACTCCAGCTTGATCCTTCTAACCACAAATCCATTATCTTTTCGATACAAGAATAGTCTTTAAGCGGGAACCCGATCTGATACCAGTTGAAAACTCAATTTGTGGCTAGAGATATATGTTTGAGTGCATAAAGTAAATAACACATAGAATTTTTTATCGAGGTTCATTATCCATACATCCCCGGTACCTAGTCCAAATCAAATATTTTAGAACAAGATTGCAATTACAATTGTTGTGATATCCAGCACCACAATGCCTATCACTCTTTTCGAGAGAGATCAGTACCACCACAAGATCTACAATTCTTATGGTGGGACGACGCCACACACACATGTGTGCATCTCTCAAATATAACCTAGTCTCGTGGGTTTTCATAACACAGTCTCTTGTTATTTATACTTAACAGGTTGTGGCTAACCCTAGCCAAACTTTACATTTTGATAACTTCATGTTTTTAGGAAAATATCCTATTTTCCTAAATCTTCTTCTAATAATATGGAAACTTCTTCAAGGTGAAATATTCCGTCCAAACTTTTCTTCCATCTCAGCTACACCTCTTAGCACGTCCTTATCAGCTCTAGCTTCCATCTACTTTAGCTCCACATCATCCACAATCTTGATGCACTCCCTTGTGTCACATCGTGTACTACGCTTTCTACTACTTGGTAGATGACATATTTTGATAACTTTTAAAACTCAGTCAACACAACATATTCAATCTCTCCCTTGATGATTGAGTTTTATAATCCAAGCATACTCAACACTTCACATCAAAACACTAGGCTTCATGTTATATCTCCATGTCTTATATCATTTCTAGTACCACTTCGCGATTCTTGTATCGCTTCTTGTACTACTCTGCGACTGGTACATAAATAGTTCAAACACTTGCACCTTCAGCTTGATCCTCCTAACCACAAACCATGATCTTCCCAATACAAGAATAGTCTTCATAGGGAACCCGCTCTGATAACAATTGAAAACTCAATTTGGGGCTAAATATATATATGTTTGAATGCATAAAGTAAACAACAGATAGAAGTTTTATCGAGCTTCAGTTTCCCTACATCCACGGGACCAAGTCAAGAACGAATCCACTAGAATAAGATTGAAATTACACTTGCTGTGATATCAAGCACTACAATGCCTATCACTCTTGTCTAGATAGATAAGTACCACCAAAAGATCGACAATTCTTATGGTGGGACGCCACACACACGTGTGCATCTCTTAAATATACTCTAGGCTCGTGAGTTTTCATTACACAGCCTCTTGGTATTTATACTTAACATGTCGTTGCTAAATCTTCTTCCAAGAATATGAAAACTTCTCTAAGGTGAAATATTCTCTCCAAGATTCTTTTCCAGCTCAGATACACCCCTTGGCACATCCTTATAAGCTAACTTCCATCCATCTAACATCTTTAGCTCCACATCATCCACAATCTTGATACACTCCCTTGTATCACATAGTGTACTACGCTATGTACTACTTGGTAGATGAAATGTTTTGATAGCTTTTAAAACTCAGTCAACACAATATATTCAATTTCTCCCTTGATGATTGAGTTTTATAATCCAAGCATACTCAACACTTCACATCAAAACACTAGGCTTCATGTTATATCTCCACGTCTTGTATGATTTCTTGTACCACTTTACGATTCTTGTATCACTTCTTGTACTACTCTGCGCCAGGTACAGAAACTCTCCAAACACTTGCACCTTCAGCTTGATCCTTCTAACCACATATCCATGATCTTCCCGATACAAGAATAGTCTTCAAGCGGGAACCCGCTCTGATACTAATTGAAAACTCAATTTGTGGCTAGATATATATATTTGAGTGCATAAAGTAAAGAATACATAAATTGTTTATCGAGCTTCGGTTTCCCTACATCCACGGGACCAAGTCCAGAACGAATCCAATATAACAAGATTGCAATTAAAATTGTTGTGATGTCCAGCACTACAATGCTTATTACTCTTTTCTAGATAGATAAGTAACACCAAAAGATTTACAATTCTTATGGTGGGACGACGCCACACACACATGTGTGCATCTCTCAAATATAGCATAGGTTCAAAAGTTTTCATAACACAGCTTTTTGGTATTTATACTTAACATGTCGTGGCTAACCCTAGCCAACCTTTACATTTTGATAACTTCATATTTTTTAGAAAATACTTATCTTCTTCCAGAAATATGGAAACTTCTTCAAGGAAAATATTCTCTCCAAGATTCTCTTCCAGCTCAGATACACCCCTTGGCACGTCCTTATCAGCTCCAACTTCCATCCATCTCACATCTTTAGCCCCACATCATCCACAATCTTGATACACTCCCTTCTATCACATCGTGTACTACGCTATGTACTACTTGGTAGATAAAATGTTTTGATAGCTTTTAAAACTCAGTAAACACAACATATTCAATCTCTCCTTTGATGATTGAGTTTTATAATCCAAGCATACTCAACGCTTCACATCAAAACACAAGGCTTCATGTTACATCTCCACGTCTTGTATGATTCTTGTACCACTTGGCGATTCTTGCATCACTTCTTGTACTACTCTGCGACAAGTACATAAACACTCCAGCTTGATCCTTTTAACCACAAATCCATGATCTTTCCGATACAAGAATAGTCTTTAAGCGGGAACCCGCTCTGATACCAGTTGAAAACTTAATTTGTGGCTAGAGATATATGTTTGAGTGCATAAAGTAAATAACACATAGAATTTTTATCGAGGTTCATTATCCATACATCCCCGGTACCTAGTCCAAATCGAATCTTTTAGAACAAGATTGCAATTACAATTGCTGTGATATCCAGCACTACAATGCCTAATACTATTTTCTAGAGAGATCAGTACCACCACAAGATCTACAATTCTTATGGTGGGACGACGCCACACACACATGTGTGCATCTCTCAAATATAACCTAGTCTCGTGAGTTTTCATAACACAGCCTCTTGGAATTTATACTTAACAGGTTGTTACTAACCCTAGCCAACCTTTACATTTTGATAACTTCATGTTTTTAGGAAAATATCCTATTTTCCTAAATCTTCTTCTAATAATATGGAAACTTCTTCAAGGTGAAATATTCCGTCCAAACTTTTCTTCCAGCTCAGCTACACCCCTTAGCACGTCCTTATCATCTCTAGCTTCCATCTACTTTAGCTCCACATCATCCACAATCTTGATGCACTCCCTTGTGTCACATCGTGTATTACGCTTTGTACTACTTGGTAGATGACATCTTTTGATAGCTTTTAAAACTCAGTCAACACAACATATTCAATCTCTCCCTTGATGATTGAGTTTTATTATCCAAGCATACTCAACGCTTTACATCGAAACACTAGGCTTCATGTTACATCTCCATGTTTTGTATCACTTCTTCACAACAAGAAACAGCCTTTTGCAACTGGAACTTGCGACTATACTTGTAGTCGTAACATTTGGTGACTATTAGAGGACAATATTGCTACTATTTTGTGGCTACAAATATATGGACGTGTATTAGTCGCTAATATACGACCAAAAATGATTGTCGCCAATTTAGTCGCCAATCTACAACTTATTAACGACCATTGTTAAGACCAGAAACAACAATCGCATGATAGTCGGTAATATGGCGACTATTTTGCGTCTGATGTGAAGAGTCATAGAAAAATTGCAAATTGGTCACTATATGGTTGACTAATTTGATATTTCGTGTATAAAAGTAATAAAGACGTTTATTTGTCGCTATTGTTACAACTAATATGCAACTAATTATTCGTATTGGAAAGTATCAAGTATGGGTCGTATCATATAGTATGATTTAGGAATAATAATATAATATAGTTTGGTTATATTTTACATGTTTGTGGTAGGTGTAACAGTTTCATGCGACATGCATGTATGACTATTAAATATTAATGGTAGTGGCCAATTATGTCTACATATCGAAATTCAGCCCTATCTTCGTTTTCGTTTGTAGAAACACAAAGAATTTGGAAATCTAGTTACATGGCGGGAGGATACAATAATTATAGCAACCATCGGAAGTAGATGTATAATAGGTTCGATGATGCCACAAACAATTTCTCGACAGCCTTCACAACGGGGGTGGCACAATTTATGGAACTTGCCAAAAACCAGCCTTTAACGCTGAGCAATGACGATAAGTTTCTCTGCCCTTGTCGTTTATGCAAGAACGAAAAACCGGAAACCACAGAACAAGGAATTTGGAGTCATCTGTTTAGTCGAGGATTTATGCATGATTATTATGTTTGGTATAAGCATGAAGAAGAAATCGGTTTGGGTTTATGAACGAGTTATGTTGATCCGAATGATCAGGATAATGTAGTAGAAGATAGGTATGTTGATATGGTGAATGATGCATTTCGTGGTTACGCGAGTAATAGTGAAGAACCTATACTTAATCATTCAAAAAAGTTTTATGACCAGTTAGAAGGAACCAACAATCATTTATATGATGTTTATCATGAAGGTCACTCCCAGTTATCCTTGGCTGCTCGGGTCCTGCATAACAAGGCAGAACATAATATGAGTGAAAGATTAGTGGATTCGATATGTGAAATGATGACAGAGTATTTACCAGAAAGAAACCAGGCAATAGGTTCACATTACGAGACAGAGAAACTGATGTGCAATTTAGGCCTCCCCTATCATACAATTGATGTTGGCATGAACAATTGTATGATCTTTTGGAAAGAAGACCAAAAGGAAGATAAGTGTCGGTTTTGTGCTAAACCAAGATGGAGGCCGAACAAGAGACAAAGGAGAACCAAAGTACCCTACAGTCGTATGTGGTATCTACCAATTGCTGAGAGACTGAAGAGAATGTATCAAAGCGAGAAGACTGCAGTGGCAATGAGATGGCATGCCGAGCACCAAACGAAGGAGGGAGAAATGTACATCCGTATGATGCGGCGGAGTGGAAATCATTTTAAGCTCAACATCCTCCGTTTTCCCAAGAACCCCGTAACGTTTATCTTGGATTGTGTACAGATGGGTTCAATCCGTTTGGCATGTCTCGTAATCATTCGTTGTGGCCCGTGATCTTGACTCCATATAATTTACCCCCTGATATGTGCATGAATACATAATACTTGTTTCTTACAATTCTGAATTCTGGGCCAAATCATCCGCGCGCTAGTCTCGATATCTTCCCCCAACCTCTTGAGGAGTTAAAAGAATTGTGGTATTCTGGAGTCGATGCTGACGATGTTTTAATGAATGAAAACTTTAAACTAAAAGCAGTGCTGCTGTGGACGATAAGCGACTTCCCGGCATATGGGATGTTATCAGAATGGACGACCCATGGTGGATTGTCTTGTACTATTTGCATGGAAGATACAAAATCTTTTTATCTGCCTAAGGGAAGGAAGACGTGTTGGTTTGATTGCCACATAAGATTTCTTCCATTTGGTCATCCATTGAGGAATAATAAAAAGACTTCTTGAAGGGAAAAGACGCCTCGAAAGAGCATCCACCTGATGCTTTGAGTGGTGAGCAAGTTTATAGCGAGCGATTGCAAGGTGTAAATCCACCGAAAACAAAGGACGTCGGCGGAAACGGTCACGAAAAGAAGGAGCCTGGCTATGGGAAGTGGTATAACTGGCACAAGGAAAGCATATTCGGGGAGCTTCCGTACGGGAGGGACCTCACTCTCCGACATAATCTTGATTTGATGCATGTAGAGAAGAATTCTTTTGACAACGTCATGAATATTCTTTGGAGTTTGAAGAGTAAATCCAAAGACACCATCATGTCAAGAATTGATATAGAACGATTATGTTCTCGGCCACACCTACATATTGATGGTGAGGGTAAAGCTCATTTCCCCGCGTACAGATTTGACAAATGATGCCAGAACAAAATTACTAGAATGTGTAAAACATGCAGTCAAATTCCCAGATGTCTATGCGGCCGACTTAGCTAGTTGTGCTGATATGGATAACGATAAGTTTTCAGGGATGAAGAGTCATGACTGCCACGTTTTTATAGAGCGACTACTTCCATTTATCTTTGCCGAACTTTTAGACCGGAATGTCCACCTTACGTTAGCAGGTTCTATTTAACTTTACTTAATATTTGATAATTAAATAAGAGTATAGTATTTTATATTTACCAACAGTTTCAAAAAATATATATATTGTAGGGGTTGGGAGTTTTTTCCTTGACTTATGCTCGAGAACATTACAAAAAGTGGTCTTCAAATTCTCAAAGAAAACATACTTTTAATCATATGCAACTTGAAAAAGATTTTTCACTATTATTTTTCGACGTGATGGAGCACTTATCTATACATCTCCCTACGAAGCTGAATTAGGAGGTCCGGTGCAATATAGGTGGATGTACCCTTTTGAAAGATATTTCAAAAAGTTGAAAGGGAAAGCAAAGAACAAAAAATATGCGGCATGATCCATTATTCAATCATATATCAATGAGGAGGTAGTTTATTTCTCAGAGCACTACTACGCAGAAAATATAAAAATGAAATCAAGGTAAACGCGCTATCACATGTTCACTTTCCATTTGTAAGACACACACATGGTATCTATTAATTAATTATAAATTTTCTTAAACCAATTAATTTGGTCAGGTTAAGCAGATTTACTGAAGGTGAAATCCCTGTATATCATGCCGACGTTCCTGATATAGTTACTCAAGTAGGTCGTCCAAGTGGAAGAATGCAAGAAATATGGCTTTCAGAGAAAGACTATAGATGCGCACATGTTTATGTTCTGCGAAACTGTGGATATTTTGAGCCACTAGAGAGGTATATATAGATAAGTTAGCATGTCTTATCTTTCGGTTTAATATATTCCACTATACTATGATTTCTCATATAAGTTTTGGTTGAAATTAAAGTATGTTCGAAGATTATCTGTCCACAAAATATCCAGAACTCTCCGAAGAAGAAGCCTCCGCAAAAAGACGCCAAGAATATCGAATCTGGGTGGAAGATTATGTATGTGTAAAATTCTTTTGTACCTATATATTTATATGAATTTATCTTTGCCAAACTCTATATTTGATATTTTATTTCTATATACTGCATGTTACGTATTGGAAAAACACATATGCTTTTCCTCCTTGGGTACGAGAGATAGTGCATGGACCCGTGCATAAGACTAAAACCTGGCCCATCTATTTTACAAGAGGATTTTGGTTTCATACGGAGAATCACGGCGTGGGACGGTAGACATGTAACTATTGTGTACGTATTAAAGGAGAGAATTATGCTGATGCATCTGATGCGGCTGATTTTCACGGGATTTTAACTGATATCATACATCTCATGTTTGAGAGAATTGTGAATTTGAGAATCACACTTTTTAAATGTAACTTGGACGACCCTATGATCGGTAGATCCACTCGGAGGAGTAATGCTGGTGTTGTAGATGTTCTTTCATCAAGAAGATACAATAAAGACGAACCATTTGTTCTAGGTACGTTAGTTCCATACCTGTAAATCCTAATGCCTTTAAATATATGTATGTATATAACTTGATTCATTACATACAAATTGCACGGCCTCACAAGCGGATCAAGTTTGTTATATCCCGTATCCATACACGAAGAAACCAAAGTGAGAGTGGCTAAATGTTGTTCAAGTCGACCTGAGGTGAAATATTTTCAGGAGATTATGGTGACATGGAACCGATTCTTTTGCAACAAGAAAATGATGATCCTGTGATGATGACTAGAATCGAAGATCTTGTAATTTAGAACTTAGTACAAGGAGGAAACCCAATAGATCTTGATTACGAGGTCGGGGATGCAGAACCAGAAGATAAATTCCGTTGTAATTTATCCTCATCTGATAATGTGGATGAAGATGACGATGAAAACAGGATGAAGAGCCTTTGTAATATGCCTATTGACTTTGTTGAGGTTATGATGGTCAATATCTTTCTTTTGGTTTATGATAATTTACCAAAATATCTTGGTTTAGGCGCGATAAATTTTTTTGTTTTTGCGGGTCGTATTAGATTAATATTTTATTTTCACTAGAATGGTTATTAGATTAATATTACTCCCAATTTGTCGGTCCCACTATATTCCACTAAAAATTATAAAAATATCAAATGGAATGATAATAAAGGAATTGAGTGTTACAAGTACTATTGTTACAAGTACACACGAATTATAAATCGTAGTATTTATCCTCAAAAACTGATATTATAAGTCGAACTAAGAAAAATAAATAGAGCTAAACTAATTTCTTAAATGACAAGTTCTTCCAAAGCCAAAGCTTGAGCTGTGATATCGTTTTTTCCGCCAGAAACCGAACCGCTATCTCGACTGGCGATTGATTTATCTTCTCCCAGCAAGGCCGTCGATGAGATAAAAACTGTTATGAAATCAATACCTGAACCAATGTTCTCCTTAATATAAAGGTACCCAAAGGAATCGATCTCAAACAATCACCGCCGAGTTGCCTTTTCTGAAAGACAATTTTGTCGTTTTACCTCGCAAAACTCGTAGGTCACTTTATCTTGAGGAGAATATTGGTTCCGGTGTTGTTCATGCATGACTCCGCAGGTCAACGTAGAACCGAACACAAGAAAACAGAAGAACATGTCATCATATTTAAGAAAGAACTTAAGATAAGAGATAGAAAATGAAGTGAGGCTTTGTTAGAAGCAAAGGAGAGGGAAGAAGTGAGGATGGGGAAGAATGATGAAAAGAGAGGCTATATACTCCCTATGTTTCACAAAGTGTGTCATTCTAGAATTTTTCACACAAATTAAGAAAACCATTAAAATATCTATCTTACCCCTTATTAATACACTTAAAAAAATCTTTCTAATAAATACATTAAATCAATAAGGTTAAAACTGGATTTTTATTCAAAACTTTGCATTGAAAAAATAAAATGACACTCTTTGTGAAACAAAATTTTAATGGTAGAATGACGCTCTTTCTGAAACGGAGGGAGTATATTTTTAGGGGAAGCAAGGACGGTTATCGAACCAATCCTGATTTAAAGCGATACGACATTCTAGTCACGTTGAGCACATTCATTGGTGGAAGAAGAGGCATCTTAAATGTCACCGAAAAATTACCAAAAATAAGTCCAAATTTTTTACTATTGTTTATCTACGGCTGTTAATTTTTCCCTTTTTCAGAAAATGCAATAATTATTACTTGTATATGTATTTAATTACTCCCTCAGTCTAATAATAATCATTTCTGTAAGTCAAAATTTTCATTTCCAGTTGTATTAGTATTCGTTCTCATTATTAGGATTACAATTAGTGGTCGATTTATTAATCTTTGCAAAGAAAGTTATTGACTTGAAGTTAAAGTTACGTAACCTTTCTATAATATAACGATAAATTTGTAAGATGATAATAATATTCACCTAGAATAATGGGAACACGATTTGTATTTACACCAAAAAATTCTTTAAACTTAGTTTAGTATTAGACAGAGGGATTATTAGATAGAGGGAATATTGTTTACAAACAGGATTATCAACCACCTAGTAGTATTATATATACGGTTATGTTCCAATCATATTTTAGATACGTTTTCTGAAATATGTTACTATATATTAATCACTTCTTACTAAAATATGGCTATCAATTACTGTTATTAAATAGAAATATTAAACATGAAAGCATAATTAATAAGGTTTAATAAGCATTTTAAAACCGAAAGCATAATAAAACGTTAAAGTTTTCAAGTAACAGACACTAAATTATGAATAAGATTTAGATAGGGACAACATCACTGCTTCCGGCAACATCAGTGTTAGCGGCCTCTAGCTGGAACCTTAGATCTTGAACCTCCTAAAGTCGCGGATTGAACCTGTAGTTCGATAAGCCTTTCACGATCTCAACCCATGTCTCATCAGGTTCACCTATATAAAACAAGAACTTAAGCGAACTATCCTAAATTATTGTATATAAACTAATGAAAATGTTAAAACAGTTACTTTCAGTTCGAACACTCCTCCACATTTTAAGGGCCACGATCTTTTTTGTACCCTTAGTCTTTAAGTATTTAGGCCATAATTCAACCACGTATTTGCCATAAGCCACACACTTTAACTTTTCATCCTATTACGAATAAGAGAAGCAAATCAGAACTATCCTGATCAATTGTTCTTATTATCGAGCAGTTTACACTTTAAACAATTGTTTTGTCATGGTGTTTACTGCTACATTACCAAAAACATGCACTTACTGGGCGTCTCTGAGGTGGCACATTTTCCTTGTCCTTGCATGGTTAAGAGAATCGACTTCAAGGGGGAAGAACATCGAGACAACGCACATGGTGTCTAGTCAAGATATTGTTGTTATTTAGAGTTTCACCATTAGAAAAGATCGAAACTTTTTTGCTACGAATGTAAATATCGTTATAAAAATGTAAGATCCGGCATGGCAAATTTGCTGAGCGTTAGGTCAAACCTAAGAAATTGGTTCAATGGCAAAAAAAACTAAAAACATTGAAATGATGGAAACTTTCGATAGTTTTTACCTATAAGATCGTCTTTGTCTGTTTTTATGTCACGGATATGGAGGAAACTAAAAATTCCATGTAGTGCATGGTGTCCAAAGGCTCGATAAGTTCAATCTCAGTGTCTGATACGATCAGAGTTTTAATCCCTAGATCTACACTGCAAGTGCACAGACGTGAACTAGTAGTATATAGGGTATCAAAATCCACAGAGACTCTAGACCTTACGATAGATTGTAGAATTGTCAAATTAAGCTAGGTGAATTAATGAGAAACTAAATAGCAAAGCAGAAAGTAAATCAATAGCATAAGTGGTTTTGTAAGCAAGTACTAAAAGCGTCAAGTCTAGGGAGTTCTCAGGAAATCAGACAAGTAAATTAACTATCAGTCAGGATCAAATTAAGTTCGGTTCTAGAACTCAAACACAGATGTAGAATTAACCAACTTTCGTTGCGAGAATTCTCTAAGTCTAATAGCATAAACCCAAATTTCTTTGCAATTCCTAATAGATTAAACCAGCTTTAAGTGCAAGTTCGATTTGTTAACAATTCAATTAAACCAAATTTCTTTTCGGATAATTCAATTGCTCAACCTAAATAGTTCAGATTCTAAATTACACTTTCGTGTCAATTTAATAACCTAAAGTCTAGATTCTAAGTGATCAGGTTAGAAACTACTATTAAGCACAATTCAAGTTGAAGAACAAATATGTTATGAATCCTAAACTGATAAATTAATCTAACAAGTCATGAAAACCTTTAAGAGAATCCCTAAACCTAACTATGAATCTACTTAGACATGATCAATGAAACACAAATCAATGAAATGAATAAATTGCATAAATAGAGAGTAAAGAATAAAAGGGGTTCGAAATCTTCTCCAAAAGCAGGAAGCAGTACAGGTTCAGATCAGCCCCAAAAGCTCTAAAATATTTATGCTCAAAGTATGAAAGCGTAAGTTAGCGTATCTCAGCGTAGCCTAAACAATGGCTCAAAAACCCTAATATAATGATCTAATCACGGATGGGGCTTCTTTGTAATTATGAGAAAATTCTGGGTGCAATTTCCAAATCTTTCATTAAACCGCCGAGAATAGTCTGACTCGCATGTGTGTCGATCGATGCACGAGATGTGTCGATCGATGCACGAGATGTGTCGATCGATGCAGATCTCTGTTTTGGATAGTGAACTCTTCCTCTCGGGTAAATGCTCCAAAATGCTCCAGAATGTGCCATAATGTCCAATTCCGCTCCAAACGTACCTAGACCTGTAAACATACCTAAAAGACTCCAAAACATAATAAAAGACTCGATAAATAAGACATATACCATGGTTAAAAACCCTAAAATCCATGGTATATCAACTCCCCCACACTTAGTCTTTGCTTGCCCTCAAGCAAAACAGAGAACTATAATATGGTGAAGAGGTTTGAAAACTTTCAGAAACTCTTTTCATCTTAGAAGCAGCAACACTCAGATTCCCCTTAGTAAGCCACATGAAAAATTCACTTGCAAGTCATCAAGACCAACATATACTTCCCCCACACTTAGCAACTGTCCTGAGTAAACTCCACAATCAACCCAAAGCATTCAAATTCACCCTACTGACTTCTATAAGCATTTAAGTGCGGTCTCACCTAAGGATTATTGATCAAAGGGCACATGGATTCTTACTCTGTTAGCTCTAGACCACCATACTATCTTTTTCTGGTTCTTTTCTTCTCTTTTCCCTTCCTTAGCAACTGATTTTTCCCTATTGGGTATCATTTTTTTTTTTTATCAGTGCTCTTCCCGTTATGGATCCACAGGTGGTAATAGGGGTCTCTACCACTCCCGCGACCACTTCGGAGATACTAGCTCA
This sequence comes from Orychophragmus violaceus, assembly GCA_030180135.1. NCBI lineage: Eukaryota > Viridiplantae > Streptophyta > Magnoliopsida > Brassicales > Brassicaceae > Orychophragmus > Orychophragmus violaceus. Next base: position 28,227,388 of record CM058235.1, read on the forward strand.
TCTTCAGTTTATTATTCTCTTTTTTTTTTACTTTAAGGAAGGGGAGAAGGGAACCTTACTTGGACAGGTTTACAAGCTGTGTCAGAACTAACAGAGGAATCCGACTCAAGGTATACCAAGCCCTTAGGTGAGAAAATTAAGTCAAAATTAGGGGTGAAGTCAGTAAAGGATTCTCTGAATACCTTAATTGATGTGGGTGTCCTCAGTAGGCTGATCTGCATTGGGTTTTCTAATAGTCATAGATTGATCTTGCAAGCTCAAAAATTCATTGTTTCCTACTTAAACTGTTTTGACTCGATAAAACCAATTTGGACTGACTCTAAGAAAACAAAAGCATGCGTCAGTAGCTACCTCCCCCACGCTTGAAACACACTGTCCTCAGTGATGTCAAGCTTAGGGTCGGTAAAAGAAAGAAAATGTTAAAGGATGTGTTAGATTCTGTCGATTTTTACCTGTCTCGCACCTGCATCGATCGTTACGCATGAATGCGACGATCGTTGCAGGGCGATTGCGATTATGAGTCGATCGTTGCACAGGTCCGCAACGATCGCTGCAATGCGATTTTCGTGTTGAATCGATCGAAACACAGGATCGTGTCGATCGTTGCATTGCGATTTCGTCAGATCAGTTAGCAGTCAGTAGTTAGTCCGTGAGAAAAATCTCAAAACTCAAAGCTGAAAGCTGAAAACATCGCAAACAAGCAAAATCAAAGCAAGAAATGGTCTAAAAGCAAGCACATCATCCCAAACATAAGTAGCAACAAGAAAAATCAAAAGAAAAATGAAAAAGAAAAACAGAACCGATAGTCTGAAAATGGGACTCTGATCTCACTCGCTCTCATCATCATTCCCATCCAAGGGATCAGTACTGCCCGAAGTAACGGGAGTCGGAGAACGCCGTCGCTGTCGACGACGACGAACATGAATGGGCTGATGAATATGTGGTTGTCTCCTGCAAGTGCAACCACACATGAAATCCCAAATGCTTCGTAGTATACCATCCTGACGCTCTCTCCACTCACCCTCAGACATCTCACTCACTGGTACCGAAGGAGCTGGGTAAGGACCAATGTCAAATGTAGCAGCAGTAGGCTCGAGCGCAGGCGCAGAGGAAGACGAAGGCCGTGTAGAAGGCTCTCCCAGTTGATGGGCCATCGTAGGTACACTGCGCTGATCGTTCGTAGGAGGCTGGAAACTCAAAGCAGCCAATGTATCAATCCTGATCAGATCAGCAGCAGGAAGATCTACACCACGCTTTCTAGCGTATGTGTCATAGTAAACCCATATGCGTCTCTCCTTCAGCCAAGTAGCACTCTGTAGGTGGGTCAAATCCATGAATACCTCCTTGTCATCATGCTCCATACCCTGCAAAGGGATCCTACAGTGCTGAAAGATAGGAGTAAGCAAACTCCCTACTGTCTCAGTGCTCTTCCCATCTAATGCCTTCTTCGTCAATGAGCATAAGTGATGAGCAAACACAACTCCTAAGTTAAGACCTCTGGTAGGATCTCTCAAATCAGAATCAGCAAACAGCTCTCTCAGCCCAATGAAAAGTACCTCCAGCTCATTCTTACGCATCTTGTTCGCTTCAGCTTTGCACAAGAGAGTGTATCCCAGGATGCGTATGACATATCGCAGCACCGTATGCCTTACTTGAATCTGATTCGTGGTCCTCGAGTCATATGGTCCATTACCAAAATGGTCCCAAAAATTCTGCGCTTCCTGTCTATCCCACTCAAGAGCTATATCGCAATGTGTGGGCTCCACACTAAATCCATAAATACGGCAGATATCAAGAAATGAAATCCGATACCTGGCTCCCAGACACCTGAAAGTAAAGATACCCCCAGAAGCTCTCCGGCACTCCGGATCAGGATAGTAGACTCTGCAAGTGGCCAGCAACTGTCTAACTAGATCGGGGTAAAGTGGATAGTACTGCATAGGCATCGTCCCCAAACCCATGGCCTTAACCAATGTATGCACCTGCCTATCAATGCCCAGGATCTTGCAGGTCCGATAATCAGCAAATTTGGTTGGCTGGACGTCCATATCCAACCAACTGTTGTAGAGCAACGTATCATAGTCATCCCAGTGCTCTGATATCGGCCTGTTAATGAAATCTGCATCCTTAGCTACATCCTTAGGCGCTTTGCTCCAATCTTTATCTGTCGGAATCTCGGCTCCTTCTTCCTTAGGCCAAGGCCATTGTATGGCATCACAGTCTCGCTGATACGGCTCAGGCAATGGCGAGTCTTGTGTAAACCACTCGTCTGGTATAGGAATCTGATCCGCAGCAGCCGGAGTAGATCTCCCGCGTTTATGAGGCTGTCCGCGGGGAGGCATCTGCAATCAAAGAAACAAGGCCCTGTTAGTCACGCAGAAGCCGTTGTGAAATCGCAGTGCAACGACCGTTGCTCAGACGCATCGATCGTTGCAAGGCGAATTCACAGATGCCATATAATTCCTCATCAATCCCACAATCACATAAGCAGTATAATTTCATCATCAATCAACCTAAATCAAGCCAATATCAGCACGGTATTACCATTCTAAAGCCAAAACTTCTAATTTCAAAAGCCTAAAATCGAATCCGAAAATGATGATTTTGATAGACCTTACCTCGGAATTGCTTTTAATAGGCTATAGAAATAGATAGAGCGTGTAAAATCAAGAAGAATAACGCTTTGAATCAACGAAAATAATGAAGAATTGAGTGATTTAGGTGAGAGGCGATTCGGGTGTACGGACAGTCGAAATGGGGAAGAAGAAAAGGGAGAAAAGGTTAAAGGCACTTACCTGTTTCGTGACTGTAACGACCGTTGCATAAAAGCAACGATCGTTTCCGTTGAACCGATCCGATTCCGGTTTAGCGCACGTGTACCTTTAATTTGGAAATTGAACCAGCTGTGTCGACCGTTGCGCAGGACCGCAACGATCGTCACAGAGCGACTTCATCTCCTCGTCATATCTCCCTGCAACGACCGTTGCACAGGACCGCAACGATCGTCACAAGGCGATTCTTCTTCGTCCAATCACCCTGCATCGATCGTCACAACAAGTGCAATGATCGACGCAGATCTCCAGACTCGTATTCTGCAGTGAAAACACACCAAAAACAAAACCAAAACATAAAATCCTAGGAAAAACACCAAATTGAATATGTACAAACCAAACAGTGGGTTGCCTCCCACTCAGCGCTTGTTTAAGGTCATTAGCTTGACCGGACGAACAAGATCAAGCTCCTGGAGGTTTCAACAGAGACTGTGAGCGCCTCTGCGAAAGTCTCCTCATCCAAGGTGGAGAGTAAGCTATGTCAGTGTGAGCTCGTCCAAGGAACAAAGGGATGCTATGTTCTCCTGCATTCACAGCAGTAAAGTTAGTAGAATTGAGCTTAAAAGAAGCATACCTTTGCTTTGGTGAGTGTGTGATGTTAGGAGCTTTCTGCTTAGAAGCAGTTGCAAGCTCTGAAGATGTTAGAGTGGAATCTGCAGAAACCACCATCTCTCCTCTCCAGGATCAGAAACTAAAGTCTCACTCCTCTGCGCTTCCTGTCCATCCTCAATTCTAAAGGTTTGACCATCAATCCTTGGCTTGCGCAGCTTGTCCATCTCAAAGTGTAGAGGCTCATCTCCCAGATGGAGATCAATCAGACCATGCCTCACATCAATCTTCGCACCAGCTGTGGCTAAGAAAGGTCTTCCTAGTATCAGAGCATCATCCGGATCACTATCGTACTTAAGCACCAGAAAATCTATCGGAACTAAGTAGTTCCCAACTCTCACTGGGACATCCTCAAGAACTCCTTCTGGAATCCTTCTTGACTGATCAGCTAGAACCAGAGAAGTCCTAGTGGGTGAAAAATCTGTCATTCCTAGTTTCTCTGCCACAAAGTATGGCATGAGATTTCCAGCAGCTCCTAAATCACACAACGAGCGCCTGAAGCTATCCTCGAAGATGGAACAACTCAGCACAAATACACCAGGATCAGGTAGATTCTTAGGAATCTTAGTGAGCAACACATCATTGATTTGTTTAGGGATCACTATCACCCAATCTTTCAACACTTCGTCCATAGGCAACATCCTCTCCAAGTATCTCTGCACACAAGGGTGATATGGCGGATCTTCAGGTTGTGGATCTTCTTCCAACTTCTCATCCATCACTTTCAGTTTTCTGGCTTCATCAAGTTTCTGTTGAGATCTCTCAAACACCTCAGGGGAAGGTGTAGTAGGCTTGTGAGCCTTCTCATCCGCAATACTAGAAGAAACAAGTAAGTCTGCCTCACGACATGCAACGCTCGACGCAGGTGGTGAACGATCGATGCATTCAATTCATCACAGATTCCAGCCGAGAGTTTTGCTTCAGTTTCGGATTTCTCAGCTTCTTCCACGAGTTCAGATGTATTTAACTCAAATTTTTCCCCTTGGTTTAACCCATCATCAATATAAACTGACCAAGCCTTGATATGGGTGTCCATGACATTCTTTCCCTTAACTGAGCTTGAAATTTAGTTCACATGTGTGTCCAATTGCTTCACATGTGTACTGAAGGATTCAAATTTCCCATTAAGATCCTCATACACAACATCTAACTTCTTGTTGAAGTCCACAGTAGTCTTAGTCCGCCCCTCCAGCAACTGTTCCATCATTGCTTCCATCTTGCTCTCATGAGCAGTAGCAGCAGGAGGCGTCTGATAAGAAGATGATCCATAGGTTCTCTGATAAGAATTACCTTGCTGAAAAGGCTTCTGATAACCAGCATTCTGTCCAAATCCAGAAGAGTTTTGGTTGCTTGTGAAAGCACTCTTCTGTCCACCATTGAAGAACTTATTACCTTGCTGATTACCAAAACTGTTTCCTTGGAATCCAGAGCCATTGATGTAGTTCACATCCTCTTCTTGGTGATCTTCTTCAGCCTGAAACACTTCAACTTCCTGAGAAAAGTGGACAGCTTTCTTTCCAGTCAACAAACTATGAACAGTATCCAGCTTGTTTCTAATATCAGCAATCTCCAGATTATCTATCTTCCCACCAGACTATTTCCTTCTCCTATCAGCAGTCTTGGTGCTATTACTGCTCACCAAGTTATCAATCAATGTTAGCCTGCTCAGGAGTCCTTGTATTGAAATTTCCATTGCTAGCATTGTCCAATGCAGACTGATAGTGGAGATCAATACCTCTGAAGAATAAGCCCAGCAGCGTCACTTCAGAGAATCCATGGTGAGGACAGTCGCGTTGGTACTTCTTAAACCTCATCCAAGAACACTTAAAAGGCTCAACAGGACCTTGGGTGAAGGTGAGAATATCCTGTCTCGACTGATCAGAGCGAGCATCATCATAAAAGTGCCTCAAGAACTCTCTCTTCACAGCATCCCAAGTAGTAAACTTCCCAGATGGAAGTTGTTTCAGCCAAGCTGCAGCATCTCCAGCGAGAGAATAAGGGAAAAGTTTGAGAAACAAGTAGTCATAGTTTACCCCATTTTACTTCATTTCAGTGATGAAGTCCTCAAACTCGTCAATATGGTCCATGGTTTGCTCATGTGGGAGACCATGGAACGGATTCTGCCTAAGAAGAGATTAATAGACAGTCTTGATCTCGAAATCATTCCTCTCAAAGCCCGGAGGTACAATCTCTGACCGGTTAGCATGAAACTCATCCGGACGGTTGTAGTCAGCTAGAGTCCTCTCATTAGCAGGAGGATTTATCCTCTGCCTCTGACCTTCAGGTTCAGGTTCAGGTTCTGGTTCAGGTTCATGTTCAGGGATCACACGTCCCTCAGCATCAATCCTATGCCCAACATCATTGTACCGGTTATTCTGGTCGTCAATCAGAACACCCTGAGCATCAGGTCTCAGAATCAAGCGATTTTGCACCATCCTTGCTTGTTGACCTTTTCTGTTTCTTCTCTCTAGTCTAGCAAGCTTCTCAAGTCTTAGATTCATGAGATTCGAGTTCGGATTACTTCTGGTCTCACGCGTCTGCATAAACCGTCGGTAATCGTAGTGCAACGATCGATGCTAGGATGCAACGATCGATTCAGAAGATGCAACGATCGATGCTAAGCGAAATCAGACCTGAAATAGAGAAAAACAGAGAAATTAGTAACAAAAATAAAAACGAAAAACCTAGTCTAAACTTTAAATTCAAATCTATCGAAGACTCAAAAGAGTCCCCGGCAACGGCGCCAAAAACTTGATACGATCAGAGTTTTAATCCCTTGATCTACACTGCAATGCACAGACGTGAACTAGTAGTATATAGGGTATTGAAATCCACAGAGACTCTAGACCTTACGATAGATTGTAGAATTGTCAAATTAAGCTAGGTGAATTAATGAAAAACTAAATAGCAAAGCAGAAAGTAAATCAATAGCAGAAGTGGTTTTGTAAGCAAGTACTAAAAACTTCAAGTCTAGGGAGTTCTCAGGAAATCAGACAAGTAAATTAACTATCAGTCATGATCAAATTAAGTTCGGTTCTAGAACTCAAACACAGATGTAGAATTAACCAACTTTCGTTGTGAGAATTCTCTAATTCTAATAGCAGAAACCCAAATTTATTCGCAATTCCTAACAGATTAAACCAGCCTTAAGTGCAAGCTCGATTTGTTCATAATTCAATTAAACCAAATTTCTTTGCGGATAATTCAATTGCTCAACCTAAATAGTTCAGATTCTAAATTACACTTTCGTGTCAATTTAATAACCTAAAGTCTAGATTCTAAGTGATCAGGTTAGAAACTAGTATTAAGCACAATTCAGGTTGAAGAACAAATAAGTTATGAATCCTAAACTGATAAATTAATCTAACAAGTCATGAAAACCTTTAAGAGAATCCCTAAACCTAACTATGAATCTACTCATACATGATCAATGAAACACAAATCAATGAATGAATAAATTGCATAAATAGAGAGTAAATAATAAAAGGGGTTCGAAATATTCTCCAAAAGCAGGAAGAAGTACAGGTTCAGATCAGCCCCAAAAGCTATAAAATCTCTATGCTCAAAGTATGAAAGCGTAAGTAAGCGTTTCTCAGCATAGCCTAAACAATGGCTCAAAAACCCTAATATAATGATCTAATCACGGATGGAGCTTCTTTGTAATTATGAGAAACTTCTGGGTCAAAGTGCAATTTCCAAATCTTTCATTAAACCTCCGAGAATAGTCTGACTCGCATGTGTGTCGATCGATGCACGAGATGTGTCGATCGATGTAGATCTCTGTTTTGGACAGTGAACTCTTCCTCTCGGGTAAATGCTCCAGAATGTGCCATAATGTCCAATTCCGCTCCAAACGTACCTAGACCCGTAAACATACCTAAAAGACTACAAAACATAATAAAAGACTCGATAAATAAGACATATACCATGGTTAAAAACCCTAAAATCCATGGTATATCAGTGTCTTCCGTGACTTCAAGTCGGTGTTAAGACTTTGTTAGACAGAAACCTGAATCCGCTCGGATTACCCTAACTCCATATACCTTAATCCACTTGCCTTCATTTTCTAAAGTCTAGAGAAGTTATTTACTTCACCTGGATAAATGACCATTTCGATCTTGGCTCCCTGCACATAAGTGAATGCATGAAGATCATAGAGTCAGAACCAGTGCGGTCTTGCATGTCACAAAACTGTTAAATATTTTCACTTATTCTCTGGTCGGCCAAGATGAAACTCCAATTTGGTCCATCTGCGAACACATATTATTGGTAGATGCGGAAAATCTTAACTTTGAAGCACCAACCGGTTTTGGCTCTGTTAGGTTGTGTTTCTGCTACGTAGTTGTAATGGACCATTGTGTTTTGGTTTTGTTTCAGAGAAAATGATAGTGGGGGAAAGTTAGTAATGAATATGATTATTACGACGAAATAACTTCTTCTCACCAAACAATGGACTTGAATTAAAGAAGGTTAAAAGAAATGAGGGTTTTAATAATGTGCCTCGAGCGCTGCTTCAAAACAGAGAGAGAGAGAGAGAGAGAGAGAGAGAGAGAGAGAGAGAGAGAGAGAGAGAGAGAGAGAGAGAGAGAGAGAGAGAGAGAGAGAGAGAGAGAGAGAGAGAGAGAGAGAGAGAGAGAGAGAGAGAGAGAGAGAGAGAGACGTACTATTACGTGGAGTGTGTCTCTTCGCGACCCCAATCAAATCAATTAATCATGGTTAAATATTATGGTTAAATATCATGGTTACAAGTTATGCAAACCGTACACTGGTTTTGTCTTTTGTTCTGTTGTAGCCCCTGAGCCCTTGAACGTATATTGGTTTTGTCATTTGCTTTAGTGTAGCCTCAGAAACATAGAACCGTAAACTAGTTATTTTCTTTTGCTCTCTTGTAGGCTTTTGCAAAGTTCCTCTGTTTCGGCGGGATATTTATGATGCAGCCACCCTCCAATCTTGTTTTTAATGTTTCATTTGGTAGGTTTATGCTTATTGCTTACACATTAAATTAAAGACAAGAAGAATATTCAATGTTTCTCTCAACGCTATTATTAAATTTCCTTAACATGATAAGTTCCTATATACGCAAACAAAAAATCAGATATCTAGAAAGATTCACAAAATCATAATTTAATTTCTCAAACCATCATAAAACCAGTAAGAACATTTCACACCAACCACTTCATCTCGCTATATATGTTTGATTAAGATCACTCGGTGTAAAAGAAAAGTTGAAACTTCAAATTCGAGGTTTATACAATGAAACCTCATAATGATGTTTTGCAGTTTCTTTTTTAGGGTTTAGGGTTTTGTTCACAGGAGGTAATAGGGGTCTCTACCACTCCCGTGACCACTTCGAAGCTATTAGTTTATCCTCAGTCTATCTTTTTTTTCTTTTTACTTCCAAGGAAGGGGAGATGGGAACCATACTTAGACAGGTTTACAAGCTGTGTCAGAACTAACAGAGGAATCCGACTCAAAGTATACCAAAACACCTAGGTGAAAAAATTAAGTCAATTTAAGTGTGAAGTCAGTAATGGATTCTTTGAATACCTGAAGTGATATGGGTGTCCTCAGTAGGCTGGTCTGTGTTGGATTTTCTAATAGTCATAGATCATCTGCAAACTCAACCAATGGTCATTTAAGTTCCTGCAAGTGTAGTGATCTCCTCAAAAAAGTCCTTGTTTCCTACTCAATTTTGACTCGCTAAAAAACTGGACTGACTCTAAGAAAACAGAAAACGGTGTGTCAGTAGCTACCTCCCCCACACTTAAACAACACTGTCCGCAGTGCTGTAGAAGCTTGGGCTCGGTCAGAACAAAAATCAGAATGAACAGATTCCGAAAAGAGTCAGAACACTTACCTATCGTCGGCTTGTGTCGATCGATGCTCAGGACCGCATCAATCTATGCAAGTCATGTTTGCTCGCTCTGTGGTTTGAAATGAACCGCTGACCAAACCGTAATCAATACGGCAAAAGTAAACCGTATGCGACCTCTGCGTCGACCGACACACAGGACCGTGTCGATCGACGGAGGGTGATAATGTCTTGTTCTCACGCTGTAAAGACACCAAAACCAGGAAAATCAAAGTAACCAAAATCAAAACGAAAAATAAAGAAAAACATACCTACTAGTGGGTTGTCTCCCACTCAGCGCTTGTTTTAAGTCATTAGCTTGACTATGGGAAAAAGAATCGGACTTATGGTGGATTCAACAGAGGCTTGGAGTGCCTCTGTGAATGTTTCCTCATCCAAGGTGGTGTATAAGCAGTCGGATCATGAGATTTCCCAAGGAATGAGCGAATGGAACCAGGGTGGGAGCGAAACGTGGGTGGGATACTGCGTTTTCCCGCATTCACAGCAATGTGGTTAGGAGGTTTTAGTCTAGAGGAATCATTCCTTTGCTTTGGTGGAGGAGAGATGTCTGGAGCTTTCTGCTTAGAAACAGTTGCAGGCTCTGAAGATGTTAAAGCAGGTTCAGGATGAACCGCCATCTTCTCTTCTCCAATTTGAATCTCTGGTTCCACCTCAACATTGAAGCTCTGTCCATCAATGGTGGTTTTATGCAGCTTATCCATCTTGAACTGCAAAGGCTTATCTCCCAGGTGGAGATCAATCAGACCGCGTCTCACATCAATCACTGCTCCAGAAGTAGCTAAGAAAGATCTACCAAGCAGTAGAGGATCATCCGGTTCAACGGCATACTTCAGCACCACAAAGTCTGTTGGAATCAAGTAGTTTCCAACTCTGATAGGAATGTCTTCTAAGACTCCTTCTGGAAACCTCTTTGATCGATCAGCTAGGATAAGAGATATCCTAGTAGGCTGGAAATCCATCAGTCCCAATCTCACATCCACAGAGTATTGCATGATATTTACACCAGATCCTAAATCACACAGAGAACGCTTGAAGCTGTCCTTAAAGATGGAACAGTCTAGCACAAAGACTCCTGGGTCTGGAAGCTTCTCTGGGATCTGAATCAGCTTCTTTTCCATCATTGCTTTGCATTTAGCTTCGTATAGCTCCTGTTTGGACCTCGTAGGAGCCTTAGGATAGGGCAAAGAGGGCATACAGACTCGTTCTGGGACTTGCAGGTTTCTGGACTCATCTACGATCAGTGTCGATCGAGGCATTAGGAGTGTCGATCGACGCATGGCGATCATAAGCATTTTCATCATTCGTATCGGTTGTGTGGCGATCGACACTAGGAGTGTGTCGATCGATGCTCCGTCCAGAAAGTCATCTATGATGCTTTCTTCCTCATTTGTCAAATAAACTTCATCTCCTACATTCACAACATTGACGAATTGCTTCTGCTCAGTTCTTCCAGATCCATTTTGTCTTTGCGCTGCTCCAACAGTCTGCTGAACCTGAATATCAAGCTTCTTTACATGAGTGCTCAGAGACTCAATCTTCCCATTCAAATCCAGGTACAAAGCATCTATCTTTCCATTGAAATCCAATGTACTCTTCTGCTG
>CM058235.1:28838800-29210991 GCA_030180135.1 Orychophragmus violaceus
TGCAACATGAAGCTAGATGCTGTGTATGAGGACCTTAATGGACAGTTTGAGTCCTTAAGTACACATGTGAAGCAATTGGACACTCAGGTGAACCAAATTTCAAGCTCTGTTAAAGGAAAGAGTGTCGTGGACACCCACATCAAGGCTTGGTCAGTTTATATCAATGATGGATCATACCAAGGTGAAAATTTTGAGTTAAATACAGCTGAACTGGTGGAAGAAGCTGAAAAACCCGAAACTGAAGAAAATCTCTCGGGTGGAATTTGTGAAACTTATGCTGCATCGATCGATGCACCTATTGTTGGGAATGTCCTGAAATCTACCCGTACTATCTCTAGAAAGTATGATAAGTGTCGAGATCAGACATAAGTCATAAATACTGGGTGATCATGATGGCTTGCTAGAGTCCGCTCATGATCTATAAGTTCAGGACTTATTACCAGTATTGTATGATCCCAAAGGGTCACACACCATAGCTAACGGGAAAGTTAAATGGAATAAATACGGTAAGATGCAGTGGCATTTACTGTATTGGATCAGAGAATTGGGCCAGACAAAATGCAGGCTTTTGCCTGATTTGTGTCTTGGGCCCAAATGATTAATGAGCCATTAGTCAAATGACTTGGGCCCATTAATGAGAGATTAAGGATTTGAAAAACCTAAGGGGATTAATGATCCCTGCGTTTTTCTTCCTCCCAGCCGCGGGTCTCTCTCTCTCTACCCTCTCTCTCTGATCATCCATCTCTTTGGTCTAGCAGCCATCCCGGCTTGTAAGAGTGTGGATACCAAAGGAGGAGCAGGTTGTTCATCTGTTCTAACTGATCTTGTCATTACCATCTCTAATCCGCTGCAAAAGGTAATGTCCAGGTTTGTGTATTTGATTCAGTTACAAGAACCTAGATCTGTTTAAGATTATGTGCTAGGTTGCAATCTGAGAATTGAACCATAGAAAACACCCATAATCCTTCAGTGGTATCAGAGCCAGGTTTTAGGTTTCTTGTAATTTGGATCATATGAAAATTGATTAATTGATTAATTGATTTTGATTGAAAATTGGTTAATGAAAGTTAGGGTTTCGGCCGAATGTTGTTATTCAATAATCGAATGTGTTCATGGTTATTAATCGCATGTGAAAGCCTTCTTGATTATCGCTATTATTTAATGATCGAGTGTTGCCTTCGTGACATCGGATCATTGTTGATCACATCGATGCGATCGCTTATTGATCATAATATAATTGGTTGAGCGTGTGATCTTGTATTTGAGCCGATTATTAATAAAACCCTAAGCTCACTTTCATTCTTTGTGTGCGTGTGCCGATCGTGTAAGGCCGAGACCGATTTTATGATCGTGAGGCATCATGGGGTCGTGTGCGAGCCAAGCGTGATGTGTGAGCCGTAAACCGAGTGCCGTGCATGATCATGGGTTGCGATGATCGATCGTTTTCGATCGTGAGCGACCGTTGCGCTGTAATGGATCATTGGGCCTCGGTTGGATCATGGCCCACAATTGCGTTAATGGGCCGAGTTGGATCTTGGATCCGATTGTTTGGCCCATTAAAATTTTACGTCCCTCGAATAGTCAATCGGTTAAACCGAGCTTCGCGGTTCGTTGCCCAAAACCACACCGATTTAACCGGTCCATTTAATTGGCGGTTAATTGTGTGTTTAAAGCCTTAAACCGCAAGTTAAATCAAATTGGCTAAAACACTAGGTGTTTCTTCCCGGTTTTGGATTTAACTGAACCGATCCAATTTAATTGGTGGTTCAAGCGGTTAACCCAAATCGCGGTTTGCTGGAAATAATTTAATACTTGGTATTATTTAATTTCTAGTTAAACCGGATTTAAATTCAAAATTGAATTTTAACCTAAACCGAAGGCTGGTCTAAGTTTGATTTGGTTGGACCAAATAATTTAGAGCTGGTCTGGTTTAGTAAATAACCGATGGTTTTGATAGTTAATTTGGTCTTGGACCAGAATTAATAAACCGGATCGGTTATGTCAAATTATTGGGCCAGCTGGAATTCTATGGTCTTGGGCCAAAGAATTGGGCCTATAATTTGTGACCCAACCCAAAATATTTATAAAATATTAAAATTAGAAATTTCTATTTTTAGTAAGTTACTAAATTTAGAAAGTTTCTAAAATAAGAAAGTTTCCCAAAATAGTAATCTTTTATATTTGGAAATAAAACTTAAAAATCCTCAAAAACAATATCAAGCTTGGATGTCTTTCCAATCTTGTCAGCTACTTAACGCTTATTCGATTACAGATATGGCTTACAGTGTGAGGTGTCTGTTTTCGCGTAAGTAAAGTAGTATATAGTCACTAATTTCATTGGGAGTCCCAGATTTTAGTGATTATTTGGCTGTAAGAGATTGGTTTCCTTGACTGGGCTATCGGGAGTCCCGGGCCTTGAGACATCTGGTGTATTGGGCCTTGGGCCCAATTCACAACCGAGAGTTATTGGTTATAACTAGCTGTGTGTATGCTTACCAAGTAAAGCTAATTCCGGGTGACGGCCAGTGGCCCACTTTGGATTTAGCTGAACATGGGTCTCGGAATCATTGTATTCTTATGAGGTTAAACAAAGAAATTTTGAATGCAATGCGAGTTTTCTTATAAGTTGTTAAGATTACTCTTTTATGAACTTAATAACTAAAACTCTATTTATCTCTAAATTTCAGCTATGACAAGCACAAACAATCAAAACACTTTCTCGATCCGGTATGTCCTTGAGATGGACAAACTGAACGGATCAAATTTCTTGACTTGGTCGCGGAACCTGAGGCTAGTTCTCAGGCATGAGAGAAAGGATTATGTCCTTGAGAAAGCTCTCCCCGAGAGGATCGGATCCAAAGCCAGTCATGCAGTATATAATGCTTGGAATAAGCATTATAATGATGCGGTAGATGTGCGTAGTCTGATATTGGCTACCATGGACTCAGATTTGCGGAAGCAATATGAGAACATGGAGTCGCCAATAGAGATGATCAGCAGCCTGAAATTGAAATTTCAGGAGCAGGTAAGAGTGGAGAGATACCAGTTGGTTAAATCTCTCACTAGCTGCAAGCTACCGATGGATCATCCAGTAAGTCCTCATATCAGTAAAATGATGGGTTACATTGATAACCTGAGGAAACTGGATTATCCAGTTAGCCAAGAATTGGCAACTGATATCATTCTGCAGTCACTGCCGTCAAGCTATGATGAGTTCGTAAGGGATTATATCAAGAAAGGCTTAACGAAGACGTTGACTGAACTGCATGACATGCTCAAAACAGTTGAGCCAAACGTGAAGAGCACCCTGTACAATCTCATGAAGGAGAAGGGTAGGTTTACTAAACCTAAAGCTGACAAGGGTGAAGACAAAGTTGTCCAGATTTTGAATCATGGCAAGCGTGTATCTTCTGAGCCCGAGTCAGATACCTCTTACGTTGGTAAGTGCTGCTACTGTAAAGAGATTGGGCATTGGAAAAGAGATTGCATTAAATTCATGGAAGATTATGAGGAGTTAAAGTTGATGTATGAGACTACTTCCTCAGGTATTCATGTTATTACTTCAAGTTATACCTTGTAGGTATTGGATACTGATTGTGGCACTGATATTTGTTATAATATGCAGAGCCTGAACAACAGTAGAACGTTGAAGGAAGGGCAAGTGGAACTGCGTGTCTGGAAGGAGCTTGGGATGCTGCCTCAGCCATAGGGTTTTCACTTGTAGATGCCTTTGAGGCTTGGTTTTATTAAGTAATTGCTACAATGTACCTGCTTTAAGCAGAGTTGTCTTTCATTTTCTTGTAAGAATTTGAATGTTTTTCATTTTGATAAAAGACTAGTTTGTTCTTTTAATCTTAATGAAATATTAATTGTAGCACCCTATTCAAGGAATGGGTTTTATATCTTAAACCAAAGAGTGCCTGAATATAACATAAATACCGAATTGGTTTAAATCTGATGAATTAAACCTGATTTTTCTTGGCATAAATGTTTTGGTCACATAGAGTAAGTCGGATTCAGAAACCCCATAGTTATGGACTTTTGGGCTCATTTGAATGGATATCTTATGAGACTTGAATTCTTCTTACTGGACCAAAACACAAAGGGCCCATCTTAGCCGAGCTAGAGAAAAGCCCAAAGGCTTATTGGACATTGGACATACTCATGTATGTGGTCCGATGAGCAGTAATGCCAGAGAAAATTTCCTGTACTTCATTGTCTCTACTGATTACATCAGTGAGTGTGACTGTGTTCATTTGATGAGACACAAGTCGGAATTCTTTGACATGGTCGAAAGAGTTCCAGAATGAAGTATAGAATCTGAATGACAGAAGTATTAAGACTCTGGATTAGATCACGAGTGAGAATACTTAAGTCATTGATTGTGTGATCATCTGAATAAGTGTGAAGTCGTTTCACAGCTCAATTCTCCTGAAAACCTAGAGGTGTTTCTGTGAGAATGAATCAGATCTTATAAGAAATGATTAAAGATGAGTCACACGAATCTTCCATGATATTCTTTAAGAATAACGCTCTAAAATATCTAAGTTTACGCTGAAATAGTTCCACCAATATCAGTTGAAAGACACCACGTAAATGTGGATTGGAATCGATCCAAATTCGTCTTTACTGAGTATTTGTAATTGTGCTACTTCGCTGGTTGTCCTAGGGAAACCAAGGCTTGTTACTTTTACGTCCATTCTGTTTTCTAAGAGGGGAAGTAACTTTCCAAGAAGAACAGTGGGAGTAAAAGTATAACTCGAAGAAATTCGAGAAATACAGGAGGCTGCTCAACCTGTTGAGGGAGAGCAACGGATGGATTTACAGATTTCTGTAGAATCTGCACCTGTAAAGCCTGAAGTTCGCAGATCTGAATGAATCAGTTACTAATCCGAGAGTGATTTCTCATCATTAGTTGAATCTGATGATCATTGAAAGTTCGCATGATCTGATGATCATTGAAAGCGACGAATCTGCGAAATTCAAAGAAGCGAAAGTGAGCCCGGACTCCGAAAATTACACTATATGTAAGTTAGCTTCATTGATCCATTCATGGGTGGAAGCAAACATATCGGAGTTGGAATCTTCGTTCTGTTGAAGTAGTCAAGGTTTTGACTTGAACAGGAACGAAGCGGAACTGTGCGTTTACTAATAGATATGTGGGAGCAATATTGCATTTCTCATAGTCGATGACATACTGATTCTCGAAAATAACGTTCCAATGCTGCAGTCGGTAAAGGACTGGCTTGGGAGTTGGTTTTGTGATTGACATGGGTAAAGCCACGTAGTTCTTGGATTTTGGATCTAAAGATAAAGATCCAAAAGAGCTGGTAGGACAAAGTCAGGATTCTTAAATTGACAAAGTCCTACACGTAATCAGTAATCCAAGAAGGGCTTTATGCCAATGTCACATGGCAATTCATTAAGCAAGATACAGTGTCCTGCGATATCTGCTGAGCTTGAATGCATGGATAGGATTCCATATGCGACGGCAATTGGATCTATCATGTATGCCATGACACATACTTGTTTTGATGTTGCTTTAATGCTAAGCAAGACAAGTAAAGACCAGTCAAATCCAGCAAAGAATCACTGGATTGCCGTAAAGAATATTCTGAAGTATTTGAGGAATACTAAGGATAAGTTCTTGGTTTACGGAGAAAGTGAGGTGCTAAAAGTCGATAGAGTCTGAAAGGCAAGTTTCTAATAGACAAAGATAATTCCTGGTCACAGTCCGGCTATATCTTGTGTCTGTCTGGCGGTGCAAGGCATTGTTGCTGACTCCATGACTTAAGCTGAACATTTCGCAGCTTGAGAAGCGGCGAAAGAGGTTGTTTGGATAGAAAAGTTCATCACTGAACTTGATGTGATTCCCAGCATAGATGAGGCTAGCTGCACATCAGAGGTCCAAAAACACCTTGAGGATAGGTATAACCTATTCCGTGAGATAAATGACAGAGATGTTAAGTAGATAAGCAAGTTTCATCGAATGAGAACGTTGCTAATCTATTAACGAAGCCACTCCTATGCCTAAGCACGAGTCGCGGACTGTAGCTGTAGGATGAGTGAAATTAAGATGTAGTCTTAATTTCAGTGGGAGTTTGTAAAGGGCTTTACTTAGTTGTTTTGAAAGGTTCATGTAAACATAATATTTTATGTTTATGAAATCTATGATTTCTGGATTATTTTAACTGTGATATAAAATAATCGTTCCAAAATGATTCATGTCATTATATATGGGCCATCGAAGTACATGAGTAGACTTGATCCTGAAACCCCATATTTAACGAAGTGACATAAATCATAGTGTCCATAGTCGAAGGTTGTTGAAATTGGAACAACAACAACCTGTTGAGACTAGATTGTGTTGAGACTTATGACCAGGTTTCGAGGGGTCATAGATGCGCGGCATCAAAGTCGACACATAGGTATGTGTAGGGGAGCATATGACCGGACATGGCCCGCTGATGAGAACTCTGCAAGATATTAATATCTGTGTCATAAGAAGTTCTCATATACGACTATAGAGTATAGTCCTTAGACCTGAGTTCGCATGCATGTGGCTGCACATGTAGTAATGCGCTTTGATCATTGTCTAACGCTGTTTCGTAACTGGGAGCTATACGGACCTTGGTTGGGTGTATTATGAATTGTGTAGTTCATAGTGATGGAACAAGATGGGATTTGTCCCTGCCATTTAACGGAGGTAATATCTCTAGGCCAATCGGAGATTTGATAGCTGGAAAGAGAATGGCCATTCCCAAACGGACTTGCCCAAGTCGTTTGAATTGTCAGTATCATAGTCTAATCCGATAAACATGGTCTGGCTATATAAGGATGACACGCATCTTGCCTTATGCCAGATCGAGATATTGAGACAAAAGGATTAGGGAATGTAGGATTCCAGTACAATCGGAAGATTGTTGGGAATGTCCTTTGTAGGATTCCAGTACAAGTGGGAGATTGTTGGGAATGTCCTGAAATCTACCCGTACTATCTCTAGAAAGTATGATAAGTGTCGAGATCAGACATAAGTCATAAATACTGGGTGATCATGATGGCTTGCTAGAGTCCGCTCATGATCTATAAGTTCAGGACTTATTACCAGTAGTGTATGATCCCAAAGGGTCACACACCATAGCTAACGGGAAAGTTAAATGGAATAAATACGGTAAGATGCAGTGGCATTTACTGTATTGGATCAGAGAATTGGGCCAGACAAAATGCAGGCTTTTGCCTGATTTGTGTCTTGGGCCCAAATGATTAATGAGCCATTAGTCAAATGACTTGGGCCCATTAATGAGAGATTAAGGATTTGAAAAACCTAAGGGGATTAATGATCCCTGCGTTTTTCTTCCTCCCAGCCGCGGGTCTCTCTCTCTCTACCCTCTCTCTCTGATCATCCATCTCTTTGGTCTAGCAGCCATCCCGGCTTGTAAGAGTGTGGATACCAAAGGAGGAGCAGGTTGTTCATCTGTTCTAACTGATCTTGTCATTACCATCTCTAATCCGCTGCAAAAGGTAATGTCCAGGTTTGTGTATTTGATTCAGTTACAAGAACCTAGATCTGTTTAAGATTATGTGCTAGGTTGCAATCTGAGAATTGAACCATAGAAAACACCCATAATCCTTCACCTATAGCGTCGATAGTTGCATGCCGTTGACAGACAGATTCAGTTGAGTCTCATGGCATTGATGCAGAGACGGATCTGGAGTTTATTAGATTATTCCCTGGAGTGTCTGAGATAACTCAACAGGAGATTGATGAGGTCCGACAGATAGGAGAGATGAATGAGGATTTGGAAGAAGTTTCACCATCTGATGATCCACCTTATCACCCTTGTGTGCAGAGGTACTTGAAGAAGATGCTGCCAATGGATGAGATGCTGAAAGATTGGGTGATAGTGGTCCCTCAACAGATAAGTAATGTGCTGTTAACTAAGATCCCGAAGAAGCTACCTGATCCTTGGATATTTGTGCTGAGTTGTTCTATTTTTGAGGATGGTTTCAAGCGCTCTCTGTGTGACTTATGAGCTGCTGGAAGTCTCATGCCATACTCTGTGGCAGAGAAGCTGGGGATGATGGATTTTTCACCCACTAGGACCTCTCTTGTCCTAGCTGATCAGTCAATAAGGATTCCGGAAGGAGTTCTTGAGGACGTCCCAGTAAGAGTTGGAAACTACTTGGTTCCGACAGACTTTTTGGTGCTTAAGTACGACAGTGAGCAGGATGATGCTTTGATACTGGGAAGACCGTTTTTAGCCACAGCTGAAGCAGTGATTGACGTAAGTAACAGTCTTGTTGATCTCTATCTGGGAGATGAGCCTCTGCACTTTGAGATGGATATGCTGCGCAAGCCGCAGATTGATGGGCAAACCTTCAGGATTGAGGATGGATATGGAGAGCAGATGAGTGAGACTTTGGTTTCAGATCCTGGAGATCATTTTACCCCCTCTTTTCTTGGACTAGCTCACAGTGAGACAGCTTACTCTCCGCCTTGGATGAGGAGACTTTCACAGAGGCAATCACAGTCTCTGTTGAAACCTCCAGGAGTCTGATCTTGTTCGTCCGATCAAGCTAATGACCTTAAACAAGCGCTAAGTGGGAGGCAACCCACTGTTAGGTTTTAGTATTTTTCTTATTTATTTTTGGTGGTTTTCTTAGGATTTCACGTTTTGATTTTATTTTTGCTAAGTTTTGTTTACAGAACACTGTCTGGAGATGTGTGACGATTGTTGCCTACATGTGCAATGGTCGTTGCAGGGAGATATGACGAAGAGATGAAATCGCCTTGTGACGATCGTTGCGGTCCTGTGCAACAGTCGTTGCAAATGGTTCAATTGCAAAATTAAAGGTACGCGTGCTAAACCGGAATCTATTCGGTTCACTAGCAACGAGTGTTGCTTATCTGCAACGGTCGTTGCACACACGATCCAGGTAAGTGCCTTAAACCCTTTCTTTCTTCTCTTCTTCCCCATTTCGCCGTCCGTACAACCCGATTCTCATCTCCCTAAATCACTCAAATCTTCATCATTTTCATTGATTCAAAGCTCATTCTTCTTGTTTTTACTTGCTCTATCTATTCCTCTAACCCATTCGTAGCAATTCCGAGGTAAAGTCTCTAAAATTCATTGTTTTCGGATTCGATTTTAGGGTTTTGGAATTAGAAGATTTTGGCTTGAGAATGATGATTTTGTACTGTTATAGACTTGATTTAGGTTGATTGGTGATGGAATTATGCTATTTGTGAGATTGTGGAACAAATTTAGAAACGATTTGGAGGATTATTTGGCGACTGTGAAATCGCCTTGCAACGATCGCTGCACTTGTGCAACGGTCGTTGCATTGCGACTTCACAGGGAGTTCTGCCGTGACTTACATACATTATTTTCTTGCTTGCAGATGCCTCCTCGATAACCTCGCAAAGGCAGAGCTACAACAGCAGCTGCAGCTGCAGATCATCCTCAGCCACCAGTTGAGTGGTTTCCTCGAGACTCGCCACATCCTGAACCTTATCAGAGGGATCGGGAAGCAATACAGTTGCCTTGGCCTAAGGCGATAAGGAGCAGATTCCGACAAACAAGGTCTGGGATATGGAGATCGATAAGCTGCTTAAGACCGACATTTTCACAGAGAGGCCACTACTTGACCATTGGGACGAGTTCGATACTTTGCTCTACAATGGTTGGTGTAGCATGACGATTAAGCAGACCAAGTTTGTGGACTATTGGACTTGTAGGGTCTAGGCATTGATGAGCAGGTGCTGACATTGGTTAAGGGCATTGGTCTGGGGACAATGCCTATGCAGCACTATGAGTTGTATCCTGATTTGGTGAGACAGCTGCTGGCCACCTGCAGAGTTATTTATCCTGACTTAGAGAGCAGGAGAGCTTCAGGAGGTTTCTTTACCTTCATGTGCTTAGGAGTCAGGTATCAGATTCCCCTTCTTGATATCTGTCGGATTTATGGATTCAGCGTTGAGCCTGCGCGTATTGGTATGTCTCTTGAGTGGGATGTTCCGGAAGCTCAGTATTTCTGGGACTGTATTGGCAAAGGTCGGTATTGCTCGAGGACGACGAAGCAGATACAGGTTAGGCATCCTGTTCTCAGATATGTCTTGCGCATCTTGGGATACTCTGTTGTGCAAAGCTGAAGCCAACAAGATGCGTAAGAATGAGCTGGAGATGCTTTTCATTGGGTTAAGGTAGCAGTTTGCTGAGACTGATTTGAGAGATCCCACCAGAGGACTCAACTTAGGAGTTGTCTTTGCTCATCACTTGTGCTCACTGCAGAAGAAGCCATTCGATGGGAAGGATACTGAGTCAGTAGGGAGTCTGCTTACTCCCATTTTCAGGCATTGCAGGATCTCTCTAGAGGGTACAGAGTGTGATGACAGCAAAGAATTCCTTGATTTTACCCACCTGCAGAGTGCTACATGTCTGAAGGAGGGACGTATATGGGTCTATTATGACGCCACTACGAAGCGTGGTATAGATCTTCCTGCTGCTGGTTTGACCAAGATTGATACGTTGGCTGCCTTGAGTTTCCAGCCTCCTACAAGCGATCAGCGCAGTGTGCCTACGATGGCTCATCCGCTGGGAGAGCCTTCTACACGCCCTTCTTCTTCATCTGCGCCTGCACCTGTTGATCCTGCTGCACATGACATTGGTCCTTATCCTGAGTCTTCAGTGCCTTTGAGTGAGATGTCTAAGGGAGAGTGGAGAGAGCGTCAGGATGGTATTCTGCGGAGCATCTTGAACTACATGCGTGGCTGCACTTGCAGGAGTCAGCCACAGATTCATCAGCCTGGACCTTCCTATCGACGTAGACAGCGATCTCCGACCCCTGTTCTTTCGAGCGATACTGATCGCTATGATGGCATAGATGACGGTTCTGTATTTCTGTTTTCATCTTTTCTTTTGCATTTTTCTTTTGATTTTCTTAGGATTCTTATGTTTGGATGATGTTTTTACTTTGAGACTATCTGTTGCTTTGATTTTGCTTGTTTGCATTGATTTTCAGCTTACAGGTTTGAAATTTGATAATTTCTCACGGACTAACCTGCTAACTGCTGACTGTTCGACAGAATCGCAATGCAACGATCGACACGGTCCTGTGTGTCGATCGTCACAACACGAAAATCGCATTGCAGCGATCATTGCGGTCCTGAGAAACGATCGACTCATGACGCAAATCGCCTTGCAACGATCGTCGCATTTATGCGTAATGATCGATGCATGAGCGACAGAGGTAAAAATCAGACAGAACTCAACTCATCCTGTAACATTTTCTTTCTTTTACCGAACATTAGCTTGACACTACTGGGGACAGTGTGTTTCAAGTGTGGGGGAGGTGGTACTGACTTTCATCTTTCGGTTTTCTTAGAGTCAGTCCGTTTTTCTAAAAAATTTGTTTTATTGAGTCAAAACGGTTTAAGTAGAAAACATTGAATTTTTGAGAAGTTAACAACATCTTGCAGGAACTTAAGTGACCATTGGGATGAAGTTGTAGGACCTATCTATGACTATTAGAAAACCCAATGCGGATCAACCTACTGAGGACACCCATATCAATTCAGGTATTCAGAGTATCCTTTACTGACTTCACCCTTTTAAACCTGACTTAATTTTCTCACCTAAGGGCTTGGTATACCTTGAGTGGGATTCCTTTGTTAGTTCTGACACAGCTTGTAAACCTGTCCAAGTAAGGTTCCCTTCTCCCCTTCCATAAAGTAAAAAAAAAGTAATAAACTGAGGATGAGCTAGTAGCTCCGAAGTGGTCACGGGAGTAGTAGCAAACACTATTACCTCCTGTGCATTCATGGAATGTGTCCAAAGTACACCCCTTAACGGGAAGAGCAATGATAAAAAAAAAATGAAACCCAATGGGGAAAAATCAGAATGCTAAGGAAGGGAAAAGAGAAGAAAATGAACCAGAAAAAGATAGTATGGTGGTCTAGAACTGACAAAGTAAGAATCCATGTGCCCTTTGATTGATAATCCTTAGGTGAGACCGCACTTAATAGCTTATACAAGTCAGTATGTGTTGGAAAGTTCAGTTGATCCTGATTCAATTCTCATATTGATATCAACCTAAACATGCATCAGATCTAGGTGTTCTTATTTAGAAACATTACATGATCTCACCTTTTACCTGTTTGTTGCAGCGGAAGGAATAGAACAGGTCAGAGATCAGATAGATGCTCCGAGGGATGAATCCTCCAGAGGTTCACACACGCTTCACAAGGAAATGGCTGCTAGACCACGAGGAAGAGAGGCGCAGAGAGAGAGGAGTAGCCGCGGCTGGGTGTTAGGGTTGGTTAGAAAAGACTTGGCTTTTAGTCATTAAAAGCCTTCTCTTTCCCTTTTGGGCTTTTGGGCCCAATCTGATTAAATCCCATTTAATCAGACCCATTAATCTTTCTCTCTTAGTACGACAAATGCCTGGCACTTTTGTCGTACTTCTGCTAAGCCGTTCCAACACATTTTCCTGTTAGCTTAGGCGTGTGACCCATATGGGATCATATAATAAAGGCAATAAGTCCAAGACTTATAGATCATGAGCGGACTCTAGCAAGCCATCATGATCCCCAGTATTATATGACTTATGTCTGATCTCGACATACTCTTACTTTCTAGAGACAGTACCGAGATTACTGGACACAATTCCAACAATCTCCCACTTGTACTGGAATCTCTGTATTCATAATCCTTTTGTCTCAATATCTCGATTAGTCATAAGGCAAGATTGGTGTCATCCTTATAAAGCCTAATCTTGTTCATCGGACTCTGATTTGATACTGACAATCCAAACGACTCGGGAAAGTCCGTTAGAGCATGGCCATGCGTTTTCCAGTATTCAAATCTCCGATTGGCCTAGAGATATTCACTCCATTTATATTGGAGGGACAAATCCCATCTTGTTCCATCACTGTAAACCACTCATTTCATGATGTACCCAAACAAGGTCCTTATAGCTATCACAGAACGATAGCGTTAGACAATGATCAAAGTACATCAGTCCATGTGCAGTCACATGCATGTGAACTCAGGTCTAAGGACTATACTCTATAGTCGTAGTAAGAATCTCTTATGACACAGATATAAATATCCTGAAGAGTTCTTATAAGCGGGTCTTGTCCGGTCGTATGTTCCCAACATACACCTATGTACTGACTTTGATGCCGCGCATCTATGACACACCGAGACTTTGTCATAAGTCACGTACCAATCCAGTCTCACACGGTCGTTGATGTTCCAATTTCAACAACCTTCGACTGGGGACGGGATGATATAATACATCCATCAAATATAGGGTCTCATGATCAAGCTAAATGACTTCGATGACTCAAGATCAAGTCATTTACTTCGATGACCTATAAAATGGTTTATATCATTTTGGAACGATTATTTCATCACAGTTAAAATAATCTTGAAATAATAATTTCATTAAAACATAAAATAATGTTTTACAAGAACATATCAAATAACTAAAATAAAGCTCACAAAACTCCCACTCAGATTTAGATTACATTTCAATGTTTCTAATGCCTACAGCTTCAGTCAGGAACTCGAGCTTAGGTCTTGGGAGTGGCTTTGTCAACGGATCAGCGACGTTATCATCAGTCGGAACTCGGCTGATCTTGACTTCCTTTCTATTAATGATGTCACGTATCAAGTGATATCTTCTTTGAACATGCTTGGATTTCTGGTGTGATCTTGGTTCCTTTGCCTGAGCTATAGCACCATTGTTGTCACAAAACAGTGCCAGAGGCTCAGCCGCATCTGGTATCACACCTAGTTCCATAATGAACTTTCGTATCCAAACAGCTTCCTTCGCTGCTTCTGAGGCGGCGATGTATTCAGCTTCTGTAGTGGAATCAACAACGGTGTCCTGCTTGGAGCTTCTCCAACTTACTGCACCGCCATTCAGACAAAAGACATAACCGGACTGTGACCGGAAATCATCTGTGTCTGTCTGGAAACTTGCGTCCGTGAATCCACTGACTTTAAGCACATCACTTCCACCGTACACCAAGAACTTATCCTTAGTATGTCTTAGATACTTCAAGATATTCTTTACGGCAATCCAATGGTTTTCACCTGGATTTGACTGGTATCTACTCGTCATGCTCAATGCATAAGCAACATCAGGACGAGTACAGATCATGGCATACATGACAGATCCTATTGCAGATGCATAAGGAATATTCTTCATGCGCTCAAGCTCAGCAGCCGACTTAGGGCTCTGCTTCTTGCTTAGCGTTGTGCCATGCACCATTGGCGTGAAGCCCTTCTTGGAATCTTTCATGCTGAATCTTTGTAGGACTTTGTCAATGTATGAGTCTTGACACAAGCCTATCAGCCTCTTAGGTCTATCCCGATAGATCCTAATTCCAAGAACGTATGCGGCTTCACCCATGTCTTTCATGGAAAAACAACTTCCAAGCCAGTCCTTTACAGACTTCAGCATTGGAATGTCGTTTCCGAGAAGCAGTATGTCATCGACATACAGAATAAGAAATACAATCTTGCTCCCACTAGATTTCTTATACACGCATTGTTCTTCTTCGTTTCTGATGAAGTCAAATTGCTTGATCGCTTCATCAAAACAAAGATTCCAGCTCCTCGATGCTTGCTTCAATCCATAAATGGATTTGTGAAGCTTGCATACTTTCCCAGCATTCTTTGGATCTATGTAACCGTCAGGTTGTGTCATATACACATCCTCTTCCAGAATACCATTTAGGAAGGCGGTTTTCACGTCCATCTGCCAAATTTCATAATCATGAATAGCTGCAGTTGCTAGTAGAATCCGAATAGATTTCATCATAGCCACTGGTGAATAGGTTTCATCGTAATCCACACCGTGAACTTGTCTGAAACCTTTTGCCACCAACCTGGCTTTATAAATCTGGACATTTCCATCCACGTCAATCTTCTTCTTGAAGATCCATTTGCACTCGATGGCTTTTACACCAACGGGTAAGTCAACCAACGAAAACACTTGGTTGACCGACATGGAGTCCATTTCGGAATCAGTGGCCTTGCGCCACTTAGAGGAATCTGGGCCCATCATGGCTTGATTGAAGTTCGATGGTTCATCACCATCAATGATCAAAAGATCATGACAGTCAGTCACGAGGAATCCCTGATATCTCTCGGGTTCGTGACGGATCCTCCCGGATCTTCGAACTTCAGGTACTACAGGTTCAGGCTCTACAATTTCTTGTAGATCCTCCTGCTGCTCTTCTTCATTAGGTTGAGCAGTATCCTGTTCATCTTGAATTTCTTCAAGCAGTACCTTACTCCCACTGTCTTTCTTAGAGAGAAACTCCCTCTCAAGAAAGTTACAATCCCGGGCAACAAAAATCTTGTTCTCGGAACGTAGATAGAAGTAATAAGCCTTGGTTTCCCGTGGATAACCAATGAAGTAGCATTTGTCAGATTTTGGTGTAAGCTTGTCTGAGATTAATCTCTTGACATAGGCTTCACAACCCCAAATTCTGAGATAAGACAGCACTGGAGCTTCTCCAGTCCATAATTCATATGGTGTCTTTGCTACTGCTTTTGATGGCGCTCTGTTTAGAGTGAACACTGCTGTTAGCAGAGCATATCCCCAAAGGGATATTGGAAGGTCTGTGTGACTCATCATAGATCGAACCATATCCAATAAGGTCCGATTTCTCCTCTCAGACACACCATTCCATTGAGGTGTTCCAGGAGGAGTGAGTTGGGATACGATCCCACACTCTCTCAGATGATCACTGAATTCTTGGCTTAAGTATTCTCCTCCTCGGTCGGACCGAAGAGCCTTAATGCTTTTGCCAAGTTGGTTCTGTACTTCATTTTGGAATTCTCTGAACTTCTCAAAAGATTCAGACTTATGTTTCATTAAATAAACATATCCATACCTACTGAAATCATCAGTGAAGGTAATGAAGTACTGATAGTTTCCTCTTGCATTTGTGGACATTGGGCCACACACATCAGTGTGTATCAGGCCCAATAAGTCACTGGCCCTCTCGTTAGGTTTATTAAAGGGGGCCCGTGTCATTTTGCCCATCATGCAGGATTCGCATTTCTCACATGACTCAAAGTCAAATGAGCCAAGAAGTCCATTCGAATGGAGCCTCTTGATGCGTTTCTCGCTGATGTGCCCTAAACGACAATGCCATAGAAACGTTCGGTTTTCCTCATTAGGTTTCAACCGTTTTGTATTAATGTTATAAATTGGCGCGGATTGATCGAGTATGTAAAGCCCATTCGTAAGAGGGGCAGAACCATAGAACAAATTGTTGCGATTGAAGGAACATAATTTATTCTTAACTGAAAAATCATAACCTTCCAGATCCAACAAAGAAATTGAAATAATATTTCTGCTTATAGCAGGTACAAAATAACAATTATTCAGTTCTAAAATCAATCCCGAAGGTAAAGACAACAAGTATGTTCCTACAGCTAGTGCTGAAACTTTCGCTCCATTCCCAACTCGTAGCTCCACTTGTCCTTGCTTCAGCCTTCTACTGTTGCTGAGTGCCTGCATATTAGTACAAATATGAGCCCCACAACCAGTATCCATGACCCATGAGGTATTATCAGAAGTAGTTGTATTAACTTCTATAACAAAAATACCTGATGAAGAAGTCTCGTAAGTCTTCTTCTTCAATTCCTTTAGACCTTCCTGGAATTTCTTACAATCTCTTCTCCAATGCCCTAGTTCTTTGCAGAACCTGCACATGTCAGTAGGCCCAGCCTTGGACTTGGGCTTGGGCTTTGGCGTGTCCTTGTCCGCGACTTGGACAGCCTTGGCCGCTCCCTTATCCTTAGCAGAGGATTTCTTAAACCCCTTGCCCTTTTGCACCATAAGCACATTGGGGTCCTTGGTGGTTTTCCTCAAGTTGGGCTCTGCAGTCTTGAGCATTCCGTGAAGCTCAGGCAGTGTCTTACTCAAGCCATGCATGTTAAAGTTCAGAATGAACTGATCATAGCTTGCAGGTAAAGACTGCAGAATGATGTCGCAGGCAAGTTCCTGGCTGATTGGGCAGTCGAGTTTCTGAAGATGATCGAGATAACCCATCATCTTCAAGACATGAGGACTCACTGCCGCATTCGCAGCCAACTTACAGTCCAAGAGGTTCTTAACTGTCTGGAACCTCTCGGTCCTAGCCTGCTCCTGAAAAAGCGATTTCAGGCTTGCCATGATCTCGATTGGGGACAATACACTTTCGAACTGTTTTTGCAGCTCAGGAGTCATTGTCACCAACATCAGGCAATAAACATCATTTTCATCTGACGAATGCTTTTCCCAAGCATTGTGCAGAGTCCTGGCAGCATTGGCAAGAGGCCTCTCGGGGAGGGGATCTCGAAGGACATAATCCTTCTTCTCCTGCTTGAGGACCAGCCTCAAGTTCCTTGACCATGTTAGGAAGTTCGTTCCAGTCAGCTTCTCCTTCTCGAGAACAGACCGGATCGAGAATGTGTTTTGTGTGCTTGTAGTAGTCATATCTGAAATATATAAATAAAAAGGTTATTAGTTATTATGTTCAAAATGACTAATCTCGTATTAAACTTTAATATGATTAATCACGCATTATATTCAATAACCTAAGTTACCCTCAATAGAATATAATGATTCCAAGATCCACATATAACTAAGATTAAAGTGGGCCACTGGCCGTCACCCAACCTTAGCTTATATCGGTAAGCCCTATATCGGCTAATTATATCCGTGATATAACTCTTGGTTGTGAATCTGGGCCCGAGGCCCAATCCACTCTGATGTCTCAAGGCCCGGGACTCCCGATGGCCTAGTCAAGAAAACCGGACTATACAGTCATGTAATCATTAATGTCTGGGACTCCCAATGACATTTATGAATCACAAACCGTCTTACTCACGCAAAAGCAGACATCCTCACACTGTAAGGCCATGAATGCAATTGAATGGGCTTTGACAGCTGACATAGCCTGGACAAGACATCCAACGCTTGATATTATTTGAGGTTCGTAGGTTTATTAAAATCATTCCCAAAATAGAAGATTACTATTTCGGGAAACTTTCTATTTATGGAAACCTACTATTTTTGGAAACTTTCTAAAATTGGAAACTTTCTAAAACCGGAAACTTTCTAACTTTAGAAATTTCTTAAAATCCAAAACCCGCAAATTCAGAAAATTCTATTTTAAGAAACTTTCTAATTTCAAAATTTCGGAAACTTTAATTTAAAAACGACTTTATAATTTTATAAAATAGATTTTTAAATTATTCTGAAGAAAGACTCAATTAACTGGCCCAATTGTTTTAACTTCTTGGCCCGAGGCCCAAGAATTGGTCCATGTCCAAGACATGACCCAATTGTCCAATTAATTGACATAACCGGTCTGGTTCATTAAAACTGGTCTAACCAAGTTTTAATTACTACGATGACCACAATTGTCAACCGGTTATTTACTAAACCGGAATTTCTCAATTTATTTGGTCCAACCAAATCAAATTAGAAATTCCTGGTTTAGGCACTAAATCCAATATTTCTTTCGACATTGGATTTCTTATCCCGGTTTAACCAGATTTAATAAAATTATTAAAATCTGTTTATTAAACCAGAACGAAGATTTTAATCAAGTTTTAAACCGAACCAGCTAACCGAAATCGAACCGGCCCATCACACCCAAAACCCTAACCGGCCAGCCGTAAGCCTCACGCAAAAAGCGATAGCCGCAGGCCAGCCGCGTTTGATCCGCGATCGGGACGGTTTGGGCTGCATGATCGGGACGTTCGCTCGGCAGCTCGGGACGGGATGGCCGCGATCGTGATGCTCGGGTCGATCGCTTCCCACGATCGCCAAGCGATCGGGACGACAACACGCGAGCTGGACGAAGCCGAGGCGCGACAGGACGTGATCCATGCGATCGCGTTCGTGCGATCCATGCGATCGGCCCATCCATCGCGATCGGTCGCGATTCATCCGGCCAACACTCGGCCGTGATTGCCAACCGGCCATGCCGGTCAATACCTCACTCGGCCGATCGCAAATCTGAGTCATATAGCTCATGTTTTGCGATTTTTCTTGTGTGTTTAGGGTTCAATTATGTTTCTTAACTGTTTTATCTTATCAGTAATTGATTCAAAAACAATTCTAAACAGATTAAACAACCTAAACATGAATCTAAAACAAGAAACCTAAGAACCAATGGCTCTGATACCACTGTTGGAAAGTTCAGTTGATCCTGATTCAATTCTCATATTGATATCAACCTAAACATGCATCAGATCTAGGTGTTCTTATTTAGAAACATTACATGATCTCACCTTTTACCTGTTTGTTGCAGCGGAAGGAATAGAACAGGTCAGAGATCAGATAGATGCACCGAGGGATGAATCCTCCAGAGGTTCACACACGCTTCACAAGGAAATGGCTGCTAGACCACGAGGAAGAGAGGCGCAGAGAGAGAGGAGTAGCCGCGGCTGGGTGTTAGGGTTGGTTAGAAAAGACTTGGCTTTTAGTCATTAAAAGCCTTCTCTTTCCCTTTTGGGCTTTTGGGCCCAATCTGATTAAATCCCATTTAATCAGACCCATTAATCTTTCTCTCTTAGTACGACAAATGCCTGGCACTTTTGTCGTACTTCTGCTAAGCCGTTCCAACACATTTTCCTGTTAGCTTAGGCGTGTGACCCATATGGGATCATATAATAAAGGCAATAAGTCCAAGACTTATAGATCATGAGCGGACTCTAGCAAGCCATCATGATCCCCAGTATTATATGACTTATGTCTGATCTCGACATACTCTTACTTTCTAGAGACAGTACCGAGATTACTGGACACAATTCCAACAGTATGGTGAATTTGAATTGCTTGGATTGATTGTGGAGTTTACTTAGGACAGTTACTAAGTGTGGGGGAAGTACATGTTGGTCTTGATGTCTTGCAGGTGATTCTTTCAGTGGCTTACTAAGGGGAATCTGAGTGTTGTTGCTTCTAGGATGAAAAGAGTTTCTGAAAGTTTTCAAACCTCTTCACCATGTTTTAGTTCTCTATTTTGCTTGAGGGCAAGCAAAGGCTAAGTGTGGGGGAGTTGATATATCATGGTTTTTACCGGTTTAAGGCCATGATATAAGTGTGTTTTAGAGTCTTTTAGTGTTTCTTTGGAGTCTTTTACAGGTGTTATTAGATATATGAACGTTTGAAGCGGAATTGGAGTTTATGGAGCTTTTTGGAGCATTTTGGTGGTTTGACCCGAGAGATAGAGTTCACTGTCCAAAACAGAGTAATGCATCGATCGACACACTAGCGAGATGGTCCTTCCTCGGCGGTTTAATGAAGAATACAGAATTCACAGTTTTTCCCAAAAGTTCCTGATAATTACAAAGAAGCCCTAAGACGTGATTATCTTATATAATTAGGTTTTTACATACGCTTACATTACGCTTTCATACTTAGAGCATAGAGATTTCTAGAACTTTGGGGCTGATCTAATCTTGTACTGCTTTCTGCTTTTTGGAGCCCTTTAATCTTTACTTTTTATTTATGCAATCTATTATTCATTGATTATGTTTTCATATTCTATGTCTGAATAGATTCATAGTTAGGTTTAGGGATTCTCATAGGGATTTCATGACTTGCTAGATTTACTTATTTCAGTTAAGGATTCATATCAATAATTGTTCTTCGATCTAAATTGTGCTTAACTCTAGTTTCTAACCTGATCACTTAGAATCTAGATCTTAGGTTGTTTAATTGACACGAAAGTGTGATTTAGAATCTGAACTATTTAGGTTGAGCAATTGAATTACTCGCAAAGAAATTTGGTTTAACTGAATTGTGAACATATCGAACTTAATCTTAAAGCTAGTTTAATCTGTTAGGAATTACAAAGAAATTTGGATTTCTGCAATTAGGCTTAAAGAATTCTCACAACGAAAGTTGGTTAATTCTATTTCCGTGTTTGAGTTCTAAAACCGTACTTAATTTGATCTTGACTGAATAATTCATATGCTTGTCTGATTTCCTGAGAACTCCCTAGACTTAGCGCTTTTAGTTAATTGCCTACAAACCAATCTTGCTACTGATTTACTTTCTTGCATTGCTTTTAGTTTCTCATTACATTGCTTTCTCCTAGTTTAACTTGACTGTTCTTAATCTATCGTTGCCTAGAGTCCTTGTGGATTCGATACCCTAAAGTACTACATTCACATCACTGTGCACTTGCAGTTAGAATAGGGATAATTCTTGACCTATCAATAGCTTTTGTTGGACCTCAGTGTCGACCGACACTAAGAGCAGTGTCGGTCGACATCTACTCGTGGTCATGACTCCAACTTAAGCTTCATGTAGAATGCTCCAGAAACGTCCCAAAATTCTTAGCTTTGCTCCAAACGCAAGCTTACCTGTAAAAGACTCGATAGACTCGAAATACAAGGTTAAAGACTCAATATACACACTTATATCATTGTTGAAAACCTAGAAAAACCATGATATATCAACTTTATAGAGCAAATTTTAATTCTTATTCTAACTGCAAGTGCACAGATATGCAATCGTAGTATAAAGGGTATCGAATCCACAGAGACTCAGTTTCACGCGATAGATTGTATGCAGCGAATTAAGCTACGAAAGACAGATGAAAGCAGTAACAAAGCAAATAAGCAAACGGTGTGTGATCAATTAACGAAGGCGCTAGACTTAGGAAAGTTCTCAGGAAATCAGGAACACAGATCAATCAATCAACAAGATTCAGATATCGATGTTCTAGAACTAGAATCACAATTATATAACAAATCAACTCTCACTGCGAATGCTAACAACCTAGAAAACCAAATATCTTTGTGAATCCTAGAGTTCTAAACATGCAATTAATTTAGGTTCTTTCGTTCACAAATTCCCTAGGCCAAATCTCCTTGCGAATAGGTAATTTGCTCAGCTAGGTTCTTATCTAATCAATTAACCAACTCTCGCTGCGCTAATCAATCTGATATCAATAATCCAAGTAGCTAATTTAGATTAAGCGTTAAGAACAACCTAGATGAAGAACTAGATGTTTTGAATCCTAATTAATCAATCAATCTATAGTTCCATGAAATCCTTAATGAGAGTCCCTAAAACTAACAAGAAAACTACTCAGACATGGCAATCATGACAATAAACATAATCAAAGTAGAAATCATATAAATCAATAGAATAAGAAAAGGGGATCGAAATCTCTTCTCTCTCGAGTACAAAACCAGCCCCAAAATCTCCTAATATCTGATAGAATAGAGCTTCGCCTAAAAAATGGCTCAAAAACCTAATTAATAGTCTAAAACACGATTTGGGCCTTCTTGTAAATATAAGAAACTTCTGGGTGAATCTTGCAAATCTCTAAAATCTGTATTTTTGACGCACAAAAATTTTGTCAATTAGTGGCGTCGACCCACACTAAGTGCAGACGCACCCAGTGAACTCTGTGAAATCCATGTATGTTACAAAATCACTCCAAAAGCTCCCAGAATACTTAGAACTGCAAAGGACTCAAAAGACTCCAAATACAAGATTAAAGACTCAATATATACACCTATATCATGGTTGTAAACCTAGAAAAACCATGATATATCAATCTACAACTATAATCTGGTGTTGTGGTGTTTGTCTCCCATAAGTCTAATTTGTACAAGAACTGATCGCTATAATAAGCCTCTCAAAACAGGTGGATCTAATAAAGACTGACATCTATAGATTTTGTTTCAAAGTTTGATTGGTACCATGATTCTATGGAGATGTTGGCCAAATAATGGGCTTTACAACCTTGGCTCAAATCTTCTATTAAGTTTCCTGGCACCTATTTGTATTTGTCACTGAATGTTCTGTTATAGTACCCTTCACTAATCGCAGTATGCTTTGCAGGTTCTGATATTGATGAGAAACCTCACAGTGAACCTGACAAATCCTTACTTCGAACCTGTTGTAAGTGTTAAATTAATCACAACTTACATGCTCATTGGGCAGTGAGACTCATCTTTTCGTGTTAATACATAGGGATAAGAACTGTTAGAAATAAATATATTTCTCTCTTTGTGTGTGTTATTTTTTTTAAAAACATTCCAGTGATAAAATGAGGATTGTTGTGCTTTATGAGATACATCAACTGTTGACTTCTAGATTGATTTTCTTGCAACAAATGCAATCTAACCTTGAAATAGTCTGAGTACTTTGATGATGCGGAGGAAGGTCCTGAACAACTAAACTCTTAGCTGTAGTACGGGATCCATGGTCAAGAACCAAACAAGTGATATATCTTCTTGGGGACATCTCACAACAACTGTTTAACAGCTATCAAGTAAGTGTGGTTTTATAACTCATCCCTCAGCTGCTATAATCCTGATCACAATTCTCTTAAGGTTTGGGTTAAGGAGTTACCAATAGTCTATATGATCTCTCTGCATTTGATGGATTGTGTCAGATGCTACTTACAGTTGTTGTCTGAGGAAAACATAGCTGAACAAGAGGAGAATATGGCAGTTTCGGTCAGAACCGGTTCGGTTAATGGTAGATATATATATATTTGTCAATGTGTGTCCATGTAGTAGAAAACTGGTTACCAAATGTATTTTTTGTTCAGTTTCTTCCCACTTTCGACGATTGTATATTTTGGGTCATCTATTGAAACCAAAGGCAATAATGTATCATCAGCTAGAACATGCCATTTAACCCAAAAATTAAGTTATTCGAAAACCCGGTTAACGATAACCGGAAATTTGGATCGTATAGGTATGGTTCGTGTCGCCTTCTCTTCCATTTTTTTCATGAGTTCCTCTTTGAATGCATATTTGAAAGTAAAACAATAATATTATTTTATCTTGAAATATGTGAGTTATAAGGAAATTAAACTAATTATAAAAGTTGAGACAATATAAAAAAACACAAACATACACTTGGTCATGTTATGAAACACATATTTACTTTTATTTATGTTTTGATTTTTATTTATTTTTAGATATTTTTTATATCGATTTTTGTTTCATCAAAATATATCAAATATATCAATTTTATCTTAAAAATATGTTATATCATAAAATAAACTTTAATAAAAACAATCAGAAAAGGACATAGGAAAAGAAAATCAGATGGACCTCGGTGAATAATGATAGGGTCTAAGTTTTAATCCTATTCTACTGCAAGTGCACAGTTAAGTGATTGTAGTATATAGGGTATCGAATCCACAGAGACTCTGGTCTCGATAGAATGAGAACCGTAGAGATTAATACTAAGAAGAAGCAGATGTGAAGTGAATTAAAAGCAAGGCAAGAAAATAAATCAGTAGCAAGATTGTTGTGAAAGCAGTTAACTAAAAGCGTCAAGTCTAGGGAATTCTCAGGAAATCAGACAAGCAGACAAGTTAATCAGTCAGGATCTAATTAAACACAGTTCTAGAACTCAAATCACGGAATTAGAATTAACCAAATCTCTTTGCGAAAATCCTCTAAGTCTAAGTGCAGTAATCCAAATCTCTTTGCAATTACTAACAGATTAAACCAGCATTAATTTCAAGTTTGATATGTTCACAATTAAACTAAGTCAAATCTCTTTGCGAATAATTTAATTGCTCAACCTAAATAGTTCAGATTCTAAACCACACTCTCGTGTCGTATTTAGCAACCTAAGATCTAGATTCTAATTGATCAGGTTAGAACTAGCATTAAGCACAATTTAGATCGAAGAACATTCTATTCATGTGAATCCTTAACTGAATTAAACAAGTCTAGCAAGTCATCAAATCCTTAATGAGAAACCCTAAACTTAACTATGAATCTACTCAGACATGATTAATGAAACAGAAATCATAGAATTAATATATTGTATATAAGAAATTAAATAGATAAAGGGGTTCGAAATCTTCTCCAAAATAGATGAAGTACAGGATTAGATCAGCCCCAAAAGCTCTAAAAATCTCTTAGCTCTAAGTATGAAAGCGTATCTAAAATAAACACCAAAATCCTAATTATATAGGCATAATCTCGGCTGGGGCTTCTTCGTAAATACTGAAAACTTCTGGGCCAAAGTGCAAAATCATGAATCTTCATTAAACCGCCGCGTTCGGCCCATCTCGCTAGTGTGTCGATCGACACCAAAGGTGTGTCGATCGATGCATGATTATCAAATTGGACAATGAGTTTAAACTCTCGGCCAAAACACTCCAAAAATCCCAAAATGCTCCAATATCTCCAATTCCGCTCCAAACCTGATTAAACATGTAAAAGACTCTAAAAGAACACAAAAGACACTAAAAACACAACTATATCATGGCATAAAACCGGTAAAAACCATGATATATCAACTCCCCCACACTTAGCCTTTGCTTGCCCTCAAGCAAAACAGAGAACTAGAATGTAGTGAAGAGGTTTGAAAACTCTTCAGAAACTCTTTTCATCCTAGAAGCATCAACACTAAGATTCCCCTTAGTAATCCACATGAAAGAATCAACATGCAGACATCAAGACCAACATATACTTCCCCCACACTTAGCAAATGTCCTAAGTAAACTCCACAATCACATTCAAGCATTCAAATTCACCCTACTGACTTCTGCAAGTATTTAAGTGCGGTCTCACCTAAGGAGTATCGATCAAAGGCACATGGACTCTTACCTTATCAGCTCTAGACCACCATACTATCTTTCTCTAGTCCCTTTCTTCTCTTTTCCCTTCCTTCTGATTTTTCCCCTTTGGGTATCTTTTTATTTTTTTTATCAGTGTTCTTCCCGTTAAGGGGTGTACTTTGGACACATTCCATGGATGCACAGGATATGAGAGTTTTAGCTACCATTCCCATGACCACTTCGGAGTTACTAACTCATCCTCAGTTTATTATCTTTTTTTTATGTGGAAGGGGAGAAGGGAACCAAATAGGACAGGTTTACAGGCTGTGTCAGAACTAACAAGGAAATCCGACACAAAGTATACCAAGCCCTTAGGTGAGAAATCTAAGTCAGTATTAAGGTGAAGTCAGTAAAGGATCCTCTGATACCTGAAGTGATGCGGGTGTTCTCAGTAGGTTGATCCATGTCTGGGTTTTCTAATAGTCAGAGATAATCTGCAGCTTCATCCCAATGGTTACTTAAGTTCCTGCAAGTGCTGCTAATCTTCTCAAAAAATCATTGTTTCCTACTTAAAAGTTTTGACTCAATAAAACAAATTTTTGAATATTTTAACTGGCTCTAAGAAAACAAAAGAAAGAAGTTAGTAGAACCTCCCCCACACTTAAGACACACTGTCCCCAGTAGTGTCAAGCGAAGGATTGGCAAAAAGAGATAAAATTTTGTTTAAGGAATGGTTAAGTTCTGTCGGGTTTTACCTCTGTCGCTCAGGCATCGATCGTTGAACTAGGTGCATCGACCGTTGCTAGGCGATTTTTCGTGTATGATCGATCGTTTCTCAGGACCGCAACGATCGCTGCAGTGCGATTTCGATCGTGTTGTGACGATGGACACAATAGTGTGTCGATCGACGCACTGCGATTCGTCCGAAACCTGCAAACAAAAACTCACCAAAACAAGAAACAAAACGTAAAATCCTACAAAAACACTAAAATTAAAATGCAAAAACGAAAACAGTGGGTTGCCTCCCACTCAGCGCTTGTTTAAGGTCATTAGCTTGACGCTTCAACTGATTTAGGTAGAGGGTGCATCATCCAGAGGCAGAATCTGACCTTCAGGAATCTCGGCCTTAGCCCAATAATGTTTCACCCTCTGACCATTCACAGTAAATTCAATACCGTCCTTGCCAATTAGAACGACAGCTCCATACGGACGTACCTATTTGATTGTGAAAGGACCAGACCACCTTGATTTCAGCTTACCTGGAAACAAATGCAAACGAGAGTTATACAAAAATACCTGATCATTAGGCA
The DNA here is from genome assembly GCA_030180135.1 of Orychophragmus violaceus. Classification (NCBI taxonomy): domain Eukaryota; kingdom Viridiplantae; phylum Streptophyta; class Magnoliopsida; order Brassicales; family Brassicaceae; genus Orychophragmus; species Orychophragmus violaceus. Next base: position 28,865,684 of record CM058235.1, read on the forward strand.
CAAACTGTCTGGAGACAATCTTCTTGTCATAATATGCTTTAGTCTTCCCCTTGTACAGCTTTGAGTTCTCATAAGCAAAATGTCTAATATCATCCAACTCATTAAGCTGCACTAAACTCCTCTCTGCAGCAGACTTAAGATCAAAGTTCATCTGTTTTACAGCCCATGCTGCTTTGTGCTCAAGCTCTACTGGCAGATGACATGCTTTTCCATATAGCAGATGGAATGGAGTGGTCCCAAGTGGTGTCTTAAATGCTGTCATGTAAGCCCATAATGCATCATCCAACTTTGCTGCCCAATCTTTCCTTGTCTTTCCAACTGTCTTCTCAAGGATCTCCGTAATCTGTCTGTTAGAAACTTCGACTTGTCCACTAGTCTGAGGGTGATAAGGAGTAGCGACTCGGTGATGAACTCCATGCTTCTTTAGCAGCTTCTCGAAAACCTTATTGATAAAATGAGATCCTCTATCACTAATCACTATACGAGGTACTCCAAATCTGGGGAATATGATGGTCTTAAACAGCTTAATGACCACCGAAGAATCATTGGTTGGACTGGTTATTGCTTCTACCCACTTAGATACATAGTCCACAGCAACCAAGATGAACTTATTCCCATATGATGAGGTAAAAGGACCCATGAAATCTATGCCCCAGCAATCAAAAACCTCAACTTCCAGAATGAAGTTCTGAGGCATCTCATGCTTCTTACTGATTTTCCCTCTCCTTTGACAGGCATCACATTGAGAGATGAAATAATGAGTGTCTCTAAACATTGTAGGCCACCAGAAACCTGCTTGCAGAACCTTAGACACAGTCTTGAATGTAGCAAAATGTCCAGCATAATCTGATCCATGACAGTGGAAGAGGATGTCTGGAACTTCTGATTCAGCAACGCATCTCCTGTAAAGACCATCTGAACAGTGCTTATAGAGATAAGGCTCATCCCAGTAGTATCTCCTAAGCTCCCTAAAGAACTTTTTCTTTTCATAACCCTTTAAATCATCCGGTTCAGTCTCAGCAGCGAGGTAGTTAGCTATATCTGCATACCAGGGTCGATCAGTGGTTGCTACGGCAGCAATCTCAAAGTCATAATTCCTAATTCTGATCCTGAAAGACTCTCGGTTTGCATCAGATATGCATCGATCGGTGCGTGTACATGTGTCGACCGTTGCTTCCCCGATACTTGTATCGACCGTTGCTAATGTGGCATCGATCGACACAATGTGATTGTCCCGACAGTTCTGTAACTCTCTGCCCAAATCCATCTGAAAAATTGTACCAATCATGTTGACGTTTTCCTCAGGCAAATAATCATTTATGGGCACGTCTTCCTCAACCAGCATCCTTGAAAGATGATCAGCAACTCCATTCTCAACTCCCTTCTTGTCTCTCACTTCAATGTCAAACTCCTGAAGTAACAGAATCCATCTCAACAATCTCGGCTTAGCATCCTTCTTCTGCATCAGATACTTCAGGGCTGAATGATCAGTATGAACAATTACCTTGGAGCCAACAAGATAGGGGCGGAACTTCTCGAATGCAAAGACAACAGCCAACAGCTCCTTCTCCGTTGTTGCATAGTTTCTCTGCGCATCATCTAGTGTCCTACTAGCATAATAGATAGCATGAAGCTTTCTGTCCTTCTTCTGTCCCAGAACAGCTCCTACAGAAAAGTCACTTGCATCACACATAACCTCAAAAGGTAGATCCCAATCTGGTGGCTGAACAATTGGAGCACTCACTAATGCTTGCTTGATTTGTTCAAATGCAGTCTTACAATCTGCAGTGAACTCAAATTTGGTATCCTTACACAGCAAAGCAGTTAGTGGCCTAGCAATCTTACTGAAGTCTTTGATGAACCGTCTATAGAAGCCAGCATGTCCAAGAAAGCTTCTTATAGATTTAACAGAATCAAGCGCCTGAAGGTTGGTCATTACCTCAATCTTAGCGCGGTCCACTTCAATCCCTGCTTCAGACACTTTATGTCCAAGTACAATGCCATCTCTGACCATGAAATGGCACTTTTCCCAATTAAGAACTAAGTGCTTTTCTTCGCATCTAGTTAGTACCTTACACAGATTATCTAAACATTCAATATAAGATGATCCATAGACTGAGAAGTCATCCATAAATACCTCCATAAAGTCCTCAATCATATCAGTAAATATGGACATCATGCATCTCTGGAAGGTGGCAGGAGCATTACAGAGTCCAAAAGGCATCCTACGGTAAGAAAATGTGCCATATGGACAAGTGAAAGTGGTCTTTCCCTGATCTTCTGGATGGATAGGAATCTGAAAGAAACCTGAGTATCCATCGAGGAAGCAGTAGTAAGGATGATTGGCTAACCTCTCCAGCATCTGGTCAATAAAAGGCAAGGGAAAGTGATCCTTCCTAGTTGCAGCATTCAGCTTCCTGTAATCTATGCACATCCTGTGTCCCGTTACAGTTCTAGTAGGGATCAGCTCATTCTTCTCGTTCTTCACAACTGTAACTCCGCCTTTCTTAGGCACTACATGGACTGGACTCACCCAATCACTGTCTGAAATAGGATAGATAATCCCAGCATCAAGGAGTTTCATAATTTCCTTCTTAACCACCTCCTGTAGATTGGGATTAAGTCTTCTCTGATGCTCAACAGATGTCTTAGACTCATCCTCAAGATGTATCCGATGCATGCACAGCTCTGGTGAGATACCTGAAATGTCATCAAGAGAATAGCCAAGAGCTTTGCATGCTTGCGCAGATTGCTTAGCAGTAAAGTGAGCTCTGCGTTGTTCAAACTAGCATTAACAATCACTGGATAAGTTGAATTTGGTCCAAGAAACGCGTACCTTAGCCCGGATGGAAGTTGTTTCAGCTCTATTTTCGGAGCTTTTTCTTCGGCCCAGTCTCTGTCGACTTGCAACGACCGATGCCTAGTTGGTGTCGATCGTTGCATCGTCGCGTCAGACACTTCCACCTTCATTGCTACTTCAACTGAATCCATCAGTCGTGCATAGCACATTGCTGGCTCGTCCTGCAGGTACTCCAGCTCCAATATAGAGCTCAGTAAAGCTCTTTCCAGTGGATCTTCAGCGTGTGACTTGTGAAAGTATTCTGTAGCCAAATCACCCAGTGTGTCAACATAGAAGGTCTGTCCGTCGATGGTTGGTCTCTTTGCCAGCTTGTCCATATCAAAACTCATCTTCAGATCGCCCACATTCAGAACTATTCTACCTCCTTGACAGTCAATCATCGCACCAGCTGTAGCTAAGAAAGGCCTGCCTAAAATTAGTGGATCCTTTGGTTCCTCTCCATACTGCAGAACCACAAAGTCAGTAGGAATCACACATTGGCCAATCATTATGGGCACATCCTCCAATAATCCTTCGGGAATCCGGATTTTTCTATCTGCCAAAACCAGTGATATCCTAGTAGGTATAAAGTCAGTCATCCCGAGCCTCTTAGCAACAGAGAAAGGCATAAGATTCACACTGGAACCAAGATCACATAGAGATCTTTCGAATCTCTCCATGTAGATAGCACAATCTAGTACAAAGCTTCCTGGATCTTTTAACTTCTCAGGAATTCTGCCCTGAATCACTGCACTACACACCTCATTGATCATCATTACACTCTCCTCGTCAGACCACTTCCCAGCAATCATGTCCTTAAGACATCTTCTCATCACAGGAGAGGTTTCCTTGGAATCAATCAAAGGCACTTCAACTTTCACCTTTTTGATGAACTCTTTACATTTGGCATACTGCCTATCGTTTTTAGCCTTTCTGGGATTCTTGGGATAAGGTACCTTAGGCTTGTAAACCCTCTCGGTTGACTGTTTCGGTTTCTCTGGTTTTGAGCTCTCTGCAGTCGCCTTGCATCGACCGTCACTGGCATTGTGTCGATCGTTGCTGGGTGACTTTGTAGCGACAGTTTCTTCGTCATCGCCTTGCATCGACCGTTTCTTGGTTGCGTCGATCGATGCATTGCGAATGTCACGGATCCCATCTTCCAATTCCTCAATTTCCACAAGCTCTTCAACACTTAACTGCCTTTTCCGGCCAGGTAACAACTCCTTACCACTTCTCAATGTCACCGCATTGCATTGGTACTTGGGATTAGCATCAGTTCGCCCTGGGAGATATCCATCTTCCCTCTGAGCATATCCAGAAGTTCTTGCAACCTTAGCATCAAGCTCCTTCATATGTGCGCTCAGGTTTTCAATCTTTCCATTCAGCTCCTCATAGCCTGTACCTATCTTCTTGTCGAAGTCTGCAGCACTCTTAGTCTGACTCTCCAGCAGCTGTTTCATCATTGCCTCCATCCTAATCTCATGAGCAATGGCTGCAGGGGGAGTCTGATAAGATGAAGATCCATAGGTTCTCTGAGTACCTTGTCCAAAAGGCTTCTGAAAACCACTAGTCTGTCCAAAGGAGTTCTGATTGCCTGTGAAGGCACTCTTCTGTCCTCCATTGAAGAATCTGTTTCCCTGCTGATTACCAAATCTGTTACCTTGGAAACCAGATCCTCCAATGTAATTCACATCTTCTTCCTGAGTGTCCTCCTCAGTCTGAATTACCTCAACATCTTGGGCAAAGTGGACAGCCTTCTTACCAGCCAGGAGATTACAAATTGTGTCCAGCTTAGATCTAAATTCAGTCATCTCTGAATTCTCTACACTTCCACAAGATTTCTTTCTCCTATCATCCATAGTCTTGCAACTGTTGCTGCTTAATAAGTTCTCAATCAACTGCTTAGCTTGTGCAGGAGTCCTGGTGTTGAAGTTTGCATTACTGGAGTTATCCAGCGCAGACTGATATGGCAGATCTATGCCTCTGAAGAAGATACCTAGCAATGTGAGCTCAGTGAATCCATGGTGTGGGCAGTCACGCTGGTACTTCCTAAATCTCATCCAAGCAGTCTTAAGAGGCTCAGTAGGACCTTGGGTAAATGTCAGAATGTCCTGACTGGACTGATCGGAACGCGCATCATCATAGAATGGACGCAGAAACTCACTCTTCAGGGCTGCCCAAGTAGTATACTGACCAGGTGCCAGTTGCTTCAGCCATGCAGCAGCGTCTCCAGCGAGACTGTACGGAAAGAGCTTGAGGAACAGATAATCCTGGAAGACTCCATCATACTTCATGCCATTGATTAGGTCCTCAAATGTATCAATGTGATCCATAGGCTGCTCCGTAGGATGACCATGGAAGGAATTCTGTCTCATCAGCGAGTAGTAGATGGTCTTGATCTCAAAATCATCCCTATCAAAACCAGGAAGTACTAGAGCTGACCGGTTTGCATGAAACTCATCCGGTCTGTTGTAGTCAGCTAAAGTCCTTTCATGGACAACCATCTGTCTACCTTAGTTCTGTCCTTGCGCCTGCGGCTGTGGTTGTGGTTCAGGTTCCTCAACCTCAGGGATCACACGTCCCTCAGCATCAATCCTCTGCCCAGCAGCATTGTAAGGATTGTTTTGCTGATCCCTCAGGGTACCTTGAGCATCAGGCATAATGATTATCTTCTGTACCACCATCCTTGCTCTTCTTTCTCTTCTGTTAGTCCTCTCTAGACGTCCAAGTTCTTCAAGTCCGAGATTAACTAAGTTCAGGTTCTGATTACTTCGAGTTTCACGCGTCTGCATAAACTGTCTGTAATCGTCAAGCAACGATCGATGCTATCAGTGCAACGATCGATACAATCTCAGAATCGCCTAGTGACGATCGACACAAAGGAGCAACGATCGACGCAAAGCGAAATCGGTACCTGCGACAGAGAGAAAACAGAGAGAAATCAGTAAATAGAAATGAAAGTAAAACGAAACAAAGAAAATAAAAATCCTAGTAAAAACCCTAAGTTCGATCCTATCAAAGACTCTAAGAGTCCCCGGCAACGGCGCCAAAAACTTGATAGGGTCTAAGTTTTAATCCTATTCTACTGCAAGTGCACAGTTAAGTGATTGTAGTATATAGGGTATCGAATCCACAGAGACTCTGGTCTCGATAGAATGAGAACCGTAGAGATTAATACTAAGAAGAAAGCAGATGTGAAGTGAATTAAAAGCAAGGCAAGTAAAATAAATCAGTAACAAGATTGTTGTGAAAGCAGTTAACTAAAAGCGTCAAGTCTAGGGAATTCTCAGGAAATCAGACAAGCAGACAAGTTAATCAGTCAGGATCTAATTAAACACAGTTCTAGAACTCAAATCACGGAATTAGAATTAACCAAATCTCTTTGCGAAAATCCTCTAAGTCTAAGTGAAGTAATCCAAATCTCTTTGCAATTACTAACAGATTAAACCAGCATCAATTTCAAGTTTGATATGTTCACAATTAAACTAAGCCAAATCTCTTTGCGAATAATTTAATTGCTCAACCTAAATAGTTCAGATTCTAAACCACACTCTCGTGTCGTATTTAGCAACCTAAGATCTAGATTCTAATTGATCAGGTTAGAACTAGCATTAAGCACAATTTAGATCGAAGAACATTCTATTCATGTGAATCCTTAACTGAATTAAACAAGTCTAGCAAGTCATCAAATCCTTAATGAGAAACCCTAAACTTAACTATGAATCTACTCAGACATGATTAATGAAACAGAAATCATAGAATTAATAGATTGCATATAAGAAATTAAATAGATAAAGGGGTTCGAAATCTTCTCCAAAATAGATGAAGTACAGGATTAGATCAGCCCCAAAAGCTTTAAAAATCTCTTAGCTCTAAGTATGAAAGCGTATCTAAAATAAACACCAAAATCCTAATAATATAGGCATAATCTCGGCTGGGGATTCTTCGTAAATACTGGAAACTTCTGGGCCAAAGTGCAAAATCATGAATCTTCATTAAACCGCCGCGTTCAGCCCATCTCGCTAGTGTGTCGATCGACACCAAAGGTGTGTCGATCGATGCATGATTATCAAATCGGACAGTGAGTTTAAACTCTCGGCCAAAACACTCCAAAAGTCCCAAAATGCTTCAATATCTCCAATTCCGCTCCAAACCTGATTAAACCTGTAAAAGACTCTAAAAGAACACAAAAGACACTAAAAACACAACTATATCATGGCATAAAACCGGTAAAAACCATGATATATCAAATAACATAAATGGAAAAAGTGGAACATATAGAGGAAGAGAAAGTGGAAGAACCGAACAAATCTGGAATACATTTGGATTTGACTTTTCTTTTAATTTTATTAATAAATAAAAATATGGTAAAAATATTACTTTAATCTCTTTTTGGTATTTCTACCATAAAAAATATAATAAACCAAAAATAATTCAAAAATCTTTAGAAAAATATTTTAAATAAATATGCGGCGTAGCACGGACATATACCTAGTTCAAATAGTAGACGGAAAATATAATATAAAATTCACCATAAATCTTAAATAAATCAACATAAAATATAAACTCTTTAAATGGAAGGATAAACAAAAATACAGTTAGCTTCTCAATGGATAAACTGAAACTAAGAAATCAGAAAAGAAAAGAAAACGATTTGATATCAGCGACGATGATGTGAACTTCGACGAACCTATTTCTCGTCGAGCCAAGCAGCGACAATATAAAAGGGTTCTTTGAACTCCATATCATCGTTACCGATAGGGATATTTGTAAAATTTTGCCTAAGTGTGTAAGAGATTAACCCAAGCAGAACGTTTCAGCTTGTGTTCTACAAAAAGTCACGAGGAGCTCACGTGACATGACTTACAATTTACAAGAACTGAGACCTAATTAATGTGAGAATATCCCACATCGGGAGTTTATATGGGACCTAAGTAATATATAAAGGGTTAGGGTCAATCCACTTATTACCAATTTGTTTTAAGTTGGAAGCCCATAATTAACCCAAATCTAACATGGTATCAGAGCCCGAACACACGCTACCCGTTTCTAACTAACTATCTATCGATTCGACCCAATTAGTCTGATCATTCTACCTAATTCGGCCCGACCCAAAATTAGTCTGGCCAATCTAATTTACAATTAATCCTATATTGGGATTGTTTCGAGATTAATGGCTATATGAGCCATTATCTCGAGGGGACATGTGAGAATATCCCACATCGGGAGTTTATATGGGACCTAAGTAATATATAAAGGGTTAGGGTCAATCCACTTATCACCAATTGGTTTTAAGTTGGAAGCCCATAATTAACCCAAATCTAACAATTAATCGTTGTCCAAAGGTGTGCGATTTTTGTCTTCTTCTTCTGCGTTTAGAAAACAGAGCACGAGAGGAGAGAAGGGAGCGTTAATCTGAAGTTGTATAAAAAGAGATTAAAGTTGTGGAAACCCCCTTGGTCGAGTGGTTTGATTAAGGGTTCATTAATGCTTCTATACTAGAAGGTCTGGGGTTCGACCAGAATGTGCGATTTATCATCCAGTAATGCAGATTAGTGGAGATAAGGTTACATGAAGTCTTCAGCATGGTGCAGATGCAACCGTCAAGCATAGATCTTCATAAGGCGATTCAGTGTGAGGAAGGCAGGAGACATGTAGAACCGTCAGACGTGGATCATCATAAGACGGTAAAAAATTTCCGTATAGAATCGTCGATGTGATAATTCTCATAATATCTGTAATAGAATAGTACCAGTGTTAAATAAAAAAGAGATTAAAGCTGAGACATTAGGGTTAAGAAAAGAAAGGAGAAGAGAGACACCCATGTTTTACAGATTGTCTCTAAGGATTATTTGTAACCAAGCTTTCTAGTGGATTTTTGAGCAAGTCTAGGCCAGACGTAGCGTTCTGAATTTGGAGCGTGAACTGGTTAAATCATGTGTGTTATTTACGTTTTATATTGTCTAATACACGAGTGATCGAACAACGCTAAGAGTGAGAGAGAGAGAGAGAGAGAGAGAGAGAGAGAGAGAGAGAGAGAGAGAGAGAGAGAGAGAGAGAGAGAGAGAGAGAGAGAGAGAGAGAGAGAGAGAGAGAGAGAGAGAGAGATTCCGCTTAAATCATCGTAAAAGATCAAGCATTAACACCAACAAATTGGTTTCGGAGCTATATGTTGAAGAAAGGTCAGAACTTTATAAAGGTTGAAGCTTTGGTGTTAAAATTTTGAACTTTCTCACTAGTCAAGACTTATGGGCGATCAGAAGTGGAGAAGTTTGATGGGGAAGGTGATTACATTCTCTAGAAAGAAAAATTGTTGGCTCATATCGAGATGTTGGGTTTGCTGGAAGGTCTTGAAGAATATGAAGCCATAAAGGGTGAAGACTACTAGATCCACAAAACCAGAAGATATTTGCAGGTATGATCAGAATCCTAGAAAAGTTGTTCATGGTTGTCTCTACCAAACCATATATATTTAAAGCAGAGTCTTTATGGATACAAATTGAACGAAAACATGACAGTTGAAGAAAATGTAAATGATTTCTTCAATTTGATATCATATCTGGAAAATGTGAAAGTTACAGTTCCAAATGAAGATCAAGCTATTGTTCCGCTTATGTCCTTACCAAGGCAGTTGATCAGCTGAAAGAGACTCTGAAATACTACAAAAAAAAAACTCTTTCTCTTGATGAAATCACGAGTGCAATCAGGTCTAAGATTTTGGAGCTCGGGGCAAGTGGAAAAATGACCAAGAACAGTTCAGAAGCTTTGTTTTTGCAAGACAGAGGAAGATTTGAGAAAAGAGATAAGAGCTTTGACAAAAAACAAGCTTCACAATAGATCAAAGTTAAGAGATAAAAAATGTGATGGATTTTTGGCAAGGAGGAACGTTACAAGAAGTAATGTTATGTATGGAAGGAGAGGAATAAGAAAGGAAACAACTCATATAAGGGAGAATCTTCAAACATCATAGGACAAGTAGGAGATAATGCTGCATTGGTTGTCTCATAAGAATCAAATGCAATCAATGATAGCAATGAAGATGAATGGATTATGGATACTGGTTGTTCATTTCAAATGACACCAAGAAGGGACTGGTTTGTGATATATCATGGTTTTCCAGGTTTTTAACCATGATATGTGTGTTTATATAGAGTTTTTTACCTGGTATTTCAAGTCTATCGAGTCTTTTACAGGTTATCACGGAAATGGAATGAAGTTAGAAGTTTTGGAGCATATTTTGGAGCATTTTGCAGGAAGCTGAATTTGGACCCATATTGAGACCTTGTTGACCGGCATCATCTTAGTGTCGGTCCACACTGATCCCGAATGAGACTTATACGCGAGTTTGAAGATTGTCTTTTGAAGAATTTCAAAAAATGCCCCAATGTTTCATTATTTATAATTAAGCCCCTAAATGTGTTTTAGGCTATTTAATTAGGTTAACCAGTGTTTTGTTTTTTTTCTTTTGTTCTTGCTTTGGAGATTGAGAAATATTGCTTTGGGAATGATCTGCTATTCCATAACCTTTGAGAGAAGGATTTTGAACCCCATTATTTATATACATTCATTCTTTGGTTTTCTATTTAATATGTGTTGTCTGATTGATAATATGTCTGAGTAGTTACCCTTGTTAGACTTAGGGATTCTCGTTAGGGTTTTCATGCCTTGTTAGATATCTGATTAATTAGGATTCAAAATCAATTTGTTCATCACCTAAGTTATTATGGACTGATCACCTAGAACTTAGATCTTAGGTTAATAAATTGGAACGAGAGTGTGGTTTATAATCTGATTAGAACTTAGTGTGAACAATTTAACTAATCGCAAAAGACTTGGTTTAGGTAAATTGTGAACGGAAGAACTTAGACTTAATGCTTGCCTAGAATATAATATTGCAAAGATTTGAATCGTTAGGTTGCTGGACATAGAGAACAATTGCAGCGAGAGTTGAATTGTTTGATATTTGTGTTTCTAGTTCTTGAACATGTGCTTAATCTGAATCATGATTAGTTAATATATGACACTGTATGATTTCCTGAGAACTTTCCTAAGTCTAGCGCTTTTCTCCCATCGAATACACTTTAGTTTAATTGCTTTGTTTACTGCTTTTCACCAATTTGCATCTGCTTAGCATAGAGAACGAACAAACTTTCTATTGATATTATGCGGCCAAATGTTCGATACCCTAAGTATTAAAACATCGACATTTTACACTCAGTAGATAACTAGGGATAAACTTTGACATATCAGTTTGTTCTGTTCGATGAGTAAAAAAACAGGAAGAGTCAAGATGGAAAATTAAACATATTCTGAGATCAAAGGAATTGGAACCATAAGGATCCAAAATGATGATCAGTCAACCGTGTTACTCACAAATGTGAGGTATGCCCCTAGTATGTCTAAGACTATGATCTTCATGGGAACATTGGAAGACCAAGGTTGCTGGTTTCAATCGAAGAATGGGTTGATGAAAGTCATAAAAGGATGTAAGACATTGCTTAAAGGAAAGCTGATGGGAACTTTATATCTTCTGCAAGGAGTTTTTTTAATAGGAGATGTGAACTATTACAAGTTAAAAAGGTGAAGCAAGGTTACAACACAACATATTATGTCATATGAGTTAGAAGAACACTGAGATATTGATCAAGAAAGGTTGTCTTCAAGCTAACAAGATGAAAGGATTTTAGTTTAGTGAAGACTGTGTTTATGGAAAAACACATCCAGTCGGTTTTGGATCTGGAAAACATGTCACAAGAGAGAAGCTTGAATACATTCACTCACATCTTTGGGGATCACCATTTGTACCAAGTTCTTTGGGAAACCGTCAATACTTTATCACGTTCATTTATTATTACACAAGAAAAGTGTGGATACGTTTTCTTAAAAGGAAGGATGAAGCATTTAGAACATTTGTTAAATAAAAAAAGATGGTGGAAATCAGTCAAACAAGAAAGTGAAGAAGTTGAGAACCGATAATGGCTTAGAGTTTTGTAACCAATAGCTTGATAGCTTCTAAAATTAAGAAGGTGTTATGTGACACAGTTCATACGCATACACACCACAGTAAAACGAGATTGCAGAACGCATGAACATAACTATTATGGACAGGGTAAGAAACATGTTAAATGAATATGGCCTTGGGAAGATGTTATAGGCTCAAGCATCCTCAACAGTAGTTCATGTGATTAATCGATCTACAACTTCTGAAATAGCGTTTGAGATACTAGAAAAGGAATGGACAGGAACTCTACTAGATTTGAGTAATTTGAGAAGTTTTGTATGCATTGCTTATGTTCATTCTGATCAAGGGACGGTGAATCCAAGAGCCAAGAAATGTGTGTTCATTGGCAATCCACCCGGAGTAAAAGGGTATAAAGTATGGATGTTAGAAGACAAGAAAGTTGTGATGAGTAGGGATGTTGTGTTCAATGAGGAAGTGATGTACAAAGATTATGGGAAAGAGGATAAAGAAGCAGAAACATCACAAAAAGAAAAGGAAGTCTATGTCATATCGGCGCGTGTTGAAATAGAAGAATTGAATGATCAATTTAAAGGTGGAACTACTCAAGAAACAAGTAAATCACTAGACTTGTTTTCACTAGGTCAAGACCATGATCTAGATTCCGAGACAGATTTTGAAGATGAGTATATGCCTCCAAGCCTTGCATATTATCAATTGGCAAGAGATAAGACATATAAGACTATCAAAACCACCCAAAAGGTTTGATGAATTAGGGGTCAGGTTTTGCCTACAACCTAACAGAAGATTGTGGTTTCCTAGAACCATTGTTCTATAAAGAAGCAATGCAAGATGCTGATAGTGAGTTCTGGAAAGCTGCAACAGATGAGGAAATAGAATCACTTGACAAGAACCCTACTTGGGATCTTGTAAATCGTCTTGAGAAACAGAGAGTTATAGACTGTAAGTGGGTATTTAAGAGAAGACTTTGAATTCCAAGAGTATAGAAACCAAGATTCAAGGCAAGGTTTGTTGCCAAGGGTTACTATAAAAGGGAATGAATTGGTTTTTAAGAGATTTTCTCACCTGTTGCTAAACATGTCTCATTTTGTCTAATTTCATCTATTGTTTCTCATTTTGATCTAGAGCTTGAACAGATTGACGTTAAAACATCATTTCTACATGGGAGTCTTGATGAAGTTATAAACATAAGTCAACCAAATGGGTATGAAGACAATAAATCACCAGATAAAGTGTGTTTGTTGATGAGGCCTTTAAACGAATTGAGAAAATCACCAAGACAATGGAATCATAGATTTGATTCGTTTATGAAATCCTTGGGATATTCAAGAAGTTTGTGTGATAGCTATGTTTACTTTAAGAAAACAGAATAACAAGAAATAACCTTCTTGGTCGTACACGTTGATGATATGTAATCATATCAAAGAAAAAGGAAACAGTTAAGCAGTTGAAGGAGAGTTTGAGTACTAAGTTTGAAATGAAGAATTTGGGGCCTGCAAAGAGAATTATGGGTGTAGAGACTACTAGAGACCGAAGCAAACACACTTTGGAGTTGTCTCAAGAAAGCTATTTGCAGAAAGTTCTGAAAACGTTCAGAATGGAAAAGTGAAAGCATGTTAAGACACCACGGGAACCACATATGAAGTTTAAAGCAGCAACAGATGTTGAAGTGGATAAGGAAGCTACCTTATGTAAATGTTGTGGGAAGCATAATGTACTCAATGATTGGATCAAGACTTTATTTAGCTTATCTTGTTGGTGTCATAAGCAGATTTATGACTAAACCTTTGATGGGTCACTAGCAAGCGGTCAAATGGGTTTGTCGCTACATTAAAGGGAGAATCTGTTCTAAGCAGCAATACAAGAAGGAAGGAGAATTTCTTGTCACAGGTTATTGTGACTCAGATTATGCAGTATATCTCGATAGGAGGGATCAATCACAGGCGATACAATCACTGTAGGAGTCAATATAGTCAGCTGGAGGTCATGTTTGCAAGGAATTGTTGCTCACTCAATTGAAGAAGCTGCATATATAGCGTTGACAGAGACTGCAAAAAAGTTTTTTTGCTGAAGGAATTGATGAACGAGTTGGGTTTCACACAAGGACCAGTAGGCATCCACTGTGATTCTAAAAGTGCTATAGTTTTAGCAAAGAATGATGTTCATCATGAGAGGACAAAGCACATTCAAACAAGGTTTCACTACATTCAAGATGCGATGAGTGATGGAGAATTGAAAGTATTGAAGATATCCACGGTCCATAGCCCGGCGGATATGTTCACCAAAGTTTTACCAATTAAAAGTTCTTGAGTGCTCTGGAGAATCTCAAGGTAACAAGTGCTTGATAAGAAGGTCAGGGTCTGAGACAGAAATCAAGTATCACTAGAAAGGAAATCAAAGAATTTGACACTACGGCAAAGTGGAGTTTTGTAGAAGTTTTCCCAAGTCTATAAGAGATTCTAACCCAAGCAAAAGGTTTCAGTTTGTGCTCTACAAAAAGTCACTAGGAGCTCATGTGACATGATTAACAGCTTCCAAGGACAGAGACATAATTAACCTTAGTCAAAGGTGTGGGACTTTTGTCTTCTTCCTCTTCTTTTAGAAAACATAGTACAAGAGCAGAGAAGGGAGCATTAGTCTGAAGCCGTATAAAAGGAGAGTAAAGCTGAGACATTATGGTTAAGAAAAAGAAAGGAGAAGAGAGGCAATTCTGAGATTACAAATTGTCTCAAAAGATTATTTGTAATCAAGCTTTCTAGTGGATTTCCGATCAAGTCTCGGTCAGATGTAGCATTCCAAGTTTGGAGCGTGAACTACTTAAATCTTGTGTGTCATTTACGTTTTATATTTCTTAACACACGGGTAATCGAACAACAATAAAAGCGAGAAAGATTCCACTTAAATCATCATAAAAGATAAAACTTTAACACCAACAATATAAAAGTGGGTAAATCCACCTCATTTTACACATATCCCATTTAAATTTCACCCTATCTAAATTTCAACTCGTTAAAACTTGTTTAGTTTTAAGATATAAGAGGATTATCTATTTAGATCCATTAGTTTTATACTTAAACATTTGTACTCGTTTAAACCCATTTAAATTGTATATAATTTTATTTTATTTTGATATTAATATATTCACATGAATAAGTAATATATAATTTTTTATTTTGTTTAATTAATTATGTTTTATGAATAAATATATTTTATAATATACTTTTTCAAAAAAAAACACATTTCTGTCAAAACACAATTTCACGTCCCCCCCCCCCCCCCCCCTAAAAATGTGATTTTTCTTTTTTCACGATGTATTTTATAATGTAATTTCGAATTTTACCACCAAATTTTATACGTTGTATGTTTGACTGTTTGTTTATTTTTGTGTAAAAGGACATCGTGTAGTTTGGATTTTCCCCGTATTGCATATATCAGCACCGTGCAAAGCTGGTATTGGGCTAAAGCTATAAATTAAATATTTTATGGGCCATAATTTATAAACATCATAGAGATATCAAATTCCAAAATGTCTCCTTAGTATAGCGAGGTTATAAATTATGCATCTCAATAGATTTGAGTCCAACCTCTTTTTACATTTCCTTTTTCCTTTGATTTAATCATGTTAGGGAGCAACATTCTTTGTGATCTTTAAGCATCAAATGAGTCTGTGCCAGCATTGCACTGTGTATATCTGAGATCGATAAAAATGAGATCGATTATATTAGAAAAATCGAAAATAAACAAAATAATTTAGAAAGATCCAAAAAATATCTAAAATATCCAAAAATATTTCCATATTAATTTAGAAAATTAGGTTTTCATATATAAACCAATGTATTGTGTATATATTTTTCATGAGAATCTGATATTTCGTTTTTTGGGTCTAAAACTGATCTGATATAATTTTTTCCATAACATTTTGTATCTTTGCTCTCTTTAACTTATCAATATACTACTGCATCTTATTGTATACGGTTACGAAAGACGATATATGATGAGGACACACAGCAAATAAAATAAGCAATAAAGGGCGTTGATAGAATGATATCAATGGGAAAAATTGTAGAAGAATAAACGCATTACGACGAAGATTTGGCGCCTCTCTCTCTCTCCTCAATCTTTTTTTTACTTTTACACTTTTACTTTTAACTTTAACTTTTGCTTTGAAATAGTTTTTTTTTAGAAGTTCAAAGCCAAAACGCGAGTGTTGCTTGTGTGGGGTGAGTTCTTCTTCACTCACTTCTATAAAAATATCGGTTGATGGGGTTATGTGGATTTTCTGTCTTATTTGTATATAATAGCTTTTAAAGTTATAAAGTTTTGATATAAAAAAAACTTTTAAAGCTTTTTCATTCCCTTTTTCATTTCTTTTCTTTTCTTTTTTTCCCTTTTTGCGAGTGTGAGAGATGTAAATCAAAATCTCTTGCTACAATGGATAATATGTTTAGTCTTTTTTTGTTATTTCAATATGCAAGTCTTTGTTTCGAGATTTAATCTACAAATTTGTTCCAATCAAAGTTTTGATTTAAGCTTTACAAACTTTTAGATTAAAGAGTATTAAAATATCTTCCGAACGACTCTCTCTCTTCTCTCCACCTCATCTTTCAGAGAGAGAGAGTCTGGAAATTTCCGATTTGACTTAATCGGATCTCCTTTTTTGTTGTATATTCAGTTTTCTTTTGTAATATCTTCTGTTTGGTGTGTGCGCGATAAGGATTTGACTCCTCCACTCCTTATCGACAATAAAGTTCCGATCTCTTCTTGGTCGGGTTTTTGTGTTCTCCCTTTTTCAGGTTTAAAAGGCATGCGGTTGATGTCGACTGTCTCTCTCCATTTTCCCGCCTGCTTGGTCCTTTTCCCTGAGAAGTGTAATCTCTCCGCCGTCCGCCATCTTATTGCGAGCCAATAGATTGGGCTAGGCGAAGCTTCTTCTTCAGGTGTATCGAGATTTTGGATCTCCTTCTCGACTTGATTTGATGATCCCCAAGGCTTATGGTAGACGGCAGCGGTGTTCTTCAGTCTGTTCATCACCGGAAATGCTGAAGAAGGGATTCCGTGATGGTGTTGCGTATCGATGGCGGCGTTTGGTGTGGGTTCGTTCCCGGCGTTGCCTGGTTCCCCCTCTCCTCTACATGTGGCCCTAAACGTGGCCTTATTTGCTTCACTCTTATCTCTTTAAATTTGGGCTTTCTGTGGGCTTTGGATTGTAGTTGGGTTGAATTCACCATCATGTTGTTAGCCTTTCAGGCTTTTCATAATAATGAAACTTTGGCCGACTAAAAAAAAGAAAAAACATTAAAGAGTATTATAATAGTATGACAACAAATATAATTAAGTAATTAGTTCTCTCATATCCTACTATTAACAAACAATATACAACACTATAAATCGATTATATCTTTTTCAAACAAATTATCGTTTCTTTTGTATCTCACATAAATGTATGACGGAGAAAAGAATAAGAAGAAGAGAAATATATTTTATCAAAAAAGAAGGGAAATACTCCCTTTGTTAGGACAAAAAAAAGAGAAAAAAAGTTTCTCCCAGGCACGCGTTTCTAAGTACATCGCAGATCTCAGATCTAACTCACTGACGACGGCCGCCGTTGGTGGTTGCCGTCCCATCTCTCTGCCGGAGTTACTGAATCCTCGCTCCCCTGGTCAAAATCTCGAGATCTCCATCTCCTCTTATGGAGTCGTCTCTCGAGCGTGTGTCTGCAAATCCATCATCATCAACCGCCGTCGAAGTCCAGTCCTCTCATCCTCCTTCGCCCGAAGTCTCCTCCGCCGCTCTCTGCCCTCCTCCTCTGTTGTACGCAGAACCTCGTCAGTTATCGCAGCCGTTGCTATCATTTAAGACCCATGTGGCTGTGACATCTCCTCCGCCACATTTCTCCGGTGCTGGAGCTCCCTTTGGAACGAAGGTCGTCAATTCACGTGACCCACGATGGCCTCTTCTGAACCGGTGGTCATCTCCAGTGGTGACTTCTCCTCCGGTGGTGACTGCTCCTCCTGCTCTGTCTACCCTTACGACCCATGTCTCAGCTGATCTGTCGGCAAATACACAACTCTTATCCAAGGTTCAAGAGACGATTGTTGAGTCTCCGGTAAGACCGAGTCCGTTACATTCTACCGAGGCTGCGATTTCTCATAATACTTCAACTTTTTCCACACCTTTGGGAGCATGGACGAAGCCTTGGTCGATTTTAAATAATACGACTCTTCGACAAGCTTCAGATGCAGAGTTGTTTGTAGAGGTTTCTAACTCCCATTGGCCTCCTCTCTCAGTTGACAAGATTGGACGTCAACGCTCTGATTTGGTTCATGATCCTCTAAAAATATCAAAAAAGCTTTTGTACATTCACATGCATTGAAAACTCAGTCCAAAGAGTATCCTTGGGCAGCAAGGATGAATCCATCTTTAAGAAATCTTCACAAAGTTACAATTCCCGAATACATGGAAGATGGTACCCCAAAGATAAGAATTCTGAGTCATGTTCTTCTTGGTGGATTGGAAAATTAAAAGGAGTTTGTCGTTGGGCAGTTTTACCGTTCTTTGGCTCCAACATGAGGATAAATTCAAGCTGTTGTTACTAGGATTTGGGGTCGGAAGTGTAAAATCTTCACCAGGAAATTAGGAGAATCTACTTATATGTTTCATATCCCTGATGAATCAACTCGAAAATGGGTTCTTCAGAGAGGTCTATGGCATGTTAACGATTGTTTGTTGTTTGTCTCACTGTGGTCTCCGGCAGATACTATCTCTATCCCAGAGATAACTACGGTTCCAGTTTGGTTGACGCTTCTTAATATTCCGGACCAGCTCTATTCGATTTTGGGAATCAAGTGGATTGCATCGGGTTTTGGAGAACCATTGTTGACTGAGAAACCATGGCTTGACCCAACTCAAATGGGAAAAGCGAAGATATTAGTAGAGGTGAAGCTTGATAAACCCTTTCCTAATAGAGTGGCTTTAGTTGATAAAAGTGATGCAATCACAATGGTGGATGTTTCATACTCCTGGTTACCATCAACATGTATTGGTTGTGGTCAATTAGGGAATAAAGCTTCTCGATGTCTTCTTCTATGTGCAAATGCAGCTCCAAAGATTATTGATAATATTGTCGACTCTTCAAAGATTAGAAGTCACAATGGTAAAGCTCCTGCTTTGCTTCCTAGTGCTCAAGTGGAAAGTTTGGTGAATGGAATTCCTTGCACTAGTGTCCCAATCAGGACCTCTCCGGTGTGTACTCAAGAAAAAAATCAATGGATCTCTTCTTCTCATACAAGTGCCTCAACAAAGGCAAAAGCTTCTTCGGAAGCCGATCTCTGGGCTCTGAAACAGGGATCCGACGAGACTCTCAGAGCCTACATCGCCAAGTTCAGGGAATTCAAATTGCGTATAGCAGATCCAAACGAAACCATAGCGATCGCAGCTCTGGAAAACGGACTCTTGTACACGCCGGAGTTCAGAAAAGAGCTTGCGGTCCGACCCTGCACGTCGTTGAACGATGCGCTGCACAAAGCTACGTATTACGCAAAGTACGAAGAAATGGTAGCCGTAGCAAAAGAAGAATCAAGCCAGAAGAAAACTAGAAAAAAGGAATCCTCTGGCAAAGGACAGCACTGCCTCACAGTAGATGGCAAGCCCCAATGGCACAAGCCTTACGACGCGAACAAGTATTTCAAATACCACGACAAGAATGGACATTCCTCTGAGGAGTGCAGATCCAAAGACCGCCTGCTAGCAGCCAAAAATGATAGCAACGAAACGGAAACTCCGGAACCGAAGGAAAAGGATCAGGAAAAGAAAAACAAAGGAAAGGGTAAGTCGAAAAGCAGAAAAGCTCGCAAGCCAAGCGCGAGAGAATGCCGGAGAAGGAGGAGTCAGCCTCCCCACCTCCCTCTCGCGTTAAGCGTATCGAGATGATTTCGATTTAGCTTGTTGCGGGGGATCGATGAAATAAGTCATCACGCCACCCCCAGCTCCTAAAAAACCAGCCAGCCAATGCTAGCCTAAGCTCGGACTATGCAGTTTTAGTCTCCCCAAAACGATAAACTTGATATCAGGAGGCTCGAAGTTGTGTCGGGATTCAGTCAAATCGATTAAAGCCCACCAGAGGCGACTCGAGACTGAAGCCAGAGAAATGGTCCCCATCGAGGGACCCGACACCCACATAACTCTCTCTGAGAGCGAAACCTTCAAGCTCGACAAACCGCACGATGATGCCCTAGTAATCCGACTCGAAGTAGCTGGATTCTAGCTATCGCGGGTCATGATCGATACAGGGAGCTCCGTAGATCTCTTCTACGACGCTTTCAAAAAAATGGGCTTCAAAGACTCAATGTTAACTGGCGGTAAGACTCCCTTGACCGGGTTCGACGGGGAAACCACCTATTCGATGGGAACTATAAAGCTCCCATCTATCGCCGAGGGGCAACAGGAAATCCTAGAGTTTGTCGTGGTCAATAAACCGGCCTCGTACAACGCCATACTAGGTAGACCGTGGATCTACACCATGAAGGCAGTGCCTTCCACCTATCACCAGTGCGTGAAGTTCCCAACTCCTACGGGATAAAAACGATCCACAGCAAATAAAAGGCCGCAAGGTCGTTCTACTTAACGTGATTCAAGCAACTGGAAATAGCACCCGTATAGCAATTACAGAAAGAGGAAGAGCTCGCGTCTCGGACTGCGAAGCGTAACAACGACCCGACAGTTCGAGGCCCGCAGAAGGATCTAGTAGTTTCGGTCTGCATCGACGACAAAAATCCAGAAAGTTGTGTAAACATCGGCTCAGAGCTCCTAAACTCCACTAGAAATGAGCTTATCGACTTCATCAAAGAAAATGTAGTTACATTTGCATGTCCACCAAAGATATGAAAGGGATCGACATCGACATCACCTCGCACGAACTAAACGTTGATCCCACGTTCAAAACTGTCAAAAAGAAGCGTCGTAAGCTCGGGCCGGACCGAGCCAAAGCTGTCAATGACGAGGTCGATGATAGACTGCTAAAGGTCGGGTCAATCAGGGAGGTGAAATACCCCGACTGGTTAGCCAACCCAGTCGTCGTCAAAAAGAAAAACGGAAAGTGGAGAGTCTGCATAGACTTCACAGACCTGAGTAAGGCATGTCCGAAGGATAGCTTTCCACTCCCGCATATAGATCGTCTGGTGGAAGCCACCACCGGACACTAACTACTGTCCTTCATGGACTCGTTCTCTGGGTACAACCAAATCCTCATGAACCCAGAGGACCAAGAAAAAACAGTCATCATAACCGATCGCGGAACCTACTGCTATATGGTGATGCCTTTCGGACTAAAGAATGCCGAAGCTACGTACCAAAGGTTGGTGAATAAAATGTTCGCCGACCAGCTCGGAAAATCGATGGAAGTTTACATCGACGACATGCTGGTAAAGTCCTCCAAAGAGATCGACCATATAGCACAGCTCCAGAAATTTTTCACGATCCTAAACAAATACGGAATGAAACTCAACCCAGCCAAATGCTCCTTCGGAGTCCCATCAGGAGAATTCCTCGGGTATTTGGAAACTAAACGAGGGATTGAAGCGAACCAAAAAACAAATTTCAACCTTCCTGAAAATGCGCTTACCAAAAAATACGAGGGAAGTACAAAGGCTGACAGGACGGATAGCAGCCCTGAACCGTTTCATCTCTCGGTCCACAGACAAATGCCTACCATTTTACAATCTCCTCAAAGGAAACCGAAAGTTCCAATGGGACGAGGACTGTGAAAAGGCACTAAACGAGCTCAAGAAGTACCTCAGCGAACCCCTGATATTGGCTAAACCTGTGGAGGGCGAGCCCCTATACCTCTACATCGCGACTTCGCCCGCCGCAGTGAGCGCAGTCCTGGTTCGCGAGGAACAGAACGAGCAGAAGCCCATATACTACGTGAGTAAGACACTCATAGATGTAGAGACGAGGCACCCGGCAATAGAAAAACTCGCCCTCGCGGTAGTAATGGCGGCCAAAAAATTGCGGCCATATTTCAAATCACACGCCATAGTAGTAATGACATCGCAGCCCATACGAACCATACCCATAGTCCGAGCCAATCCGGCAGACTAGCCAAATGGGCAATCGAGCTAAGCGAATACGACATCCAGTATCGTACCAGGACGAGTGCCAAAGCCCAAGTCCTTGCAGACTTCATAATTGAGCTCCTACCTACAGCCCCAGAGCAGGAAAACCAAAACGAATATTGGACCTTCCACGTAGATGGGGCCTCATCCAAACATGGCTCCGGAGTAGGAGTAAAGCTCGTAACTCCCACTGGAGAAGTGTTGGGAATGTCCTGAAATCTACCGTACTATCTCTAGAAAGTATGATAAGTGTCGAGATCAGACATAAGTCATAAATACTGGGTGATCATGATGACTTGCTAGAGCCCGCTCATGATCTATAAATTTAGGACTTATTACCAGTATTGTATGATCCCAAAGGGTCACACACCATAGCTAACGGGAAAGTTAAAATGGAATTAATACAGTAAGATGCAAGGCATTTACTGTATTTGCACAGAGAATTGGGCCAGACAAAAGACAGTCTTTTGTCTGATTTGGGCCTTGGGCCCAAAAGCCTAATGAGCCATTAGTTTAATTACTTGGGCCCATATAAGGAAGAGGAAAGGCGCAGGAAGCCCTAATGCTTCTTCTCCTGCGATTTTACAGACCCAGTCTTCCTCTCTCTCTGTTGATTCCGAGCTTGGTCTAGCAGCCTGATCCGTAGCTTGTAAGCGTGTGGATACCTAAGAGGAGCCGGTGATAATCAGCTCTAACTGATCTCTTCATTCCCTTGATCAATCCGCTGAAACATAAGGTAATGAATCTGATCTGTTTTGATTCAACTGCAAATCACCTAGATCCTAGATGATTATGTGCTAGGTTGTAACCTGTGAATTATACCAATAAACACACATAATCCTACAGTGGTATCAGAGCCTAGGTCATTAGGTTTTGCTTTTGGATCTTTGTATGAATCGATTTTGATTTTGCTTAATAATCATAAGAATCGATTTGATAAAACGATTTGTTTAATTTGTTAATATATAAGAATCGTTTTACCTTTGAGTGGTTTGAAAAAAAGTCGATTATTATTGTATGAGACAAACGTGTTTAATTCTCTTTGTTCAAGCGAATTGGAAAGCGATCGATAATTAATCGATTTGTATGTTGTTCGGATGTTAAGAATCATGTTAGGTTTGATAACATTCAAAATCAATTTTGTCTTATTTGAATCACATAATCGATTTGTATAAATGGCTTGGTATTAATCGCTTGTTGATTTTGTTTAATCATAACAAGAAAGCGATTTGATTGACCTTATTATTAAGCAATCGATTATCGAATTGGCATGAAACGAATTGGTTTGTTAATGTGATCGTAAAAGATTGCTTTGTTTGTATTGATTAATTATTTAATTAATGTATGGTTTAAGCCGTTAACCCAAATCGCGGTTTGCTGGAAATTATTTAATACAATTGGTATTATTTAGTTTCTGGTTAAACCGGATTTAAATTCAAAAAGATTGAATTTTAACCTAAACCGAAGGCTGGTCTAAGTTTGATTTGGTTGGATCAAATAATTTAGAGCTGGTCTGGTTTAGTAAATAACCAGTTGGATTTAGTAATTAATTTGGTCTTGGACCAGAATTAATGAACCGACTCGGTTATGTCAAATTATTGGGCCAATTGGAATTCTGTGGTCTTGGGCCAAGAATTGGGCCTATAATTTGTGACCCAACCGAAAATTTTAATAAAACATTAAATTGGAAAGTTTCTTTGATTAGAAGTTTCTAATTTTGGTATGTTAGGAAATTTCTAAATATAGTAAGTTTCTGAATTTAGAAAGTTTCTAAAATAGTAGGTTTTTCTAAAATAGAAAGTTTCCATATTTAGTAAGTTACCTGAATTGGAAAGTTTCCAAAAATAGTAATCTTCTATTTTTGGAAAGAAAACTTAAAATCCTCAAAACCAATATCAAGCTTGGATGTCTTGCCCAATCTTGTCAGCTACTTAACGCTTATTCAATTACAGATATGGCTTACAGTGTGAGGTGTCTGTTTTTGCGTAAGTAAAGTAGTATGTAGTCACTGATTTCATTGGGAGTCCCAGATTTTAGTGATTATTTGGCTGTAAGAGATTGGTTTCCTTGACTGGGCCATCGGGAGTCCCGGGCCTTGAGACATCTGGTGAATTGGGCCTTGGGCCCAATCCACAACCGAGAGTTATATGGATATAACTAGCTGTGTGTATGCTTACCAAGTAAAGCTAATTCCGGGTGACGGCCAGTGGCCCACTTTGGATTTAGCTGAACATGGGTCTCGGAATCATTGCATTCTTATGAGGTTGAACAAAGAAATTTTGAATGCAATGCGAGTTTTCTTATAAGTTATTAAGATTACTCTTTTATGAACTAAATAACTAAAACTCTATTTATCTCTAAATTTCAGTTATGACTAGCACAAACAATCAAAACACTTTCTCGATCCGGTCTGTCCTTGAGATGGACAAACTGAACGGATCAAATTTCTTGACTTGGTCGCGGAACCTAAGGCTAGTCCTTAGGCAGGAGAGAAAGGACTATGTCCTTGAGAGAGCTCTCCCCGTGAGGATCGGGTCCAATGCCTCTCATGCAGTATATAATGCTTGGAGTAAGCATTATAATGATGCGGTAGATGTGCGTGGTCTGATATTGGCTACCATGGACTCAGATTTGCTGAAGCAATATGAGAACATGGAGTCGCCAATAGAGATGATCAGCAGCCTGAAATTGAAATTTCAGGAGCAGGTAAGAGTGGAGAGATACCAGTTAGTTAGGTCTCTCACTAGCTGCAAGCTACCAAATGATCATCCAGTAAGTCCTCATGTCAGTAAAATGATGGGTTACATTGATAACCTGAGGAAACTGGATTATCCAGTTAGCCAAGAATTGGCAACTGAGATCATTCTGCAGTCACTGCCGTCAAGCTATGATAAGTTCAAAAGGAACTATATCAAGAAAGGCTTAACGAAGACGCTGACTGAACTGCATGATATGCTCAAGACAGTTGAGCCAAACGTGAAGAGTACCCTGTATAATCTCATGAAGGAGAAGGGTAGGTTTACTAAACCTAATGCTGACAAGGGTGAAGACAAAGTTGTCCAGATTTTGAATCATGGCAAGCGTGTGTCTTCTGAGCCTGAGTCAGATACCTCTTACGTTGGTAAGTGCTGCTACTGTAAAGAGACTGGGCATTGGAAGAGAGATTGCATTAAATTCATGGAAGATTATGAGGAGTTGAAGTTGATGTATGAGACTACTTCCTCAGGTATTCATGTTATTACTTCAAGTTCTACCTTATAGGTATTGGATACTGGTTGTGGCACTGATATTTGTTATAATATGCAGAGCCTAAGCAACAGTAGAACGTTGAAGGAAGGACAAGTGGAACTGCGTGTCTGGAAGGAGCTATGGATGTTGCCTCAGCCGTAGGGTTTTCACTTGTAGATGCCTTTGAGGCTTGGTTTTGTATTAAGTAATTGCTACAATGTACCTGCTTTAAGCAGAGTTGTCTTTCATTTTCTTGTAAGAATTTGAATGTTTTTCATTTTGATAAAAGACTAGTTTTGTTCTTTTGATCTTAATGAAATATTAATTGTAGCACCCTATTCAAGGAATGGGTTTTATATCTTAAACCAAAGAGTGCCTAAATGTAACATAAATACCGAATTGGTTTAAATCTGATGAATTAAACCTGATTTTTCTTGGCATAAATGTTTTGGTCACATAGAGTAAGTCGGATTCAGAAACCCCATAGTTATGGACTTTTGTGCTCATTTGATCGGATATCTTATGAGACTTGAATTCTGCTTACTGGACCAAAAGACAAAGGGCCCATCTTAGCCGAGCTAGAGAAAGGCCCAAAGGCTTATTGGACCTTGAACATACTCATGTATGTGGCCCGATGAGCAGTAATGCCAGAGAAAATTTCCTGTACTTCATTATCTTTACTGATTACTTCAGTAGTATGACTGTGTTCATTTGATGAGACACGAGTTGGAATTCTTTGAAATAGTCGAAAGAGTTCCAGAATGAGGTATATAATCTGAATGACAGAAGTATTGAGACTCTGGATTAGATCACGAGTGAGAATACTTAAGTCATTAATGGTGTGATCATCTGAATGAGTGTGAAGTCGTTTCACAACTCATTTCTCCTGAAAACCTAAAGGTGTTTCTGTGAGAATGAATCAGATCTTATTAGAAATGATTAAAGATGAGTCACACGAATCTTCCATGATATTCTTTAAGAATAACGCTCTAGAAATATCTAAGTTTACGCTGAAATAGTTCTACCAATATCAGTTGAAAGACACCACTTAAATGTGGACTGGAAATGATCCAAATTCGTCTTTACTGAGTATTTGTAGTTGTGCTACTTCGCTGGTTGTCCTAGGGAAACCAAGGCTTGTCACTTTTTACGTCCATTCCGAAAACGAAGTTAGGTTGTTCGGAATTCTGTTTTCTAAAAGGAAAGTTGCTTTCCAAGAAGAACAGTGGGAGTAAAAGTATAACTCGAAGAAATTCGAGAAATACAGGAGGCTGCTCAACCTGTTTAGGGAGAGCAGCGGATGGATTTACAGATTTCTGTAGAACCTACACCTGTAGAGCCTGAAGTTCGCAGATCTGAATGAATCCGTCACTAATCCAAGAGAGATTTCTCGTGATTAGTTGCCATGATCTGATGATCATTGAAAGTGACGAACCTGCGAAATTCACAGAAGCGAAAGTGAGCCCGGACTCCGAAAAATTACACTGTGTGTAAGTTAGCTTCATCGATCCATTCATGGATGGAAGCAAACATATCGGAGTTGGAATCTTCGTTCTGTTGAAGTAGTCAAAGTTTTGACTTGAACAGGAACGAAGTGGAACTGTGCGTTTACTAATAGATAAGTGGGAGCGATGTTGCATTTCTCATAGTGTATGTCGATGACATACTGATTCTCGGAAATAACGTTCCAATGCTGCAGTCGGTAAAGGACTGGCTTGGGAGTTGGTTTTATGATTGATATGGGCAAAGCCACGTAAGTTCTTGGATTTTGGATCTAAAGATAGAGATCCAAAAGAGCTGATAGGACAAAGTCAGGATTCTTATATTGACAAAGTCCTACACGTTTTCAGCATTCCAAGAAGGGTTTTATGCCAATGTCACATGGCATTACGTTAAGCAAGAAACAGTGTCCTACGATAACTGCTGAGCTTGAATGCATGGATGAGATTCCATATGCGTCGGCAATTGGATCTATCATGTATGCCATGACACGTACTTGTTTTGATGTTGCTTTAATGTTAAGCAAGACAAGTAAAGACCAGTCAAATCCAGCAAAGTATCACTGGATAGACGTAAAGAATATCCTGAAGTATTTGAGGAATACTAAGGATAAGTTCTTGATTTACGGAGAAAGTGAGGTGCTAAAAGTCGGTAGAGTCTGAAAGGCAAATTTCCAACAGACAAAGATGATTTCCGGTCACAGTCCGGTTATATCTTGTGTCTGTCTGGCGGTGCAAGGCACTGTTGCTGACTCCATGACTTAAGCTGAACATTTCGCAGCTTGGGTAGCGGCGAAAGAGGTTGTTTGGAAAGAAGAGTTCATCACTGAACTTGATGTGATTGCCAGCATAGATGAGGCTAGCTGCACATCAGAGGTCCAAACACCTTGAGGATAGGTATAACCTATTCCATGAGATAAATGACAGAGGTGTTAAGTAGATCAGCAAGTTTCAACGAATGAGAACGTTGCTAATCCATTAACGAAGCCACTCCTTAGGCCTAAGCACGAGTCGCGGACTGTAGCCGTAGGATAAGTGAAATTAAGAAGTAGTCTTAATTTCAGTGGGAGTTTGTAAAGGGCTTTATTTAGTTGTTTTGAAAGGTTCATGTAAACATAATATTTTATGTTTATGAAATCTATGATTTCTGGATTATTTTAACTGTGATATAAATAATCGTTCCAAAATGATTCATGTCATTATATATGGGCCATCGAAGTACATGAGTAGACTTGATCCTGAAACCCCATATTTAACGAAATGACATAAATCATAGAGTCCATAGTCGAAGGTTGTTGTAATTGGAACACCAACAACCACTTGAGACTAGATTGTGTTGAGACTTATGACCAAGTTTCGAGGGGTCATAGATGCGCGGCATCAAAGTCGACACATAGGTATATGTAGGGGAGCATATGACCGGACATGGCCCGCTGATGAGAACTCTACAAGATATTAATATATGTGTCATAAGAGGTTCTCATATACGACTATAGAGTATAGTCCTTAGACCTGAGTTCGCATGCATGTGGCTGCACATGGATTGATGCGCTTTGATCATTGTCTAACGCTGTTTCGTAACTGGGAGCTATAAGGACCTTGGTTGGGTGTATTATGAAGTGTGTAGTTCATAGTGATGGAACAAGATGGGATTTGTCCCTGCCGTTTAACGGAGGTAATATCTCTAGGCCAATCGGAGACTTGATGGCTGGTAAGAGAGTGGTCACTCCCAAACGGACTTGCCCAAGTCGTTTGCATTGTCAGTATCAAATCTGGTCCGATGAACATGGTCTGGCTATATAAGGATGACACGCATCTTGCCTTATGCCAGATCGAGATATTGAGACAAAAGGATTAGGGAATGTAGGATTCCAGTACAAGTGGGAGATTGTTGGGAATGTCCTGAAATCTACCGTACTATCTCTAGAAAGTATGATAAGTGTCGAGATCAGACATAAGTCATAAATACTGGGTGATCATGATGACTTGCTAGAGCCCGCTCATGATCTATAAGTTTAGGACTTATTACCAGTATTGTATGATCCCAAAGGGTCACACACCATAGCTAACGGGAAAGTTAAAATGGAATTAATACAGTAAGATGCAAGGCATTTACTGTATTTGCACAGAGAATTGGGCCAGACAAAAGACAGTCTTTTGTCTGATTTGGGCCTTGGGCCCAAAAGCCTAATGAGCCATTAGTTTAATTACTTGGGCCCATATAAGGAAGAGGAAAGGCGCAGGAAGCCCTAATGCTTCTTCTCCTGCGATTTTACAGACCCAGTCTTCCTCTCTCTCTGTTGATTCCGAGCTTGGTCTAGCAGCCTGATCCGTAGCTTGTAAGCGTGTGGATACCTAGGAGGAGCCGGTGATAATCAGCTCTAACTGATCTCTTCATTCCCTTGATCAATCCGCTGCAACATAAGGTAATGAATCTGATCTGTTTTGATTCAACTGCAAATCACCTAGATCCTAGATGATTATGTGCTAGGTTGTAACCTGTGAATTACACCAATAAACAAACATAATCCAACAAGAAGTAATGGAACAATCCTTCAGACTCGGCTTCAGCGCCTCCAACAATGAGGCCGAGTATGAGGCCCTTATAGCCGGACTCCGACTCGCGATCGGGATCGGAGCGAGCGAAGTCCACGCCTACAGCGACTCACAGCTGGTTACGAGCCAGTACCACGGCAAGTACGAGACTAAGGATGAGTGTATGGAAGCGTACGTCAAGGTAGCTCGCGAGTTGGCGAGCCAGTTGAAAGACTTCACACTCGAGAGAATACCTTGGGGGGGGGGGGGAACTCCTCTGCAGATGCCCTAGCGGCACTAGCCTCGACATCCGACCCTCAGGTCAAAAAGATCATACCCGTAGAAGGGATAGATAAGCCGATCATCGATGTGGCACTAAGAGCGCAAGCCGTAGACTAAACAACAACGCCACCATCGGTTCAAGCAGAAATCACGCCAAGATCTCCAGACTCCGAAGCTCCATCGGAGACAGCACCGACACACTCTGAAGTCTACGATATCGGACTCCGCAGCGGCCGACAGATTCCAGAGCCCCCAGTCTTGGAAGAATCCGAGCCGAAAACCGAGGAACCGGACGAGGAATTCTTAAACAGACCGGATTAGAGGGAGCCAATCCTAAACTATATCCGGCTTGGTCAAGTCCCCGACGACAAATGACAGGCCAGAAAGCTCAAAGCGCGAAGCGCCAGATATTGCGTGATAACCGACTGCTTATTCAAACGCAGCACCGCAGAGCCTTACTTGTGATGTGTGCATGCCGTGGAAGCTCTCGCCGTGATGGGTAACACCCACGAAGGCACTTGCGGTAACCACTCCGGAGGACGATCCCTGGCCATCTGCATCGAAAGACAAGGATTCTTCTGGCCAACTATGATCGCGAACTGCGAAAACTACACCAGGCAATGTGATAAATGCCAAAGGCACGCCCCCCAATTATCCACCAGCCTGCAGAAAAGTTTTCCTCGATCTGCGCACCATACCCCTTTATGAGGTGGTCGATGGACATAGTAGGTCATCTTGTCTAGTCAGGGCCAAAGCAACTAAAGTATCTCTTGGTCTTGATCGACTATTTCACTAAGTGGATAGAGGCTAAAGCCTATCAGCAAACCACAGAAATCAAAGTACGACACTTCATCTGGGAACACATAGTCTGCCGACACAGATTTCCCTACGAAATAGTGACTGACAACGGTTCGCAATTCATCTCCCGAGCTTTCAAAAAATTCTGCAAAACTTGGAAGATACGCTTGACCACCTCAACCTCGAGGTATCCCCAAGGAAACGGTCAAGCGGAAGCTGCGAACAAAACACTACTAAGTAGCCTCAAGAAAATACTCGACTCTAAGAAGTCTACATGGTCTGAGGAGCTACCGGGAGTCCTATGGGCCTCCCGTACAACACCTCACAGCGCGACTGGAGAGACCCCGTTCTCGTTGGCATACGGAATGGAGGCCATAGTCCCTGCAGAGGTATCGGTTCTGACTATCAGAAGGGACATGAGCCCGAGACACGAGGAACTAAACGAGCAAATTCTCCGAGATCTTCTAGACATGATCGAGGAAAAACGCGACCGAGCGCTAATACGAATGCAAAACTATCAGCAAGCAGCTTACCGATACTACAACTCCAAAGTCTGACCTCGGAAGTTCATCGTGGGAGATCTAGTATTACGCAAGGTCTATGGAAACACCAGAGAGCCAGGCGCCGGGAAGCTCGGGACCAACTGGGAAGGACCCTTTAAAGTCACCGAGATAGTCTGCGACGGCGTCTACAAGATCACAAAATTCAAAAACGGAGTACCCGTGAAGAGGCCATGGAACGTCATGAACCTCAAGCTATACAACCCGTGAGTACTCGCAACAATCGAACTACGTTAGGCTTGATCGCTTGACGGGGTACGTAGTCATCTTGAACCTCGAGTGCAGCCACTCCACCCAAAGTCTCAAATTGTTCACCTTTCTTTCGTTTTTCGGGAGGGGGGGGGGGGGGAGTACAGGGCTATCACCCAACACATCAATGTAAACTCCGGAGTAAACATTAATGAAGTCCGACTTTAAATGTTACTTTGAGCCTTTATCAAATTACTTTACAGCCGACGCAGGCTACATAAATTGAAAATACGCTAAGTCTTGAAATCTTAGCAGCAAACACAAATTGCAAATACGCCAAGTCCTAAAATCTTAGCAACTCGCGAACTAAAACTCCAGAAGATCTCTCCAAAGCAATCTTCCAAAGCCTGAAACTCGCGAACATTTTGGAAGTAAACCCTAAACAACTTTGCACGAGTTAAACAGGTATCCAAACCATAGCGAACCAAAAAAGGCACTAAGTTGTGAAAAGAACTCCGAAACAAAAAGAATGTCTGGCAAGACTAAGCAACGAAACCAAGAGTTCTGTCTACACAACCTAAAGTTTTAACTTGCAGACAAACGAGGCATAAACAAACCTCAATATTTTGCTAACTTAAAATCCAAACTCCAGACAGAAATGTAAGTCTAAAACCGTGCATTAAAAAGGCTCACCCGAGCCAAAAACAGAGTTACGGATAAAAACCCTCACGGGCAACACCGAAACAGAAAAATATAAAAAACAAGTTCAACTTTAGCCCAAAAGGGGGCTTTAGGGAATTAAAAAAATGGATTAAAACTTTAAAAGGAGCAACCGTCAGTCTTGCTCCTCACCTCCAGCTCCTTTGTCCCCAGCACCTTGCTTCTCCGCTTCCTGGACTCCGACCTCCGCCGCCTGGTTCGCCCCGGTACTTGCAGCTCCCGCCATCATCTCGGCGTTCGACCCAAATTTATTGAAACCCGTGGAGCGAGCCTCGCGCATCACCAAGTCTTCGGAAATCTGAGGAATGGCGCGCAGCTCAGCACTCAGAGAAAAGTCGGAAACCTGTGCAGCCTCAAACTCCTTCGTGAAATTCACCCTCTGTTCCTGCAACCTGGGAAACTCCGCGTCAAGAGTCATCACCCCACTCTGCAGAAGTTTGATCAACTCGATATTAGCTTCCACTTCCTGGAGTTTGATCTCGCAGTCCGTCTCTTTCTTCTTTCTCTCGAACTTGTCCTTGTGAGCTTCGAACATGTCATAATAATGACCGTCCCTGATCCTCATTCCGTCGTGCCTGGCCGAGCGAACCGAATCCTCCATCTTCCTCACGAGTTCCTTGTTCTGGCTCTCCAAGGTGACTGTCCTATCCACTGCGACCACGTACTCGGATTTCGCCACATTAAGTTGGGACTCGCGAAGCTTGACCTCTTCCTGGCAGCTTTTGAGACTCGTATTTAACTGATGCACCACGCTTTGGGCTTGCTCAAGATCCTCCAGACGAGGGACGCTCCTGAGACTCTGCTCATAAAAGGCCGTAAGTTGGTTGTCCACCACCAGAGCCTAAAACAAAAGGCCAGCGTTAAAAGGAGAAAAGACCAGAGGCAAAAGCACGAAAGGGTACCTTTCCCTTCGCATTCATCGCTTTAACGTACAGCTCGCGACCTATCATATTCTTCACCGAAGGAAGAGAACACCCAGCAGCCTTACAGTGACGGAGCAAGTGAGCAAGCCCTTCAGGGTCATCCGTGATCGGGTAGTCTTTGGTATGGTCAAACTTCCCATGAAATAGCTTGGACCCCGGAGCATGAGAGGACATTCGCCTCCTTTTCATATCGAGGCTTTTTGTTCAAGGGCCGCACCGAGGAATCACTCTCAGTGGTCCTCGAACCCAAGTGAATCACTTGGTCGGGGTTTGCCATCTCCAGCTCCTTTCCAGACTCTGAGTCCCGATGCGGAAAAGGGGGCAGATTACCTCCAGACCTCCCGTCATTGATTGTCCCGGCCAAAGCATCGCTCAACTGGCCGGAATGAATGGGTTGGTAGCCACCGGACGTCGCCTTCTCAGCAGGCCTCTTGGACGATTCACAAACAGTGGGGCGCCTCCTCATCTTGATCTTCTTGGTAGTACTTGACTAACCTGCTTTAGAGGTGGTCTGTTCTCGGGAAGCTGCAAAACAAACGAGCGAGTGAGCAAAGTTATATGGAGATACAAAGTGAACCAAAATACTCACCAACAAGGACTGCGGTATGACGAGTCTCGAGCGGTTCAACTGCCTCCGGAAGTTCAAGGGCACGTTTTATCCTATCCACAGTTAACGACAACCAGAGCACGTCTCTGGAGCCAAGGATGATCGCTAGCTTCCTGATCGCAGGGGTTATTCTGAATCTCTCCGGGATTTCTGAAACAACAAAAAATGAAATCAGACATCCCCCAAATTAAATAAAGTTAAAATCTACATGCAACACGGGAAAACCTAGCTAGACGTTATCCCTGACCAATAGATTCCGACCACGAAGTCGCGATTCTAGAAGGATCGTAACCCCCGATGGAGTGACGGTTCATCTTGAACAAAACAGGTCACTCCCTCCAGCGATCTTCCCGGTTCGGGACCGCCACCAGAACTGCCAAACCCCTCCGGGGAGAAAGATAGAAAGCCCCGAACCCGAGTTGTGCTTGATCGAGAACAGATCGTGGAGAACGGACAGACTAAACAGAGCCCCTTCCTCTCGAGCCCTAACCAGCAGACCGATGAGGTGGCGAACGAAATTTGGGGTCAGTTGTTCCCGAGCTCGCCCAGCACATCTAACAGAATCCGAGGAATCGGAAAAACCAGGCCGCACTTCTCGAAATAGGCCTTGTAGGCGCAGCAATAGCCTGGCCTAACCGATTCCGGCGTCTCTCCGGATTTAAGGAGCTTCAGATTTACCGTCCTTGGGACCCCATACGTAGAGTACATAATCTCAATGTCCTCCGGCTTCGTAATCGGATCCGGATGAGCGAATTCTTCTTCTTCGACTGCTTGCTTCTCCTTCTTAACCACGACGTTTAGAGATTTCGACATCGTTCGGAATTTTTAAGCAAACAGTTTATCAACGAAACAAGAGAGAAAAACTAAACAAGAGAAACGTAAAAATAAAAGAAGAGCAGTCGCTATAAAGAGAGAGTTGAGAAGTTAGCTTTAGGCCGGCGGTTGTATATTGGAGAGTGGGTTCATGAGGAGATGGATTATAAAGACCTCATAATTACGTGACCTCGGGACTCCACGAATCTTTTCAAGTCTCGCAGATCGCAACCGTCAGATCTCGGGGATATTTCTCACGCTCTGCAACTGCGCATGACGAACGTCGCGCTTTCATCTCAGTCATTCGTTTTGGCGGGATCTTGATTAACGCGCCATCCAACGGTGCACGTGAGAAGGCGAACCGCCCAAGTATCTTTAAAACGGTTTGAAAGCCAGATTCAACCTCATCCAAAAAAAGAACTGTGGGCCTTTCGCAAAGATACCCCGCCCTTCAAGCTCGGAAGCTCGCTTAAAGGGTTGGGAGGCAAATGTTTGGGCCCAACTTCACCCTAGTGAAATTAGCTAACTGAGGCCTCATCTTGGACCGAAGTTCAAGCCCATAAGCATTTCATGATCAAGCCCAGTTCGGAAAGACGATCTGACTCCACAGTATAGCTCGGCAGACGACGAGATGAACCCACCACGATCCACATGATAAGGAGGAGATCGAGTCAACCAGAAGATCCCGAAGATCACGCTGAACGTTGGAGTCGATCCCGAAGTTTAAGGAAAGCAGTTAGCAAGAGAAGGGCTATAAAAGAGGAACTCCAACAATCCGCAAAGGGATCCAATCTTTTTACACATTTTTAAACCTAGCATTAAGATCTTGTAATTGTTCTATAGCTCGAGTTCTTAGTGTTCATATATTCAAATCAATACAAATCCATTTTTCACCATTCTTAGCTTGTTTAATTACGGTTTACTCAAGAGTTTAGCCCACTTTTTCATAAATCAGCTCACATAAACACTCTAAAACTTGAATGTGGGTTTTAGGATCCACAGGCAATACTTGTATTTTGTTCTTTACGATTAGTGTTCAAGCCTTTGATCTCTACATATATCTTTATGTATTCAGCTAATTCTATTTGTATGTTATATATATCCGATTTGGGTTTTCGGTATTATTAAATGTCACATGAGAATAAATGATATGTTGTTATGAACTAACGACCAAAGAAATGTTTTCTTTAAGAAATATATATATATATATATATATATATATATATATATATATATATATTTGATGGATATAATTTTGAAAGAGTAATACTTGGGTTCACCTTTACTTTTTTTAACTAATCAAATAATTCCACATAATCTAGTATTAAAAATAATTAACAATTAAAAAAACTTTTTAAAATAAGAAAATACAAAAACGGAAAAATGTATTATTTTAGACAAAATAAAACTTAAAAATTTATAAAAAATACTAAATCATAAACCCTAAACCCTAAACAATAATTTGAACCTAAAAAAATAAAAATTAAAACTAAACCCTAATTCCTAAATCCAATATGTAAATCTTAAAAAAAAAACCTAAACCCTAATCCCTAATTCCTAAACCCTAAACTCAAAGAGCCTAAACCCTAATCCTCAAATCCTAAACCCAAAGAACTTAAACCCTAAACCCTAAACCTTAATCCATAAACCCTAAACTCCAAAGGGTTGACATCCAAAGGGTCTCTAATCCCTAAACCCTAAACCCCAAAGTGTTTAGATCCAAAGGGTCCATAATCCTTAAACCTTAGACCCCAAAGAATTTAAACTCTAATCCTTAAAATCAAAACCCTAAAGGACTTAAATCCTACCTAAACCATAATTTCTAAACCCTAAACTTCAATTTCTGAACTCTAAAAATATATAAATATTGATATATAATATATATATATATATATTATCTATTTTTATAAAATATTTAAATGTTTTTAATTTCTTAATTTTAATTTTTTATTTTAATTAAAGATAATACTACATGCCATATTTTTATTGGTTAAAAAAAGAGGTGAACGAATGAATTCATCCCTAGGGATGAACCCAAGTATTTTTCTTTTCGAGTAATACTTGGTTTCACCGTTAGAAGTGAACTCTTTTGTTCACCTCCATTTTTTAACTAATCAAATAATTCTACATAATCTAGTATTAAAATAATTAACAATTAAAAAAAGTTTTTAAAATAAGAAAATACAAAAACAAAAAAAATGTATTATTTTAGACAAAAATTAAAAACTAAAAATTTATTTAAAAAAAATACTAAAACCTAAATCATAAACCCTAAACCCTAAACAATAATTTGAACCTAAAAATATAAAAATTAAAACTAAACTCTAATTCCTAAATCCAATATGTAAATCTTAAAAAAAAAAAACCTAATCCCTAAACCCTAAACTCAAAGAGCCTAAACCCTAATCCCCAAACCCTAAACCTAAAGAACTTAAACCCTAAATCCTAAACCTTAATCCATAAACCCTAAACCCCAAAGGGTTTAGATTCAAAGGGTCTCTAATCCCTAAACCCTAAACCCCAAAATGTTTAGATCAAAGGGTCCATAATCCTTAAACTCCAAAGAATTTAAACCCTAATCCCTAAAATCAAAACCCTAAAGGACTTAAATCCTACCTAAACCATAATTCCTAAACCCTAAACTCCAATTTGTGAACTCTAAAAATATTTAAATGTTTTTAATTTTTTTAATTTTAATTTTTTAATTTTATTTAAAGATTATACTACATGTCATATTTTTATTGGTTGAAAAAAAGGAGGTGAACGAATGGATTCACCCCTAGAGATAAACCCAAATATTTTTCTTTTCGAAATTCAAGCCGATAATTCTAATGTATCTATACCGCTACACCATAAATCTATACTATTAAAACAGGAAGGTTTGCCATGGTACATAAATGTTGTTCCCGAAATTTGCCCTTGATATTATTAGGATTTGTAACCTTCATTAAGGGTAAAACTGTAAAACAATTTATATTTGATTTATTATCTCTACAATCCATGTTTCCAAACAAGACAATTATTAAACATGTAGCCAAACAACCAAATCTAATGGGTCCCATTTTTCTAATTAATTAAAATCAAAACAAATTAATTGATAAATATAATTAATACTTTATACATAAACTATTATATATAAATTAAGATTCAAAATATATTTATAATATATTTTAATATCTTTTTATTTTGTTTCAAATATATATATATACATATTACGATTGATGTTTTTACGATTGTACTTTTTAGCAGGTTTTTCCATCAAACTGAAAAATATTTAATTAATTAAACGGGTTGAAAAATTAATTAGCCAATCTCGATTATAAATTTTCTATAAAAAAAATTCGCATATAGTAAATAATTTCAGTTGATATATTTTAAAATTAATAAAAATATTAAAATGATTTCATACTTATATTATTCAAATATTTGAAGCGTCAAATTATGCTTTATGTTTGAATGAAGTTTTTAACGGATAGTTCTATCAAATTTGCAAATTATATATACGACTACATCATGTATTTTATAAAATAATATTTTAGATAAATAAAATAACAATTAAACATATACCACGTAACTTTTACAATAGTTGTTTTCACATATATATATTTTTCCAAACTATGATCTTACGATACAACACAGATTAAAATATATAATGCGAAATCGTTATTTTAATCTCTTAATCCTTACGATATATCTCCTCCAAATAACACATAATTCATTTTTTTTAAAAACTAAATTGCTAACTCACTGTTTATAATGTTGGTTAAACAATTATAATCAAAATTAGATTACATAATTAAAAAATCTAAACTACTATTAACAAAATGAATAAAAAGTAAAATTTGTAAAGAAAATTATACCCGCACTTAGAAGTGCGGGTCAAAATCTAGTAAAGACGTAAACCAACACATATATTATTTTGGTATACATGATAGTACAAATGATAATCGAATAATGGATCATATTTAATATTTTACCAAAAGAAAAATAGTAGTCGAATAATGGATCGAATTAAAGTGTTGTTTCCCATTAATTTTGAATGTGCTAAATTCGATTGTTCTTTTCATCGAATATTTGGAGAAGAAGAGTATTCATTCAATTAAAAGCAGAAAGAACAAGTCAGGCGGACGAACACTAAATGATACAAATGTGTACAACACGAATTTGAAGCATATATCATTGGTGTAATTTGTGTTTGTGAGAATATTGGCCCACATGATATAGATTATTATATTTTTATTCTTTTTAACTGGTTCAAAAAATAATATCAGCATGCTTTACCGGAAAAAAAAAGAGAGGCAAACATCAAGAATGGCAAATATAAACGTTTTAATTCGGCCACTTTAAATTTTATGTGGCGCAAGTTATTGGGCAATATGATAATGGCTTCTAAGTAATGGCTCTAAATAATAGCTTTACAATCCAATCGACTACTATATATTATGACATATTTCGATTGATAATAATATTTAGGGATGTTAATATGGAGTTTTAATGGATATGTGTTAAAATAAATGTCTATTTAAATCTATTTATCATATATTTTTGGTGGGTTTACATGGATTACCCTATTTAAATGTATTTATTAATAGGATTTTCATATTAAATAAATGGGAACCCTATTAACCCATTTATACTTTGTAACATTATCAAAAATTAATTTTTAAAATTATTTAAAATAGAAAAATAACTTTATTAGTTTAACTAAAAAACAAATAATTAGAAATAAGTTTAACTTCACTTTTGTGGAAAAATCGTAATTTTGACGAGAAAAGGTGGAATCACGTTTTTGACGGAACGCAGAATCACGTTTTGACGGAAAAACGCGGAATCACGATTTTACGGAAAAATGTGGAATCACGTTTTTACAGAAAACGCGGAATAGCGTTTTCGATAGGCCTAGCGATCGGGTACCCGTTCGGCTATTTTTACGGGAAAACGCGGAATCGTGTTTTTAGCGAAAACGCAAAATCGCGATTTTAGCGGGAAAATGCGGAATCACGATTTTGGCGAGAAAATGCGGAATAGCGATTTTGGCAGGAAGACGCGGAATCGCAATTTTGGCGGGAAAACGCGGAATCACGATTTTGGCAGGAAAACGCGAAAGCGTGATTTTGGCGGGAAAACGCGGAATCATGTGTTGGCAAGAAAACGCGGAATCCCGTTTTGGCGGAAAAACGCAGAATCCCATTTTTGGCGGGAAAACGCGGAATCCCGTTTTTGACGGGAAAACGCGGAATCTTGTTTTTGCCAGGAAAACACGAAATCTCATTTTTGCCAGGAAAACGCGGAATCTTGTTTTTTGGCGGGAAATGTGGAATCTCGTTTTTGGCGGAAAAATGCGGAATCCCATTTTTGGCGGAAAACACGGAATCCTGTTTTCGGCGGGAAAACGCGGAATCTCATTTTTTGGCTGGAAAACACGGAATCTCGTTTTTGGTGGAAAAACACGAAAAACCCAATTCCGCGTTTTTGGCGGGAAAATACAATTCCGCGTTTTTGGCGGGAAAATACAATTCCGTATTTTTGCGGGAAAACCCAATTCCACACTTTTGGCGGTAAAACACAATTCCACAATTTTGGCGGTCAAACGCAATTCCATATTTTGCCGAGAAAATGCAGAAAATGTGATTCCGTGTTTTTGGTTGAAAAACGCAATTTATATTTTTGGCGAAAAAATGCAATTCCGCGTTTTGTCGGGAAAATGTGCATCCGCGTTTTTGGTAAAAAAAATATTAGAATCACGTTTTTGGCAAAAAAATTGAACGCATTTTTGCTAAAATATATTTTCTGAATATTTTTAAATTTACTTATTTATAAAATGTAGTTAATTAAACAAAATAAAAAATGAGATATTAATTATTCATGTAAATATATTAATATTAAAATAAAATAAATTTCATATAACTTAAATGGGTTAAATGGGTTTAAATGGGTAAATGTAAAATTAATGGGTTTAAATGGGTAAATCCTATTAGACCTTAAAACTAAATGGGTCTTAAGGGGGTTTAGGGTCTAAATGGAGTTGGGTTCAAATGGGGTGAGTCTAAATGGGGTGGGTTTATCCATATTAACATCCCTATTAATATTCGTGATAATACCATCTCTAATCCTACTCCAAATCTTACTCTAAAATAGAGTAAAAAACAAAATTCTCACCAATCATATTCTATCACTCGCTCTAAAATAGAGTAAAAAATGAGTTTATTCCAAATATAAAATAATAAATGTGTTTATTTTATTTTTTTAGTCATCACTCTATTTTAAAAAAAAAATAAAGTGAGGTTGGAATAAAATTCAACTGTATTTTAGAATAACTCTATCTGAGAATAAAAAATAGAGTTTTACATTGGAGATGTTCTAACAATGTCATCAAAACGTTTTTATATCACCTTCATTTCATTTTAATTTTTTTTTAAATAATATTTTTACACAAATTGAAAAATATAGTTTAGATATTTATTATCTCTTTTATTAATATGCTACATAATTTTATCTATATTATTATGAAAATAATAGGGTTAAAAATGAAATTTTTTAAAAATTCTTCATCAAAAATATAAAATAAAACTTAATTTTTACAAAAACACAATTATAACTGCTTTTAACCTAAAGCGCAGAGAATAAATAACATACTAGTGATTTCATTACAATAGCCAATTATCTTAAACATAGATTTTTGAATGATA
The DNA here is from genome assembly GCA_030180135.1 of Orychophragmus violaceus. Classification (NCBI taxonomy): domain Eukaryota; kingdom Viridiplantae; phylum Streptophyta; class Magnoliopsida; order Brassicales; family Brassicaceae; genus Orychophragmus; species Orychophragmus violaceus. The sequence continues at coordinate 28,906,458 of CM058235.1, forward strand.
AAATTACACTAAATTGTATAGTATAAATTGGTCTACTTTATTCATAGTTTTTGCAATATTAATGGGAGAATGACTTTCACTACATGGTCTAACAACGGCTTATTCTGTCGCAAATTCGTCGCTAATAAAGCTTAGCATCGAATTTGCGACGAAACCCAAATTATCGCTGAACGTTCGTCGTTATTTATATTTCGTCGTTAATTTGTCGTTAAATAACGACCGTACAAATTCGTCGTTAATCCATCGTTCACAATCCATCGTTAATTCGTAGCAAACTTAGCAACGAAATAACGACAAAATCGCAAGGCGTCGTTAATTTGTTGTTAAACTTGCAACAAATTAATATCGAATAAGAGACGAATAGAAAATATATATTTAATAATATTGAGTCGTTAATATGTCGTTAAGATATTCATCGTTAATTCATAGTAAAGATATTAGTCATTAATTCGTAGTAAATATATTCGTCGTAGATTCATCGTTGCCTGGTTTCGTCGTTAATACGTCGACGTATTTCAACGTTAATAAAAGACGAATTAACGACGAATATACAATATATAAATTTAATAAAATTATCATATATATTATATATATTTAATATATAATTAATTTAAGAAATTAATATTTAATAATAATATTAAAAGTAAAATAAATTAATATTGTAATAATATTCTACAAACCGAGAAAACCATAATACAAAAAATGTAACTAAACTATCCTAGTTCATCTCCAAATCCGTCGCGACCAGAAAGTCTGCCGCCTCGGTCAACTCTCTGGTCTTGTACGATTGTCACTGGTGCGGACAAAGACGTCTGAGATGGTCCCGTCTGGATCGGTCCTGCTGCCGCTCGTTTTCTCCTCATCTCCTCTAAACCACCTGCAAATCGGGGGTTATCGTCGGCCAGAAGATCAAACAAGCTATCCTGAGCTCATATCGAATCCTCGTAAAAAGATTACTTATCCTCGTATGCAGCCGCCTTCTCTTCCAAAGCGCTGGTCTTCGTCGTCAAATCCGCGATGACGACATTCGCGGAATGAAGTTCCGTCGGTAAAGCGGCCGCTTCCTGGTTAACACCTCTTGGGTGTAACATAGAAGCGACCAGAGTATCCTGGACGGATCCAATTCCGACGATCCGTCCCTTCTTCCAAGGAGCGACCTACAAATAAAAGCGATAAACAAAAATATGAATATCGAAAATAATCCGAACATAGTTAAACTTAGCAGAAAGAAAAGAATATCTATACGTCGGTGAAGATCTCATCGATCTCCTTGGTCGTCAGCTTATCGTGGATCGGAGTACCTCCCGGTGAGAGTTGTTGTAACAATTGCGTCTCGCTCCGTGACTCGAGACGCTACTTCGTTGTAGAACGTCTAGGCTGAATGACTCATTAAAAGACTATTCTTCTTTTTGTGAGTTGCTGCGTAGAGGTCAGGCAGTGATGGAAGCTCCATGTCCTTAGCCTACACGAAAATTAAAACAATATTACTTATATGTAATAATTTGAATAGTTAAAAAAGATAAGAAATATTAATTTATTACCATATATAAGCGGATTGCGACAAAAAACTCCTAACCAGCAGTATGGGGCGTCGGTGGCTAACCATCCGACCTCAGGGTCAACCGAGCTTAGGAGCACTTCGCAGACTTGTTCACCGAGTGCTCATCGACCCAATACCGTTTCAAGCCGTCCCAAACGGCTTTGGACAAGTAGACCGGCTTCTTTTTGTCGCCTTTCATATTTCATCCCTTGTTCTTCCAATCCAAGACGGTGCCGTTGAGGCGAAGCCACGCCTTTTTATTGAACTCCGCCTTCACAAGCTCGCGGTGTCTATCATAATCCCAATGCTACTTTTCTGAAATGAAAAAATATGTTATTATAAAATAAAGATAATAAAATAAAAAATATTAAAAATATATATATGAAAAAGAGGAATTACCGCGAAACACTTGAACCAGGTGTCTTGGGTATGCTACTCGGTCTGACTCTAGTTCGCGTGAGGTTAAGCGGTCGTCGGAAATCATCGAAGAAGAGAAAGAGAGAATCGGGGCCGAGGAAAAAAAAGAGAGGAAGAAGAAGTTTTTTTGCGTTTATTAATGTTTTAAGATCCGTTGCTAATCCATCACTATTTAAAAACAGATTAGCGATGGATAGTGGTCAATTTGTGGCAAAATCGTGGTCACAAAGTCTAAAAAATTTAGATTTCCCCCGCGTGGAAAATAAAATTTTCACTATGCGACGAAGTAACGAGGATTCGTCGTTAATCCGTCGCTTAGTAACAACGAATTAACGATGAATATTAGATTTTCATTGTACACATGTACGTCTAAAGAATATATATTAGTAGTAAATTTGATCTTACTAAGCAACGAACTAATGACGATTCCTCGTTAATTCGTCGTATAATGAAATATGTATATTTGTTCATTTGAGGTATATGGTTTGACAAATAATTTTATTTATTTTGCATTAAGCGATGGATTTACGAGGAATCGTCGTTAATCCGTTGCTAAGTAGAAATATATTTTTACCTCTAAATTGGTAATTATAAATGTATTTGAGATTTTTGATTGTTGAAATATACTTTGGGAGTATAATCTTATCATATTTAGACAAAAAAAAATTAGGTCATCTTGCAAACTTGATTAGTAAGAGTGAATGTGTAAGAATCTTATTGTTAAACTTTGAACTTCGAAAATTAAGTCTTAACTATTTCTAAGACATTCACACTGATATATTAACTCTATATTATCTTTGCAATTATAAAATATATATATCAAATATATATAACCATTGTTCTTGTTAGTTTAAACGGATAATCATAATTTTGTACATTGCTACGAAATAACGACGAATTTACTATTTCGTCGTTAATTCGTCGTTCTAGCATCGATTTAACGACGAATTCTGCACTTCCGTTGTAGATTCGTCGTTACTTAGACTCGAATTAACGAAATATATTATATTTAACTATAAAATTTAAGAACATATAATTTCCACACATACTTATATTATATATTGCTATCAGATTATATATTTTATGGAAGACATACGAATTATTCGTCTTCGTAATTTTCAATGTGATCAGCTTCTTCTCTATGATTGAACCAAACATAATAATTAGGTGTAAATCCTAAGTTTAGTAAATGACGTCAAACCTTTTCAACTTGAATGAACTACATATTCTTGCGTGTTTTACAAGGACATAACATCTTACCACTTTCGATAGTTATCGATGTCTGACCTGCTTGAGACATGAAAATCTGTAGCTCATCTCGAAACTCCTTGGTCATCGCTCCCTCCGCATCCATATGTCGATATATCCAATTCTGTAATTCGTATATTGGCATTTTTGAAGGATTTTGCATTTTTAGGTGCTTTCAGTTATGTTTTTCATTTCGAAGTGGGAGTATTTATAGTTTTTTTAAAAGTTTTTGCAACGAATTAACAACGATAGATACATTCATCGGTAATTTGTCATTATTTACGTGGTTTTAGCGACAAAATTTTATAATATTAGTTTTTTAAAAATAAAATATTACACAGAAACTAAAAATTATTCGTATGAATTACTTGAAGCATCATCGCCCTCTTCGGACTCTTCATCATCATCAGATTCATCAACTTCTTCAGACTCAACTTCTTCTTCTGTGTCGTCCGGGAGAGATTCAAATTATCGATTGTGGGGATCGATAAGTAGAACCTCTTATGTCTTCTCAGTAGGTGTTGAAATGAAACCGCGACTATCTTCTTGCACTGGCGTATCTTCAACTCCAACTATCCCCGTGGAGAAACACTGGTAACAGACAGCCAACAGATCTCAGATATCCTGACTCGTGGGTATGGTATGAAGGTAACTTCATCTGCTTGTGAAGCTAGTATGAAAGGCTTGAATTTGTTGTACCGTCTTGCCGCATTCATGCCCAGGACTCCATTATTGTTTACTCGAATACCACGACCAACCACTGGATCAAACCAATCACACTTAAATAACATTGTTTTCATATTCAACAATCCCGCATACTCAATAAGGATAATTTCCTGCAAAACCCCATAAAAATATGTTTCACCCCTTACACATACACCATAGTTTGTGGTCGCTTTGTTTTGGCCATGCTTGTGTGTGTGAAATACGTAAGTGCAATAAATTGGTGCGGTTGTTATTCTATCGATGGGGCCTTGAAGCACCTCAAGAAACCATAAAGGATAACAAGTATCACCAAGATCCACCTACATACAAGTGTATTTTGTTAAGCCACTAAGTATATGAATCTCGAAATTACTATATTGAATCTAGTAATTAACTTAAGCATACTTGGTTCCTTATCCATATTGCGAAATGTTGGTCTTACCGTCTGTTGATCTCATTGTCGGATAACCTCGATCGCTTCCCGAACTTGAGTATCAAAAAAGCTGCAACACCAAACAATTAGATATGCCACGTAGTTAAGTAAAACTAGTGGATGAATGTACCATTATGTATACATACCTCTAAAAAGACGAGCATCCTCATAGTTTAAAAGGATGTACGTATGTGCGATATGGCTGTCTTCCGCACTACTTCATCATAATGATCTCAATTTACCGCTTAGACAACCAACAAGTGAAAATATGTATGGAACATCATCAACCGGATATGCTCGTCTGACACCACTATCATCGTACCGATGCGGCCTTCTCTTACGAGTGCGGACTTTTGTAGCGAAATAGTATGATGTAAAGTGATACGTTTCTTCTGTTCGACTTCCCTTGCTGGATTATTTTGCCTTCCCCTTTAGATGTTTAAAGAAATGCTTGAATGGATACATCCACTAAAATTGAGCAGGTCCACCTAGTTCGGCTTCATGTGGGAGATAGATAGAAAGATGTTCCATGACATCAAAAATGACGGCGGGAAGATATTCTCCAAATTGCAGAGCAATATAGGAATATTATCATGAAATTGTGAAATAATATCTTCTGATAGAGTGTGTGCTGAGATCTCGAAAGAATAATCCTATACCTGGCAATAAAATAATTTATTAATACACATTAGATTTCATGACTAGAACAATTACCCCAAATTTATCAACATTATTTACTTCATGTACCAGCAAGTGCTTCGCTTACTTTCAGTGGAAGGAATTCGACAAGGGCAAAGGGAAGTAGTCGTTGTATGAACACATGACAATCATGACTTTTCATTCCTATGAATTTTTTCCCTTGTTCAACACAACTAGAGAAATTAGAAACATTCCCATTTGGGAAGCAAACATTTGTTTTCACCTACTCGAACAAGGCCGATTTTGCTTCTAAATTCAACCAAAATATAGGAACTGGTGCAACTCCGTATGATGTGATATACAACTCATTTCGTGCGCAAATATCAGGCAAGTCCAACCTTGATTTCAAGTTATCTTTAGTTCTTCCCGACACATTCAACAATGTATGCATGATGTTATCAAAGAAGTTTTTCTCGATACGCATCACATCATGATTGTGTCTCAAGAATGAACTTTCCAATAAGGTAGTCTAAAAAATTCTTTTCTTATGCCAATTATGATTTTCACCATACTGATCGGGCATATTAGCTGGTGTGTGCCAGTTTCCTCCGCGACTAACTAATTATAATGCCTCATAATGATCAATTTGCTCCTCCAATTGTTCCCCATATAGATAAACTAGGGGTGGTGGACGAACGACTCTGTTTTTCTTAAAGAATTTTTGTTTCTCTGATACAGATGGTTGATTGGTAGAAACCGGCGGTGAAAGTTAAACCAACATGTTTTCCGACCATGTTTCAACTGAAACGCTTCTATCATATTTATGCAATATGGACACACTAATCTCCTGTGAGTAGTCCAACTTGGTAACATTCCATATGCAAGAAAGTCGCTTATCGTCGACATAAGAACCGCCCTCGTTGTGAAATTATTTTTCCTCGAACAGTCATACATTCGAACACCAGTGAACCACAACTGCTTTAACTCATATATCAAAGGTTGTGGATATACGTCGAGCGGCCTCTTTGGATGCTTAGGACATGGGACCAAAATACTAAAAAAAAAAAATTTTCTTTGCATGCACATAGTTGGAGGGAGGTTGTAAGGAGTCAATATTACCGGACACAGATAATATAGTCTACTAGACATACCAAATGAACTAAATCAATCCGTGAAAAGACCAAGGTATACATTTCCAACCTGTCTGGAAAATTGAGGATGTACCGTCTTAAAGTGTTTCCACGCCTTGACATCTGAAGGATGCGTCACCATCCCATCCATCTATGAATGTTCAGCATGCCATCTCATAGAAGAAGCTGTTCTTTCTGACTGAAACATCCTTGCAACCTATCCGTTATGGGAAGATACCACATCCTTTGGTACGGTATTAGGTTCCGTCCGCTTCATGCGGCTTATATCTTGGTTTTCCACAAAAATGAAACTCCTGCAGCTTATCATCGTCTTTCCAAAAAAACATGCAGTTATCAGCACATAAATCAATCATCTCAGAAGGCAAACCAAGGCTATAAAGCATTTTCTGAATCTCATAATAGCTTTCAGCAACCAAATTATCCTCCAGTAAATATTCTTTAAAAAGATATGTCCAGTCATTCATTCAAACCTCAGCTATGTTATGATCAGTTTTAATGTTCACCATCCTAGCTGCTAACGATAATTTGGACAACCCTTCTCTACATCCATCGTAGAGTGGTTGATTTTCTGCGTATAGCATATCATAAAATCGTTTCGCATCTAAGTTGGGTTCCTGAATATCATTCTGATCATTACTTATTGTTTGATGAAATGCATATGTAACCATTTCATGCACCCTATCATGCTCGTGATGACCGTGTTGATCATGATTAACATGCATTTCATTTTCATGTTGAACATTGCTGCTACTACTTCTTGCATCATATCCACTACTAGTACTATAACCTTGTCCAAGTTGATACAATATATAATAATGCGGTGTAAATCCTCTATTCAATAAATGTCAAACCGTCTCAACAAGAATAAACTTTCGATTCATGCATGCATTTGGGACAAGGACATAATATCATACCGCTTTCTATAGTTATTGATGTCTGACATGCTTGATACATGAATATCTCAAGCCCATCTCGAAATTCCTTCTTCACCGCTCCTTCCGCATCCTTATGTTGATATATCCAACTTCGTAGTTCGTATATAGACATATTTTTGTGAAAAAAAAAATTTGAGAGAGAGTTGTAGTTTTTGGTGTTTTGAGTTGTGATTTTTGTTTTGAAGTATGAAATATTTATAGATTCTTTTACGATATAGCAACGAATTAGTGACGAAATATAAGCAACGATTTCGCGACGGATAGTAATAACAATGATTTAACGACGTTTTTAAGGCAAAAGAACGACATATACACACGTCGTAAAAAAAACAGGTGTAAATTATTAAAACGTGTCTATCTACCAAATAACTACGTTACATTTCGATGTTAATTCGTCGTAAATTACTATGAATATATTTTGTCGCTAAATCGTAGCATTTTACGACGAATTAACGATGAAGTATAGTGACTTCACGAATATGTCGCTAATTCGTCGTTACTTGCTACTATTTAACGACGAAATACATTTGTCGTTAATTAACGACGTATTTACGACGATACATTGTTCGTCGTAAATTCGTCGCAATAAGATTGCTAATTAGCGACATAATTATTTTGTCGCTAAATTTCGTTGCAAAAATATTATTTTCTTGTAGTGATTGCGTATTTTAACCTAGATTTTTTTATTTTAACCTAGATCAAGTATGATAATTAGTGTTTAAACTCTTAAACTGTAGACATACATATTTCAACTAATTATTTATAAATTACATACCTAAATTTCAGAATTATAATCCATACCTCTCTAGATAAAGTCATATTATGAATTATAATTGATTTAGGTGATATATCAAATGAAACATCTCTAATTACCAAATTATCTACTTTTAGGCTGACACGTCAAAATAACTAATTCATGCAAAATATAGAGAGAATGGTTGCATAGCATCTTCTGGTGACCTCATCTTAATCTCCTAAAACGGGCATTTTGGTCCATCTAATTTCTATTTGAGTTATTCTGAAGCGTAGCAAAAAAACCAAACTATAATCTTAAGCTTAAAGTAAGATTTTCGTTTGCCGTTGTCACTTAAAAACTAAAATGTCTTCGATGAGCAATGGAAAAAACAACAAATGGCAATCACTCTACCACCACAATTTGTTGGATACGATTGGTAACACTATAATAAAAACGTTAGAAACATATCGTTTTGTTTGGTACCTATCACGAAAACGTTATAAAAGCTACAGTAAAAACGGTTATTCTTAGCTTTTTGTTACCGTTTTCGCTAACAATTTTTACCAACAGCTTTTACTTACAGTTTTGAACTATTCAACCGCTTACCATTTTCGTTAACCTATAATCTAACCGTTCCGTTTTTGTTCATCAATCGGACCTGTTATATTTTCTCTCTTCTATATGCGATCATTATTTTACGTTATTGTCGTTAATTTTAAAAAAAAAAAAATATCTATTAATTTGTTGATTTTCACTATGAGTTTGAGAAGCATCTGATCGGTTACATGATCGACAGGTTTATAATACTTCATGTTTTTGAAAATTTTAATCAAAATTTAACTTTATAAAAGTATAAAGCAACACGTGACAAGAAAGGATAACTAGAATCATAGAATAAGAAAAATGTAAAACTGAATTATTAGTGCATTAAGATTTTGACAATAAAATAATAGTGTACTAATTTATTACTGCGGAGAAGGAGGGGCCATAATGTGCTCAATGAAACTACTTGGGCTAGAAAGGGAAGAACACATTAAGTAGAGTGACTTGTCAGACAAAATGTAGCATCACAAATCACACCACATCAGGCAAGCAAAAGCAAAAGCCTCTTTCCGTATTCCAGCCTTTTTTATTTTATTTTCTTACTTTGTTTCTCATAAATATTATTTAGATAAAATATCATTACCATGACTATTTCTAATTAGGGTTAAAAGCAGTGTTCGAAAAATCGTTCTAGACGGCCAATTCTTCACCGGAAAAGTGTTTGGCGGTGACCGGCCACTGGAATTTGGTAATAATCAGACTAAAAATCAGACACTTCAAAAAGTTGCTATTTGGCTCTTTTAAATTTAGGAAATCGATTATATTTGAGCATATATATATATATATATATATATATATATATATGTTTTTAGAACAAATTTGAAGATAATATAAGATAAAAGTGAAGAAAATGACTAAAGAAATCAGACAGCCACAATCTAGAGTTAGAAAATCGCAGAAGTTAGAGATAGAAGATGAAAATGAAATTACTTTATACCACTCATTAACTTTAAGTTAAAAAAAGAACAAAATAAATATCTCAGGCCTCTAACTTGCCAATATTAAGACCTGCAACCACTACACCAACTCATTTTATCTGTACATTCTTAAAATAATTAATATATTTACACAAAACTAGGTATATATCCTAAAATTTCGTTTCGCATATTCCTAGTTTAATTTCCGATTTTTCTACTAGGCGCTAGGTTTAAACCGATCGCCTGATTAGTGCATAACGATTTTTTGAACATTGGTTAAAAGTAACAATTACAAAATTAAAGTTAAAAAATACGGCAAATCGCAAAAATGGCACAAAAACATGTATTGTCACAAATCTAGCAACAAGGAGTAAAAATCACAAAATAACATTTATTAAAGAAATAAGACAAAATTAACTATAATCCTGTAATAATTGGTTTTGACAGTTGTAGAAGCTTTAGCAATACGGAGAAAACCCTAGCCGCACATGGGCGACTCGTATGGCGATCTAGCTAGCTCAGTCCTTCAGGTACAGATCGTGCAATTCTGAGGCTCTATAGGGGATCAAGCGAAGGGAGAAGGAGACTATCAACACTCTTCTCAATCTGTGTTAGCCGTCATCTCTCTTTTAGCAAGGTTTGGAACCCTAATCTCGATCAACGGTGCCTTCGTTGCTACGGTTTTCATATTTAGCTCTTGATCTCGATTTCTATCCAGTCTCCCCTCCCTTAGGGTGTAACTACTGTTGTTAAACTGGATAGAATGAGTCGAGCAAGTGGGAATCACCATCGTGGTGATGGATCTCGCAATAAAAATCGCAATCGACGTGAGGAGAATGATGATATTATTAAGATTCCGGCCTTTGATTTCTCTGACTTGGTGGAAAAGTATAAGCTTACATTGGTAGGACGTATGTTTCATGATGATGGAAGAAGCGTCGAGGCTCTGATCAAACATATGCGGAAGAGACGTATCTGGGATGTCGAGGGGCGAGTTAGAGGTGTAAACCTAGGGAATAACAAATTCTAGTTTGACTTTGACTCTGAAGAGGATCTTCAAAAGGTGCTAAAACGAAGACCATGCCATTTTAACAAGTGGAGTTTTTCGCTAGAATGTTGGATCCCGTGTGTTAATGAAGACTTCCCAAACACTCTTATGTTTTGGGTCTTGATCTCTGGCATTCCAATCCATTGCAAAAAGGATGAGACTTATCGCAATATTGGAAGAGCGCTAGGACGTGTTGATCTGGTGGATGTCGACAATGGTCGTGTGCGGGTTGAGATAAATGGTGATAAGCCTCTGATCTTTGAGAGGAGAGTACAGTTTGACAACGGAGACATGGTGAAAATCTCACTTGTTTATGAAGATTTATACAGGTACTGTTTTACTTGAAAAAGAGTTTCGCATGAAGAAGGTACTTGTCCGGAGCTAACTGAGGAGCAGAGAGAACGTCACCGTCTTGAGCGTTTGGACAGCAGAAAAAAATTGATCTGGCTTCAAAGGAAGCTTTCTCCCTGCCGCAGACTCGTTTGGAAAAGCTTCCTACCGTTGCTAAAGGACCGGATAGCTCTAAAATGGTCTCGGATCAAAAAGCTGATCAAAGAAGGGAGAGATTGCGGGAAACTGATCTTCGGAATGCGATACATGAGAAGCGAATCTCGAGAGGTAAAGAAGTCTGGAACCGGATAGTAGACAACTCACCATCTTATCACTCTCAATTTCCACGGAAGTACCATCCTTATAAGAGAAGTACCTTTTCTCGAGCTGACTCGCGTACACGGTATGATGCTGCCGAGTCAGGTTTGAACTGGCGTGAAGTGGAAAAACAGAGCCATCACCGTGACAGAGGTGGGTCTGGCGATGAGAAATATCCATGGAGAAACCATAGAAGTGACAGCGCTTTGAGCTCCAACTCGGCTAAGTACCCCATGGACTCGCAACGCACCATCTCTGCTCACAACCAAATCTCACGGTATGAGCGTAGGGAGCGCAATGCCTCATTAAGATCTCCAACTCGGATTAATAAGCTTGATTGGAGACCGGTTAACAGAGATGCAGAGAGACAAGATCAGACCGATGTTAGGAGAGAGAGAGTTGAAACTAAGGAAACAGAGTCAGAAGCTGATCGTCTTGAACGAGTGCGTCGGTTGAAAGGGAAAGATGTAGCTGTTGCTGAAGAAACTCATAAACCAACTAAAGAGCAGCGAATGATCCAAGCAGCAATCTTAGCATCGGATAACCCATCAAAACTTGTGATAACTGAAAGTCTAGATGGTCAAATTTTGTTAGCTAGAAAGGAACCAGTGGTTCAGGAGTCTGCGATACAGATGACGAAATCACCACTCGAACCGTCCTCTTCAAATGTTGTAACTCCAGCTGCTGGGGTGAACAATGAAGATAGAGATCTATTGGGAGCTGGGAAAAGTGAAGATGGTATCAAGGATACAGAACTCTCGGATTATAATGAGGAAGAAGTGGAGTGCTTGATAGCTCAGTACGAAGATGTTGAGATGGATTAGAATCAAGTTGAAAATGATGATATTCTGATTGATGAACTCAATGACTTTCCAGGAGAAGATGAGCCTCAAATCGAAGCGCTTGCTCAACTCACTCCGGAGAAACGTGTCCTTAAAGACAAAGGATCGAAGGTTGGGGATGTTATCGGGTTAAAGAGTGAGGTACCGATGCTGAATGAGAAAGAAAAGTGCACTAACAGTAAAGCAAAGAAGCGTTCAACTTTGGTAAAAAAGAGGATCCCTAGAAGTCTGGATGGTAAACGAGTTACTCCAGCTAAGAAGGTGGTATTGCGAGGTAGGAGCTCACCCATGAGTAAAATTTCTATCCAGAGAAAGGGTCTTTTGAAAAGAAAGGCAGCTACTTCCCAAGTCCCTCACTCTGAGGTGTTTCCCTCTGCGATAAGCAGAAATCTTTCTTCTAAATTTGGTTCGGTGGGGTCCCAAAAATTACCCAGTACGCAGATATGAGTGCAATAGCTTGGAACTGTCAGGGAGCCGGAGCCTACCCACTATAAGAAATATGGGTATTGATAGCACCACGAAAACGCTATCATATGCCTGTGATAGCGTTTCCATAAACGCTATGTTTGCCGCTGCCATCTTAGGTCTGCCATCTACTATAGCACTAATTTGAGATGATATCATATATCTGTCTACGATAGCGCTAATTTTGATGTGATTATATAGTTTTCAGTAGCATTGGTTTATCGCCATTTTATAAATTAATGCAGCATATTATTCGTGCAATAATACATATTTTGGTGGCAATATTTTCGGGTTGTATTATACTTTTTACTAGCGTTTTATAGTTGTTGTGTTATTATTTATAATGGCCAATATTTATGGCTATTGTATATCCTATTAACACTTTTATATTTTGCCATATTTAATGTTAATTGGAATTATAGGAAAATTATTATATAATATTATTTTGAATTATGATTTTGAATTATTATTTGAAAATCAATTGGAATTGCATAAATAATTAAAATTTTATAAAATTAGAATTGCAAACATAATATCAAACTTAAATTTGTTTGAGTTTTTATTCCTAACAAAACATCTATATTACAAACGTCATTGAAGCAACTTGTTTCTTCTGCAACTTGTTCTCCTAGAAGCGGGTTTCCAGTACATGTGTTAACATAGACGAATGTGTTAGCTTCTTCATACCAAAACTCACTTGAACAAATAAGGACTAACATTTACTTATCTATTGAGAGACTAACCATGGCCAGGAGTTAGGAACTCTCCAATTTGAAGTGGGTTCTCTGCAGAAGACTGCAACAGAGCTTGAGAGTCCATATTTATCGCATAGAAATCAACACTCTGTCAAACAGGAGAAATCAATTACTCACTAAAACCAAACCAACAAAGTTGGGAATTTCGATAACCAGTCGAAGCAAAAGATGAAGTTCATTTGTATTTTACAAGATACCAAATAGAAAGGAACAGAAACTCACGGGGTGTGACTGTTGATGTCGCTGATGAAGCGAGCAATGTTACTGTGTTTGTCAAGGCAAATAACTAGGCATTGCGAAGGATCAGAGGCATGGCGTAGAGTCATCATGCTGTCTCCATCATAGTCATCTTCTCTATTGCTCAGATAATCAACATCACCAACATACTGTGGTTATAGTTAAGTCTTTTATACACCTGTCCACCTCTACTGTGAATTTGTCCAAGTTTAAAAAATTTATGACTCAATATCATTCTAGATTGTTGAAATGCATTTCTTCTCTCGTCTTACTCTCTTCTGAGTTATAAAGAGTAAAAAGAGAAGCTAATAAGAAGGTTAAAGTACCCTTCATAAGGATTGAAGACGACCATAAGTGGAGGGCATTCACCGCGATCCATCATGTTCTTGCACACGACTAAGGTCTCTGTGTCTTGTTTCCATAGAACCTGTATGAGGCTGACTAGAGTCGCCACCAGGAAGACGTGAAAGGGTATGTCAACGATTGGAGAAAAATTGATGAAGTGGTTTGGAAGTGTCGATATTATCCTCAAGAACAACATGTAGTTTAACAGCTTATCTCTTCTTTTCCCAATCTGATAAAAAAGACTTTAAGGCATTAATCCTTCGTGTCCTAACTTCACAGAACAATAAGGTGCTTACGGAATCATATAAGAGAAAATAGATATAAGATGGTATGAGATATAAAGACGAGATAAACATTGGCTTCAGATGAAGTGAATAGAGACAGAGGACAAAGATCTAAGAGAGGTGAAAACGTATATATAAAACTCATCAGTCTCGCTTGTATCTCCTCACTTCAACAGAACAACAACATAACATAAGCAAAATCACTGGATCTAAGCTGAGCATACAATAAAACTTTAGGCTAGAGAACACTCACCATAAACCTATGTTCAGCTTCTGAGGATGGAGATCCGCCGGAGGTCGCAACCCTCAGAGCTCCAGAAGGAATGTAACTACTACAAAATATTTGACACAGTGGTTAAAGAAATTAGGTGAATCTTAGGCACAAATCGTTAAAGATCTACCAGAAATATCATACCTTAGACAGAAATCGTGAACCACGAAGAAAGATCGAGTGAAAAAAGCGATGCTCGAGTCTAGGGTTTTCAGAGAGATAATCGACGACGAACAAAACTAAAAGGATGAGAGCACGATTTGTGAAGTGAAGAGGATGAGAAAATGGATTCATAAAGTGAAGATGATGAGAGCGAAGCTTGAGAGGAAGAGGAAATCGAAACCTTTGCGAAAGTTCGAGAGAGTTAGGCGACAGGGGAGAGTAAGAGGGTTTTTGTTCTCTACTCAGGTAAAATTAGGGTTATTTTTACTAAAATTTTGGGTTTGACGCTCAGTAGAAAAAAATTAGGCTCTAAAACCAAAACTTTTAGCATAAATTGGCTCTGAAACACAATTTATTTTACTTCTCCTTTCATAAAGTTTATTTATTTTTTATCTCTTTTAAAAAAAGCTTTATAAAATATTTTATTCACATTTAGTGTTTCTAATTTTTTATTTCCAATTTTATGTTTTTAAAGTAAAACAATAATTCAATGTATTTTCTTATGTTTTTAGTGTTTATTATAAGAGGTTTAGAAGTTTAGGGTTTAGGGTTGTGTTTAGGGTATATAGTTAAGGTTAAATTTGTTGTACTTGAAATTTTTTATTAGTGTTAAATTTTTGCTATATTATTTGATGTTTAAATTTTAGTGTTTATTATTAGGGGTTTGGAAGTTTAGGGTTTGGGATTGTGTTTAGGGTATAAAGTTAAGGTTGTGTAGGGTTAGAACCTTAGAGTTTGTGATCTAAATCTTATACAATTATACTTTTAGAGGTTATAAATTTTATGGTTAAGGTTTGAGGTTAATGTTTGAAAATATTAATTTTATGTTATACAATTAATGGTTATATTTAGATAGTATTTTGTAATTAGGGTTTGAATTAAGTTTGGGGTATAGGGTTATACCATAAAATCCTATTTATACCATAAAATAATATAAGAAACAATAAGATATTATAATTAAAAGAAATAAATTGCAATATTCTAAACTCTCTAATACATTAATTTCTAAATCAAATACCCTAAACCCTCCAATACCCTAAAACCCTAAATAAACATTTACTTTATATTGTTTGAAATTTTATTTTTAAGATTGTTTTATTAAAATTAAACTTATAATATTACAAGTTATGAATTTTGTATTTTTATTCAGTTTCGAAAATTACAAACAAATAATATTTCTTGACAAGAAAAAAAAACAAATAATATTCCAACCCTAACCTAAATATACCATAAAATCAAAATCATGAATTTGTATATTTAACACCATCACCGATCACTATACAAGACCCAATCAAAGCCAGAACAAGCAAAATCTTCTGCAACATTGTGTTTCCCCAGCGTTGATTTCGTGTACACCAAAGTTGAACGAAAACATGAAAGATAAGCACTACCATGTCCACTTTGCTGTTCAAGAGAGCATCACTAATTCCATTGTAGAATATTCATAGCTTCCACAACCATTCTTGCTCAGAGATTGTAGAGAGGAGAGTGTACTGAATAACATCTTTAGTGTGCCTCTAAGCTTGTTAACGACAAGAGTAGCTAAAGCTTCTTGTTCAATGTCTTCTGCGATTATTAGGATCGGGTATCCACCTCTAATCGCATCCTCCAGAACACCAACAAGATCCCATGCATTGGTAACCTTCTTATCAACAAGAAGCAACTGTACAGTAGAAAACTTCGTTAGGCTATCTGTGATCACAATATCCTTCCGGTAGCTCAGAACCAAAAAAACATTCCCTTGAAATTCCTTCCACTACGTAAAGATTATTCTCAGCTTTTACCTTCCTCGAGAGTCACCACACCCTTCCTGCCCACTTTGCTCATTGCTTTAGCAATCATACTTCCAACTTCAAGGTTGTTACCCGCACTAACAGCCGCCACATCAGCAAGCTCATTGTCTTCAGCCTATGTTTCCATTGACATAACCTTTAGATCCTTTTGCTATAGACTTTTGACATATCAAAAGAGAGAGTTTTAGCCCAAAAGAAGAAGAAACATACCTCCTAAGACATTAGCTTCAGCTCGTGAACCAAAGCCTTTGCTGTCTTCTCAATGCCTCTAGTGATCAATACAGGGTTTGCACCAGCAGCGACCACCTGAAAAATGCAAAATTTCAGATTATTACTCTTCTTTCGAATTTACATCAGAGAAAGCTGAAAGAAGAATTGCACCAACCTTGACACCCTCAGCAATAAAACCTTGTGCAAGAACAACAGAAGTTGTAGTACTGTCACCAGCGAAGTCATTGGTCTTTGCAGCTGCTTGCCGTACAAAATTTACACCAATGTTCTCAACATGATCCTCTAACTCAATCTAACCAGAAGAAAAAAAAAACATTAAGCTTACAAAAGCAATTCTAAACAAAATGAGCATAATTATTACCAAATAGACAATAAATTTCATACCTCTCTAGGAAAAGTCACACCATCATTAACAATTCTTGGTGATCCATACTTGCTCTCAAGAACAACATTTCTCCCTTTTGGTCCAAGTGTGACACCAACAAGGTCGGCAAGCTTGTTTACTCAGGTCTAGTAAAACAAGAGTAAACATAAACCAAAAAAAAAAAAAGAAGAAAACATCTTAATCATTTCCGAAATTATTAATACACATTCTCACTTGAAGTTTCTTTATAGTAAACTAGTACACTCTCCTTCAAAATAGTAAGCACCTGAAGTTTCCAACTTTATCTAAATTCATGTATCTGTTCAATCAACGAAACCCAAAACCAAGATTTCTCAGCACAAGCAGACGCGTTATTTGCCATTCGAGATCGCTCTATCAATCAAATCCTAAAGTTTCAAGCTTTCAATGAGTATAAAAAAACACAGGTTGAAGCATCATTATATAACTTCTTAATTCCAGACAGAACATGCAAGTTCAAGAAGAAATGAAGATCAAACAATGTAGTTCACATCACTGGGATCAAAGACTATTAAAAACAAATAATGGCTAATCACAATTCACTAACCAGCAGATCACGAATTCAGAAGCATCAATTGTAATACAGAGACCAAATCCAGCAAAATTTAAGTGAAACCTTTAAAATATAGTGGAGACCAAACAATTAAGGAAGTATGAATCGAAGTCTAAGCAAGAGTTTCAGATAAAACCCATAATGTGTTATACATCTGAAGAACAAGGAAGAAAACTGAATCAACACAACATAACAGAATTTACCTGTCTGTTGACTCTATAACAGGATTTGATTAATACGAGATCATACATGAATCAACTACAATGTGCAGAAAAACCCTAAACTAAAACGAAGGCAGAGTCAGAAATCGCAGATACGAAGAAGATGGGATTTACCGAAAGATTCAAGACCACACACGTAGAGGAGCCTCCGCGCCGAGCACGAGAAGAAAGACCACCACAGCACGAGACCAAGAAGCTAACTAATTCCACCGGCAGCACCAAGGCTGGCGACTCACCGCTTGGGACGGACTCAGAAGAGAAGCTGCGGCGGATGACCGCCTGCTTCGCCAAGGATGAAGACCAAACAAGCATAGATCTGAACATTTATAGAGATGAAATCTAGGGTTTCTCGAAAGGAATCTGAGGGAGAAAACGAACAATACTATGGTGAAGCTGGTAGCACAGTCGAGGAGTTGATGAGAAATCGGAGGTGAGATTGATTCAAGAACAAAAAAGCTTCACAAGAAGAAAGGAATGAGACGGGATAGAGAGAAGAAGAATTGAGTTATGAGTTTCTTAATGTGAAAAAGACAATTTTCCCCAAATATTTTTAATTGTGGTGCCAAAGTGATATTTTCATTAAATTTTTGGTGGACACAAGTGTTACAAAGACAAAAATTGAGATTTTATTTTCCTGCTTAGCAAAAATCTGTAAAACTTTTGCTTAGCTTTAATTGAATGCTATAATAAATTTGATATCTTAGTGTGTTACTTTTAATAGCAATATGTGAATTCGTGCTATTGTGATCTGCTATCAATACCCAGATTTTTTGTAGTGACCTGACAAAACAACACCTGCGGGAGTTGTATTGCAGTTTTCACTCTAGTTTTCTTTTTCTTTCAGAAACAAAAAATAGTTTTTCTTTTTTGCAAGACTTTCAGATTGAGTTTGGTTATGATCATTTATTCACCGTGGATCCAGTTGGTAGAAGCGGTGGATTGGCTTTATTTTACATGGATGACTTTGAGGTTAATATTTTATTCTCGAATGACCGTATGATTGATATAAAGGCAAAGATTGAGGGACACAAAGTGTTTACTACCTTTGTGTTTGGTGATCCGGTGGTTGCATACCGCGAGAATATTTGGGAGAGACTCACAAGGATTAGCCTGCAAAGGAATGGAGCATGGCTGTTGATGGGAGACTTTAATGAGATTGTGAGTAATTCGGAAAAGAAAGGGGGGGGGGGGAAGAGACGTCCTGAGTTTTCTTTCCTCCCTTTTAAAACAATGCTGGCCAACTGTGGGATGATTGAGTTCCCTGCCAAAGGTAATATCTTCTCATGGGCAGGGAGGAGACAAAATGGACGGATACAATGTCGTTCCGACAGGGCATTTGGAAATGAAGACTGGCATAATATTTTTCTCACACTGATGTGGAGTACTTGCTTCGATGGGGGTCAGATCATCAACCAATCCTAACGAATTTCAAATCACATGAAAAGAAAAGAAGGAGAGGATTTAAATTTGACAAGAGATGGCTGTCAAAAGATGGTTTTTCCCAAGTGATAAAAGAAGGATGGGGAGCCGCAGACCCGGCGGATGACATCGGAATGGTTGGAAAGATCGTAAGATGCCGAAAAGCAATCTCTAACTGGAAGCGATCAAACCCAACCAACAATGAAAAGATTATCTCGGCGATAAAGCAACAGCTAGACGAAGCTCAGGCAAATGACCAACTATCCAATGATGAGGAACTAGAGTTGAAGTGGAAGTTATGTGCAGCCTATCGAGAGGAAGAGGTGTACTGGAGACAAAAAAGCAGAATGACGCACCTTCGAGAAGGAGATCGTAATACGAAATACTTCCATGCGATGACAAAGCATCGTCGAGCAAGGAATCGGATTGCCAAGCTAAAAAACTCGTATGGGCATTGGGTAGAGACGGAGGAGGGCATTGAACGTCTAGCGTCTGAGTATTTCCAGACTTTATTCTCGGCCTCCTCTCCAGATGACATATACGATGCGCTGAGATTGATAAGTCCATCTGTGACCGAGGATATTAATAGAGCTCTCACTAGACAACCAACAGACAAAGAGATTAAGGAGGCGACCTTTGCGATAAATCCTGATAAAGCGCCGGGACCAGACGGTATGACGAGCCTTTTCTATAAAAAATTCTGGAATATAGTTGGTATGGATGTTATTAAGATGGTCAAGAGCTTCTTCGAAACGGGAGTCCTGGATGAACGTATGAATCTCACTAACATTTGCCTAATCCCGAAGAAAGAGAGGCCGTCTAATATGGCTGAATTCAGACCCATAAGCCTTTGTAATGTCAATTACAAAATCATATCCAAGGTGCTATCGAATCGGTTAAAGAAAGTTCTCCCCAAGATTATTTCGGAGACTCAATCAGCCTTTGTGGCTCGACGTCTTATTACAGACAATATACTTGTGGCCCAGGAAATCTTCCATGCGCTTCGGACAAATCAAAGTTGTAAGTCAAAATTCGTGGCAATTAAGACCGATATGAGTAAAGCTTACGATCGAGTTGAATGGAAGTTCCAGGGTTGTTTAATGGAGAAAATGGGGTTCGCGAGGAAATGGATCGAATGGATTATGTGCTGTGTGTCGACAGTATCATACAAGGTTCTCATTAATGGAGAAGCAAAAGGTAATATCTCTCCCTCGAGAGGACTCCGTCAAGGCGATCCTTTATCGCCATTCCTATTCATAATATGTACGGAAGTACTAATTTCACACATCCAGGAAGCAGAGCGAGAGAACAAAATCACTGGAATCAAGATCACAAGAGCTTGTCCCTCCGTCTCTCATCTTCTTTTTGCAGATGATAGCCTCTTCTTTTGTAAAGCAGAGCAATCTCAATGCAAAGAATCGATGAGGATCATTGATGTCTACGGTAACGCCTCAGGACAATAACTGAATAAAGAGAAATCTTCAGTTATGTTCGGTTCTAAGGTAGTAGCATCCTTAAAATCAGATCTGAAAATATCGCTTGGAATCTCAAAAGAGGGAGGAATGGGAATGTATCTAGGAATGCCAGAAAAGATTAGTGGCTCGAAGAAACAGGTTTTCTCCTATGTTTAAGACAGACTAAATGGGAGAATTAATACATGGTATGGAAGACTATTATCCAAAGGTGGAAAAGAAGTGTATATCAAATCAGTGGCGCAAGCTATCCCCACATATGTCATGTCTTGTTACCTACTGCCAATAGGAATTACGAAGAAGCTATCTAGCTCGATAGCTAGATTTTGGTGGAGTACAAAGGAGAATAATAGAGGTCTACACTGGGTAGCTTGGGATAAAATCTGTGTACCTCTTGATAAAGGGGGGCTGGGATTTCGAGATTTGCGCCAGTTTAACCTTGCACTGCTCGGTAAGCAGCTCTGGAGAATCTTAAAATTTCCGACATTTCTTCTGGCCAGAGTTCTTAAAGGAAGGTAATTTTGATCCTCTAACCCGTTGCTGGTCCCGAATGCTTCAAACCCATCTTTTGGGTGGAAAAGTATTATGGAGGCTAAGTTCATTGTGGAGAAAGGAATTCGACGTACCATTGGAAATGGGGCAGACACGAAAGTATGGACTGATCTTTGGATTGATGAAGCTCCAGCGAGACCAGCCCGTAGTATCTCTGGGATATTAGACCCAGATTTAATGGTGCATCATCTCATCAATCAAGAGACTCAAAAGTGGGACGAGAATTTGGTAAGAAGCTTCATTGCGGCAGAAGATATACCATATATTATGGCTATAAAACCGAGCAAAATCAATAGACCGGATGGCTATTCATGGGATTTGCACAAGACAGGTCTTTACACAGTTAGAGCAGTGTATCATGTGATTACTGAGCTACGATCGGAAGAGACGTTACAGACGCTGTCGGAACCAAGCATAACTCCATTGAAAAAGCACATATGGAAAGTGAACGCACCAAGGAAGATCAAGCACTTCCTCTGGCAAGCCGTATCAGGATATGTAGATACTGCAAGTAAACTTAAAGATCGACATTGTGGTCTGGACAGAATGTGTCAACGATGTGGAGCAGATGATGAGTCTATAAATCACTTGATGTTTGAATGCCCTCCGGCTCTCCAAGTATGGGCTTTGTCTCCTATTATGACATCTCCGGGGCTGTTCCTGTGTAGCTCTCTCTACAGTAACTTCGATCCCCTCTTGTGGAGATTAAAGGACCATGGAGCAACAACTGAAGACATCGAGCTTTTCCCTTGGCTGGTATGGCTGATATGGAAAGCGCAAAATGAAAAAGTGTTCAACGGATTGGATGTGTCAAGTCTGGACACCGTAAGACAAGCACAAAGTGAAGCAGCGACATGGAAGGTAGCTCAACTGATACCGACTCTTGAATCCGAGGAATCCGACGACGCAACCTTGTCGATGCGTGATAGACATGATCTCACCGGTCTTCGCTGCCAAGTAGATGCGTCCTGGGTCAGGGGTAATGCAACAACAGGTGTGGGTTTTCAGTGTGAGAACAATGGCGATATCATCATACAAGGGCAATGTGGTGTGGAAGGAACGAGATCGGCTTTACATGCGGAGATTAAAGGACTCATTTGGGCGATGGAAACTATGATCCAGAATAACCACCTCAACATGCTCTTTGAATCTGATTGCCAACAGCTGGTGCGTATATTTGAGAATGATGAAGATTGGCCAATTCTAGATGCGGAACTAGATGAGTTCAAGTTCTTACGGAAATGTTTTATCTCTTTTCATCTTTCTTATATTTTGATATCTCTAAACACTAGTGCAGACTCCTTAGCTAAAGAAGCGTGATTGCGTAATAGCCTCTTCTCTGATGTAAGACAGGTTAGGCAGACTGGTTCTGCCCGACAGTCAACCGTATAGTCTCCTATGATTAATGAAATCTTATTTGATGCCCAAAAAAAAATTAACTATAATCCTAATCCCTTAAATACTAAATTCTAAACCCTAAATACTAAACCTTAAACCCTAAATACTAAACCCTAAACACTAAACCCTAACTCTAAATAATAAACATTAAACCCTAAATAATAAATTCTAAACCCTAATTTATATAATGTTATAAATATTTTTGTAATTAAAATAATGTTAAAAATATATATATTTTTTTTATGAGTATGTTTTTGTGTTATTTTAAGCTTTTCTGTAAAAAAAAAAAAAAATATGGAAGAAAATAAGAACAAGACAAAAGTAAAAGGGTGCATGTTAGTGCAAATCAGTCTCGTACCTACTGCCACTGGTACTGTTTTACAAGTAAGTGGTGGTAGCAATCGTATACTACACACGTCAATTCTTATTTTTTTCTCTTTTCTTTTTTACTCGAGACAAAACATATATTGTTCATACTACTGAGTTGTCTTGTAATTTTGGTTACAGAAAAATCATAAAATACCACAAAAATATACATTATCATAAATATAATATCAAAAAAAATAATTGATATTTTTAATATTATTTTGATTATAAAAATTTTTATACCATTATATAATTTAAGATTTAGAGTTAATTATTTAGTGTTTAAGGTTTATTATTAAAGATTTAGGGTTTAGTATTTCAAGTTTATGGTTTATTATTTAAGATTTAGGGTTTAGTATTTAGAATTTAGAGTTTAATACTTAAAGTTTAGGATTAGTGTTTATTTAGTCTTATCCAATTAATAATACTATTTTTATAATTTTTTTCTTTATTGTTATATTTGTGACAATACATGTTTTGTGTTATTTTTGCGATTTGCTTTTTGATTATTGTGATGATAAGTATATATTTGCTTCAGTGCGTAATTTTGTGTTAGGATCAGTTTTGTTATAAATTATAGTAAAAGTATATATTATCAGAATCGAATATTATTTTTCTTCTGATTTAAAATTAATAAGATATATAATGGTTGTGATTGGTGATCCCTTACCGCTGCGGTAAGGGATTTACCGCTTTGACGGTCACCAATCATCAAAGCGTTAGCAAAAATAATATTAAATTTTTTTCTCTCAGCTTTTTCATACCGCTTTCTCCAACCGCTTGTTTTTACCGCTTTGCACTATTCCCTAACCGCTTACCACTTCCGCTTACCGCTAATCTTACCGTTACGTTTTCGTTCACCAATCGGACCCA
Organism: Orychophragmus violaceus; assembly: GCA_030180135.1. NCBI lineage: Eukaryota > Viridiplantae > Streptophyta > Magnoliopsida > Brassicales > Brassicaceae > Orychophragmus > Orychophragmus violaceus. The sequence goes on from CM058235.1 coordinate 28,930,120, forward strand.
ATACATGATAAAATTCAAATGTCAGCTGACTATAACTATATTTCTATAAAAACTTGTTAATTTTATCTGAACTCAGTTTATTACATAAAGACCTCTATAAATTAGTAGTGTTATACTTATGATATTTTATTAATGTACACAAATATTAATTTATCTAAAATTAAATTGTATGTTTATGGGATTTGGTTGTCCGTGCGATCCAAATACATATTTCATCATTGCAAATATAGTCCTGAGTACTCTATTGAATAGTGAAATATTTAACTTGATAAAAGCATATATTTATTTACTAATGACCCATTTAATTTTGAAAATAAAATAAATTTAACATATTTTTGTCAACCATTTAACATAAGTTAAAATATTTTTTCAAGGTTTAGATTTTACTGTTTTCCAAAAAATGAAACAATATATTTTCGATAGTTCATCTGATTAAGAACATCTTGAATAAGGATTTTAATATGAATGTTTACAATTGAAATGAAAAAAAGAAAAAAAAGTTAGATGATAGAGAATAATTATTATTATTTTCACTGGAAGATTTATTATTTCATTACCAAGAACGGATACATTATTCGTATACAACCATAAGAGACTAAAGTCGGCTATCACATTCCGATACCGGAACCAAAAGACGGATTAAAAGAGTATTTTCGGAGACACAATATACACTAGCTAAAACCCCAAAATAAATAACAATCTTAAAGCATAACCCGCTAGACAAAAGAAGCTAGCAACAACTAATAAGCAAAACAAGGTAGATCGCGAACAAGCAGAGAGGAGAACGAAAAGGAAGTGACCACCATACATCGAGAGAGGAAAGAAGCGTAACATCTGAAGCCGAGATTTATTAAGGCTGACCCATCAACACTCATTATATTGCTCCACCAATAGGAGCCACTAGTAAGCCTTATGAAGACCACACCAGAGAAGACGAGGGACCAAAACGATTACCACTCGCCAACTAACGACTAGATGCGAAAAGGCCGAAGCCTCAATTCCTTAAAGATGAGCCAGAGAACCCTTGCCAGAAGTAGAAGACCAGAGGCAGAAGAAGATAAAGAAGATAACCGCATAAACTATGTCGTCACACTAAAAGGAAGGAAAAGCACATTCACAATGCCCAATAACGTCACCACCCGAAGCCTACTAACCCAGAAACACCACAGACAACTAAAGATCTGACCATAGCCACCTCATAACCCGTAAGAGCAACAACTAAACCAAAATTAAATAAAACTGGAAACAACTTAACCAGCTCTACCCAAACAATACCACATGCCTCAACCACATGAGACCAAACAGAGAGAGAGAGAGAGAGAGAAAGAGAGAGAGAGAGAGAGAGAGAGAGAGAGAGAGAGAGAGAGAGAGAGAGAGAGAGAGAGAGAGAGAGAGAGAGAGAGAGAGACAGTACCGTCAAAGAATCCCCGACCTGCAGAGACCCCATCTGGACCGTCACAAGCCTCGACTACCAATCGCACCACAAAGCCGGCGCATAAGACTTAAACTCGAGCCCCGTCAGACAACAGCCACCCACCCACCCTACGGAACAGATCCACGAACAAAAACCGACCAAAAAAGCCATAATTTTCCAATTCAGCGGTACCGACGGCCAAGGGAGGAAGAGGGAGGCGGACTCCGGTGGAGGAGAAAGGCGATGCAGTTGAACGGAAAACCAGAGACCGGCATGGCAGACGACCGCAGCAAAAGGAGAAGATGCAGAAAGGGGGACCGCTCTCCGGTAACGGCAAGAGACTCCGACGCCGGAGAGCCAACGAAGACACAAAACAGAGATCGGCGGCGTACCTCGATAAATGGGCATGAGAGAAACTTTAGGGCTTCGTTTTTTTGTTTCGTGATAGAGAATAATTATTAATGAGAAACTATGAGTTCTCAAATAATAAACTATAGATTCTTCATAAAAACCTTCATAAGACAATGTCTCTCTTTAAATGGTTCAATTCTTGGGAAAACCCCCTAAAAATACACCACTTTAATTACATTGCCAGAAAAATACACCATTTTTTTGTTGCCATATAAATATCTGGTGTATTTTTTGTTGTCTTTTAAATACCCAAACTTTTAAAATCAAATATTTTGACACTGATTTTTAAACATAGTTAACTCGCTAAACAAAGTGATTATAACGCCATTAAATAACTAATCCAAATTAGTGATAAGTAGTGCAAAATTTCCTTTTTACCCTTGCTTTGTACATTTAGTTTTTGGGACTAACTTCCACCCCTTGACCTTTGAATACTTACGAACCAGTACAAGAGTTTCATTGATTTTTTTTTGTGCAAAAACTTCATTGATTATATCCTTGAACTTCTTCGGTTCTTCATCACCTTGAAACACTTCGATCTGTATGATTTACGTAAGCACACCCACCATTGTCGATACGAGCTCCTTATACACAGATTTGAACCTCAACACATTCTTAGCCTCTTCAATCACGACTTTCACGAGCTCAGAGGCCACATCTCCTGCAACATAACCTACTCCCAAACTAACCACATCGTTAATTTCTAGGGTTTCTTCTCTCACTTCCTCCAATTAAGCTATCACAAATTTAGAGAAATAAAGAAAACCCATTAATCAATTTTGTTTGTAGAATCAGAATTTAGCTGAAAATCTACGATGTTAAGAAGGGTATGTCTCTCAAAGTGGATCGTTTTGTTTAACTACGAATCGATTTGTTTAACTATGAATTGATGATAGGAGAGATTTAAAACAAGGAATGATTGAAAGGAGAACAAAGATTCCAAAGAGTCGAGAGGGTAATAGAAATTATGGTTCTTCTGTTTTGGTCTGAATTCGATTTGGGGGACTCATCTAGAGTTAGCCAAATTAAATTAGGGGTAAAATGGTCTTTTAATACTAATTAACTTAATATTAGTTAATTAACTAAACGTCCAGTTAATTATCCCGTTTAAAAAATAACAACGTTTAAAAATCGGTGTTAAAATACACGATTTTGAAAGTTTGTGTATTTAAAGGACAAACAAAAATATGTCATATATTTATATGAAAACCAAAATAAATGGTGTATTTTCTGACAAATATAATTAAAGTGGTGTAGTTTTAGAGGTTTTTCCTCGATACTTCTATAAATCTGAATTTTAACTATAATCAAGTTAAATTATAAATATAAATATTTCTTGATTTAAAAAGGGAAAATGGTCACAATAATCCTCAACTTTCAAATTTCGGCCATTTAAAACTTGAACTATCGAATAGGCCATTTTAAGCATAGAGTTTTGGTTGACTGTCTGAAATAATACTAAAATTTCGTTGACCAAGCCAAATTAGGCACAACATTAAGTCATTTAACGGAGAGACTTTACAGTGTTAAATAAACGTTAATGGGATTCTGTTAGTCACAAAACGACGCCGTTTTGACTAATATAAAAATGGAAAAGGTCATAATAATCCTGAACTTTTAAATTTTGGCCATTTAAAGCTTCAACTTTCGAATTTTGGCCAGTAAAAGCATTTAATTCTTTAAGTTCAATAAATCATGTCTTGGTTCGACTCTTAAATCATTTATTTTTAATCTCTTTCATAATATCGGCATTTATGCCTCTCCCTTCCACTTTCAACTTCATCGCTAAAACATCTGCCTTGGCATTGCAAGTACGACCACACTCTAGTGAATTCTTGATCGCCTGCTCTACGGCTGAAATTGTTGCCACTACTCTTCCATTGTTTCTATCGATTACATTTGTTGTTATGTATTTGATCGACATGAACAACCTTAGAACATACGTTTTTAGAACTGTCATTGTTTCCACAAACAAATTGGTTTATCTGAAAGTTCAAAGAAACCTCAAGATATTGTAAACAATGAAACAATTTAAACCTCAAAACAAAGTATTCAAGAAAACTAAGCAAACCCAATCAGAGTATGAAATATCCATATTCACTTCTTTTATGACCTTTAAATTCGTTTCAGTGTTTACGATATCTTGAGGTTTCTTTGAACTTTCAAATAAAACAGTTTGTTTATGGAAACAATGACAGTTCTAAAAAGGTACGTCCTAATGTTGTTCATGTCGATCAACTACATAACAACAAACGTAATCGATAGAAACAATGGGAGAGTAGTGACAACAACTTCAGCCGAAAAGCACGCGGTCAATAACTCACTTCAGCCGTACTTGCAATGCCAATGCAGCAACTATTGTAGGGAGGTTTTAGCGATGAAGCTGAAAGTGGAAGGGCTTCAAGATGTGCAAGGGAGAGGTATACATGCCGATGTTATGAAAGAGATTAAAAAGAAAGGGTTTAAGAGTCGAACCAATGCATGGGCTAGTGAAATTAAAGAGTTACATGCTTTAAATGGCCGAAATTCGAAAGTTGGAGCTTTAAATGGCTGAAATTTAAAGTTCGGGATTATTATGACCTTTTCATTTTTATATTAGTCGAAACGGCGTCATTTTGTGACAAATGGAATCCCATTAACGTTTGATTAACACCATAAAGTCTCTCTGTTAAACGACTTAAAGTCGTGCCTAATTTGGTCTGGTCAACGAAAGTTTAGAATTATTTCAGACAATCAACCAAAACTCTATACTTAAAATGACCTACTCGATAATTCAAGCTTTAAATGGCCGAAATTTGAAAGTTGAAGATTATTCTGATCATTTTACCGATTTAAAAACTTATTTGAGGTTTTAATGGATGCTCCAAAAATGATGGTATAGTTCTCCTTTTATTTTAAAAACAGAGAACAATAAAATTTTGATTCTCAATGCTTCTCATTCTATTCCCATCAGAAAGTTCATATAAAAATGAAAAAAAAAAACTCTTTTATGTTCACACCCCCTTCATAGCTAATTTGCACCCTTATTTATGGGTAGAACAAGTTTTCACAAAATTGGCATATTAAAAAAAAAACTCAAATAGAGAAAGTAGACACCAAAGGTTCCGTATCAGCTTTCCAACCTGATTCTCCCTCCCCACACTCTCTCTCTCTCTCTACAAATCCAGAAAGAAATGGGCTCTGGTTTTAACCTTTTTCTGTGTTGATTATCTCCTTAAATTCATAACAATACATACATACATTCAGTGCGTGCGAGAGACAAAGAAGAAAGAAAGAAAGTTTTTGATAAACCCAAGAAAAAAGCATTCCATTCATTTTTCTTGTGTTCTTCTTTGTTGCTTTTGCTTTCTCTTTCTCTCTTTTTCTGTGGGCACAAAACATCAACAAAGTAATGATTTTCTGTGCTTCTTCTTCAGTTTTGTTTTTGTCTTTCCTTCTCCTTGTGGTAAAACTAAGCTAAAGCTTTCATGGTGGTTATGAAGATAACAATGAGAAAAGATCCTTCTTTTCTCTTCTCTTTCGTCTCCTTCTTGTTACTCTGTTTCTCCAGTTGTTCTCTCTCTTCTGAGCCCAGAAACCCTGAAGGTAGAAAAAATGTTCCTTTTTTTTTGTTTTCTTTGGGTAAGTTTCAAAATTTCTGTACCGATTTCTGGGTTTTTTTTCTACAGTGGAAGCGCTGATAAGCATAAAGAACAATTTGCACGATCCTCATGGTGTTTTGAACAACTGGGATGAGTTTTCTGTTGATCCTTGTAGCTGGACGATGATCACTTGTTCTTCCGACAACCTCGTAATTGGACTGTAAGTGTTTTTAATTTTGTTTTGATTTCTTGTAAAACGACATTAATGGCGACAAAACTTCTTCTTTCCAATGGCAGAGGAGCTCCAAGCCAGTCTCTTTCTGGAACTTTATTTAGCTCAATCGGAAATCTCACTAATCTCCGACAAGTGTAAGATTACGACATCCTTCTCTTTGTTTGTTTCTTCATAACAATACAAAAATATAAAAATTGGGACTTCGCTTCTTTGTTTCTTTCTTTCTTTAAACCTCGATTTCGAGTTTTATGCTGATGGGTTTTTGTTGTTTTTTTGCGGGATTTTAAAGGTTATTACAGAACAATAACATCTCCGGCAAAATCCCACCTGAACTCTGTTCTCTTCCCAAATTACAGAGTTTGGATTTGTCCAATAACGGGTTTTCCGGTGAAATCCCCGGTTCGGTTAACCAGCTGACTAGTCTCCAATATCTGTAAGTTTTTTTTTTTTTTTTTTTTTCAGATTACAAATGATGTTCTTTAATCAAAGCTCGTCCTCCATGTTAACCTCGTATGTTCTGTTTGTTTTCTGCAATGATTCATTTAGGAGGTTGAACAACAACTCATTATCTGGGCCCTTTCCTGCTTTTCTGTCTCAAATCCCTCACCTCTCTTTCCTGTGAGTGCTTACAGATTTTAAAGTTTTATTTTTTTTCTTACTTTTTGTTTTGCCACTTATGTTTTTGATGTTTGATTCAGAGACTTGTCTTATAACAATCTGAAAGGTCCTGTTCCTAAATTTCCTGCAAGGACATTCAAGTAAGAGTTTTTCTTTTGTTTTACACATTCATTTTCTTTTACAAAATTTGACTTATTTAAATTGATTTTTGTTGTTTGTGTGTAGCTTTGCTGGGAATCCTTTAATTTGTAGAAGCAGTCCACCTGAGATTTGTTCAGGATCAATCAATTCAAGCCCTCTTTCTGTCTCTTTAAGCTCCTCATCCGGTAAAATCTTCGGTTCAACAGTCTCTCTTTTCCTTTGGTTTTTATAATTTTTCATGAGTTTACCATTTGGGGTTTGTAGGACGCAAGACCAGCGTATTGGCGGTTGCGCTTGGTGTAAGTCTTGGGTTTGCTGTTAGTGTAATCCTCTCCCTCGGCTTCATTTGGTACCGAAAGAAACAAAGAAGGCTTATGATCCTTCACATGAGTGGTTCGTGAACTCGAGCATGTGGTTTTATGCTTAACAATAATATTTTGTTGTCTAGAGGCAAAACTTATGTTTTTGTTTGTGCAGACAAGCAAGAGGAAGGCTTATTAGGATTGGGGAATCTAAGAAGCTTCACAGTCAGAGAACTCCATGTAGCTACGGATGGTTTTAGTTCCAAGCTCATTCTTGGTGCAGGTGGATTTGGTAATGTCTACAGAGGAAAGCTTGGGGACGGGACAATGGTTGCAGTGAAACGATTGAAAGATGTGAATGGAACCTCAGGGAACTCTCAGTTTCGTACAGAGCTTGAGATGATCAGCTTAGCTGTTCATAGGAATTTGCTTCGGTTAATAGGTTATTGTGCAAGTTCTAACGAAAGACTTCTTGTCTACCCTTACATGTCCAATGGCAGTGTCGCTTCTAGGCTTAAAGGTATTCGTATATGCTTAACCGGCTTTAAATGGAAATTACTTTTAACAGATTTTTGTTACTGTTACAGCTAAACCAGCATTGGACTGGAACACAAGGAAGAAGATAGCGATCGGAGCTTCAAGAGGTTTATTTTATTTACACGAGCAATGTGATCCCAAGATCATTCACCGAGATGTCAAGGCAGCGAATATACTTCTAGACGAATATTTTGAAGCTGTCGTTGGGGATTTTGGACTCGCCAAGCTACTCAACCACGCAGATTCACATGTCACAACCGCGGTTAGAGGCACGGTTGGTCACATTGCACCCGAGTATCTCTCCACTGGTCAGTCATCTGAGAAAACCGATGTCTTTGGGTTCGGTATACTCTTGCTAGAGCTCATTACAGGCATGAGAGCTCTCGAGTTTGGCAAAACCGTTAGCCAGAAAGGAGCTATGCTTGAATGGGTAAGTCAATTACTTTAAGAGTTAGACCACATTGTGTATTGAAAAATTGTCCTTATAAGAGACATTTAGGTGAGGAAGCTGCACAAAGAAATGAAAGTAGAGGAGCTTGTGGACCGAGAACTCGGGACTACATACGACAGAATAGAAGTTGGAGAGATGCTGCAAGTGGCTTTGCTCTGCACTCAGTTTCTTCCAGCGCACAGACCGAAAATGTCTGAAGTTGTTCAGATGCTTGAAGGAGATGGATTAGCAGAGAGATGGGCTGCTTCACATAACCATTCACATTTCTGCCATGCCAACATCTCTTACAAAAGTATTACCTCTACTGATGCTAATGGAAACAACCAAACCAAACATCTGTTTGGATCCTCAGGATTTGATGATGAAGATGATAATCATGCCTTAGATTCTTTCGCTATGGAACTATCTGGTCCAAGGTAGAGAAAGAAAGGTATCCCCATGAGTTCAAATTTTTGAGGTTTAATATAGTTATGTAGACATGTAAATTGATGATTAACTCTTATGAAAATTGAGATTATGTGTCTAATGTTTACTATTTTGGATGTATATATTACTATTTTGGTACTTTCTAAGTTTTTTTTGTCTCTCTCTCTCTCAAACTCAGTAAAACCTATGTGAGAATTGTTGTTACCAATCATGTCTTAAAACTTGTTGTGGTCCAGTGAAAGCAATTTTTGGTCAAACTGTGCTATCCATGCCAACAATTTAATGATATTTGACTTTGTACTTGTATTTGTTTTTGTTTTATTTGTTTTTGAATTTCACCTTACAAATTGCTCTAAGGCATGAGAAGTAACAAGTCAAAATATTAGGTATTAGGTGATGAGTGATATATTTCATATGAAATGATGGAATATCCGAATAATAAATAGGAAAAAGAAAAACACTGGAGTAGAACAAATTCTTTTTCAGCAATTGCTATTGAAGTTACACAAAATTATGGGTGAGGTTTGGATTCGGATTCAGTTCGGTTAATTTGGGTTTAATAATGTTTCAACCAAACTCACAAATCTATATAGAGAAAAGTCATAAAATAGCACAAAAAACATACCTTATCATAAATATAGCATCAAGGAAAATAATTCACATTTTTAGCATTATTTTAATTACAAAGACTTTTATAGCATTATATAATTTAGGGTTTAGGGTTAATTATTTAGGGTTTAGGGTTTAGTATTTAGGGTTTATGGTTTATTATTCAAGGTTAGGGTTTAGTATTTAGGGTTTAGGGTTTAGTATTTAAGATTTAGGGTTAGGGCTAATTTAGTGACAAAACATGTTTTTGTGCTATTTTATGATTTTTCTTCCTTGGTGCTATATTTTTGACAAGTCATGTTTTTTGTGCTATTAATGCGATTTGCCCATCTATATATGGTTTGGTGTATATTCGGTTTGAGTTTATTTTAGTTCGGTTTAATTTAGTTCAGTTCAGTTTTAGTTTAGTTTAATTATAAAGTATTTGGTTAAAAAGGAAAAGAAAAACAAAAGCCTATTTGGATCAGCCTTGTTGATAAAGTTTTACTCCATAGGAGGAATGGGAGCAACGGACATGTAAAAGATCCTCTAGCTTGCAATACATATTTACATGCCACATCCATGCAGCTAAAGCATGGATTTTTTGTTTGAATGAATGTTAAATTGTATTCAAACCAAAAAAACTTTTTACATCAAGTGCATTTTATTGTTTGTATTTTAAGAATAGGCTAATCTAGAATGAAAGAATAAAAGATTAGAAAATCAGTTCTCTTAAGAGCTTCTTATTCCAAACCATACCCCAATCCATTCCTATGCACCTTCTTCCCTTCTTTATTTATGGCCGACATCTTGTTTTGGACTGCTTTAGCTACCTCAAAAGTGTATCGCAGAAGATACAGCTCTGTGTTTTGAAGAGTTGTCCTTGTGGCGATTTTAACAATATCTTCCCAATCAATCGTGTAATGTTGTTTCAGTATTCATTTAACAGAAGCTGCCCAAATATCAGAAGAATACTTGCAGGCAAAAAACAGATGAGCTCTTGATTCCCGATGTCCAACATAGGGTACATGAAGAGTCAATGTTTAAGTTCCAAATCATCATCCTATCACCTTTTGCAAATCCATTGTGCATTGCAACCCAAAGAATGAAAGAGTACCTTGGAGTGTGTTGATAAAACCAGATACTCTTACTCCATTCACACGATTCGTAGCTTATCCTCACTTGCTTCCAAGTTTTTGTTGTTGAGAATTTTGGTTTATACTTTCCCCCCATCATGCTTCCGTAGAACCCGATCTGTTTCTGTGTTAGTGACACATTCCAGACAAAGTTAGTATATTTCCACTACAGGAAATGTGGGTATTAATAGCGGCTGATAAATGCTATGATTCAGCTACTATAACGTTTCCTAAAACGCTCTGACAGCCCCCGTCATTGTAGGTCGGACATTTTAGATAGCGGACTTAACGTATGCTATAGTTAATTAAACAACGATATCGTTCATCTTTCCGCAATTGTTAATATTTATAATAGCGTATTATAATTGTTATTAAAATCATTAATAACAGCAATTTGTTTTACAAAGATAGGAAATTTCTTGTGTTATTAATTATTTTTTAATTACCCGAAAATTAATTCAAATAAATTATAAATTGATTTTTTTAATTGTAATATATTTCTAGAATATTTGTAATAATAATATTAAAACAATTAATTCATAATAATATCACCATAAGACATTTCTATGTTTACATAAAACAAACTCTCAACCTATCAAACATATCAATCTACCACTAACAACCCTTCACAATCATCCCTAACATAAACACTATCATCATCAGAAGCTTGACCATCCAGATCATCCACTTCTTGGACATGCAAAGGTGCATCACCTAAATCCTCATCTGTTTCCAACTCATGATAGCCTCTAGGTGGTGCTCTCATAACCACATACCAATTTGAAAAATCATCTTTCCTAGAGTAAAAAACATGTTTCGCTTGAGAAGGTAAAATGAATGGATCTTTCAAATATGCTGCTTGGTTCATATGAAGGTTCACAAGAGTGAAACCATCTTCTTCCTTCACACCGTTCCTTGTGTTGGCCCAATTGCATCTAAACAGTGGTACTTTGAACAGGTGGTAGTCCATAAGTAGAATATCCTTTATCACTCCATAATATGTAAACATATCAGCCACTTGTCTTGTATCTTGAGCACTTGATCTACACATGCTAAATGCTTCATAAGTTACTCTACTGTTTTGTGTCTTCCGCTTAACCGCATCTGTATGAAATCACTGCCCATTAATGATAAATCATCTATGTGCTAAAGCAATATTTCTTGGTCCAAATGCCAACCACCTTATCTCCTTAAAATGACTTTCTGTTGAGTCTGAATGAATCCGATGCAGGAAATACACAAGTTTCAGTACAATAAGCAATCAAACAATCTGTGTATTTACTATTCTAAAAATCTGAACATGATCATCAAGCAAACAAGCTATTAATTTACTAAACTAAAATCAGAATATGATCATCATGATAACAAGCTGTACATTTACTAAAATAATAATCAAGAAAACCAGTCAATATGTAAACCTTTTTTTATCCATTGTGCAAACTGCTCAGCATGTTTTTTCCACAACAAAGTTTTATTTCTAGCACATCGAACATCATTAGCTTGTAATTCTTTCAAATGCAACCTGATTTAACAATAAACAACATTTATGAAAATAAAATTATAATTATAAAGAGTTCAAACTAAAAGGGTAACATACTCAACATAAGGATCCATAGATGCCATGTTCATTAGCACATAGCGATGTGCAATGTCTCTATCTTTATCGGAAAGGGTAACCTCTTTACCTTTCTGCAGAGGTCGACCTTTAACCACAATTCTATCATCCTCAATATCTTCATTACGATTAACCGTTTCTTGAACTGGTACTGAATCTTGAAGGAACTCTAAACAAAATGCAATGCATTCTTCAGATAATTATCCCTCAGCCATACATGCTTCTGGCCTTGCATGATTCATAACATAAGCCTTTAATTTTTTCATGTACCTACAACTCAATCAAGAAATAAAATTGTTAGTCAAACATCATTTCAGAAAATACATCTACTGAAGCAAATGAGTACATCAAACCTTTCGAAGGGATACATCCAACAGAAGTGTACTGGTCCTCCCAAACGTGCCTCTTTTGATAGATGTATTGGAAGGTGGAACATGATATCAAAAAGGGATGTAGGGAAGAACCGCTCCAGTTGACACATTGTTTCAACAAGTTCAATCTCCATTGATATAAGTCTCTCCGGGTCAATGATACACTGACACAATCTGTTGAAGTAATTGCATAATCTGTTTAAGGAAATCCTAGGTCCTCTATGTAACAATCCTCTTAACGCAGCTGGTAGTAAGTTCTGTACCGGCACATGATGATTATGCGACTTCAAACTACCTATATTAGGAGGGTTAACTGAAACACTATTAGCAATATTACCACAACATCTGGACCTCTAAACTTAGATAACATTTCGCAAAAAATTGTCTTCTCTTTCTTGGATAACCAATAGGCTGCTGGAGGTAAGTAAGTTTTATTTCCTCTAACCTCTATGTGCAAGTGTTTTCTGATTCCAATATCTTCTAAGTCTTTTACTGCTTTCAACCCATCTTTTGACTTGGCACTTTGCATCAAGAGAGACAATATAGCATCTGACACATTCTTCTCAACGTGCATCATGTCAATATTGTGACGAACAGACATATCCTAACACATGAAACAAAAAAAATTGTTAGGCATGTTCGTATACAATAATATGAGAATAAAGTTCAGCTACTCTATTTTACCTTCCAGTAAGGTAGTTCAAAGAATATTGACCTCTTTTTCCACCGCCATAGATCATTTGATTCTTCACACTCTTCTTCCTGAACCATTTCATCATCTTCCAAATCTGTCCTTTTTCTTTTACTTTCCTTATCTAGAGGTCTTCCAAAATCATTCCTAAACCCTTTTAGTGTCTCATATATTTCAGCACCATTTTGTATCCTATTGGCATTCCCATCCTCAACAGTGTTGTCAAACCAACCTTTTTTATATCTATAAGCATAGCCAGGCGGTAGTCTCTTTCTATTTCCCATGTATACATACTTACGGCTAAACTTAAGCCACCTACAAGGTGTATCATTTCCACATACATTGCAAGCTTGTTTCCCCTTCACCTTACAACCAGACAATGTCCTTAAGGCCGGATAGTCACTGATACTCCAAAACAGCAAGCTCTAAATGTGAAGTTCTCCTTTGCAAATGAGTCATACACTTCAATACCCTCAGCCCACAAATCTTATAAATCATCTATCAGTGGTGCTAAGTAAACATCTATGTTATTACTAGGAGTTATTGGACCAGGGATCAACAAAGTCAACATTATATTCTCAGCCTTCATACACATTGTTGGAGGCGTGTTGTAGTTCACTAAAAACACTGGCCATGTGCTGTAATTTGTGTTTTGAATGGAGAAAGGATTCATCCCATCTGTACAAATTCCAAGTCTTAGATTCCTTGGTTCAACAGCAAAGTCTGGCCATTTATCATTCACTTGTGCCCAACATATAGAATCAACAAGATGTCGCATTGTACCATCTTTAGTGGCATTGGTAGAATGCCAACGCAAATCTTCAGCCATCCTTTTTGATCTAAACATTCTCCTAAATCTGTCCTTGATTGGAAAATATCTAAGGATCTTTGCTGGAATCCCTACCTTTATCTCATTACTGTGCTTATCCTTTTCCCATCTTGAAACTTTGCATCTTGGACATCTTTCTAGCTTTTCAAACTCCTTCCTATATAGTATGCAATCATTCTTGCAAGCATGAATATTGTCGTATCCGAAACCAAATATCTTCAGAAATTTTTGATTGTTTATGTACTCTTCGGAAGGACATTGTCTTCAGGTAGCATATCGTGAATTAAAACCAACAGCTGGTCAAAATATTTCTCAGACATACCACTCTTAACCTTGAATATGTAAAGTCCCATGATTGCTGCAACCTTTGTGTATTTAATACAAGTTGAGTACAATGGAGTTTTAGCTTCTCTTAACTTTTCTGAATTCAGTTTCCTCTACTGTTTCGTCAACACGATTTGTTTCCCCATTGTCATCCGTCTGTCTTGGATTACCTTCATCCATACAAAATGTTGTCTTCAGCAAATCAAATGCCTCCATTTGATGGTCAAGAGCATTGTCATCCGTCTATCTTGTATCATCTCGTTTTTCACCATGAATAATCCAACAAGAACTCTTGTACTTCTTATCCATACCCCTAATCACTAGATGCTCAACTATTTTATCTAATAACTGATGGCATAAATTGCGGCAATATCTACAAGGGCATAGCATTTCAGACAGATTACCCAATCTTCTTGCTGATGAATTCATGAAATTAACTGCTCCTTCGGTGTACTCCGGACTAGTCCTAAATGTTAAATCGGAAAACAAAAATTAGCCTAAACAACTTTAATCGGCGATTAAAAATAAGAATGAAAGATGTAAGATTATACCTTGATAACCAAATCCATGCCTTATCCATTTGAAAACGATTGAGCTCGAGTGATTTGAGTTCGTGTGATATTAAGAAGATGGAATTGGATGTTAAGTTTAGATACGTGCTACGAAGAATGATTCGAGCTACGAAGAATGAGGCGTGAGAGATTTTGGATATTCTGAAATTTTTTGGAAGTTTTCTTTTTCCCGGTTAATCTCAATCAATAAGGAAGAACAACTCAGATTAAAAATGCAAAGCTAGCGAGACATATCCAGCGGTGTAGGATACACCACGTCTGCAATCTCGGGCTATATTGCTTATTGGCCAGTTTTTCTTTTTGTTTTTTACCGCATGAAATAGGTTTTAAACCCCAAATAAAGGGATGAGCAGATAATAAACCTCATTCCCTAAACACTTAAGTATAAATTTTTTAAAAATAAAAATATAGACTATAATCCCTAAACTCCTAAGTGTTAATTTAAAAAAAATAAAAACATATACCCTAATCCTTATATTCCGCAACTCTAAACCCTAAACCCCAACCTTAAACCCTAATTTAGAAACTTAAAAAAACTAAACCCCAAACTCTAATATGTAAACCTTTAGAAACAAAAAAAAAAATAAATCCTAAAAGGTTTATAAACTAAACTCCTCAACATTAAACCAATATGTAAAATTTTGTAATATAAAACCCTATACCACAATCCTTATATTCATCAACCTTAAACCCTAACTTAGAAACCTAAAAAACCTAAAATCTTAAGTGTAAATTTTTTTAAAATAAAAATATAGACTCTAATCCCTAAACTCCTAAGTGTTAATTTTTTTAAAATAAAAACATATACCCTAATCGTTATATTCCGCAACCCTAAACCCTATACCCCCAACCTTAAACCCTAGTTTAGAAACTTAAAAAAAAAACTAAACCCTAAACTCTAATATGTAAACGTTTAGAAACAAAAAAAAAACAAATCCTAAAATGTTTAAAAACTAAACTCCTAAACATTAAACCAATATGTAAAATTTTGTAAAATAAAAACCTATACCTTAATCCTTATATTCCTCAACCATAAACTCTAACTTAGAAACCTAAAAAAAAACTAAACCCTAAACTCTAATATGTAAATTAAACACTAATCCCTAAACTTATAAACCTAAAAAAAAACCTAATCCCTAAAATAAAACCCCTAACCCTAATTCCTAAACCATGAACCTCAATTTGTTAACTTAAAAAAATTGTATAAATATTGATAAGTATTATTATAAATTTTTTAAATTTTTTAGATATGTTAAGTTCTTTAATTTTAATTTTAAATATATTCTGTTTTAAGGTCTACACTTTAAGGTTTAAATAAAACATAATATTACATTAGTACCAAAATACATCAAGTCTGTTTTTAACATAAAGCATAACCGGAAATACTTATATTACACTACCAACCCATGTCTTAAGTTTCAAATGAACAATAGTTTATCATTTGACCATGCCACAAGGTGAACCAATTGCATCAGAAATGTATGTAATCTCTGAATTTGGTCTCTAGACCCTTGCATTACCAATCTTAGCCACTTCAACCAAACCTCGCTTGCATTTGGACCTAGTTCTACAAAGTGGCACACATCTTTCGGATCCGTTGAAGTTACTCTCCCTTCATTTACCTTGCGTCCAGAGTTGTTGCATTCTAAAAGAATACACTTCTTCTTTGCATTTTTTTGTGGAACAAGTGCTGGTGGTGCTTGGAATCTACAACTCAAACCAGATTATAGAAGCAATTTCAAACATCAATAGTTCAGATCAAACAAATTAAATAACTTCATATCAATTACATACCACAACTTTTGTCTTAGCTACTTTCGTAGGAGCAGAATCTGCAGTGGTTATAGTCATGAGCTCAACCTTCAGAACTGGCCATGCGATTTTCTCGTTAATTGCATCACCAATCATAAACATATCAGCAGTCGGCCTCCATAAATGAGCATCAGTATTAAACACCTTAACAACTCTAATACTAACATTATTTGGACCTAGAGGTATATTGTTAACCATCTCTTTTGGAATAGACGAGCACATGATTCCTTCAATAATAACCTCCTCGTCATCATTAGTCCAATCATATATTTTGGATCTTCGAGTTTCATCTTCATTGGTTTGCTACAATGTATAAAAGCTAATGATTAGAGATATGAAAAAGAAACAATACTATAACGAAATAATTTACCCTGGATACATCTTGAGAAGAGGTTGAAGCCCTGTCTACAATCACTTTATCTACTGGCCAAGCTATTTCGCATCCTACAACTTGCTGAATAAAAAACACATCTGTCGTAGACCTCCAGAGATAAGCTTCTGAAGTTAATGCATACTTAACAAGAATAGCCACTGCATTAGGACCAATTGGTATACGACCAATTTTGTACAACGTTTCAGCAGAGATGAGTTCTCCTTCACCAATAACAACATCTCCTGACTCAAACCCATCCAGTATATGTACTCTCATTCCTTCTTTGCAGTCAACACTAATCTCAGATGTTTCAGGATCATCCTTATTTTTCTGACATAAGGAAAAAAATTTATTAAATGTCATAAGACTATTTGACCTAGTGTCATATGAAAATACTTACCTTCTTTCCAGTTAAATCTCGAATAATTCCCTTTATATCTTCAATCTCACTTCGCATATCAGAAATCTTTGCGTCTCTTGAGTGTATAAATGCTAGCTTAGTAGTCGTAATCCCTCTGACAAACCCCCTTACTCAGCCAGGTTTGTATTTTCCCAAAATCTTGTTCACAACATCTTCCCTTATATTATCAGCAGGTGATGTAGAGTCCATTTGACTATCAAGTGACTGTATTTGTTCTTGATATAAACATTTGAACACAATATATCTTATTGATCACAATCCATTACAAGATAATTATACATTACGATTAGCAAGTTTCAGAATTCTTACAATAGTCTCAGCATGTTGAGGCTTCACAGGTCTACCATCAGTATGAGTGTGTCCCACAATCCATATCTTACTCCTTCTTATCTTACTTTGTTCTTTACTCTTTTGTCTCTATATAAAATAAAGACACATTTTGAGTACCATTTTATTCTAACATACATTAGAGATTATTGAGTACACTTCTTACCATATTATGAGCTAATCGAAGCATCCCTTTGCGGCTGGTGGTGTGAGGAATCTGATTTCTTCTCAGCTCTCTGTACTTGTGACTTACTTCCTACAATATAAATCTGAATCTGATTAAATCTATATGAATTACCTATAAACAAGAAAGTAAATTACTAAACATGGATAATTAACCTTGAACGTTGTTGTAGTCTTGCTCCTAATCCAAGAGTTCCATATTTGAATGGATGGGATGTTGCTGGTTTTTAAAGCTAATCTCTCAGCAACACTCTTCGCAGTTCGTACTTGTGTCACTAGCCTTGACTTCCCAGCCTTCCACAAACATCCCAACTGCTTCAAGATAACAGATTTCTGCCACTCTTCATTCACATTAAACCTCCCTTGCATCAAAATACACAAATGGTCAAACATGTTTATAATTATAAAGTTATTTAAAAAAACTTAGTTGTATAAATACCTGAACTTCCTCCCACATTGTGTCTTTCGTCACTGCATCAAGTTTTCTCCAATCAGTAAATGTTACCGGAACGTGTTTCCTCACAAGAGGACCAAGAAAAGATGATAGTGTTACTGAACCAGGTCCGACGTGATCACCATAGTCAGTGAATGTAACTGCAACCTTTTCATGGGGATTTTCAGCCACTTTACGCATCTTTGTTGGTCCTCTTTTCCTTTTTACTTTCACTACATCATCATTGTTAGCATTGCTAACTCCATCTTGTTCCATATTGACAGCTTCTCCTTCATTCTCATTTTGTTCATGTCCACCATCTTTGTCCATATTGTTAGCTTGTTCTTCATCCTCAACATGTTCCTGTCCAGTCAAACCACCTTCTGCTTCTTTCTACCTCAGGAGGTTCTTGCTGAGACATTTGTTTCGCAGTAACTTCTTTCTCAAAATTTTCTTTCTCAGAAATTACTTTCTCAGCAACTTCTTCTTTAGTCATTACTTTCTCGGCCTCATCATCATCATCTTCATTAACTTCAGTCTCAACAAATTCTTTCACAACATCTACTTCCACAACAACTTCTACCACATCCGCTTGAGCAGCCACCGTCTTTTTTCTACCAGTTTGTCTCTTTTTCACCTTTCGTGTTGTTGCAGATGTAGCCTCCAATCCTTGATTACGTTTACTACGACGGATCACACCTGGTCGTCATACACTTGTCTTGGCATTTCTGAAACAGATGATTATACGAAAAAATCAGCATAGTGAAAATCGTGTTTCATTACTTAAAATCAATCTTAATAAAAAATCGAAAATTTTCACATGCATGTTCACAGTTCATAACTCAAACTCAATCTTAATGAAAAATCAAAAATTCCCAGATGCATGTTCACAGAAACTTTGAATCAAAACCCAAAATCAAAATTGTGTTCCATTCTTATGTAGATAGATGTACAGTTGGCCTAAATAGATAACACCTCAAAATCGAACACCGAAATCGACAAAATCCAACATGAATCAAAACCTCAAACTCGATGTGTCCAAACCTCCAAATCATAAGAATTAAACGATATATTATAGGAAATAATACACTGAAGGAGAACAAACCTTTTTGATTGGACAATGAAGTTTCGATTCGATGGAAAAGAATCGCCAAAGAAAGAAAGAGAGAGTTCGGGTTTAACTGAGAAAAAATGAAGAAAGTTATGTTGAGTGTGAATAAAAATATTCACTTAAGTCAGTCTGACTAAAAGTTAAGATAAGCGATAGCGTTTAATTTTGGATATGCAATTGTAAGGCGCAAATACTTAGCAAATTTACGCGGCTAAAAATTATATTTTCCCGCGATAGAAAATATAGCGTTTTTAAAAACAAACGCTATGAAAAAACCCGTGTCATAATACAATAGCATAACTGTAATATTCGCTATCTTCCAATGCTATTAACACCCACATTTCTTGTAGTGTTCATCTTCAATATCATTCAAGATATTGACTCTGTGCCTACGCCTTCGATGTGAGAGTATGACCTCCCTCACTGTTGCTGAATCGGATATATACCCGGATCAATCAAGCCACGATTGCCCAACACATCCATAAGTCTTCCTTTTTTTGACCAATTATCGTGCCAAAATGAAGTTTCACAGCCACTGTTAATATCCACATTGGTGAAAATCTTAATTTAGAATTTTTGCTAATATAATATTCTTAATTTATATTTATTTTAATTATATAATTAAATTTTAATTAAAAAATAAGCCAATAAAAAAAAAGATACACATCATATAGGTTTTTCAAGGGTTTTTTAAAAGATTTTATTTGAGAATCCCATTTCATTCTCTCTTTTCTCTTTTTATTATGTTTCAATTTTTTTTTTTTTGAGAATCTCAATAAAAAAAAACTTTCATGGAAGATGCTCTAAAGCTTAAATCAACGATTGTGTTTTGCGCTAACATGACTTGAACTTTTAGACAGCTTTTTACCCCAAAAAACGTTTAGACTGCTTAATTCATCCATTAATAACTGAAAATCCTTGTCTCAGGTTACTATTAAAACATAGTGCTTCATACTATGCTATCGTTGTACAAAATTTAGGATTCTTCATCTTCAAAGTTGGAGTCTCCAATTTCGGCCCAGATTTAGGTATTTCAACATTTCCTAATTGCAAACGAAGGAATTTTAGCTGCTGCTTCAGCTAAAGGCTTAACCCCATATGAAAAATTGGTTTTGACCTCCAAATTTTACCGAGTTAATATACATTATTTTATTACTTTCAAATTGTAAAAAGTATATTAAAAATTACATTAAAATGTTTATCCTTCCTAAATATCAGAACCGCCTCTGGCTGCTTTACATCGCTCTAAGCCTGTCAGTGAAAGGATTGTTTCCGGATTCACCAAAACTTTCAATCTTATGTAGGGACAAACGTTTATCATACTTATAGCACTCACATTGGCGAGACAGGGGTGGGTCTCTTATTTTTATTTTTTTATTAATATATATATATATTTTTTTAAGGCGAAAAAAAAAAACAAAAAAGCGACCAACGGGAGCCCGACACGTGGCGAGACGGAGGCAAGATGCGTCTCTTAAATAAGAGTTTTTAGAGACAGTTTCTTAAAAAAATTATAGGCCCCACGTAAAACCCACATTATTTTAATATTTTTTTTGGTAAAAGATCCACCCCTGTCTCACGAATGGACCTGCTCTTATATTTCCAAAACTGTCACCAGTCCAAATTTGCAAACCAACGTTGGACTTTTTTTAATCGAAGCAGCCCACAATTTTTTATATTTGCACAACTGCCCCCACAGCATTTACACAAGTGCCCCAATCAGCATCTTTTAGCAATTTCAAAAATTATGACATATATATTTCTCTTGTCACATAAGCTTCTTAATCTATCAAAATAGGTAAAATATTTCTGTTTTTTTTATGGAATTCTAAAAGCTGAGATGTTATAACTTATAAGCGAAAACTCTCGACTTTGTGTCTTAGCTTTTTTAGTAAGGATGTCGGTAATTACATTAT
This sequence comes from Orychophragmus violaceus, assembly GCA_030180135.1. NCBI lineage: Eukaryota > Viridiplantae > Streptophyta > Magnoliopsida > Brassicales > Brassicaceae > Orychophragmus > Orychophragmus violaceus. The sequence continues at coordinate 28,950,938 of CM058235.1, forward strand.
AATTACGACTATTGTGAACCAGAATAAAATATGAAAATCTCTACGACGATATACGTATCTGAAATAAAGTCCGACCAGTCTACTGGATATGCAATCATTTTTAAGAGGTTCACGAAGTCGGTTTCGATTCTAACACTGAATGAATCCGTTCAGTTTCCCATGAGACGGTTATAGACTTCTCTTACACCATTTCTCTCTTACTAAGACCCATTCCATATCATCTTTTAAACATCATCCCAGCCAAATAACAAAACTATGATCAACCCAAGAGGTATCAAATTTGGCATGTGAGGATATAATGAGTCTCATGGGATGTTTCATCAAAGTCTGTTGTGGAGAAATATCCACATTCAACTCATATTTCTTATGATTTGCTATCCTCCAATTTTCCGCTTTAAAAATGCATGTTGGAAAGTGTTTCTTAAAGATCTCTCGATACCAAGGTTCGAGAAATTGTTAGGCATTAGTCAGGCGGTCAGGTTGAACGTAACGCCTAACGAAAAAAATCGGAGACTACACGGAGATTAAGCGGGACTTAGTTTTCAGTCAATATTAGTACATATATATTTTATGTGAAATAATGTGTGTGAATAACTTAGCTTGGTTGGTTAAGTAGCAGAGAAATGCTAAATGGGGCACTGGTTCAAACTTGTATCACGCGTTTTGCTTTATTTTTAGCATATTTTTTTTTAAAAAGAGCGTAATTACAAAAAACCCTCATCTTTTTCATAACACATACCCAATTCAGCAACTTTTTTTTTTCTTTCAATTCGGTTCTAAATCTAAAACTTTGAGTTTTCATCTTTGCGATTTCATTCATTTATGTTATATTTATTTGTTACTAATAGTGAAATATAATAGATCTATGAAATAATTTAGGATTTGAATGTGAAAAAGCCAAAAAAATCAATTTTTTTTTTTGCCAATTTGGACAAATCCCGGCGGAGGACAACAGACCTAGGTTTAACCGGCGTGTAACCATCCGATTTGGACGTGTTTTTGAACAATTCGACACCATTGGAAATCTTGTCATTCATTACTTTATATATATATTTCAAGGATATTTATCTATTTGTGAAGCACAACTGCCCTTTGCCACATATACCTTCATGCATTTTCAAAACCACTCAACTCTTGATATTTACCAAATGCCCTACAATTTCTGTCTTAACCGAAGCAACTCATAGCTTATGGTATGTTGTAGAACTGATCAAGATGTTTATGTATTTTACAAAACTGTTACAGATATTTAATTGTAAAATAAAGAGAAAAGGCATAAAATAGCACAAAAAATATACTTTATCATAAATATAGTACCAAGAGAAATAATTCACATTTTTAGCATTATTTTAATTATAAAGACTTTTATAGCATTATATAATTTAGGGTTTAGGGTTAATTATTTAGGGTTTGGGGTTTAGTATTTAGGGTTTAGGGTTTATTATTCAAGGTTATGATTTAGTATTTAGGATTTAGGGTTTAGTATTTAAGATTTAGGGTTAGGGCTAATTTAGTGACAAAACATGTTTTTGTGCTATTTTTATGATTTTTCTTCCTTGATGCTATATTTTTGACAAGTCATGTTTTTTGTGCTATTAAAGCGATTTGCCCTAAAATAAACTAACAATTAGTTATTTTCAAAAGTTGACCAAATCTCTTGCTTGAGATATAAAAGCACAGGAAAGAAAGATAAAGGAAATCCGCCTATCCATCCCATTCTTGGGGTTCATCACGTTTCTATTTTAGTACAAGAAAGAGTAATCATGTAGACTTGTTACTGATCAGTTCATAATAACTGCGAATCAGTTTTTCTAGAATAAAAAATCTAGTGCTTAGTACAAAGAGATGATTACTGAAAGGCATATACAGAGCTAAGAAGATCTGCCCACTGGTTCAAGAGCTTCAACTGTGACAATGCTGTTTCCTCTTATCACCTGCCACCAAACCAAAATAACCAAAGTAATATCAGTCTACATTCTATAGCAACAGAATATTGAAGACAAAGAGATTCTTATACACAATAACCCGAGACTTACCACCATTCCAATGTCTGTTTTGTCATCACCATTCACCTCTACAGTGTTATCCACAACAAGATTCATGAACTGGTCAAACCCACGAAGTGTTCCGACAACCATCCGGTTAGCATTAAGCTTGACTGCATCTCAAATACCAATTGATCAGTCTCAAGACCCATAACAAGGTGAACCAATTGAATCTACACTTGGTGAAATCAGACTGCGATACAAAGACCAAGAAATCTACTCCGATAACATGGGAGACACACTAACAACAGCTCGAGATTTGTTTCAAACCAACCACAATCAGTAAGATCAAACATAGATTTAGGGAAAAAGGAATCATAAAGAAAGACAATTGCGCAGAGACCTACATTATCTACCTCAGAATATGAGCGAAATCTGCAATCAAATTAAATTTCAAGAAAATACTATATAAAACCAAATTATCTAGAATGAAGATGTTGAACTTACTTTGAAGTTTCTTGTCCATGTACCTGCATCCGACGGAAACAAAAATAAGAAACGCGAAGATATGGAAACATAATCGAAACAAAGATATCCAGAAGGACTTACTTCTTGAGATCCGGAGGCTGGCCTGACCGACTCATTGTTGCAGAATCTAATTGAAGTTAGGGCTAGGTTTTCGTTCTCGGCTACAAGAAGAAGATTCAGAGCGAGTTTGAACTACGCACGGAGACTTGGAGAAACCCTAAAGTATTGGTTTTTTGGAAGTCTAATGTTTTGTTTACGTAATTTACTGTGCTACTCCTCTAAGCCCAATAATGATAGAAGAAAGCCCATTCATATAAGTTTCATCACAGAAAAATTTTCTTCATTGTAGACAGATATATCTAGGGCTGGACATTTTATCTGAAACCCAAATTCGAACTCGAACCCGACCCGAAAAATCCGATCCCGATCTGAACTGATTCTTAAAAAATATCCGAATGGGGCTTAGGTCAAGATATTTCGGGTATCAGGTAATACCCGAATCCGAACCGAACCCGAACGGGTATTCAAACTAACCCAAAGTTTTATCTAATTCCGGTTAGTTCTAATACTAACCGGAATTTTTAATTTATATATTTTGGCTAATACATGTATTTTTGAATATTTTCGAATAATTTTTTCGAGTTTTCAGACATTTTATGGTTATTTTGGTACCCGAATCCGATCCGAACCCGATAAGTCCCGAACCGAACCCAACCCGATTTTTAGAAATATCCGAACGGGTTCTCTAGCTCTAAACCCGAAAACCCGATCCGAACCCGAACCTGAACGGATACTCCAACGCCCATGCCTAGATATATCGTCCGAGACAATGCAGCTTCCACTACCAATTCATGGACAACAAAAGGAATTGATACTACCACGATCAAAATAAAATTGCGTTGATGCAAGAGATGCGACTAGTTTTGGAAAGAAAAAGAGTAAGAGCCAGTGTTGGAATCTTTAACAGCCTTGAAGTTGTCATACACTCATCCCAAATTTACCCAATATCGTATTTCCCATCTCCTTCAGCTTTGCTGTTATAATCACAAAAACATATTTCACATCATCAAGTCCAGACATGGGTCAATCAATACTCAAGGAATCACAATACAATAAATCCTTGATTAGAAAACTTAATCTTTACCTATGGCTTCTTCTTTCATCTTTTCTTGCTTTTCAGCCGCCAATGGTTCCAAACGCCGAATCCCTTTTCTAGCCTGATCATTTGAAGGATCCAGTTCTATTATCTTCTTCAAATCTTTAAAAATGCAAAGGCAGACTAAGCACGTTTTTTCCAATCAAACTTAAATCTTTGAAACAAAAAAAAACTAACAAATGATTCCTTCTTTGAATGTTTTGAGGGGAGAATGAAAATTAGGACTCACCCGTGAGGGCTTCTTCAAAGTGTTCAAGCTTCTCATGAGCTCAATCGCCTATGTGCATTCCTTGATTGCTTCTGCATATTTACCCTGACAGTATAGAGATAATCACATGAGCAATCTTGACGAATGTTTATAGCAATAACCAAAATACAATTTCAGATGCATTTGCTAAAGAAGATGCCAATTTGAGATAACATATAGCTCTGTTTGAATGGCAGATCGATCGAAGCTCTAAAGATTCAGGAAACTCCTGAGAAAACTGTAAAGACCATTTCCAAACAGTTTGTTCCTTCCACTTTAGCTTCGTTTGCATCTTCCAAAGATTTCTCTTTCAAAATCAAGCAGAAGCTGAATCAAGCTTAAACAATTTATATAGATTCAAGCTGAATCAAGAGTATAATTAACATATGTTGCAAGTAAAGAGATATTATGTAGATTCACCTGATTTGATCCAACATCGCTAATGGACTCCACTTGATCATCCTTCTTCTCAGGGTTATCCGACTGGTTCGCTGCCGCGTCTTGATGTCTATCACTTTCTTCCTCTTCGTTATCACTCACTTCACGTTCACTCGCAGTTTCGAACTCATCGGAATCATCTCCGCCAACGATTTTCGCCTCCGTCGTCGCTCGCGATGGCTTTGGTTCTTCTTTGACGGAGATTTCATCACTATTTCCATAAAGAAAAACAATAATCGAACTGATAGAAGAACCGATGTTCATAAAACACAAGTTCTGTCCTCAAATTGCAAAGAATCCAGATAGTAGAATAGATCCTTAAACAAAGATGAGCAAAAGTTTTCCAGAATAGAGATAGAGAATGCAAAATAACGTCAAGTTCATATTGATGATTTCTAAGGCAGAAATCAATCTTAAATAAAAGAACAAAACAGTTGCTAACAATCGCAACAACTAAAACCGAAGATCCTAATCCGAAATCTTTATTGCTGACGTGTCTTATTTAAATCTCCTATTCTTTTCCTATATCAAATCATCCCTCTTCGAAAGACTTTGATCTCAAGGTCTAAGCTCAAGAAATGGTTGTGAGACAAAGGTAAGAGGTGGATCCTTGTATTGGTGATGACAAACAAAGATCGTTAGTTCATGGTTCCATGTTGTAGCATTAACCATAAGAGCACTGTTGATCCATGTGGTTGATAGTGTAGCAGTAACATTAACCAATCCCCATGTGTCTTCTTGTTCTTCTAACGGTGCCACACATGAGATGCATACGTTTTAATCTCAAGATCAGATACAAGGTTTTCAATATAAGCCACCGATATTTCGACATGAGTAGGAGAAGACATGAGCTAAGGTGAACCAAAGACGTCAACGTACGGCAGTGTATCTGCGTCTACCGGCCGATTGACTTCACCTTCTCTAACAACACTCCACTGATCATGTTTAATCCATAGTCCACCGGGCTCCCACACTTGACCAGTAAGAGAGAGATCAGATTTATTCACCTCTTCGTGGACCATCGTAACGTTCAACACCCTTAACTCACGTTCAACACACTAAAATGCCAATTCTTTCTTCATGATATTGTCTAGTATGATGAACTGTTGTTCTTCTAATCGCTCCTCCTCCAACTCAACTTTGACAGCACCTACGTCATTCATCTCTGTGTACACAACTTTTTGAGGTGGAGCAGTGACTTCTTTAGGTGTTTCCGTTTGGACCTGCTGACATACCATGGCATCTGGTTCCTGCAACCTTGATAACTCAGCTTCTGAGTTGGTTTCCCTTTCTTTTGGATTATCAGTGAAAACTGTCTTTGGTATCAAGACTTCATTATCTGCCATAGAAGTTAACAATCTTTTTCCAACACTAGCAGTACTGCTATATGAGCTTAAACGTGAGCTTGTCCCAACAATAGAGGTTAACAATCCTTCATTGCTGGACTGTGAGCTGGTTCCACCTGAAGAGACTGGTTTTCTCGGATGAGCTGTTTCATATAGCTTCCCAATCAACAAACATTGGCGTACGGTTTGTGGATGGAACATTGCAACATTCAGTTGAGTATCCGGGTTTAGACCAGATAGAAACGCCTTCACCAACACACTCTCTGGTAGCTTTACTCGTGCGCTAATCAGTTGAAATGTTTCATGATAATCCACTATTCCTGCAGTCTCCTGCAACTGAAATAATTCTCCCATGGAATCATCGAATTGTTCCTGCAACAAGAGCCTATAAGAAGCCCAATCGATCTCACCATATCCACCAAAATCAGAGTACACTAGTGAACTATGCCACTTTGCCGCCAAACCATCTAAATGGATCGATACGAGCCAGACTTTGTATTTCTCAAGAGTATCTGAAATTTCAAAATACTGTTCCACAGCCACTCTTGGACCTTATCGCCATGAAACCTAGGGAGTTCGAGTTTCAAAGGCTTATCAATCGCAACAACATCGACCGACATACCTATAGATGCAGTGGTTCGTGTTGAAGAGCGGAATCGGAGCGACTCAAGCAGATCGGCGAGCTTCGTCTTGCTAGTCTCGATCTGATTTCGTACGGTTGCTTGGATCCCAGTTTCTGCCATTGCTACCGAGGAAGAACAGAGCTCTGATAGCTTTGATAAAGAAAAACAATATTCGAACTGATAGAAGAACCGATGCTCATAAAACACAAGTTCTGTCCTTAAATTGCAAAGAATCCAGAAAGTAGAATAGATCCTTAAACAAAGATGAGCAAGAGTTTTGGAGAATAGAGATAGAGAATGCAAAATAACATCAAGTTCATATTGATGATTTCTAAGGCAGAAATCAATCTTAAATAAAAGAACAAAACAGTTGCTAACAATCGCAACAACTAAAACCGAAGATCCTAATCCGAAATCTTTATTGCTGGTGTCTTATTTAAATCTCCTACTCTTTTCCTATATCACGCTTTCACTTTCGATCTACACCATTTTCAACTCAGGAACTTGGGATTGTTTCTGGATCATAGCAAAAGATTCAACGATGGTAATCAGTCGATGATCTAGCTCCCTTTAAAAATCAGAATCAAATAACTGGAGTAGAAGGAGTAGGCCTAGGACTTCAGTTCTTTGGTTCGGTTATGGTTCGGTTACTCGGTTTTTCGGTTTTTTTGTTTTAAAAAAAACCACCGATCGGTTTTTGTTCTTCCAATTAGTTCGGTTCGGTTCATTAAAACTTTGGTTCGGTTCGGTTCGATAATTTCGGTTTGGTTTTATATCTTAGGGCTACGTATATATATATATATATATATATATATATCAAACACACAAACACAAACTGACAAAAATATATATATATATATATATATATATATATATATATTGGAAGACTGAAACTTTATGAAAATCAAAATCGATCGACAACTTCGGTTCTTCGGTTCGGTTACTCGGTTTTCGGTTTTTTTTATTTTAAAAAAACCACCGATCGGTTTTTATTCTTCCAATTAGTTCGGTTCGGTTCATTAAAACTTTGGCTCGGTTCAGTTTTATATCTCAGGGCTAAAAAGGAGGTTCACGATGTTTCCCCACAAATGATGTCGTCTTTGTCTTGTTTACAGTTGGGTTAGATATTATTAGGCCCAGTACCAGCCCACAAATGTTTTTAATTTTTTTTTGTCAACGAAATTGTATTGATGGGCCGCAGTATTACAAGTGGGCCTAAACCCGAAAGCAGTAAACATATCCGAAATAAAACGGGTGTCAAGCAACGCCACCTCACGCCACACGTCGATACGAACGGAGATATAGCATGCACCACATGTTGTCCATCTGACGCACCGTCGGGAGCAATTGGGCGAACGCGGAGGAAGTCGATGCCAGAGCTCGCCGGACCGATTTACCGCCACTACCGAAGACCACCTGTTGATCGAAGCTTCCCAAAGAAACCACCTTGACGCTCCTGCATGCAAAGAAACATCAGCCACTGCAATCCTCGCCGGAAACAACCGAGGCCGTGGAGACGCCAACGCCGTAGGTTTAGAAAACCTAACAGATTCCACCTAAAGTGCTTCCTCAAACGCGGTGGCGCGTAAGCGATATTAATCCAAGCAAATCGGAGGAGCCGGAAAAGAGCAAGGAAAACCAGAGAGAAGATGGCGAAGAAGACAGGAGAAGCGCGATCAAGAACGAGAACCGGAAAATCCGACTGAATCCGAGAAATCGGAAGAGACAGCAGCCATAGAAAGTCAATCCCGCGATGATTGAAAACAAAACTTCCGATGAAAATCGGAGAAGCTCAGATGGGAGTTAAGCCCGAAAGGCTAAAACCTTATTAAAACTAAAACCTATCTCAATCGAAGGAGAGAATCCGATCGAGAAGCGGAAAATATGCACAACCAAACTGAAAGAGCCGCTTAGAAACCAATAGTCGAACGCCTCTCCTCTGAAAGATAAGATTCCAGGAAGAGAAGAGGCGGACGAACAAATCGGAGAGAAAAACCTCTCTTTAAAAACTAGAGAGAGAGAGCGGCTCGGAAGAAGTAATGTTTTTAATTTACTCACTTGAATAGTATGGAGCTATCAGTTATATTCAAAACCTTTAAAAGTTTCACTGTTATTATAGAGTTTTTTTACTTGTTTTCTTTTTGTTTATTTTCAATTAGTGGTCCTCTTTCTGATCTCTCTCTATCTTCTCTAACTTCTCACTAGAAAACCTCTTCGGCGAATCAGTTCCGACCATCAGACACCAGCTCGTCGTGCCGACGGTCTGGTTACTTTTGTTTTCCTTTTCTTTTGTGTTTTCAGATCATCTTCTCTCTGTTTTGGTATACGATATGGAGGGGATTAATCGTTTTTTGTTTCGGCGACTCATAACTCCGGATCATGTGTCTGGCTTCTCTTTTCTGATAGATTTCAGATTTTAGCTTCCGGACGGGTTCCGGGTTTCGATCTACTCCACGACGCATCTCAGCCATGACTCCAACGACCACTCTCTCTCTTTCCCCTAGTTTCCGAGCGCTTAGGTCAGTGTATTCGATACCCGATCGAGTTAAACGGATCCGACCGATATCTATCCAATTTCATGGCGTTCATCCTTGTTAGGCTCAACCATCTATGAGGCGCATCTTCATCGGCGGTGGTGGTGACAGATCTGTAGAGGTTTCATATCAAATCTAGTGTCTCATGGCGATTCTTGGTGGTGTCGATCGGCAAGAAGGTAAAGCTATAACGATACAAGCACCAGTATAGATCGAAAAATTTGTCGGCGAAGTGCATGAAGTTGCTTTTGCATGATTGACACGTGGCAGCTGCCCCAGACTACGACACGATATCTTCTTCGTGTTTATCTACGGATTTCCGATTTTTAGTTTTGGGCCGCATGTTTAGCCCATCTTGCTTATGGCTTTTTTACTTTCCTGTACCTTGCCCATTGGGCCTATAATATAAAGCTTTGCCGCCGAAAAAAGCTTTTATATCTTCAGTGTTATTTTCTGCACAAAATATCTATTTAACCTTTTATTTAAAACATTTTATTTGAATTCAAATAAGTTATATCTAATTAATGGTATATTAAATATGAATACTTTTGTATACTTTCTAATTTTTTAATATATATGAATTATGTCAAAATGATATTTTTGGTGAAACAAAAAAAAATATCTTTTTTGAAAATATAAATCTCTTATATACAAATTTCCGATTAATTAATGGAAAACAATTGATAAGAAATGTCATGGAACTCTATCAACAAGTTAAGAAAAGAAAAAAACATTGTCTTTGATTTGTTTGCATGATCGTCATGTCTACATCACAACTTGCAGAAAAAGAAGTTAAGTGTAGATAAACCACCCATTACAAAAGATAAAAACAACATGCATGATTCGGGAGTATAAACTATGAAATATAGTTGACAAAAAAAACTATGAAATATATCTTTTTTCGTCTCATGTTTTCTTCAAATCAAACATTACAAGCACAAAATAGGGAGACTACAGTCCAAAATAGAAAGGGAAACAAAGCTGACGGTGAAACGAATAACAACCCTGAAAACAAATCCAAAGGTTTACGAGATACAACCCCAATAGGAAAAAAAACGATAATAAGTGCACCCATGACACCAAACCACTAAACAAAACATAGACACATGACTACTAGAAATCAAGAAGCAGTAGCCTTAGTGTAGGATTCATATTCCCTAGCTTAAGATTTCGACATTTCCAATTACCTTAGTATGAGGCCTTCGAGTTTTCGTTTAGTATTCTTTGAGCCTTCATTCACCCTTTAATGAGGCTATTAGTTTGTTGTTTAACCCTTTAAAACCACATTATGCGGTCTCTTTACTTTAATATGAGGTCTTTTACTTTAGTATGCGGCTGTTACTCAAAATCTATACTATATGATTATGCAATCCATTATTCTGTTGGTTTTATTATCAAATGAACCAGGGTTATACTACATGAAGTTAGGAGATGATCTCACCAACACCAATCTTGGATCTTCAGTGGTTTGTCGTTTATGGAGTTCTTGCTTTCCAAATCTTTCGCGGCGGAGGATTTCCTCATATTTTAAGGCACATCAAGAAGATGATCATTCATTTCAGTAGCCACATTTCTTGCACTACAAGAAAACAGCCGGTAACCAACGGACCAAACCGTCGATAATCCGTCGGAAACTGCCGTTACCGACAAAATTTTGGCGGGACAGATCCGTCGATTCTAGGTCGTCGGAAAATATAATCCGTCGGAAAACCGTCGGTAATTTCTGACGGATTTCTGACTCAATATTTTCCGACGGCGTCTCGACGGTCAATAAACCGACGGTTTACCAACAGTGTACCGAAAAACACTAACCGACGGTAAACCGACGGTCAATAACCGACAGAAAACGACGGTTATTTACCAACGATAAACCGGCGGTTCTTTACCGACGGTAAACCGACGGTTCTTTACCGACGGTAAACCGACGGCTATTTACCGACGGTAAACCGGCGGATATTTCCCGGCGGTAAACCGACGGTAGATAACCAACGGTAAACCGACATATCATAACCGAATCATGACCGACGATAAACCGACGGATCATAACCGACGGATCATAATATTATTTTATTATTAAAATTATTTATTAAAATTACATAACATTGGGACCTGGATGTAGTACATGATTTGATCTCGCATCTCCACCATCTTTCTTTCATTTTCCGTCCTCTCCTCTTGCAACCGAGTTTCAAAAGTCGTCTTGAGAGCTGCAATTTCTACGTCTTTCTCGCGCAAGGCTTCAGTAAAGACGTCACTCTCTGGTCGGAAGAGGGAATTCGGAGTCGAGGATCCCTCCCCCAAGTTTTCTAAACCGAAAACATGGCCCTTCCTGCGCTGCGTTTCCTGCAAAGTAAACTAACAAATATTAGTTACACAAATCAATTAAGCAAGAGTTATGTTTATTGTTAGTAAACACACAAACTTACCTCAAGAAAGATCTCGTTGATCCTTTGCGACGGTACCTCCTCCATTGAGCCGACTTCCTCGGACTGTTGGGACTGCACCTCGTCCACCCGCCTCTTCGCCGATTCTACGATTCTCCGAGCGACCGGATCCTGGATCTCGCCCGTAATCTTGTTCGTATGGCCCTCCTCGGTGAGCTCAACAAACGTTGGCTAGCGTCCTGTCCTTTGTTTCTGCACATTTTTTAAACGGTCAATCGTATTCAAATAATTACATGATTGAACATTCTAAAAACGATACTTACAAAGTCAGTCTTCCGCTGTGCGGTGCTCTTTGCTCCCGCGTTATGCGTCGCCATCCCCAAACCGTTTCTCTCACTCTTGCGGTTTTGGGAATGCGTCGAAAAGTCCGCTGTTGTAACAGGCGAGGACCAATGACGGATGAACCCGGAAAACAGCGTGACGTTCACTCTCTTGGGGTTTCGCCTAAAACCCACTTCTGCTTCCACTCGTTGAGGACGTGAGAGTAGTGGTGCCTTGCCTTCTTGTGGAAACCCTTCTCCACGATAGTCGTATGATTCTTATCTCATGTGTACTCTTGCTTTAAAAGAAAACGATTGACGTTAGTGTTGGTGCTGGATTTCCCTCCAAGAAATCCGGCCCGTTAACAAATAAGACAAAGGCTCATAGTTATGAGCCCGCTCCAATATCAAGAAAGAGAGAGATCGACCGTTGTCCTCTGTTGGGCCTATACGATTGACTTCTTGACAAGGCCCAAGCAATGCCGAAGTGAGAAGCGATCGAGCTCGAGCTCGGCAGGAGACGACGTGGAGATAGAGCAACCCGGTCTTCGTCAGTTCAACTGATTGCCGCAAATCTCGGAGATCGTTATGACGGCGAGGCCGAAATATCGGAACAAGAAAATCAAAGTCGAGACTATTTAAAGAAGAAGTGGTGATTCATTCAAGACAATTCCAACCCTAGCTAAGAACACTTCGACTAGATAGCTCGATTTCATACTTTGTACTCTCTTTTCGATTGTGTTTGTTCTATCTCGACGATCAATCTCAATAAAGTCTTTGATTCATAGGAAACTATACCATTTCTATATCCTAAAGTCCAAATCCACGAATACAAATTCTTAGTGTGAATCCCGGATCTCACATTTGGCGCCGACTGTGGGGACTATCTATAGTTTTTCCTATCTTAAGAATCAGATCCTAGATCCGATAGATCGAGATGAATCCCGACCAAACTGGCTCTCCCTGCGCCACACCACCAGTTGACCTCCCTCAAATGGTCGACAACGTTCCTCAGAACACCACCGGGGTAAGAAACATGGGTCAGACCGACGGCGTGTTGACGAGCTCTGCCTCAGTCTCCACGACCTCGGCACCAGCCGGCTCCGTCGCTCAAACAATCGCGACAAGCCAGACTCCGACAAATGTTTTGTCAGGAACTAATGATCCGAGCAGAAACTGGGTGTGGATGAGAAACGATTCGATATCCGCCCCAGGAGGTGGATCTGGAATAACCAGACCTAATTCGCCACTACCTTCTGCTCCACAGAGACAAGGGCCAAACGATCTTGCCGAGATCCGTTCGATGCTCAGCCTATTGGTAGATCGAACGAGAAATAACGAGGCAAGCGCAAGGGCCCAAGAGATCGCAAACCGTTCCCTGGCCGTGCAGCTCGATGAACAAGAACGGCGCCTTAACGCCCGTCTCGAAGAGCTCGCCAGCCAAAACCAAGGGGGTAGACCAACGCGAACTCCCACAAGTCCTCCACCGTGTACCCGCTTGGACTTCTCCCAGGTAGTAACTCCTCCGGGAGCGTCGGGAAATTTTGGTAATACGTCAAATAACGGCTTCCGCCCTACAATGACCCCTATCGCGATACCGACCCCATTCCGTTCGAGTTCAATGGTCACAGATCCAACCGGATTAAGAAACCGACCATTACCCGGGCCACCACCTTTCCGAATAACTCTAATATCCGACCGAGGCAACTAGGAGGCTCTGCCTTCGCCTCGAGTTCGGGACTCCTTAACGGATCAAACACGGTACAGTTCCGAACGCCCCAGATCGACCAAACAAGGTTAGTCCCACCGATCGATCTCCTCGACCCCATTTTTCCGGAACAAACTTCAGGTCAGGCACAAGCCCAGTTCACACCCGCAGAGGGCGATGAACACGATATGCTTAGACAATACATCGAGTAGGCTAAGGCCCAGTTCAACAGTCTGAGCTCGAAAGTTCACATGGCAACGAGCGCAGCTCCTGACATCGATCGAGTGATCGAAGAAACGCAGCAAACGCCGTTCACAGATCGGATCGCATTTGCAAGAATCCGAGAAATCAAGAAAACTAAGTTTCCGGAATTCTCTATGAAATCAGACCCGAAAGCCCACATCAAGGCATTCCGACTAGCGATGGCAAGGGTGTACCTTACCGACGAGGAGAGAGAGCCTGCCTTCTGCATGCTCTTCGCGGAAAACCTATCGGGCTCCGCCCTAGAATGGTTTTCCGGACTGGAAGAAAGGTCCATTGACAACTTCACCCAGTTCATGACGGCTTTCCTCAAATAATACTCCATCTTCATCGAGGAAAAGACTACTGAGGCAGCCCTATTCGGCGTCTCTCAAAAACCTGACGAAATACTTCGCTCGTACATCGACCGATTTAAGGAAATAAAATCCAAAATCGCGAACCCTTGCTCGCCTCGAGGACGAAACCACGGCCCTCGGAGAAAAACACCGAAAAGAAAAGAACCCGCCGGGCTCGCAGAATTCGAACTCGAAAAAGGATTCCCGTAAATCAGGGAACGTCAACGCGGTCGAGAGCCCAAAGAGCTCGAAGAAATTCGAGTTCGACAAGGAAAAATTCTGTGATTTCTACAATAAAAGAGGTCACTCGACCGAAGATTGCTATACTCGAGCTAAAGCCGAGGCTCAAAAGCGAAAGTCCGAAAGCAAACAAGACTCCGAAGTCGAGGAGGAAACTCTGCCCGACAAAAAGGAAAACAAACAGACCAAGGAGTCGAACTCCAAAAAGCCTTCTCAGAACAAACGGAAACGGTCAAAGGAGCCGGAATCCCCCGAAACACTCCCTCAAGGGTCGCGAAAGCGAGTCGAGTTCATCCTCGGCGAGCTCAACCTGAGCGGCACTCCAGGAGGTTCGGCACTATCCCCGCCTCCGGCTCCCGCTAAAAGTTTACGCTCGAGAATCAATCTCCCTCGTCTCTGCGGGGCTTGGGGGTGTTCGGGTTATACCCCCTAAACGAATCGACTTCATCTTCGGTGGCTCCAAGCTTTGCCGCGACTCGGTCAATTCGATCAAAGCCCTTCAAAGAAGAGTCGAGACCGACAGAGGGGGGGAAAACCCCAATGTTGGGTCCAGACCACGAAATCATTTTCTACGAAAGCGAGACAAGTAATCTCGATAAACCACACGACGACGCCCTCCTCGTTTGTCTAGTAGTGGGAGATGTCGAACTCTCAAGGATAATGATTGACACAAGAAGTTTGGTAGATGTTCTCTTTTACGACGCGTTCAAAAAGATGGACTTCAACGACTCCGAGATCGTGGAAGAAAAGACACCACTAGTAGGTTTCGCTGGCGAAACGACGTACTCGATGGGCTCTGTCTTCGCCCCAGTAACCGCTGGAGGAGTTCGAAGAATGACGGAGTTCGTCATAGTAGATCGGCCAGCTCCCTATAACGCGATCCTAGGTCGACCATGGATATACGACATGAAAGCGGTACCATCGACCTACCACCAATGCGTAAAATTCCCAACTCCCAAAGGGATCAAAACCATTTACGGAAGTCAAAAGATTTCCCGTCATTGCTACATGAACGGATACAAGCAGATCGAGAAATCCCCTGCGTAGCAATTACAGAAAGAGGAGGAGCTCGCCACCATGCAGACCAAAAGGTCGAACGACCCAAGTCAAATAGGACCCCCAAAGGACCTCACGACTCAGGTCTGCATAGACGATGCTCATCCCGAAAGACTCGTTGGCATCGGAATCGACCTATCAGAGCCAGTTAAAAATGAACTGGTCTCTTTTCTCAAACAGAACGTCGACTCCTTCGCCTGGTCTTCAGCAGACATGAAAGGGATCAACATCGACGTAACCAGCCACGAGCTGAATGTCGACCCAACCTACAAACCGGTAAGGCAAAAGCGTCGAAAACTAGGCCCTGAGCGGGCTAAAGCCGTCAATGATGAGGTCGATCGGTTATTAAAAATCGGATCGATCAGAGAGGTCAAGTACCCCGACTGGCTTGCCAATCCCGTAGTGGTTAAGAAAAAAAAACGGGAAGTGGAGAGTCTGTGTAGATTTCACGGATCTCAACAAAGCATGTCCAAAGGACAGTTTTCCACTCCCGCACATCGACCGACTGGTCGAGGCTACCGTTGGACACCAGCTACTATCTTTTATGGACGCGTTCTCAGGGTACAATCAAATATTGATGAACCCTGAGGACCAAGAAAAGACTTCGTTCATAACTGATCGAGGCACAAACTGCTACAAAGTCATGCCCTTCGGACTAAAAAACGCAGGAGCAACTTACCAACGCCTCGTCAACAAGATGTTTCAGGACTCCTAGGCAAAACCATGAAGGTCTACATCGACGATATGCTGGTCAAATCCTCCAGGTATGAGGATCACATCCCCCAACTAAAAGAATGCTTTACCATTCTCAATAAATACAGGATGAAACTCAACCCAGCAAAATGTACCTTCGGGGTTCCCTCAGGAGAATTCCTTGGTTACCTAGTGACCGAAAGAGGGATCGAAGCGAACCCCAAACAGATCGCGACGTTCATAGAGATGAAATCTCCCAGAACAACGCGAGAAGTCCAGCGCCTGACCGGCAAAATAGCTGCTTTGAATCGCTTCATCTCAAGGTCGACTGATAAATGTCTACCCTTCTATCACTTGCTCAAAGCAAACAAAAAGTTCCTCTGGGACGAAAAGTGCGAAGAAGCGTTCACTCAGCTCAAAGCTTACTTAAGCGAACCACCCATACTGGCGAAACCAGTAGAAGGAGAACCCCTCTACCTCTACTTAGCTATCTCGACGGCAGCCGTGAGTGGAGTCCTGGTTCGCGAGGAACAAAACGAGCAACGGCCGGTGTATTACATCAGTAAGACCTTGATCGATGCTGAAACCAGATACCCCGCCATGGAAAAACTAGCCTTAGCGCTAGTGACATCGGCTCGGAAACTCCGACTGTACTTTCAGTCGCACTCGATCATAGTGATGACCTCTCAGCCGCTGAGAACCATCCTTCATAGTCCAAGCCAGTCAGGTCGATTGGTCAAATGGGCTATCGAACTTAGCGAGTACGACATAGAATACAAAGCTCGAACGTGCCTAAAAGCACAAGTACTGGCAGATTTCGTAATCGAGCTCCCTCCGACTATAGAACTCGACCCGACCTCGGCCCAAAAATGGAAACTCTACGTCGATGGAGCTTCCTCGAGGCAAGGATCCGGAGTTGGGGTAAAGCTAGTCTCCCCAACGGGCGAAGTACTAGAACAATCGTTCAGACTGGTCTTCGCCGCATCGAATAACGAAGCAGAATACGAAGCGTTAATAGCCGGGCTCAGACTCGCGATAGCAATAGGAGCCCGGGAAGTAAACGCCTTCAGCGATTCCCAATTGGTCACGAGCCAATATCATGGCGACTACAAGGCCAAGGACGAACGGATGGAAGCATACCTACGGGTAGTCCATACACTGGCTGAACAGATCGAATTCTTTGATCTAACACGAATCCCACGAGGGGAAAACACCGCAGCCGATGCCCTAGCCGCATTAGCATCGACATCAGATCCTAACCTCAAAAGGATCATACCAGTCGAAGGGATCGAAAAACCAAGTATCGACATAGCCCTCAAAGCTCTGTCCTTGAAAGAAGACGGGCCCGCCACGAAGGACGATGTCAAGCACAAAGAATGTCTTGGGGACACCAGTAGCGACATCATCGAGATTGATGATGACCTCGATCCTAGAAACGCCGTGTACGTCGCGAACGTCCCCGACAGACCAATTCAAACCGCATCCACTAGTCAGGGACCTGAGCCTAACAACGACGAAGATTGGAGAACTCCGATAATTCGATAAATCACAAACGGCGAAGTTCCCGACGACAAATGGGAGGCGCGGAAACTTAAAACACAGAGTGCAAGGTACTGTGTCACGCAAGGAGAGCTCTTTAAAAGGAGCCTCTCCGGACCTTATCTCAAATGCCTTGACAAAAAGCAAGCCCTAGCCGTGATTACAAAAACACATGACGGATCCTGCGGAAGCCATTCCGGAGGACGAGCATTGGCCGTGCGAATCAAAAGGCAAGGTTACTATTGGCCGACAATGGCCACCGAATGCGAGTCCTTCTCCAACAAGTGCGACAAATGCCAAAAGCATGCTCCAATTATCCACCAAGCATCGGAGAAACTCTCATCTATCTCATCACCATACCCATTCATGCGATGGGGAATGGAAATTGTGGGACCGCTAGTCGCATCCGGCAAAAAGAAAGCTACACACCTATTGGTGATGACGGACTACTTCACCAAGTGGATTGAAGCAGAGTCATACCAAAAAGTTAAGGACGTTCACGTTAAGGAGTTCGTCTGGCGAAACATCGTTTGCCGACATGGACTACCCCACGAGATCGTCACCGATAACGGATCTCAGTTCATATCAAACACGTTCAAAGAGTTCTGCAGAACTTGGAACATAAAGCTGACTTACTCAACGCCGCGCTATGCCCAAGGAAACGGGCTAGCATAAGCAGCTAACAAAGCGATTATGAACGGTCTCAAGAAAAGGCTCAACGAGTGCAAAACAACCTGGAGCGACGAGCTCCCGGCCGTACTATGGGCTTATCGAACTACCCCCCGCAAATCCACCGGCGAGTCTCCGTTCTCGCTGGCTTATGGGATCGAGGCGGTAGTACCAGCCGAAATCCTCGTGTCAAGCATCCGCAAGGAAGAATGCCCACGACAAGAGGAACTTAAAAATAAGATGATAACGGACGAGCTCGACCTCGTCGACGAAAGAAGAAACCTCACATTAGCTCGACTCCAGAATTACCAACAAGCCGCAGCTCGCTACTATGATTCCCGAATCAAAACTCGAAGGTTTCAAGTAGGAGAGCTCGTCTTACGGAAAGTGTTCAACCATAAAATGGAAGAACACGATGGAAAATTAGGAGCAAAGTGGGAAGGTCCTTACCAGGTCACCGACGTTGTGAAGGACGGGGTCTACCGACTTAAGTCGGTAGAAACCCAGAAGCCTGAACTACGACCTTGGAACATCATCAACCTCAAAAAGTACTTCCACTAAGAGTACATCAACATAATCGAACTACGAAATGGCTTGATCCCCTTAAAAGGGTACGTAGGCAGCTCGACTTCGAGCGCAGCCACCCCCCAAACACAAGCTTCCACCGAGCTCAACGACTTCTGACGAAGTCGTACTAGCTTATATTTGTGAAATCAAAATAAGTCCCTTAATCCAATGCTTCTTTCTGTCGTAAAGGTTAGAGCCATTGCGAAATACCTCATCATAACATTCCCAGAAAGCGATATGAAATTATCTCTTCGAAAGCCAAAGCGATATGAAATTATCTCTTCTAAAACAAACGATATTAATTTATCCTTTCCGAGCGACCTGAAATGGCCTCTCCCAAAATCAAGCGATATGAAATTATCCCTTCCGAGCGACCTCAAATGGCCTCTCCCAAAGTCAAAGCGATATCCGAGCGACCTGAAATGGCCTCTCCCAAAATAAGCGATATGAAATTATCCCTTCCGAGAGACCTCAAACGGCCTCCCCAAAAATCAAGCAATATGAAATTATCTCTTCAAAAATCAAGTGATATGAAATTATCTCTCCAAGAAATAAAGTGATATGAAATTATCCCTTCAAACAAAGCGACCTAAAACGGTCCCTCCAAACCGAACGAACTGAAATAGTCGTCCCCAAATAAGCGACCTGAAACGGTCCCGTCAAACCAGAACGTCTACCGCCCATTAACCTCGACTCGTCGAAATTAATGGGCTGGGGGCTATTGTTGGTGCTGGATTTCCCTCCAAGAAATCCGGCCCGTTAACAAATAAGACAAAGGCCCATAGTTATGAGCCCGCTCCAATATCAAGACAGAGAGAGATCGACCGTTGTCCTCTGTTGTGCCTATACGATTGACTTCTTGACAAGGCCCAAGCAATGCCGAAGTGAGAAGCGATCGAGCTCGAGCTCGGCAGGAGACGACGTGGAGATAGAGCAACCCGGTCTTCGTCAGTTCAACTGATTGCCGCAAATCTCGGAGATCGTTATGACGGTGAGGCCGAAATATCGGAACAAGAAGATCAAAGTCGAGACTATTTAAAGAAGAAGTGGCGATTCATTCAAGACAATTCCAACCCTAGCTAAGAACACTTCGACTAGATAGCTCGATTTCATACTTTGTACTCTCTTTTCGATTGTGTTTGTTCTATCTCGACGATCAATCTCAATAAAGTCTTTGATTCATAGGAAACTATACCATTTCTATATCCTAATGTACAAATCTACGAATACAAATTCTTAGTGTGAATCCCGGATCTCACAGTTAGCATATATTAATAAAAACTACAAATTTGTAAGAAATAGAACAGAGATACACATACCGCAAATGCTCGAAACTAGTTATGCTGGTCGGACCTGGGCAACTTCAAATATAGCGGGTACGGGTGACGGAGCATGCTATACATCATTCCTAAAATGTTCTTGGTGATCTTTGAAGACGTCATATTGAACCTGTTTCAAGTCAATTAAAAAACATTATAAACTAAACGGAGGTTTAGTAAGCAAATTTTATAGAAACGAAATTGTTGAAGTAAAAATTACTTACCAATAAGTCCCCGGGTTGTTAAACGGATCCAGATGAAGTCGTTTAAGCGTCTCCCGCCCCGGCTGCTCGACCAATAACTCAAT
Organism: Orychophragmus violaceus; assembly: GCA_030180135.1. Classification (NCBI taxonomy): domain Eukaryota; kingdom Viridiplantae; phylum Streptophyta; class Magnoliopsida; order Brassicales; family Brassicaceae; genus Orychophragmus; species Orychophragmus violaceus. Next base: position 28,971,193 of record CM058235.1, read on the forward strand.
CTCCGGCGCGATCGTCGTCCGGTGTATCCGGGACATGGGACACCGAATGGCTTCCGCTCGGGGTTTGTTGCCGCGGCTGCGTCGGTCCAACCTGAGTCGATCAAGCTCGGCGTGGAGGTGCTGATCGTACCGGATCAGTCTGAGAAGGCCGTGGCGGAGGATGGTGAGAAGAATTCCAGGGAAACAATCCATCTCTCTGGGACAAGAATTCCTCGAAAGCTCTGTAATCCCTAAAATACGTTCAAATAATTTTAAAAGTCAACAGTCTGTTAGCTCTAATTTTTAAAAACGATTACCTAAATCATAAAATCATAATTTTTTATTAACTTAATAATTATAAAAACATTTTAATTAAAAATTAATAAAACAGTTTTTTAATCATAAAATATTATAAAACCTTTTTAAAAATTATAAAATATTATAAAACCTTTTAAAAAATTATAAAACGTTTTTTAAAAATTATCAAAAACGTTTATAATTAGTTTAAAAAATCTTATAAACAATTTTAAAATTATTAAAAATACAAAAAACGTTTTCAAAAATTATGCAAAACGTTATTAATTTTCTAAAAATCTATAAAAAAGTTTATAAGATTTAAAAAAATACAAAAACGTTTTTAAAATCATAAAATATAAAAAACGTTTTTAAAACTTATAGAAAAAGTTTATAAAATTATATAAATTATAGAAAACGTTTTGGAAATATATTATAATTGAAAAAACGTTTTTAATAATTTTGTAAAATGTTTATAATTAGTTAAAAAATGTCATAAACGTTTTAATAATTATTAAAAATACAAAAACGTTTTCAAAAGTTAAGGAAAACAATTTCAACATCCTAAAAAATTATAAACCCAAAAATATATATAAACACTTTCTAAAATATATAAAAGGGTATATATAAACATAAAAATGTTGAAAATTAAAAAAAAACATTCCTAACTAAATTAACCAAACAAATCACCTTAAACACCCTAAATAGGATCTAGATTCACTCCCTACTCTACAGGCAACCTAAATCCAATCATCTAACAACCTAAAACCTTAAAATTTTCCAATTTTAATCGGTTAGAAAGTGAGCTTACATGGTTATGAAGCTTTGGACGGTTGGTTTTGGTGAGTTGTGGCCGGAATCGTGGTCGGAATGAAGAGAGAAGTCGTAGAAGCCCCGGTAGAGAGAGAGAGAGAGAAAAGGAAGAGAAAATGGGGAAGAAGAAGAGGAAAACCGTAAAATATTCTTAGGAACCGACGGATTTCCGACGGACTTTAATGATCCATCGGAAATCCGTCGGTTCCTAAGCGGTCCAATTATTGGCGGTTAACTCTGAAACCATTGGGCGGTAAATCAAAAATTTTGGTAAAATTTAAGAACCGACGGATCATTAATTTCCGTCGGAAAATAAATAATGGAATGACCCAGATTCGAACCTGGGTCTTGTGTAATGTATAGAAGCCTAAACCAATATGCCATGAGTTACTAATTGAAATATGAATGCATCTAAAATTATATAAGTAAAATTTGTTTTTTTTTTTCATAACTTCAAAAACACTAATTTGGTAATGAAAATAACTATTATAAATTTTCATAATTTAAAAACAGAACGTAACATTTTATTTAAACAGCTACATCGGTTCATAATTAAGAAAACATAACAGACGGATTAGTTATTATAATTCAGGAATTGGTTCTCGAACCAATTCCCTGCGTCCGCTTGCCTCCACTTGCGGATCATACGGTTCCAAGACCTTGCAGGAATCCATTCTGGTTTTGCCTCACCATTTTCCCATATCGACTTCAACCGGTACATTTTTGTCTGGAAAACGCGCCTGGCCGTCTTATGGAATTCCCGCCAAACGGTTAGGAGATTTTCAGCACCGAAAGTGAAGTGCACATGTTTTACATAATTTAAAAATTGAAGAACATAATGACTTCACAATGACTTATTAAAATGACATGCGTACGAAAAAATCTTTGAACCATGCAGCCTTAAGGTCGTCGGGAATAGTGTAGTACGTGACATTATTCCCCAACCAGCGATTCTCGATGATATCGCTGATAGCATACATAATGCTTGCATGGTACCCGAACCAAATGGAATGGTTTTCTCGGGACGGGTTAAGAACGGGAAAATATCCACGACCCGCCTGACGGATTTCCTGCAAGTAAGAAGCGCGGTTCTCAGGGGACATTTAGACAAAATCCATTTATGTTAAGTGTTTGAGTGTTTGTAGATTACGAAAAAATGGAAACAACGGTCACATATTTATACAAAAAATTTCGACCCCATTTCCGACAGCGTCCGTCGGAAATTAAATTAATTTCAGAAGAGATGTTTCCATGCAACGCATAGGGAAGAGTCGGGATTAATTGGCCTTTGTAATTGCAGCTTTTGACCAGTTTCCGATGGGTTTTTCATGATCCGTCGGAATTCCGTCGGAAAATTCCGACGGAATTCCGACGTATATATGTTTAGGGTTTAGGGTTTGTAGATTATTTAAGCTCTAAAATCAAACATGCCATGGTATTCACCATATTTAGGATCAAATGACTTGCGTAACGATAAATGTATATTTCGTAAATCAAAAATGAGATCCGTTCGAACAATCCATAAACGACATTGTAGATTAAGAAGTGATTTCGTCCATTACACATCGTATTTCTGAAAATAGTATATAACATTTGTTACGTGATTATAGAGGTTGATCTTTATTCCTAGAAACCCTAACATTACCAAGCGAGAGTTACGAGAACTATAAGGTTAGCTTTCTTCTTCCTCATAGGCAATATCCAAAGTTTTAGTAAGCTGAGCTATGTCAAGATAATTCGGGATCTGATCTGCGAGGGCAAATTCAAGTTGCAGCTGCGCATCCATGATCTTCTCCTTACTGATCCAATTTTATTATCTCGACCATTTGATCAATTAAAGCCGAATCATGTCAAGCTTCTTAAGTAATGCATCAGAAGAAGAAGACCAACTCTGGTCGATTAAAGTTCGCACTTCAGGCTTATCACTTAGTCTCCTATCATATCTGAAGCAGCTCTTCTTCTACCCTTTCGATTGATCAAAATAGGAGATCAAAGGTTGGTGGTCCGATCATTCGAAACGGAGATACTCACAACAGCCAGCCGAAACATTTCAGACCATGAGACATTTTCATGGCTCTATCAAGCCGTGATTGGATAAAATGGTTGTATCGGACTCCTCTTCAGGATAAAGAGTTTCCGGTATGTTGGAGATTCCATAAACCATTTTGTGAGACGAAACTACATAAATCTAGGAAGAACCCTTCCCACCGTAAAGGGCTGCCTACTTTCTCCTCATTATCTAGCAGATCGTTGAAGTCACCTGTTATCAGCCATGCCTCATCTCTGCCTTCTCCAAGCGATTTCAAACTCTCTCAAAATGCAGCTCGATCATAATGGTTAGATGCTCCATAAAGAAAGTGATATAAGATTGTTCATCTTTAACCATAATCCTGGTATCAATATAGTTAGGAAAAGACTCAAGAATTTCAAGCTGAACATCATGTTTCCAAGAGAAGGATAAACCACCACTCAATTTTATCGGGAAAACCGTAAAATGATTACAATAATCCGTCTTTTTAAATACGTTAAGCAGTGCTTCATTTTGATTCTTCGTCTTCGTTAAAAATATTATGCTGGGAAAACTTTAACAATTGAGCCGACGCTTTCTTAAATACTATTTTTTAATTTGTTGGTATCTGAACTTATTGTATATCCATATCGGATTCTATAACCAAGGACAAAGACATCACAATAAATATCCATTTTCATATGAGTAAGTGAGTACACATTTTTCTAAAGTTTTCAATATAAGGGCACACGGAAATATTATATAAAAGACTGAACTGAGATTACAAGAAAGACAAAAATTAAAGAAACTATTCTTATGATAACATATTATGTTTGTTTTCACTCTTGAATTTATATATAACATTCTATTACCTCGCTCTCATTAACAGGCTGATCCAGCTTCGACCAGCTTGTTGAGTTTATTGTTTCTCAATCTCTCTTCATAAACTTCACTTCCTTGCATCTCTTTCTCATACCTGAATCGTATATTATATATATTAACACTAAGTACAAACAATAGAGTTCAATGTTTATTATATTAACACTGGTGCATTTACATAAGATTTATAATTATTAAATAGTTTTGTTTTCTAGAAAAAAATATATACGTTAGTGGCATAGGAATTAAAGGAGATAGAATTTGCACAAGCTTGAGAGCTTCTTCGTCTGTATTCACAATTTGGTTGAAGCACAAGTATCTACCACAAGCCGAAGTATCCTGGAAAAGTCGAATGTGAACATCTGCTACAAACTCTACGTCTACGTAGGCTAACACACCGTTCTCATACATCTGAGCAGCTCCTGCAAATTGCATTCCACCAAAATTGGAGCCGGAGCTAAAAATTTAGGGGCCTATTCAAAAATATTTTCAAAACTATATTTAATAATATAAAAATAATATTTGTTATAAAATAAAAATAAAAAATACAAAACAGAATTATGTGTTGATGTAAAAAAACAGAATTTGTATCTTTATATATATAAACAGTTTTTTTTCATTTAGTACTCTATTACATTTTTTGTTTTTTACATATTTATATATATATATATATATATATATATATATACAAACATATATTTTTGTGGGGCCCTTAAAAAATGGGAGTCCCATTCAAAAAAATTAAAAAACTGTGTCCAACGCCGGCTTGGACCATTAACCATACACATCTAATTACATGAATTAGTATAATTTTTCATATAGTGAGTTAATGTGTGTCTATATATATACCTTTGAGGTAAGACATGGTCGGTCTAGGGTTGTGTTGAGCCAATGAAGGTCCAACAATGAGCCCGGGGTTAACCGAGACCATGTTGACCATACGGTCCATGGCCAGTGCCCAAGCCGCCTTTTCAGATTGTATCTTGGCCAGAGCATGCCATAGCTGAATAGATGCACACAAAATTTTATTTTATTAAGGGAGCTTCATTGTGTATTTCTGATCGAAAGCAATTTGAATGTTAATGAAGTACTATTTTAAATAATGATCTAGGTTGAATTTAGAATTTTGATCTCTTTAATATGATTTCCTAAGGCAGTCTTACATTGAATTGAACCTTGACCAAAACTATTCTAGACATCACATGACGAATGACAATACATTACATGAAGACCCAACTTTGAATTTATTGTTAAGCAAAATATTCAAAATCCCATATTAATCAACCACTTTAAATAAAATACGTTTATAGTTTTTGACTATATAAGTGGCTCATAATAAGTATAAAGATAATTAAAATGAAACAGACATTTCAGATTGATCGATGAAAAAGTACATGAAATAATTGGTGATTCCAGGACAAAACTATCATATCATATTTACAAATTGTGGGTCCAATATGGCAATATGTTTCAGTCTGAATCTCTTGAACTTTGCAAAAGACCGGCGATTATTAATTGGAAAAAATGCCCAAAAAATCCTGAACTATTCAGACCTAGTCAAAAAAATATTCCGACTAAGAAACTTGCCAAAATAAACCCAAACTAATAGTTGACTTTCAAAAAAAACATAAACTTACAATTGACCTTACCAATTTAGAACACCGTTAAAAAATTAACAGAAGTATTCGACGTCGTTAACCCATCCATTTATGGATCCATTAATCATCTAAAACGACGTCGTTTTGTTTTAAAAAGAAAATTAAAACCCAGCACAGCTAGATTCGAACCTGTTACCTATGAGCAGAATGCATGAGACATGTAACCATTGAATCATTTGATAATAAGTTGTTTATGATTACAAACAAATTACCTTAAGTTCTCTTTTTTCTTTATTTATAATAAATCACAAATTGATTTAACTTAGAACCCTACAACAAAAATTCATGATATAAAATTTATGTATAATAAACATATTTACTAATATCTTATAATCATATATATTATTGAAATTATATAATATTTTTTAATTTTCTTATTAACAGAATTATATATATATATATATATCTACTAAATATAATAAAGCAATAATTTAGATCAATATTAAAAATTTAAACAACATTAATCTTAATAAAAACTAATTTTATTAAAAATAGCCTAGTTTAGTAAAAACTTAAAAATATTTCATATTTTATATTAATCTCAGTAACATATAATTTCATATATGGTCACAGAAGGTCACTAAGAGTACATGTGATTGTGAAATATACCTTGTAAACACAATTATAAGAGTTCAGGTGGATGATCTCTATTATTCGTCGACACTACCACGATTATATCACATGTTAAACGCTTATGATGAACAATATATGGTCAAGAGTTAACATTATTGCGATCCATGGTCACAAAAGTATATTGGGTCGATTATTCATGGACACTACCACGATTATATCATATGTTAAACGCTTATGATGGACAATAGGGTGGTCAAAAGTTCACATATTGTGATCTTTGGACACAAAGTACGGGTCCAATGGACAAAAGTTGGTTAAGAGTTCACATGATTGTGAATTTGTGGACACGGAGTAGGTGTAGACCACTATCCATCCAGAAACAACATTTTGATTGGCTACTTCCTACCCATGGTAAGCATCTTACATGTGATATGATCGTTGTAGTATCCACATGGATGAATACTGTGGACAGCTAGTCTCAACTGTCCATTCGCGATTTCCATATTAAGTCCGATTTTTTTTAATTACTGTACATCGGCCGATTTTATCTCCATTCCGGTGATCTATATGGCCGGAATCCTCACCTAATGCATCCTATCAACCGTTCAAAAAATAAGCGGTGAAAAAATATTAAAGTAAAAAAGAGAATGAAAAGAAAAAATAATAATAAAAAGAAAGGATAAATAAGATTTTTGATCTTTTTCTTGTTTTTCTTTCTCTCGTTTTACTTTTTTTTTTTTTTCATTTGTTTTTTTTCTTTCATTTTCATCTCTTAATTTATAAGATTTTTGATAAATAAAAAATATTTTTTATATTAGCAATTATAATTTTTTTCTTCTATATTTTAACACTCATTTTGATGTACTTGTAATTTTTGAATAAAATTTTGTGGATTTTAAAAATTTGTGACATAAGTAGTATATATGAATAGACGTCTGTAACTGAAAGCGAAATCCGAACCAATCCGAAAAACTCGAGCCCAATCCAAATCGATTATAGACATGAACATATTTTCGTATACACTAATCTACAAACATCTAAATCTAAATTATTGTACAAAACATCTACATTATTGTATCTTTTGTATACATGGACATACTTCTTCATTATATCTTTTTTTTTTTTTCCAGACATCCCACCTTCATAAAATACTCTTCGCAACTGACATATATCCACACAAGAGGTTGAATGTCTACTCCAAACCGAATGTACTCACCTTCATTCACCACACACTCGAAAGTTCTACCGAGTTTCAAATAATTCGCGATTCTACCTTTGAAAAAATGTTTGACCTACATGGTGCCACATCTCTCTCGCCAGGAAAGCTTATCCACGGGATGTTGTCCCAATCAGCTTGTCAACAAAAACAAAAATACCTTATTGACATCCTTTAGTGCACACCCCTCCGATTCAGACTCAAAGAGTTTGGAAAAATCACGTGGATGGATAATTGGTCATATTTCGAATGGATAATTTTACATTCTCTCATATTCGGTCTTAGAATGTTTTCATATGTAGGTGGATATGTAATTGTGAACACATTTCTATTAACAGATGGGAAATTATATGTAGACAAGGAATCTTGTGTACACCATTATATGTAAACAAGAAATCTCGTGTACACCTTTGTGGACATCGCATTTATAGGTGGATACATACACGTACAAATAATTTGTGGACATCATATGGTGGACACCTTTACATGGACAACCACTCTAACTAAACTAATCTTTTTATGCTTCTAGTTTGTTGTTATTCTTTTTGGTTGTGTCTTTATTAGATCATTACATATTTGTGGGCACATCCAAACGAACATGTATTTGTTGACACATCTCGCAAACATACATCTCCATTATCTCACCTTCCCTAGATACATAATCAGTGTCCACTAGAAATAGAGTTGTCTTTGACCTAGCTCTAGATACATTTCCATAATCAGTGTCCACTAGAAATGTACGCTTTTTCAACTTACATTTCCCTATCTATCTTGTGAAACTAGATGTATAGGCTATTATTTTTGTTTTGTTTCACTGTACATATGTCATGGATTGTAGATACAATTCTATGTTTGTTTGGATACAATATGATGTGTTCAGATTCATGGATGATTTAAAATTGGACAAATTTTTATATACATATTTAAATAGACATTTTGTTTATGGACACATTTCATTTCATGTTAGAATTTGTAACTAGACATATACACTTAAATATAATTGTGCACACTAAATGGTGGATACAAATGTGGACACTAAATAGTGTACCTGTATACATGGACACAAATGTGATAAAAATGACAAAATATATTAACATGGATGTCGTTAGATAGAGAACAAATAATTATAATTTATAATACTAAAGGAAATATTTTATGATTTTTAACAAAGAAGTTAAAAGATAAAAAAGGATAGAAATTCTAATATATAAAAAGAGGAGTTTGAGGCATCTGTGAATGTCCACGTGGGATAGAAAAACTTCTCTAGAATTATGACACGTCAGCAGTTGAGTTAAAAAAATGAGCTTCAATGAGCTTCATCGTCAAGTTTTTTTAACGCCTCCTACATGGATCTCTTCATCTCCTTACCTGCTAATTAACTCATGTTCCTTATACATTTAATTACACAAATCAATTAAACCGTACCCCTTCGGCTTCTATCAGTTTGTTTCGTATATGCTGAATTTAAAAATCGATCGATAGTGATGAAGATATTTTTTTAGATCTAATCCTCTTACCACATCTACTCTCCTTAAAGTGAAAGTTAGTGACAAGATGGACGACGGTTCGATAACGAGATCAGTCTGTGAAGGAAAATCACATGAAAAAGGATTGCGAGGGCTGAGATCTAAAACTTATGGTCAAAGAACTGATTTTCTCTGGGAACAAAGCCAAAATTGGAGGTCTCAGTTATATGGTTACCAATCCATCCCAAAAGAAACACAGCTTACACACAACCGAATTGTCAGAGACGGTTGCAAGCCAATATACACACATCAAAAAGTGAGTTAGAGCCCTTACTTACGTGGGCCTAATCTAAACTCTCCAACATGAGCGGTACAACTCATGTGGATCCTAACCGGTAGGTGCACCAGGAGGATCTATTTGGTGTGGTGGTGGTGGTGGAGCGATGAAATCTCGATAGAAGGGTCCATCATGACGGGAACGATCACAATGTTCATCTCGACCAAAAATGAGAGAAGGAGGGAGCTGCATCGGTGATAGCATCTGATCTGCTGGGACTGGCGCCTGATTGGACTGGTAAGATTCGAACTCCTGAGTTTCCGCTAACTTGAAACGATCTTCAACCATCTTAGATGCCCACTTGCTGATCCGAGGTAGGCTGCGAATACGTGCACACCGCATGTTGGTGATATGGGCCCGGACTAATTGGGGTAGAACCAACATACTCTGGATTGTCAATAGTGAAGTTGCTCATACTGTCGTTGCAACCACACACACACACACACACACCAATCTTCCTAGGAAAACTCTGCTGTAAGACTGCAACAAAAGCAAATTGATTAGCATAATCCTAACAAATTCCCAACTTACCCATTTCCACGGTTTGACGGACGCGACTTAGATTCCTAATTGTTGCATTAGCGACACATTTTGACTCGATAAAACATTGAAAACTCTGAAAAACCGGAATTTTCGAATCCATGACGAACCATGCTTTGATACCACCTTTTGTAACGCCCCCTTCTAGTTTACCGCTGACCGACAAGCTGACCGACCAATAATCAAACAAGAACATGGCCGATTTAACCCGAGCAGCCATACGAGAAGAATTTGTCACAATATAAAGCCAGAGACAGTCTGGTTTGAGTCAATGGCTTGAACCAAACCGTCCTTGACTCCGTTTACCTCATTTCCACGATACAAAGCTTTCAATCTGTACCGCTTCCACGAGTTGTGTTCGGTTTAGACTAAACCATATGTCAGAGAATTATTCCGTTTTTAGTAATTTTAAACATAAATCTTATTATTATTACTTTAAAGGTTTCTACAAATCTTTAGCGGGATCCCTGAAAATCCCAAACCGAAATAAAGTCACAAGGCTTTCGAAACCAAACCAATGCCAATGATGAACCCAAGACTACTCCGAGTGCCCTACGCGTCCGCCGAGCTACGCCAAACCTGAAAACACAAAAGAGTATAACTTCATTTCCTCTCTCCTCTTTCTTTCTATCTCTTCTGGTTCTCCTCCTTCTCTCTCTCCTACGGTTCTCTGATAAGTCTAGTCTTGGGTCTATATGGGCCTCGGTTAAGTTTATTATTGGGCTGTTGTTTAAGCCATTTTATGTTCCTATTTAGCTAAAGCAACGCTGTAGAAACTGGTCATCTTTTACGATCATAATCAAATTATCTAGGTCATTGGCCTAAGTTCTCTTTGAATCTTCTTCTTCTACTGGTCACAGGCCAGTTTATCCCCCATTTCTATCATAAACCGATAAGCTCATCCTTGAGACTTATCAATGGTATCAGAGCTGGAAAGAGTGACGACGTTGGAGGTGAAAATGGGTACTATCGATAGATCCATGACGGATCTTCACCGATCGACCTTAACCACAAAGACGAAGGTCACTACACTTGAAGAGAAGCTGTCGACGGTGCAAAGCTCCCTGGATAACCTAACCCAGATGCTCACATCATTTATGGGTAAGGTCATGGGTCTGAATCCACTAACGGCAGATCCAGCTCCGCCAGCACCGGAAAAGCAGGTTGTGGAAGAACTCCTACCGAGACCTCACATGGTGTTACCCTTTCAGACCCTATCGACGCCGCAGATGCAAACCCAGACACGGCTGAGAGGGCAACCTTCAGGTATGAAAAACAGTGTGAAATATTATCTCGCATCTGGTGATTCAAGGTCGTTTGAACAGCATGAGATAAGGGTTGGTAACAGTGATATGGAATTAGAGTTAGATCGGGATTATTATCGGGTTCGTAAGAAGAAATCAAATAGGAAAGAGAAGAAGGTCTTGGGAGTAGAGACAACAAAAAGGATGAAGCGAGCCAAGGGTATGAGTCTTCAAATGGGAATGGACTGTTAGACTATGAGAAACTGAAGGTGGGTACTAATGGTGAACCACCATGGAAGTCAAGAAGCTATTCACACAATCAAGGTCGCAGAGAATCGCGAGGTCGTGACAGTTACTCGGATGTTCACTTCAAGCGGAATAAACAGATTATACGAGCGGGACAAATGTGGTTAGGTCCGAGAAACATTGGCTGTAAGAAGAAGCAACAATCTCAGGTTGCTCAACATCAAGTGTTTACTCAAGAAGTTCCAAGTGAAAAACTTAAGGATCCAAGACACTAGTCTCAAGAGAGTCGACAGGAGCATGATACGGGACATGGTGTTCATACGCAGGAGAATCACTCTCACTTACTGATTGAGAAGCGCAGTGGAGCGGTAAACTACCAAGGTATGGGTAGTGAATATTGTTCAAGGAAAGAGTGGGAGTACTGGATTTAACTTTTGGAGCAACACTTTGTAGCCAATCACATTCATGAAGCTGATAAGCTGCCATTAGCACAACAATGTTTACAGGGACCTTCTGAAGAATGGGTTAAAGATCTCTGGAAATTACACGCACCAAATGACTGGTCTGAGTTTAGGAACATGATACTACAAGGAGATTCAATAAGGTAACAACAACATTCTAAGAGAGCTGGAGAATCAAGAGGACCCGGAAATGTTTGTCAAGCTGGTGGAGAAGATGGGTTCAGGGAGGTCCAGCACTCAGCTGAGTCACTGACCAGAATCTATAGGCAGAGCAGTGGGTCTGCACCCAGGCTCGATGGCAGGATTTCACGTGAAGGCGAGACTATTGAAAGACCGTATATGACATTGCATTAAGAAAGACCAGTTTCAGATTACAATCAGAGATTTGAGGCACTCTGCTTAAGATCGACCAGGCTGCCGGGACTCGGAATGGAGGAATTGTTTATGCAGGGCTTGAAACCACATATGAGAGAAGCGGTTCAAAGCCTCAGACCACAAGGAATTGTCCAAATGATGTAGATGGCTCAATGGGTTGAGGAGATAGATACTATAACAAGGGCAGCAAGGGCACTTTCCGAGGGTGAAAGGAACGCAGGCCAAGCAACTGAGATGAGAGCTCCATTATACAGTACTTTGGCTGAGGAAGACTCGATATCAGACCATAGAACGTGGATGAGTTTAGTGTCGTATGATATGACTGCGGACAGTGGGATACAAGAGGTAGTGAATTACGTAAAGTAAGGAAGAAACAGAATGGTGGTGACCGGAATGATTCAAAACTGTAAACTGAAGATTCGCATAGACTCCGGGGCTACAAACAATTACATGATAGCGGAAGTGGCCCGCTCACTCAAGATACCTGAGTTGTATTCAGCCATTGACAAGGTGATAGTAGGACATGGGAAGAGCGTTGAAGTGAAGGGCCTCAGTCCGAAGCTGCTGTTACAGATTCAAAATGTATTTTTCTGCGAAGAGTTTATGATTCTTGACAGTAATGGGGAAGGATGTGATCTGATTCTGGGTTATGAATGGCTAGAGACCTTAGGAGAAATTATAATAAACTGGAAACAAGGCAGCCTCTCGTTCGAAACCGCAGCTATGTGGATTAACTCTGAAAGTTATGGGAAAGCAGGACAGGCTGTGATAATTCTTGAAAGCGAGGCTGTAAACGTGGAGGAAACAAAGAACGGGATAGTCCAGCCAGGATTCAAGCAGAATATTGAACGAAAATCTCGTATTAGCATGTGTCTGAAACAAGAGGAAGACAAGTCTGAGAGCTCTACCTGTCATGCCGAGATCGAGGACGTCAATGGCAGGAACAAAGCAACGAGACGAGTAGTCTTAAACTCAGGAAACAGCTTTAGAGCCGTTACGGATACATGAGGGAATTCATTGAGTAATAAGGCTGAAATTGAGAGTTTTGAAGTTGTTAATCTAGAGAGTGAGGAAAACACAACCAAAGGACTGATCAAACCGGGGAACGACTTGGAGATTCAGAATAAGGAGCGGCCCAAGAATAAGGAGAAGCTAAGGAGTTCACTGCCAACTGTTCTTACCTCTGAGATGTTTAGAGAAACCGGTGGAGAGGATGTCACTATCTTTAGCAACGAAGAGTTAGAGTTCGGAAGCAATTCTTCAGGATGGTCCACCGGAAATTTAAACTCAACAAGGCTGACATTAGAGAAGGAACAAAGAGGATTGCCAAGTGGTGTCAAAATTACAGAAAAGCTTCTCTATACTAAAGTGATGAGGCTGCAGGAAATCTTGTTGACACGACAGAACATGAAGGAAAGAGGTAAAGCGATGAGGATAATGGAGATAGGGAAGTGGAGCTTAGTGTGCATTGGAATGTGACAACTTGAGGACAAGTTGCATCTTCAATGGGGGAGTATTGATAATGCTAGTCTTGGGTCTATATGGGCCTCGGTTAAGTTTATTATTGGACTGTTGTTTAAGCCATTTTATGTTCCTATTTAGCTAAAGCAACGCTGTAGAAACTGATCATCTTTTACGATCATAATCAAATTATCTAGGTCACTGGCCTAATTTCTCCTTGAATCTTCTTCTTCTACTGGTCACAGGCCAGTTTATCCCCCATTTCTATCATAAATCGATAAGCTCATCCTTGAGACTTATCATTCTCCTTCTTCTCTCTCCTCCTTCTCTCTCTCCTCCGGTTCTTCTTCTTCTTCTTCTTTTTCTCACGCTTCCTCTTCTTCTCCTCTTCTCTTCTTCTCTTCTTTTGGTGATGGAAAATGTGGAGGCTAGAGCTTCCTTTATATAGATGAAGTCCCCCTTTATGGATTGAAGACACATGTCCTCCCCTCCAGCATAATCAGCCACGCTATTTGCCAAGGTTCATTGTTCACTTGGGGAACATGTTTCCTTCATTCCACATTCCGTGAACCAAAACTCATTCTTTGAATTCAGATAAGAAGAGGTGGCGACATCTGAGTGAGTGAAGGAGTACACTTGTCTCTCCAGGGTTCAATATTTCCAAAAAAACATTTCACCAATCAGTTTCTAGAAGATCCTCATTCCCAAACTATTCCTAACATACCGATGTTGCTCTTTTCGTATTTAATATTTTAGAAACTCCTTAGATGCTTCTATAAATCCACTAAGCCTAATTTTCAGATTATATATGATCTTAGATTAATTTATCAATTTGAATTACTCTGCTTGGACAGCCGTAACTCCCGTTATGAATTTTACAAAATTTCTCGGTTCTATCGGTTTTCTTTCCCGATAGTCCGAAAAACTCGTTTAAAGCTCGTTCTTTCCACTTCTTATCTTATAAATATTTTTATTTATTTAAAAAGAAGAACATTTGGCCCTTCTTAGATTCCGGCTCGCATTTTGATAAAATTACCAAAATACCCCTTATCTTCCAAAATTACAAAATTGCCCCGTTTGACTTCCCGATTGCCCGTAGACCAATTTTGTGAGACAGGGTACTATAGAAGTGGTTTAGACATATTCTGTGTAGCTATTTAGTAACTTGCATCACAAGTCATGAAGAACATATGAATGTTCTTGGAGAAAGATGAAGATGCATGAGTTTTTGGTTGAATGTGGCTAAATGTGAGGAGAGAGATGGGATAATCGATGAGAGAGGGATGAAAGAGATCATAGAGTGTTGTCTTGGTGATTTGAATGTGAGATTTGAGTGAATGAAAGGATGAAATGATGTTTTTGCCATGCAAAGCCATTCATTTAACCAAAAAATGATTCTTTGCACTCAAGAGGGGATAGGTGACGCCATCTGGGTGATACACTTGTCTTCATTGGGATCAATCTGATCAAAGCACTTCTCTCTCCAGCTTCTAGAACTCTATAATTCCTGATCCATTCCGTTGATCCGTTATCATCTAATCCACGTTTAATTTTATAAAAAAACCCCATAGCTGTTTCAATAAATCCTCCAAGCCTCAATTCCACATATTTTATATGCATTAGAAATTTGAATCACTCCGTTTAGACATTCGTAGCTCCTGTTATAAATTTTACAAGTTTTCTCGGTTCTATCGGATTTTTTCAGGGTAGTCCGAAAAACTCGTTTAATGTCTGTTCTTGCCACTTCTTGTCTTCTAAATGTTTTCTTTACTTAAAAAGAAAAACATTTGGTCCGTCTCAGCTTTCGGCTCGTATTTTGGTAAAATTACCAAAATACCCCTTATTTTCTGAAAATTACGAAATCGCCCCGATTGCCTTTCTGCTGCCCGTTGACCCAATTTGTGGAACAGGGTGTTACAGTTCATTTGGATGTTGTTAGTTGAAAATTTATCAGTGTGGGTTTAATGGCATAACCATCATAACATTAGACATGTTATCTTATGGGAAATTACTACCTTATCACTGGCTTTGGTCATGGAGACCAATCTTTGCTTTTTGTTTGCTTGCGGAACAGTTTTTTAAAAAAGAGATAGAAAACAGGAGAAGGGTAAGTCTTTGGTACAACAATTTTACTCCAGCTGGTCCTTTTCTCAAAGATATCGGGTGAACAGGTCCTGTAGACCATATACTGCCCCTCAATGCAACTGTGGCAGACACTTGCTGCTCAATGGGTTGGTTCTTGCCTGCGCCACAATCATATGAGTTTGTGACTCTTCATGCCTACCTTACCACCATAAACCTCCTTGCCAATTCACTTTCCGATGAGAGTTTTGTGTGAGAAGTTAATGTTGTCTCTTGCAGTAAGTTCGAGTCTAGGTCTTGGGATGTAACAGACCTCGTGCCCAAGTTAAAGCATGGTTCAATTTTGCTTGGTTTAAAGGTGAAATTTCCCAAACATGCTTTCCGTACTTGGGTTTCAAATCTTGATAGGTTACCAACGCGGTTGAGGATTTTTTCTTGGGCATAAGCGTTTCAATGGACTGATGTTTGTGCTCGAGTTCCTCATAATCCTCTGATCACCTTCTCCGTTTCTGTGACTATAGTTTTGTCATCTGGTGGTTGCAGTTATCGGGAATTGACCCCTGTCAGCCTTTGTTGTCCACTAGGGCAGAGTTCCTATCTTGGTTACAATCAACATCGCCATCAGCTCCTAAGGTTCTGCTTTTCAGTATGTGCTTTATCACATTTGGAAACAATGCAACAATGTTCTTCACAACAACAATTCATTCCTTCCGTGGCCCCTTCAAGTCCATTGACCCTGACATCCACACCACCATTTTTGCTAGAAGAACCATGAAGACTTTCAGAGATCTCTTTACTCTCTCGATTAATTAGACTGTTGTCTACACTTGCTTTTCTCTATTGATCCCTTGTTTTTTTTGTGTGTGTGCCAATGCATCAATTTCTTTCATTATATGCTTTTTTTTTTAGATACATGGTACTTATCAGTTTTCTAGATCTCAAAACTACAGTTCACATGCGTGCTTTATTTCATTCGCAGTTCTTTGGGATGACCAAATAGAACATGTAAGACAGGTGAATCGAACCCTGATTTGGTTATGCTCTTGTAATGTTATATCCAAAATTTTCTTCATTACGAATTGATATTTACATGTTTTAGCGAAAAAAAGCAAAACAAAAAAATTTGAAAGCAACGTTACTAGTAATTGGTAATATATTCTACATTCATGACTTATGATGTGTGTTTGTTGCTTCACCAAGATATATGGTTTTATATTTTCGATCAATACAGATTTGTAAAAGAAATTTTTGTCTTATCCTTATATATCAGATAATTGAATAAATATACAATTTATAATTGTATTATAATGATAGTACAATAAAAAATATCAAAGCAATCCAGAAATAGTTCAAGGTTTTGAACTCAACGTGAATGTAACAAGCAACTTTTTATTCGGGATGTAGTAACGTTTTTCTAAATATGTATTAAAATATTGAAACAACAACTACAATCAAACAGAAATAGTAATAAATACATAAATATAAACCTCCAAGTTGTTGAAAAAACATTCCATATACTAGTGAAAAATATAACTTCCATATACAATAAGACTAAAGTCAACGTAAACCCGAAACTGTTTTATCTCCTTTCCTTTCCTTTCCTCATTAGTAACGCCCAATTACATGTAATTAGCACCACAAAAAAATCTGATGGTCCCAATTACACGTAATTAGCACACAAAAAAAAAGATATAAATACTTTTTTTTTTTTGCTAGTAACGCCCAATTACATGTAATTAGCAAAAAAATCTGATGTTCCCATTTACATTTATATATGCTCATATATCACACACCGTATGTTGATATATAGAAACCAAAGCCACCAAGACAAAAACAAAATAAAATCTGTCACACAATTCTTCTTCCTCAACAACCCATAACATCGACAACCTCTGTGAGTTTTTCAATGATGAGAGGTGCTGCTTCTACCGAAGTAGTAGCAGTCATGGTAATGATCCTTGTAGTATTGAACCAATTAGAGAGTGCTACTGTGAATGCTTCATCACCATCAAACAAAAGGTATTGTAATATTTATAGAGGAAGCTGGGTCTACGACAAATCTTACCCTCTCTATGATTCAAAGTCTTGCCCTTTCATTGAGAGACAGTTTAATTGCCAGCCGAATGGTCGCCCCGACAGTAATTACCTCAAGTATCGTTGGCAACCCTCAGGTTGCAATATCCCCAGGTAATTCCATTTCTTCTATTTATATATTTATAAGATTTTCGATAGGTAGACTTAGTGACTTTTATGATATATAACGATTTGCGGATTAATTAGGATTGTCTCGGAAACTTTCTTCGTTCTCAAAACGCCTTTAGTATTTCTTGAGGGGATTCATAGGTTTTTAATTAGGATAATTAATTGGACTGAGAACCTCTTAAATATGTTACATATGAGTTCATGTGTAAAAATGTCATACATGTAATATTATCTATGAGACTTTCACATATGCGTGTGTGTATCAGTGTATGTGTATACATGTCTTAAGCAGAAAGCTCACTATATAAAGACGAATCTATAATTAATAAAATTAGTTATAAACTGTAAGTTTTATTAAAAATATTTTTTAGAGTTGATTAATATGTTTTTTGATGAACGATGGTGTGGTGCAGATTCAACGGCTTAGATTTTCTTGAAATAATGAACGGGAAGAGATTGATGTTCGTAGGAGATTCATTGAGTCTAAATCAATGGCAGTCTCTCATGTGTTTGCTCCACAACGCCGCACCAAACGCTAACTTCACCCTCACTCGTTCTGCTTCTGGCCTCTCCATCTTCTCCTTCCCAGTAACGTTCTGTACCTTTATTTTGTTTCCCGGTATTGATCCGGTTTAATGTGGTTTAGATTAATTTCGGTTCGTGTATATTTGCATGCAATGCAGGCTTACAACTCCTCGTTTATGTTCTCAAGAAACGCATTTCTGGTGGATATAGTTGGAGCCCCACCGAAGAGAGTGATGAAGCTTGACTCAATCTCCAGCGGTTCGCTGTGGAAAACCGCGGACGTTTTGGTCTTCAACTCTTGGCATTGGTGGCTTCACACTGACCGTAAACAACCGTATAGTTCTTATTTCACTAAATAAAATATTGATGATCTAGAGATTAGTATTATATATAACTAAGGTAACTATTTGGGGATGCAGATGGGATGCAGTTCAGTCCAGGAATGTAACGGTTAGAGACATGGACCGATTAGTGGCGTATGAGAAAGCGATTAGGACTTGGGCTAAGTGGATTGATAGTAACATTGATCCTTCCAAAACTAAAGTCTTCTTCCAAGGTGTCTCTCCTGACCATACCAAGTAAGTTCTTTCTTTATATAACTTTTAGTTTTATTCGATATTTATAAATCATTACCGATAAAGATTAAAGTATATAGCTTTTGGATCTAAGATGAGACTCAGACTAATCTAAAAGATTTGCTTACATCATGTAGAGTCTTAAAATCCCATCTTAGATATAGTTTGGTTAAATAATAACATATATATACTTAGAACGAATTTGACATGCATAGATTTAACTAATCCAAAGTTAATTGTTTACGTCGATCATATATTCATATACATATAATGTTACAGTTCAAGCGACTGGTCGAAGCAAGGTGGTAAAGGCAGCTGCATTGGAGAAACAAAACCGGTTATGGGATGGAAGTACCGAGCAGGGCCACATAGAGCGGAGATGGTGGTGGAGAGAGTGATTAAGACAATGAAGAATCCAGCACGGTTAATGGACGTGACCTTAATGTCTCAGCTAAGGAAAGACGGACATCCTTCGGTATACGGATTTGGCGGTCACCTGGTCCCGGATTGTAGCCATTGGTGTCTTGCTGGAGTTCCAGATAGCTGGAACCAGCTTTTGTACACTGAGTTGTTTCATTCTTGATTGATGATGTACTATGGTTAGAGAGAGTCCAAATCTCATTCATTACAGTTATATGCACTCTTTGGTTGTTATGAATTGATATATGTCATTTGATTTATGATAATTTTTTGGTTCCGAATTGACAAAATTATGATGTAGTGCAGGTCATATTGGCACTATTTCTGTTTCTAAATAATTATGTCAATTGTTCTGATAACAAAAAGTTTTGACTACAATATACACAAAACATTTGCGTAAAATCAAATCCAGAATTATGCCATTTTAAGTTGAAACAAAATGTCATTCCAGATTGCTACCATACGATCCATTAAGTTTCAATCTTCTTTGACTACGATTTGAGAGTGTGATAACCGAGCTTGTCACAAAGATCTGAGAGCGCGTCTTGCTTGAAAGAGTTAACGTGCTCGGGTCCGTGGGTCAAAGTTTTTCTAAGAGAAAATTGACTAGGTTCGCTGATGAGTTAAGAGAGTAATGTTCGGTACGTAAACAATGAAGAGAGAGGTATGCTCGGTAACGAGCGTGTCGTATTTAAGTGAAAGCCCGAGCTTATCGAAAGATGAGCTCGGTTTTTACAATTCGGGAATGTTTACTCTAGAGAGAGAAAGTAGTGAGAAGTGCACAGATCCCAAAAAGTTACATTAATGTACAGTGACGACTCCTATTTATAGTAAAATACGGTCGTACTTTTTACAGGCCGTTGACCGCTTGTCGAGCTCGTGCGGATTGGGCCGTACTAAGTGACGAGATGGGCTGAGCCGTACGTTCTTTTGGCTGTTAGTGTAGCCGAGCCGACTCGCTGTTGTTATGCTTGGACCGAGCCGAGCCGATGATAATGAGCTCGGTTTGAGTGTATATGTTCGGACCTTTATTGCTTGTTGGGCCGTTCTGCTTTTGTTGGGCCGACCTCTGTTCAGAGAATAAGTATTGGGCCTTCTAAATGGATGGGGTGCTAAACCCATATATAACAGTAAGCCCCCCCAGTTCGTCGATCTTCGTAGTTCTTGAAGTCGACGGATTTGGTCAGTGTTTTAGTTGGGTCGATACTTATTCGGTGTAGGTCTGGTCGGCCGGTTAGATCCACTCATTTCGTCGTTTCTTTCTCGGGGAGCTCAAAAGGTTTCTTGGGAAGCAGCTGGATATTGAAGAGTCGCACCGTTGTAATGATGATACCTATAAATGCTGGAAGCTGAAGGGTTGCGTAGGGGTCATCATCACACTTATCTCGAAATCCTCCCGCTCCGCTTATATATATATATATATATATCCCGCTCTATTCTCTTCTCCATTTTCATTTCTCTCCTTTCGCAGGTATTTCGCTCTCCCTTCTCTCTAGAATTTGCTTTCTCTCTCTAGTTTTGTTGTTGTATTAGTAAGTCATGAGAATTGACTCCAGCGCGGTGCGACAGGATGGTGCTGGACCCGAGCAGGTCTAAGAAGGCTCGGAAAACACAGCGAGGGGCTGTGGATGGCTCGGAAAAGAAGGCGCGTCCCGTTCGTCCTGTTCTTCCAACGAAGTGCTCGGACGATGATTTGAATTGGGTAAGGGGCAATTGTGCTTCTGGGGGCGCTGGTCGGCTCGAGCTCCGTAAACCTGAGCCGCATGAGAGGCCTTGGGACTGTCCGGAGGGATGGATATGCCTGTACGACTTTTGGTTTAAGGATATCCATCTAAGGTTTCCTTTGCCGAGGCTGCTCGTGGCCTATTGTGAGGAAAGAAGGATCGCCATGTCCCAGCTGTGTCCGGCTGCCGTTCAGAACCTGGTCTGTTCTATGATCCTGGCCTCCGAGTGCGGCGTAGATATGACTATCCGGTTTTTTGAGGAGATTACGACAATTTCGACGAATCCCACAACCGTTGGGACCCGTTATGTTTGTATGAGGACTCGCTTTGGAGAGAAGGTCGTCATAGGGAAACCGTCGAAAGTTGATGACTGGCAGGATCGTTATTTTTATGTTCGGGTTAATTCGGCCTCGGTGCCTGACCCGGAGAGGCCGTACATAGTTCTTTGGAATCATCTTCATGGTAAATACTTCTGCTTTGCTCGTTCCTCTAAATAGACTAACTCATCCTCGTTCTTCCTTCTTGCAGATCGTCATTCCTTTGATCTCCCGACACCGGATAATTTTTTATCGGATATTCATAAGCTTGTTGCTCGGAGTATTCAGAAGTGGCCGGACGTTCACGCTAATCAAGTTAGGCGAGCTGTAGAGTGTTTGGACGAAGGTACCTCTTTCCTCTTCTTCCTCTTTTTTTTTGCTCGGGTTTCTTTAATATTGACTTTTGCAGGTTGTCATCTTCGTTCAATTGAGTCGCTAACCGAGTACAACAACCGTCCGTTTGTTCGGTACAAGAAGGGTGGAAAACCAATAGAAGAGATAGGACGAATGGATCTTGAAATTGTGAACTATGTTGAGGAGAACCTCACTAGTCAGAAAGAGAACCCTGTTGTGGAGAAGGAGAATCCTTCTGGACCACAGGTAAATCCTGTTGCCCTGGATCCGAACCGACCATTTTCACCTTGGGTTGGGGAGGTCCCCTCTGGGATGGTTTTTGTGAACGAGTATCATCGAGATTTGTTTCGTCAGGTGTGCGAGGCGGTGGAGGCGGTCGAGGCTCAGAAGAAGGAGAAGACGAAGAAGAAGAGATCGCGAACCGAGGATACGGCTACCGCTGAGCCGGGGACTCCTCATGTTCCTGAAGATGGTCGGGAAACCGAGGAGACCGCCGATGTTCCTTCCTTAGTGAGGAAAAAGAAGAAAAAGAAGACTATTGCTACCGAGGACCAAATGATTGATGCCTCCGAGCATACTGATATTGGTGGAATGGATCTGGCGGTTCTTCCCGATGTTGCGGGTACTCAGGTTGGGGATACTGAGGGTCCGGGTGCTGGTGGGGCGACTCTTTTGGAGCGCCCAGATGACGATCTGGCCGTTGGCCGAGGTGAAACGGATGGTCGGGAGGAGGACGAAGATTCTGATCCTCAAACCGAACGGTCTATTCCAAACTTGGACAAAATTGCTGGGCTCACTTTCCTAGGTGGGCCGGGTGAAGGGGCGTTCACGGACTATTACTTCTCCGTGAGGTATGAAGGCTCAAGGCCGCTCCTTCGCGATGGGGAGGCCTGTGCTGATTTGCTTCGGTTGCTAAGAGATAGTCCCCCGAGGCCGTTGCCTCCTGTTGGTCACACACATTTTCCTGAGCGCAAAGAAGCAGCGGCTAAGGATTTTATTCGGGTGAGTTTTTTGCTTGTTTTCTTCTTGTCGGTGGATTAGTTTTGACCTAGTTTCTTGTTTCAGGGTTTCGCCAATTACAATCTCCTCTTTGACGAGTACGAGCAGAGGCAGGTTGATCTCGAGAGGGTGATCAGTAGCCTAAAGAGGGAGCTCGGTAAAGCCGGAAGGTCCATTACCGAGCTTGAAGGATACCGCGAAGCAGCGGCTGCTACGGAGGCGCTCCGTTCCTCTCTCAAGGTCGAAGAGGAGAAGGTGTCGACTTTGGAGGCAAAGATTGCTGATCTCTCCACCGAGAATGCTCGGTTGGACGTTGAAAATAGACAGTGCCTGGCCGACTGCTCGAATGCTCGGGCGGAGGCTGATGAGTTGATAGTTCGGGTGTCCGACCTGCAGGGTAAGCTTGAATCCGAGTGTGCTCGGCTAAGATCTTCTTGTACGCGCGAAGTCCTGAAAGAGCGGGAGCGAGTTTCGGATAAGGCGCAAGCTCGGCTCTCTAAGATCAAGAAAGCCAACGAAGAGAAGGAGCTCGGGAGGAGGACCCAAATACTGATGAATCAAGCTGTTGCGGTTGCGTCTATGCTGGAGGCGCTTGTCAAAGAAGGGTTCGCTATCCCCCCTGATAAGATAGCCAAGGCTCATTCTGATTTTGCTCGTTTCAAGCAAGAGCTCGTCTCGATTCAGTTCACCGATTTGGTTGATGTGGAGTTCGTTATGACTCCTCCTAGCAGCCCAGGTCGGATCGAGGAAAATCCTCCGATGCTCATTCAAGATCAGCAAGACTCGGATCAAGCATTTCTGACAGAAGCGGTGGTTAATCTTCGAGCGGCTGGGCTGATTAGTAGCGAGGATCGGGATGAGGACCCTACCGACGATCCTGAGAATGCGGCTGAGAGTCGGGATGAAGATCGAGCTGTCTAGATCTATAATTTTCCTCGGATTTTAGGCCTTCTTTCTTTCTTTTGTAATCGGTCCATGTCTTGTGCATGTTTTGTAGTAGCTCGGGACTCTATTTTTTTTATATAATATATAAATTTGGACTCCCGTCTTTTTCCGCGTACTTAAATTTTCATTCCGCGCACTTTGTCTTTGTGAGTGGTGTGCTCGGTTTAAATTAGATAGGTGAGGAAGAGCGAGCGACGTGCTTGGCTCGGCTTACCTTGTAGAACGGACCAGGACAATTGTGCGAAACTGGTTCGGCTTATTTTTTCTATCAGTCGTCCTAGTGCGGGAACTGGGCCCGGCTTACTTGATTGTGGGGTTCGAGACTGTGCTCGTTGTACCACAGGTCGGGTGCGAGTAAGTGCTCGGCTTACCCCTACGGTCTGATCGGGACATTATGCGAAAGCTATGTTCGGCTTATCTACTGTCGATCAGCCTTGTGCGGGAACTTGGCCCGGCTTAAAATGTATCGAACATTTGTATCGAACATTTGGCCAGAATGTCGATTTGTTCGGGTGATTAAAACAAGTATTTAACTTAATAAAATTTTATTATTGATATAGCTGAGCCTCGTAAGAGGTTGCCTACGTACCCCGAAAGGGGATCAAGCCGATCGTAGTTCACTTTACACATTACTCGAACTCGTGTATAACGAGCTCGGTTTGGAGCGAAATGCTCGTTTTTTTTTAGCGCGATGCTCGGCTTTTCCTTGAGCGAGAGGTGCTCGGCTTAATAGTAGTACCTCTTGAGCTTTTTTGCATTCCATGAACGTGGAATGGCTTCTCCTTTCATCGTCACTAGCTCGTACACGCCGGGTTTTACTATCTTTGAAACGATGTACGGACCTTCCCAATTTGCGCCGAGTTTCCCTGCTCGGTATTCCCGTGTGTTTTCGAACACTTTCCTGAGGACGAGGTCTCCTTCTACGAAACGTCGACCCTTGACCTTCTTGTTGTAGTGTCAGGTGATCTGTTGTTGATAGTTTTGGAGACGTAGGAGCGCTCGGTCTCGTAATTCTTCTGCTTGATCGAGGCAATCAATGATCATGTTGTTGTTAAGCTCTTCGTGCTCGGGCGCGATACTCAGGCGTATTGTCGGGACGCACATCTCGGCTGGGGACATTGCCTCCATTCCGTGAGAGAGTGAGAAAGGTGTATGGCCAGTTGATGTTCTCGGGGTGGTCCGGTGAGACCAGAGGACGCCATCGAGCTCGTCGGCCCAGAGGCCTTTTTTACTTTCCATTCGTTTCTTTAGACCATCTATGATCGTTTTGTTGGTCGCCTCGGCTTGCCCGTTTCCTTGTGGGTATCTCGGAGTAGATTTACCCTCCCCACAGACGGCGCCAATTTTGATAACCGAGCTTGTCACAAAGATCTGAGAGCGCGTCTTGCTCGAAAGAGTTAACGTGCTCGGGTCCCCGGGTCAAAGTTTTTCTAAGAGAGAACTGACTAGGCTCGCTGATGAGTTAAGAAAGGAATGTTCGGTACGTAAACAATGAAGAGAGAGGTATGCTCGGTAACGAGCGTGTCGTATTTAAGTGAAAGCCCGAGCTTATCGAAAGATGAGCTCGGTTTTTACAATTCGGGAATGTTTACTCTAGAGAGAGAAAGTAGTGAGAAGTGCACAAATCCCAAAAAGTTACATTAATGTACAGTGACGACTCCTATTTATAGTAAAATACGGTCGTACTTTTTACAGGCCGTTGACCGCTTGTCGAGCTCGTGCGGATTGGGCCGTACTAGGTGACGAGATGGGCTGAGCCGTACTTTCTTTTGGCTGTTAGTGTAGCCGAGCCGACTCGCTGTTGTTATGCTTGGACCGAGCCGAGCCGAGCCGATGATAATGAGCTCGGTTTGAGTGTATATGTTCGGGCCTTAATTGCTTGTTGGGCCGTTTTGCTTTTGTTGAGCCGACCTCTGTTCAGAGAATAAGTATTGGGCCTTCTAAATGGATGGGGTGCTAAACCCATATATAACAGAGAGTCCCACCGCTCATAGTTAATTCGGTCTATGGAGAATATTAGACTAACCAACAAACATGTATCTGCTTTAAGTATAGTATCTATGTTTTACTGAATCTCTAACTAGTGTCAGAAATGTCTAAATGCCATAAGCAGAAAACTATTTTTGAAAGAATAAGAAGAGAAAGCTGTGGATATACCTGCTCAAACCGGTAGCTATCTTCATTTTGTATCTGTATCTCTCGCTGATCCAACTAATTAACGTCGCAAAGAGAACTCAGTGTACAAATTATCTTGACAATTCAATAAGCTAAAAGGCTATTATCAAGTATGGTAAACTAGCCTCGAGCTCTTAAGTCACTAAATAACTGATCTCCAAAATAAACAACCTATGAACAGAACACGTTGTAGTCGTCTTTAAATGCATTCCAAAACATGAAGTTACAACCAATGGGTACTAAATCTCTAGAAATGAAATATCTAGAACCGAACCGAATACTCGAATGTACATGGCCTTGTTGGAATGAAAATTTATAAGTGTGAAGAAAGTATTTAAAAACTAACTTGACAAAAGAGAATTTTTGGAATAAGAAAGTTTTTATTATTGCTTAGAAAACAACATAAAAACTTAGTTTACAAATGAGAGTAAAGGGAGGTATTTATAGCCTCCAAAATACAAAATATCTAAAATATTTTAATCCTAAATTTAGAGAATTCTACCATAATATCTATATTAAAATATATAAAATTCAGATTTTTATTTATAATGAGGTGAGTGAATTCTTTAGAAGATTTTAAGGAGGTGGAGTTATGAATATATTTTTCTAGAGAATTTCTAGAAGTTGGATCAAGTTTTTGGGTTTATGTTGGATCATAACTCAAATATTAAACTTGATCCAAAAAATAAAGTTTAACTTTCAACACCCCCTCTTAAACTTGATTTTACTACTCCAAGCAAACTTCTCATCTTGATAAAGTCTTCCCACTTGAGTGGCTTGGTGAAGATATCGGCTACTTGATCATTTGTCTTCACATACTCCAATTGCACATCCATCTTGGTAACACATTCTCTAATGTAATGATAACGAGTGTCGATTGAAAACTCATATTTGTGGCTATGTCTATGTGTTTTTGTTTGTATAAGCATAAAGTAAATAACACATAGAGTTTTTTATCGAGGTTCGGTTTCCCTACATCCCCGGGACCTAGTCCAGAACAAATCCACTAGAACAAGATGCAATTACAATTGCTATGATATCCAACAAAACAGTGCCTATCATTCTTTTCTAGATGAATCACTATGGAACGGTACCTCTACAAAGTCTACCGTCGATTACAATCGATACAACTCCATCTACCCGATGTGATTGTACTCCATAGCTGAAACCACCAGTAGATCTACTAATCTACAAGGTGGGGCGACGCCACACACACCTGTGTGCATCTCTCCATAAAAACCCTAGACACGCACCCGTACAAGTCGCCGTCTCTTGGTTTTTATAGTCAAGGGTCAAAACCCTAAGCCTCCATAAGCCCATGTGATTTCTCCATCTTCTGGGCTTCTCAACTCACGTGGCTATGTTTCCTAAAATAAAGGAAACTCCACCAATAAGGAAATAATCATTTATTTCCGTTTTTCCCGCTCTTGAGCTACATCCTGAGCTACGTTCTGAGCTACCATCTGTTGTAGCACAAACTACCTCAGGAACTGTATCAAGAGCTGCCTCATCATCTGTGTCAGTTCTGCTAGCACAAACTGCCACAACCATCCGTCGACTTTGTCTTAGCCTTTGTATCACGTACAACATGAATCATCTCCATCTCCGCACCTTTGTCTTATCCGTCATAGAAGATGTATCATGTCCTGTTCCAGTAGATATGTCACGTCATGTTCCAGAAGCTGTATCACATTCTTCTCTGATACATTCTCAAGTCAGTCAGCATATACACTTACAATCTCCCCTTTGATGACTGAGTTGTACAGCTTCTGTTCTGATACCTTTTCAACTATGTCAGCATATACACTTTCAATCTCCCCTTTGATGACTGAGTTGTAGAGCTCAACATTCTCCTAATATCAGAACATATATATCTCATTATGTCAGTATATAATGGTGATGTCACAAGCTCACAACTGTGGTGATCTTCAGACTCCCCCTCAATCATATACCATCAACTTGTGTGTCTTTCACTGAAGTCACTTAGCTCATAAGATCACATCGTCATTCTCTCCCTTTTTAACTTAGTTTGATACTCAAGCACATTGTTCTATAGAACTCCTCGATTTCAAATCCACTGGACTGAGAACTCCCCCCACGAATTAAGCTCTTTTAGCATAAGATCTTGTATTCTGATCCTTTCTTCTTAGCAGAGTAAAACCATCAACGCCATTCACCATGTCAACGCCATTCACCATGTCTTTTCTCCCCTTGCTTGCGTGCATAACTAAGTTAAAACACTCTCATGATGATCAAGGTCTCAAGGTAAGGAAAACCATCTTTTTCTGCTAAAGAAAATCTCACACCTACCAACCACCTGTTAGAGCTGCAACTGATCAACTTAAGTGAAATCTGACGACTTGACCTTGACATTGAAATCCCACCACGATAACTATCTAAACCTTAGTCCTGCTGATGAGCATTCCACTGCCAATCCTTCAAGACTGGTTATAAACATACTGATTCTTCACCACTATCTTGTGCTTTGCTTGTCCTCTTCAAATGCTATCTTATTCTCCCATATCAATACCTTCACATGATAAATCAAGCTCCAAAGAAAGTCACGTAAAAACCAGTTTCAGACTCCATCACTTAAATGCCTTTAACTCTAATAACTGATGAGGCTATGCTGACATTAACAAATACCACAACCATAACGTTTCTTTCATGCTCTCCCAACCAAACATGAGTTCTTGAATCAGAATAAGTGATGTGTCTTGTAAGCTTCGAAGAAAGCCATCTCGAATACCTCATTCAGCCGGTTGTGAATCTTAAACCCTTTCACATTGTTGATCACATGGGCTTGCGACTTCTTTTCTCTATGATACGAAACTGACGTCAAACATATTTCTGACCAGAACACCTCTTAGAGGACAATTAGTAACAGGTGAAATCAATTGCTCTACGAACAATGGATGTTGATGTTGGATCTCCTAGGATCTAGGGTTTGATATATTGAATTTTACCAACCTCGTTCTTACCTTGAACTGACAGCGGAATTGGTGAACGAGATCAGTGAGCAACGCAGATGCCTTGCCTCTACCAGATACACACGCACACAAGCTGGAAACGGGATGCTAGTGCCGGATTTGTGGGATCTAAGAATTTCTGGTGTTTCTGCTTTTCTGTCAGAAAGAAGAGAAGACGGCTAGGGTTCAGGTCGACCATATAAGCCTTTATATATCGACCAGTAAATGACATCAAAAACCGTCAGACAAATCCGACTCGGTTGCGTCATTAATCCGAAACATCAGTTTTGAAACCCGATATGCAACGATCGACACACTTAATGTGTCGATCGACACACCTCCACGAAAAGCCTGCATCGATCGACGCACTCATGCATCGATCGACGCACTCGTGCATCGATCGACACACACATTGTAAAACTCTATGTAAATGTGTATCCAATACACATAAGTATGATCATTACCATAATGATCATTCCCACTTTCATGCTTCCGGTTTTCTTAGGTGTGTGACCCTATAGGATCATATAATACTGGCAGTAAGTCTACAACTTACAGACTGCAAGAGGCTTCTAGCAAAACATTGCAACCGCCCAGTATTATACGAATGTCTGATCTCGACACACAACTATCATCAGGAGTGAGTACAAGTGTGATTTCAGGACACTATCCCAACAATCTCCCACTTGTACTGGAATCATCTATTCCTATAATCCTTTTGTCTCTGTATCTCGATTTGGCATAAGGCAAGATTGGTGTCATCCTTATTAAGCCAACATCGTGTTTATCGAACTCCTGATCTCATACTGAACATTACAAACAACTGAACTACAGTTCGTTTGAGTGCGGCCACACATTCTCTCAGTATTCAATCTTCGATATGCCCTGAGATATTTATCTCCCGTTATACAGGAGGGACAAATCCCATCTTGTTCCATCCCTGTTTCAACGCACACTTCATGATATACTTGAACAGTGCCGTTATAGTTGCCAGTTACGGGTCGACATTTGACAAAGTCAAAGTGTGCCAATTCATATGCAAGAAAACATGGTGAACTCAGGTCTAAGGACTATACTCTATAGTCGTAATGAGAACCTCTTATGACACAGATATAACTATCTTGTAGACTTCTCATTAGCGGGTCATGTCCGATCATATGTTCACTAACATATATCTATGTGACTGACTGCGATAATCATATCATTGGCTCCATGAAACTTAGCCAACAGTCACCTCACAATCTAGTCTCTAACGGTTGTCAGTGTCCCAATTCTACAACCTCGACTAGGGACAAAACATAATTTATTAACTTATAGGGTTTCATGATCAAGTCCTCAACTTGATGACCTATAATATGTCATAAACTTATTTTGGGACCATTATTTAGATCACAATAAATAATGCTGAAATCAAATTTCATTAAACACTTCTAAAAGAATGTTTACAAGAGCATCTTATTATAACTAAAATAAAACTAAAACTCCCACTAGAATCAAGATTACATCTTAAGATCTCTAATGCCTACAGCAGTCGTATGACTCTCATGCTTAGGCCTTGGGAGTGACTTAGTTAGAGGATCAGCGACATTCTCGTCTGTCGGAACTCGGCTGATCTTCACATCACCTCTATTGACGATATCTCGAATCAGGTGATATCTCCTCTCCACGTGTTTGGACTTCTGGTGTGACCTTGGTTCTTTTGCCTGAGCAATGGCTCCGTTGTTATCGCAAAACAAAGCCACTGACTCCAAGATACTAGGAACCACACCAAGTTCAGTCATGAACTTCTTGATCCAAACAGCTTCCTTTGCCGCTTCTGAAGCAGCAACATATTCAGCTTCCGTTGTGGAATCAGCTATGGTATTCTGCTTAGAGCTCTTCCAGCTCACTGCACCGCCATTTAGACAGAAGACATACCAGATTGTGATCGGAAATCGTCTCTGTCTGTCTGAAAACTCGCATCGGTGAATCCATTCACCACAAGTTCTTCACTTCCTCCATACACAAGGAATTTATCCTTAGTATGTCTCAAATACTTGAGAATATTCTTGACAGCTGTCCAGTGAACTTCACCTGGATCAGATTGGTATCTACTCGTCATGCTTAACGCGTAAGCTACATCTGGACGAGTGCAGAGTATGGCATACATAATAGATCCTATTGCAGAAGCATAAGGAATCCTATTCATGCGCTCTCGCTCAGCAAGTGTCGTCGGACACTGCTTCTTGCTGAGACTCATGCCATGAGACATCGGTATGAAGCCCTTCTTGGAATCTTGCATCCTGAATCTGTGCAACACCTTATCAATATAAGTGTCTTGGCACAATCCAATCAGCCTATTCAATCTATCTCTGTAGATTTTGATTCCAAGAATGTATGCGGCTTCTCCCATGTCTTTCATGGAAAAACAACTTCCGAGCCAAGTCTTAACAGACTGAAGCAACGGAACGTCATTACCGAGGAGGAGTATGTCATCGACATACAGTACAAGAAACGCAATTTTTCTCCCACTAGTCTTCTTGTAAACACATGGTTCCTCTTCGTTCTTGATGAAACCAAATTGTTTAACTGATTCATCAAAACGAAGATTCCAACTCCGTGATGCTTGCTTCAATCCATAAATGGATTTATGAAGCTTGCATACCTTCCCAGCGTTCTTAGGATCAACAAAACCGTCAGGCTGTGTCATATACACATCCTCTTCCAGAATACCATTCAGGAATGCGGTTTTGACATCCATTTGCCAAATCTCATAATCATAATGAGCGGCAATTGCTAGAAGAATCTGAATGGATTTAAGCATAGCGACTGGGGAATAGGTTTCATCATAGTCAATACCATGAATTTGCTTGAAACCTTTAGCCACCAACCTCGCTTTGTAAATCTGTACATTACCATCCACGTCAATCTTCTTCTTGAAGATCCATTTACACTCAATGGCTTTTGCACCATTAGGTAAATCGACCAAGGACCATACTTGGTTTTCTGACATGGATCCCATTTCGGACTTAGAGGCTCCAAGCCATTTTTCGGAGTCCGAGCCCATCATTGCTTCCACGAAGGTCGCTGGTTCGTCACTATCAATGATCATCAGATCATTTGAATCGGTCACGAAAAATCCATAGTATCTCTCGGGTTCGTGACGGATCCTTCCGGATCTGCGAACCTTAGGCTCCACAGGCGCCGGTTCCACAGAACTTTGTGGATCCAACTGCTGCTCTTCCTCAGCAGGTTGAGCAGTCTCCTGTGCATCTCGAATTTCTTCAAGATATAATTTACTCCCACTGTTTTTCTTAGAGAGAAACTCCCTCTCAAGAAAAGAACAGTCCCGAGCAACAAATACTTTGTTCTTAGATTGGTTGTAAAAGTAGTATGCCTTGGTTTCCCTAGGATAACCAACGAAGTAGCATTTATCTGATTTGGGTGCAAGCTTGTCAGAGATTAAACGTTTGACATAAGCTTCACAACCCCAAATCCTCAGGAAAGACAGACTAGGAACATTCCCAGTCCACAGTTCATGTGGTGTCTTTTCCACTGATTTAGATGGTACCCTATTTAGTGTAAACGCAGACGTTTCTAGAGCGTATCCCCAAAAGGATAATGGAAGATTTGAATGACTCATCATAGACCGAACCATATCAAATAAGGTTCAATTCCTCCTCTCCGACACTCCATTCCATTGGGGTGTACCAGGAGGAGTGAGTTGTGAAATAATTCCACACTCGCTCAGATAGTCGCTGAATTCTTGACTCAAGTATTCTCCTCCGCGATCCGATCGCAGAACTTTGATACTTTTGCCAAGTTGATTCTGTACTTCATTCTTGAATTCCTTGAATCTATCAAAGGATTCTGACTTGTGTCTCATCAAATAGACATAGCCATACCTACTGAAATCATCAGTGAAGGTAATGAAGTACTTGTAATTTCCTCTGGCAACAGTACTCATCGGCCCACATACATCAGTATGAACATGGCCCAATAAGTCACTGGC
The DNA here is from genome assembly GCA_030180135.1 of Orychophragmus violaceus. Taxonomy (NCBI): domain Eukaryota; kingdom Viridiplantae; phylum Streptophyta; class Magnoliopsida; order Brassicales; family Brassicaceae; genus Orychophragmus; species Orychophragmus violaceus. The sequence goes on from CM058235.1 coordinate 29,004,021, forward strand.
CCTTTCATTTGGTTTGTTGAAAGGGGCTCTAGCCATTTTGCCTATCAAACAAGATTCGCATTTCTCACATGATTCAAAATCAAATGAGCCCAGAAGCCCATTTCTATGGAGCCTTTGGATGTGTTTCTCATTTATGTGGCCCAAACGACAATGCCATAAGAAAGTTGGGTTTTCGTCATTGGACTTAAACCGCTTTGTATTTATGTTAAAGACAGGCATTTCTTGGTTTAAAACATATAACCCATTATCTAATGGGGCACTACCATAAAACGTACCATCACGAATAAAAGAACAAACTTTATTCTTAACAGCAAAATCAAAACCTTCCAAATCCAAAACGGAAACTGAAATTATGTTTCTGCTTATCGCAGGTACAAAGTAGCAATTATTTAAAATTAAAACCATGCCCGATGGTAAGGACAACTCGTAGGTGCCTACGGCCAGTGCAGCAACCTTAGCTCCATTCCCGACCCGTAGCTCTACTTGTCCTTTCTTCAGCGTCCTACTGTTTCTTAGTGCCTGCACATCAGTACAAATATGAGCACCGAAGCCGGTATCCAATACCCACGAAGTAGAACTAGAAGACATAACATTAAGTTCGATAACATAAATACCTGAGTCAGACGCATCATACGTCTTCTTCAGCTTCTTGTAATCTTCCATGAACTTCTTGCAGTCTCTCTTCCAATGCCCTAACTGCTTGCAGTAGTTGCATTTATCCTCAGGAGAAGGCCCGGATTTGGGCTTCGGCTTGGGCTTGTCCTGACTTTCAGTCTGGACAACTTGGGCCTTTCCCTTATCCTTCTTAGGTTTCTTAAACCTTTTACCCCCTTGTACCATCAGTACACTGGGAGTTGCCTTCTTGAGATTCGGCTCTGCTGTCTTCAGCATGCCGTGCAACTCAGTCAATGTCTTAGTCATGTTTTGCATGTTGTAGTTCATGATGAACTGATCAAAACACGACGGCAAAGACTGCAGAATCATGTCAGTGGCTAGCTCTTGGCTAATAGCACAGTCCAGTTTCCCCAGGTTATCAATGTAACCCATCATTTTAAGGACATGAGGACTTACTGGACTGTCCTTAGCCAGCTTGCAATCCATGAGAGATTTAACCGTCTGGTATCTCTCTTTGCGAGCTTGCTCCTGAAACAAAGCTTTCAGGCTGTTAATCATCTCAATGGGTGACATCACGTTCTCATATTGCTTCTGCAGCTCAGAGTTCATAGTCACCAGCATTAGACAATTAACATCTTTGACATCAGCTGAATGCTTATCCCAAGCATTCTTTTCTGTCTGCGGGGCATTGGAACGTGGCCTCTCGGTGAGAACTCTTTCAAGGACATATTCCTTGTTCTCCTGCCTGAGAACTATTCTCAGGTTCCGATACCATTCCAAGAAATTAGATCCATTTAACTTGTCCTTCTCAAGGACGGATCTTAGTGAGAAAGTGTTGATGTGATTTGAGACAGACATAGCTGTAATTCAAAAGAGGTAGATTTTAGTTATAATGCTCAAGAAATGAGAATTCTTATCTAATAAGAAAAACTCGCATTGTATTCAAAACTATGTTTCCTGGGATGAATACAACGAGCCAAGATCCTCAGATTACTAAAATTCGAGTGGGCGACTCGCCGTTACTCAAACATTAGCTATCTAGGTAAGCAAATCATTGCTAATTGTACTCAGTACAACTCTTGGTCGTGGATAAGACAAAATATGTCCAATCCACTCTGATGTCTCTGGGCCCAGAACTTCTGACAGCCCAGTCAAGTAAAACCAATCCATTTTCTATCTTGTGATCACTGACAGTTGCACTGCAAGTCTGTCAATGATCACCTGCCTTACTCACGTTGCAGTGGATACCGAGGACTCCAAGATTATCCAACAAACGACACGAGTCTTGACAGTAGACAAGATCGGGCAAGACATCAAGATCACTTGATATTTAGTTGAGGAAAGGAACTATTTTATCTTGATGTATATCCAATATACATCCAAGAAGTTATTAATTCAATTAAAACATTTAGTTTTATTAAGTTAAGGTTCATTTTGATTTGGTATTCGCAACTAGAAGTTCAACCCCTGAGTCTGCGAGTTGTGTGTCGATCGACACATCCTTTGCATCGATCGACACATCTTAACCACAATCAAATTGGTTTTTGGTTCAATCCAATCCAACCGAAACCAACCAACTGAATCGATCGATGCACCCAGTGCGTCGATCGATACAGTGCGAGTTTTCGCGGTGCATCGATCGACACAATCTTAGTGTCGATCGACGCTATGCGAACAACCCAAAAGATTTTTACGAGTTTTCGCTCTGTGTCGATCGACGCACGCTTTGCACCGATCGACACGCTGCGACAAACCCTAAAATTATTTTGCGAGTTTTCGCTCTGTGTCGATCGACGCACGTTTTGCACCGATCGACACGCTGCGACAAACCCTAAAATTATTTACGTGTTTTCGCTCTGCATCGATCGACACACGCTTTGTGTCGATCGACACACTGCGAGAACACAGGTATCGCATTTTCAACAGGTGCTTTAATCCAAGATTAACACTTGAAAACACGATTTTCACAGGCAAGAATCAATTCAACAAACTCAGTTTTCGAATTAATTGCATCAGATTCAATAGCTAAACCCTAACTTGGCTCTGATACCACTGTTGGATCTCCTAGGATCTAGGTTTGATATATTGAATTTTACCAACCTCGTTCTTACCTTGAACTGGCAGCGGAATTGGTGAACGAGATCAGTGAGCAACGCAGATGTCTTGCCTTTACTAGATACACACGCACACAAGCTGGAAACGGGATGCTAGTGCCGGATCTGTGGGATCTAAGAATTTCTGGTGTTTCTGCTTTTCTGTCAGAGAGAAGAGAAGACGGCTAGGGTTCAGGTCGACCATATAAGCCTTTATATATCGACCTGTAAATGACATCACAAACCGTCAGACAAATCCGACTCGGTTGCGTCATTAATCCGAAACATCAGTTTCGAAACCCGATATGCAACGATCGACACACTTAATGTGTCGATCGACACACCTCCACGAAAAGCCTGCATCGATCGACGCACTCATGCATCGATCGACACACACATTGTAAAACTCTATGTAAATGTGTATCCAATACACATAAGTATGATCATTACCATAATGATCATTCCCACTTTCATGCTTCCAGTTTTCTTAGGTGTGTGACCCTATAGGATCATATAATACTGGCAGTAAGTCTACAACTTACAGACTGCAAGAGGCTTCTAGCAAAACATTGCAACCGCCCAGTATTATACGAATGTCTGATCTCGACACACAACTATCATCAAGAATGAGTACAAGTGTGATTTCAGGACACTATCTCAACAGTTGACACATCAACTACAACTTGGCTTTCGTCTTCATGACTTTGACACAGCAATGGAGTAGCAGAAGAACCCAGAAAATTTTCAAACTTGGTGAACAAATTAACACCAGTCATATGAAGCCACAAGAAAAAGTGGATCATGATTTGAGGTTACGGTTCAACAGTTATGGCCAATTCCACAAGACAAATCCGAAAAGATATAAACCTGAGAAACATTCTTCAAAAAGTGAACCACACAGTCACCTCTGTTTCAGAATTCTTAATCAACTCCAACTTGTGGTATCTTCTAACTCGCACAACTCACCCATCAAAACTCACTCAAACACAACACAATCATGAGCAATCTTAGACTCACTTCTTTAAGAGTCTTGTTCTGCTAACGAACCCATCAAAACTCATTCGCCCACCGTGTTTAGAAACCTCACGGTTGTGTTCATCCTCATTCGCCCACCGTGTTGCTCTCAGGTAGAAATTCAACGACCTCTGAGCTTCTGTCCGTTCAGTGATCTCCACTCCATTCATGAAATTCATTTCTCTGTCCTTTTTATTCCCTCTAAAGGAAATTAATATATCACCAAGCCAATACAATCTAACAGAACCTCTGCTATTCTTCTGTGCCAAGCAACTTAATATTGTTCACCACCGGAACTCCGTTGAGATTTTTGACGTTTCAGCGAAAATCACCAAGCAATTGTTCACCACCTCCTACAAATCCTTCATCACTCCGATCACTTGATTCTTTACTTCTTCAAATCCGTTCGTACAAATGTCGTGGTTAGTCATTTCAGAGCTAAATCAAGTCATGGCATCGGAATGAAACAAATTGACGACAGCCAAACCTTGGCTACATCTGAGCGTACAAGATCACGTCACCTTCCAAAATATCAGCACAACGAGACCAATCTTTGTGATTGCAGAAGAAAATCAGACCAAATATCTTCACATATTCTCCATCTTCTGATTTTTTTTTTTTAAACGTATCTTTACTTAACTTGAATCATGTCTTCCTTCCTCTTGAACATGTTCTTTTATCTGAGACTACATTGGATTCAAACACGGAGACTCCTTGTTCTTGCAGCGGCAGCGCGAAGTATGCACATTGTAAAGAGAACGGTGACATAACCTGCTGATTTTCCTCGATGAATAATATCCTCCTGCTTATTGTCGTTACTAAAGCAGTCTGAGGATTCAACTGATGAAGAAGCAGATTTACTTGTTTGCCTCAAACGCAGTCTTACATTAAAGACGTGCCATTATCACTGTTTCTTTCCTCTCAATAATTTGAAATAAAACCCCATTACCGTAGAATTACTCAACTTTAGAATTTCTTTCCAAGACGCTAAAGAATCAAACCCCCTTCTGAAAGTGAGGAATCACAGGACCTGTTTCACAGCTAGCACAAACATAATCACTCTTCTTCCTTATACATATAAACTCGCCTGAGACACTGAGTTCTTTTTTAATCTTCATTTTTAAGACCATTTCTTCTTTTCCAAGAACTGAAACCTTATATTGTTTCTGTTAGCAAGCAGCCCTCACTTCTTTCTTGACTGTGTTTACTGAAAATGTAAACAAAAACTTTGCAGCTCTGTTGAGTAATTCCATTGATGCCTTTATTTCTTCTCGCTTGTCTTCTTTTATTGACAGTGAAACTGCACCAGATTCAAAAACACCAAAACTGAACTTTCCAATCAACACTCTTTGCCCTTAAAAAAATATCTCAGCAACCCTATTCCATGGCAAAGCGAATTCAGATCTCCATCATTTATTCTATCTCATCATCAAAACAACAGCCGTGAGATTTTTGTTTCGTTCCAAATCATACTCTTCTTACAAGTGGTCAATTGCTGCTGCTTAACAAACTGACTGGTGTCTTCCCACATCTCTTATAGAAACATCACAACCTCTATTTGAAGCCAGGTTCAGGTTTAAACCTTTGTTTCAAACAAACTCCATTGACAAAACTGCTACACCTGGTCCACCATCAATGATGGTGTGCAGTCTCCACTATGAACAAAAATCATACTTGACGCTGCTCGTCTTCTCATGCCAACTGAGAGAAATGACGCGAATCTTCAAAAACTTGTCTTGACTTTCAGTTTCACTTTAACAGTAGCAACTTTAAACTTAGGTTTCTATGCTTCACCCACCATCAGGCTGATACACAAAAACTGAGACACCAGTTTCTGACTTGTTCATTGCACTCTGCTTGATCTCGGCTCTGGCCATGTTGGAATCCGTCTTGAACCAGAAAATCTTCATTATTAATGTCCCAATTGATGAATTAATTTTCTTGCTGTTTTAAACAGGCCATTCAACCTTGCAACCTTTGAGCAATAAACCGGTTAGTCTTTTCAAACCTTTCACAGTCTGATGCTTATCTTTGAGACTCTTCTTTCATCCAAAACCTCCTCTAAATTTCCCAATTTGATAAAGCAGAGCTTCCACCAAGGCAAAATCAAGAAACCTTGCATCACAAAAACCCGTAGATTATGATCATGTCAACTTCTAGAATATCAGCCTCATAATAGTTTTGACACCACAATCAAGAAACACCAGCTCTTTCTTCTTTCTTCCCACAAGATACAGCCACATATTAGCTTATCTCCGAGATTACCCTGCCCTTTCTAGCGAGCTACTTCTCCGTAAATCTTTCCAATCGAGTACATACTAACTCCAGTGTTGCACTTGTGTTCCACACTCCCAAGATGACATTGAACATTATTCTCCAGTGATCACTTACATTGCTAGTATTCTGAAAGAGAATCTTATGTATGACATGGAATCTGATTTGATGGGATTCTCGACACTCATCTACAATTCCGATGAACTTTCTGATGCAAGAACGCATTACCGTCGTAAACACAGACATGTTCCTTTTGCGGTCTTTGATTCAGCATTTGAGTCCGCTTGATTATCTGCATGAATCTACCCTTGTGAGGGTTCATATGAATCTCCCTGGGTCCAATGCCTCTGTCTCTGACACAAAAAGCTCTCTTTCTCAGATTAAGTCTAGTCGTTACACCACCATACTTCATTTTGATTCACTTCGAGTGACCATTTCTTAAAAAGCACCAGATTGTGATCAGATCATCTTCAATTACCAGGACAATGACCAATCCTTTGTCTGAGACTCCACTTTGCATCAACTCGCAGCTATGTTTATCTTTTTACATATCTCAGGGTTTCTTTTAGATAACTTCAATCATAGACATAGCGAGACCACTTTATCTTCTATTCTTAGTTAAGCTTGAGCATGAATTTGACCATCTGGATTCAGCTCATGAGAGAGTTAGCGTACAAACTCCAATTTCAGTTTCTCTCTTTAGTTTCGTCTCCTTTCAAGTTTGGCGTTTCTGATGAATATATGTCTGTACACGAAGCCCAATTGCTGCAAACCTAGCTTTGTTCCAGATTGAAACAGAGAGAAAGCAAAGTAAAAGATCCATTAGCTCACAATAAAAACTGCAGAACATATTCACCTCCGACGAGATTTCTGCACTGCCAACGAGAACCACCTCCTCTGAATAATCTGTGACTCAAATCTTTCTTCCGTTCAGATATGATCTGTGCCTCTTCGGCAATTTGAAACTCTCCAGTGATTTTCTTTTAGCTGTCGAAATTTGTTCTTTAAGCCTTTATGCGCTATGAACTCAAACCCTTGATGATTTTCTCTTGTTTTCATCGTCTTGTGAATCATGTTGCTCACACAGTCTCTGCAACTCTTGAGTCACTTCGGAATTTTCACAGGAAGTCTTTCTTCCCTTGGTTCCACAACATCAACAACGGTCATACAGATTATAGGCGATTGAGCATGTCCCCCTGACAACACAATATTGCGAGTTCTTCTTCTCAATGATCAGAGGTTCCGTTGATGATAAATCGCAGAAGAAGACTTCAATTTTTATTTCTTCTTTAAATTCACCTCCAAGATCAGGCTTCTTCTCGTGCTCCAAAAAATCCTTCCTTTCTGATGGCAGCACAGATCGGACACAATCTCAAACAATCTCTGCACTTCCGGTGATATCTTTCCCTCACCTCTTCTAACACTCTCAGGATTCTTCACCGTGAATATTCCTATTCTTAATTTTAGAGAGTAACACTATCTCCAATTTAATTCCAACAACTGCTTCAGAATAAATACAGATTTATGTTTAATCTTCAGAAAATTCCTCCATGATCAGCCTTGATTCCATCAGAGAGATTTACAGTCAAGTTTCTTTTCATCTTTATACTTCTTCGCCACCTCGTTGACAACGGAGTTTATCTTCTTCTCATATGTCGCTGATTCATTAATTTCTTGACAAAACAGCTCGTGAGACTTTAATTGAAGCTCAAAACTAAGACCCAAACTCCAGCTCATTGAAACAATGAATAGCCCACAACTTTCTTTTGTTGAAATCATCCAGCCCACTATTGCTCACAAACATAACAAATCGAGCTTCCCTTTCTCTGATATTGAGTCCCAAACGATGACAGAAGAATCTTTGTGTGGCTTTGCTCCTTCCATCGTTGTAGGTGAGACAGCAAAATCAACTATCAAAATCGAGCTTCTTCTCTTGATCTAGTAGAATAACTGCAAATCTTAATCCAATCATGGTATATCTCATCTTCTTTAAGAAACTCACGACTCTTATCTTCTTTGAGTTCAACTTTACTCCATTCGCTAGTTTGGGCTTGAAGATATTAGGCCCATCTGAACTTTGAATATACAAACCATGCCCTAAGAGAGACCAAACCAAAGGCTTTTCGTTTTGATCCTCTCTTCTTCACGATTCATCTCTGAACTCTCACGATAACCTTCTTTTTATCACAATTAGTACAGATCAGAAGCAAGATAATCCTCACGAGTCTCTTTAGACCAAGCCACGAACATATATTCTCCATTAACTGCTTAAAGAAAAACCTCAAACATATCCATGAGATTCTTCTTTGCTTCGTGCCATAGAAAAACTCGTACTCTTTTCTTTCTTTCAACACTTCTTTCAGTAGCCACAAATCCAGGATCATATACCCGAAAATAAGCCTAAACTTTAACAGGTTAGGCTCTGATACCAATTGAAAACTCATATTTGTGGCTATGTCTATGTGTTTTTGTTTGTATAAGCATAAAGTAAATAACACATAGAGTTTTTTATCGAGGTGAAGGAATTTCTAGTAGTTCTAATCAGGATTAGCAACCCTAGTCTGAATTCCGAGCCTAGGATCTAAGGTTCAAGTAATTGAATCTATGGGATCTCAGATTTACCTGTTGATTTGCAGTGGAAGTATTAGTAGATAATCGAGATCACGAAGCGCCTCAAATGCTGCGCCTCTACTGGTATCCACACGCACACAAACTGGACCGCAGGGATGCTAGTGCCTTACAGAGATCTAATCTCCAGAGAGGTTTCTTTCTATGTTCTGGTGGCTGTGTATTAGGTTAGAAACGAGTTTAGGTCGACTATATATCTTATATATGTCGGCTTAAACCACAACGGAATTAACCAATGATTAAACCGTATTAATCTGGTTAATCCGCGAGTTGCATCGATCGATGCACTACTGCAACGATCGACACTGCCTCAGAATATTGATATCGAATGCATATCATATATGCATTCACTGGATCATTACATTAATGATCAACCTCATCTTTTAACGCCCAGTTTGCTTAGGTGTGTGACCCTGTAGGATCATATAACACTAGCAATGAGTTCTCAACTCATTGATCATAAGTGGCTTCTAGCAAAGCGTTATGACTACCTAGTGTTACGTGATTGTCTCATCTCGACTATACGACTTTCACTTAGATCAAGTACAATAGATTTCAGGACATTCCCAACAATCTCCCACTTGTACTGGAATCATCTATTCCTTTAATCCCTTTGTAGCTATATCTCAATCTAGCATAAGGCAAGAACTGTGTCATCCTTTGTTGGATCCCGATGGATCTAGGGTTTGTTATATTGAAAAGAACCAACCTCGTTCTTACCTTTGGCAGCGGAAGAGATGGTGAACGAGATCAGTGGAGCAACACAACGCTTTGCCTCTACCAGATACACACGCACGCTCACTGGAAACGGGATGCTAGTGCCGGATCAATGGGATCGATAGGTTCTGGTGTGTCTAGAGTTTCTATCAAGAAAACTGGACGGCCCTATTGTTTTAGGTCAAACTAAACACGTTTTATTCGACCTAAACGTGCTTAACGGGCCAGACTCAATTAAGCCATAACCCGAAAAGCCTGTTCGGAAAATCCGAACTGTGTCGACCGACACACAAGCTGTGTCGATCGACACAACACCTTAATATCGATTCTTATGTGTATTTCAATACACATAACACGATCATTGTCACAATGATCATTCCCATGTCGTAGCTTCCAGTTCGCTTAGGTGTGTGACCCTATAGGATCATATAATACTGGCAGTAAGTCCACGACCTACAGATTGCAAGAGGCTTCTAGCAAAGCATTGCAAACGCCCAGTATTATACGAATGTCAGATCTCGACACACAACTATCACAAGAGTGAGTACAGGTGTGATTTCAGGACACTATCCCAACATCCTTATTAAGCCATATCACGTTTATCGAATCCCGATTTGTACTGATAAAACAAACGACTGACAATCACCTCGTTTGAGCGCGGCCACGCATTTCCAGTATCAAATCTTCGATAGGCCCAGAGATATTTAACTCCTGTTATATAGGAGGTACAAATCCCATCTTGTTCCATCCATGTCTCTTTTATATTTCATGATACGCCTAATCAGTGTCTTTATGATCACCAGTTACAGCTGACGTTTGACAAAGTCAAGACGAACCAATCCATATAAGAGAGGACATGATGAACTCAGGTCTAAGGACTACTCTCTTTAGTCGTAATGAGAAACTCTTATGACACTCATATAACATCTTGTAGAGTTCTCATTAACGGGTCAAGTCCGATCATGTGTTCTCTAACACATATCTATGTGATTGACTTTAATACACTTATTAAATGACTCCATGAAACATAGTCATCAGTCACCTCACATACTAGTCTCACGTGGTTGTTAATGTCCCATTTTTAACAACCTCGACTAGGGACCATTTATAATTTATGTCATTTATTTCTTATAGGGTTTCATGATCAAGTCACATACTTGATGACCTATAAAATGTCATAAATTACTTTGGGACAATTATTTAATAACACAATTAAATAATACTGAAACAATTTCATTAAAATAACATAACCAAATTATGTTGTACGAACATCAAGTCATAACTAAAAACCAAATATAACTCCCACTGAAAACAAGATCATATCTTAAGAAATCTAATGCCTACAGCAGTAGTATGAAACTCATGCTTAGGCCTTGGGAGGGGATTGGTCAGTGGATCAGCAACATTCTCATCCGTAGGGACTCTGCTGATCTTCACATCTCCTCTATTCACAATATCACGGATAAGGTGATATCTCCTTTCTATGTGTTTGGATTTCTGGTGTAATCTAGGTTCCTTTGCTTGCGCAATGGCTCCATTGTTGTCACAATATAAATCCACTGGCTCAGAAATGCTAGGAATCACACCAAGTTCAGTGATGAACTTCTTGATCCAAACAGCCTCCTTTGCCGCTTCAGAAGCAGCGAGGTACTCAGCTTCGGTTGTGGAATCTGCTACAGTGTCCTGCTTGGAACTCTTCCAGCTGACTGCACCGCCATTCAGGCAGAAGATGTAACCAGATTGCGATCGAAAATCATCTTTGTCTGTCTGAAAACTTGCGTCTGTGTAACCACTTACTACCAGCTCATTACTTCCTCCGTACACCAAGAACTTATCCTTAGTATTTCTCAAATACTTCAGAATATTCTTGACTGCTGTCCAGTGACTTTCACCTGGATCCGATTGGTATCTACTCGTCATGCTTAAAGCACAAGCAACATCTGGACGAGTACAGAGCATGACATACATGATGGATCCCAATGCCGAGGTATATGGAATCCGGCTCATGCGATCTCGCTCAGCAGGTGTCTCAGGACACTGTTTCTTGCTGAGACTTATGCCATAAGACATTGGTATGAAGCCCTTCTTGGAATCTTGCATTCTGAACCTGTGTAAGACTTTATCGATATAAGTGTCTTGACACAGTCCAATTAACTTGTTTAATCTATCTCTATAGATTCTTATTCCAAGAATATACGCGGCTTCTCCCATGTCTTTCATTGAAAAACAACTTCCGAGCCAAGTCTTAACAGACTGTAACAACGGAACGTCATTTCCGAGAAGAAGTATGTCATCTACATACAACACGAGAAATGCAACTGCGCTCCCACTAGTCTTCTTGTAAACACATGGTTCTTCTTCGCTTCTGATGAAATCAAACTTTTTGACTGCTTCATCAAAACGAAGATTCCAACTCCGAGATGCTTGCTTCAATCCATAAATGGATCGATGAAGTTTGCATACTTTCCTAGATGCATTTGGATCGATGAAACCTTCGGGTTGTGTCATGTACACATCCTCTTCCAGAATTCCATTAAGGAAAGCTGTTTTCACGTCCATCTGCCAGATCTCATAATCATAATGAGCAGCTGTTGCTAGGAGAATCCGAATGGATTTAAGCATGGCCACAGGTGAATAGGTTTCTTCATAGTCAATACCATGAATTTGTTTGAAACCTTTTGCCACCAGCCTTGCTTTATATATCTGAATATTTCCATCCACATCAATTTTCTTCTTGAAAATCCATTTACACTCAATGGGTCTTGCACCATCGGGTAAATCAACCAAAGTCCATACTTGGTTCTGTGACATGGATCCCATTTCGGATTCAGCGGCTTTCAGCCACTTTTCGGAGTCAGGGCTCATCATCGCTTCTTCGTAATTCGCGGGCTCGTCACTGTCAATGATCAATAAATCATGACAATTGGTTACGAGAAATCCATATCTCTCGGGTTCGTGACGGATCCTTTCGGATCGGCGAATTTCAGGCTCCACAGGCGCCGTTTCTACAACGCTTTGTAGATCCAACTGTTGCTCTTCCTCTACGGGTTGAGCATTTTCCTGCGGTTCTCGAACTTCTTCGAGTTGTACTCTACTCCCACTGTTTCTCTTGGAGAGAAATTCTCTCTCAAGAAAGATGCAGTTCCGAGCAACAAACACTTTGTTCTCGGATTGGTTGTAAAAGTAGTATGCCTTGGTTTCCTTAGGATAACGAACGAAGTAGCATTTATCAGATTTGGGTTCGAGCTTATCTGTAATTAATCGCTTGACATAAGCTTCGCAACCCCAAATCTTCAGGAAAGACAAACTCGGAACATTTCCAGTCCACATCTCATGTGGTGTCTTTGCAACTGATTTTGACGGGACCCTATTAAGTGTAAACGCAGACGTTTCTAGAGCATATCCCCAAAAGGATAATGGAAGAGTTGAGAGACTCATCATTGATCGAACCATATCTAATAAAGTCCGATTCCTCCTCTCAGACACGCCATTCCATTGTGGTGTTCCAGGAGGAGTGAGTTGTGAAACAATTCCACAATCTCTTAAATGATCACTGAATTCTTGGCTTAAGTATTCTCCTCCACGATCTGATCGAAGAGCCTTAATACTTTTACCAAGTTGATTCTGTACTTCATTTTTGGAACTCTTTGAACTTTTCAAGGGATTCCGACTTGTGTCTCATTAGATAGACATAGCCATACCTGCTGAAATCATCAGTGAAGGTAATGAAGTATCGAAAATTTCCTCTGGCACTTGTGCTCATTGGGCCGCACACATCCGTATGTATAAGGCCCAATAGGTCACTGGCCCTTTCATTTGATTTGTTGAAAGGGGCCTTAGTCATTTTGCCCAGTAAACAAGATTCACATTTCTCACATGATTCATAATCAAATGAGCCCAGAAGCCCATCACTATGGAGCTTTTGGATCCGTTTCTCGTTTATGTGGCCCAAATGACAATGCCAAAGAAAATTCTGATTCGTGTCATTTGATTTGAATCTCTTGGTGTTAATGTTATAGATTGGTGCAGTCTGGTTTAAAACATAAAGCCCATTCTCTAATGGGCTGCTACCATAAAATATATCATTGTAATCAAAAGAACAATATTTATTCTTAATTGAAAACTGATATCCTTCCACATCCAAAATAGGAATGGAAATAATATTTCTGCTTATAGCAGGTACATAGTAGCAATTATTAAGCTTTAAAACCAAACCAGAAGGTAAAGACAAGTCATATGTTCCTACGGCTAATGCAGCAACTCTTGCTCCATTCCCCACGCGCAGGTCCACTTGTCCCTTTTCCAACTTCCTACTGTTGCTTAGGCCCTGCATATTTGTACAAATATGAGCACCACAGCCGGTATCCAATACCCAAGAAGTAGAACCAGAAGTAGTAACATTTACTTCTATAACATAAAACCTGAAGATGAAGTCTCGAAAGTCTTCTTCTTCTTCTTCGTTTCTTCCAAGAATTTGTTGCAATTTATCTTCCAATGCCCAGGCTCTTTACAGTAATGGCACTTATCAGTCTCAGATGGGCCCGGCTTGGGCTTCGGGGCTGGCGCAGGCGTGTCCTGGTTCACAACCTGGACTGCCTTGCCCTTTCCCTTGCCTTTGCCAAGTTTCTTAAACTTCTTACCCCTTTGTACCATAAGTACATTAGGAGTGCCCTTCTTGATATTAGGCTCAGCTGTCTTGAGCATGCCATGCAGTTCAGTCAACGTCTTTGTCAAGTTGTTCATGTTATAGTTCATAACAAACTGATCATAACTTGACGGCAGTGACTGCAGAATGATGTCAGTAGCCAACTCTTGGCTAATGGGACAATCCAGTCTCCCCAGGTTATCAATATAACCCATCATCTTAATGACATGAGGACTGACCGGACTGTCCTTTGGTAGCTTGCATTCAATGAGAGATTTAACCGTCTGGTATCTCTCAGTTCGTGCTTGCTCCTGAAACATGCTTTTCAGGCTAGTAATCATCTCCACTGGCGACTCCACGTTCTCGTATTGCTTCTGCAAGTCCGAGTTCATGGTAGCCAACATGAGACAATTCACATCGACCACATCATTGGAATGCTTATCCCAAGCACTTCTTTCTGCATGTGCAGCATTGGCTCTCGGTTTTTCAGGGAGAACATTTTCCAGGACATAGTCCCTTTTCTCCTGCTTGAGAACAATTCTCAAGTTCCGATACCATTCGAGAAAATTCGATCCATTTAACTTGTCCTTCTCAAGGACGGATCGCATGGAGAAAGAGTTATTATGAGTGTTAGTCATAGCTGAGAACAAAGAAAGGTAAAAGGTTTAGTTATGATGTTCAAGGAATGAGAAGTCTTAACTTTTAAGAAACTCGCATTATATTCAAACAATGTTTCCTCAGATGAATATAATGATCCAAGACCCATACTTCACTAAACTCAAGTGAGACACTGGCTGTCACTCGACTTTAGCTATCTAGGTAAGCAACAACTTTGCTAGTTATATCCAATATAAATCTTGGTTGTGGATTGACATCTTATGTCCAATCCACCTGATGTCTCTGAGCCCAAAACGATTTTGATGGCCCAGTCAAGTAAACCAATCTTTTCAGTCTTGTAATTGTTGACGTCTTGCACTGCAAGTCCATCAACACGATTACCTCTGTCTTACTCATGAAATCGTGGACATCTTGCACTGCAAGTCTATCGCACAATTAAATGGGTCTTGACAGTTGACAGGATTGGAAAGACATCAAGTGTCACTTGATATTTGATTGAGGAACGGAATCATTTAAAACGTTTAGTTTTATTATGTTTTAATTCTTATAATTAATTGATTCATCTTGCTTTGGTTCTGTGATTTCAGGTTCAATAACCTAATCAACAAATCTGATGTCGACCGACACTACTATAGTGTCGATCGATGCAGGATAACCAAAAGCAATCCGCGATAACCGATCAATCCAATTGTTCCGGTTTTGAATGCCGGTCAGCGTCGATCGATGCTACATTAGCATCGGTCGATGCCAACCTAATCAAAACAATCGCAATTAAACCATTCACAGAGTTCAACCATTATTAACCAAGCTCGATAACCGGTCCAATCCAATTGAACCGATTCATCAATCTCGCGAGGTTTGTGTCGACCGACACAACATTTGTGTCGATCGACACTAGGCGAAAACTGAGTTTTATTCGGGTTTTCGCCCTGTGTCGATCGATGCCGGATTGGCAACGATCGACACCATGCGAAAAATCCTAAAATTTTATTCGGGCTTTCGCCCTGTGTCGATCGATGCCGGATTGGCATCGATCGACACCATGCGAAAAAGCCCTAAAACGTTTTCGAACAGAACCCTAAACTAGGTTTTCATGAAAACGAATTTTAGCAAGTTTGTATCAACCATACACAGATTCAGATTCAACTAATCTAATCAACATGCTACAGATTCAATGGAACCCTAAAGCTCTGATACCACTGAAGGAATTTCTAGCAGTTCTAATCAGGATTAGCAACCCTAGTCTGAATTCCGAGCCTAGGATCTAAGGTTCAAGTAATTGAATCTATGGGATCTCAGATTTACCTGTTGATTTGTAGCGGAAGTATTAGCAGATAATCGAGATCACGAAGCGCCTCAAATGCTGCGCCTCTACTGGTATCCACACGCACACAAACTGGACCGCAGGGATGCTAGTGCCTTACAGAGATCTAATCTCCAGAGAGGTTTCTTTCTATGTTCTGGTGGCTGTGTATTAGGTTAGAAACGAGTTTAGGTCGACCATATATCTTATATATGTCGGCTTAAACCACAACGGAATTAACCAATGATTAAACCGTATTAATCTGGTTAATCCGCGAGTTGCATCGATCGATGCACTACTGCAACGATCGACACTGCCCCAGAATATTGATATCGAATGCATATCATATATGCATTCACTGGATCATTACATTAATGATCAACCTCGTCTTTTAACGCCCAGTTTGCTTAGGTGTGTGACCCTGTAGGATCATATAACACTAGCAATGAGTTCTCAACTCATTGATCATAAGTGGCTTCTAGCAAAGCGTTATGACTACCTAGTGTTACGTGATTGTCTCATCTCGACTATACGACTTTCACTTAGAGCAAGTACAATAGATTTCAGGACATTCCCAACACAAGGTTCGGTTTCCCTACATCCCCGGGACCTAGTCCAGAACAAATCCACTAGAACAAGATGAAATTACAATTGCTATGATATCCTACACAACAGTGCCTATCATTCTTTTCTAGATGAATCACTATGGAACGGTGCCTCTACAAAGTCTACCGTCGATTACAATCGATACAACTCCATCTACCCGATGTGATTGTACTCCATAGCTGAAACCACCAGTAGATCTACTAATCTACAAGGTGGGGCGACGCCACACACACCTGTGTGCATCTCTCCATAAAAACCCTAGACGCGCACCCGTACAAGTCGCTGTCTCTTGTTTTTTATAGTCAAGGGTCAAAACCCTAAGCCTCCATAAGCCCATGTGATTTCTCCATCTTCTGGGCTTCTCAACTCACGTGGCTATGTTTCCTAAAACAAAGGAAACTTCACCAATAAGGAAATAATCATTTATTTCCGTTTTTCCCGCTCTTGAGCTACATCCTGAGTTACGTTCTGAGCTACCATCTGTTGTAGCACAAACTACCTCAGGAACTGTATCAAGAGCTGCCTCATCATCTGTGTCAGTTCTGCTAGCACAAACTGCCACAACCATCCGTCGACTTTGTCTTAGCCTTTGTATCACGTACAGCATGAATCATCTCCATCTCCGCACCTTTGTCTTATCCGTCATAGAAGATGTATCATGTCCTGTTCCAGTAGATATGTCACGTCATGTTCCAGAAGCTGTATCACGTTCTTCTCTGATACATTCTCAAGTCAGTCAGCATATACACTTACATCGATATGCTTACTTCGATCATGAAATATTGGATTCTTTGCCAATGCTATTGCTGACTTGTTGTCCACAAAGATCTTTGTTGGCTCCTCTTGTGGAAACTTCAACTCCTTCAGCAAGTTTCATAGCCAAATAGCATGACAAACACAGGAGGTAGCTGCTACATACTCCGCTTCACAAGTAGAAAGAGTGACAATTGGTTGCTTCTTCGACATCCATGTGAAGGCGGTTTCTCCAATGAAGAACACAAATCCACTTGTGCTCTTTCGGTCATCTATGTCTCCCCTCCAGTCGCTATCGCTATATCCAACAAGCTTGTAATCATCAGAAACAGAGTAATACAAGCCAAAGTTTACGGTACCTTTGATATAGCGAAGGATCCTCTTGGCGGCCTTGAAATCAGTTGTTGTTGGATGCTCCATATATCTTCTCACAACTCCGACTGCATGTAGGATGTCAGGTCTTGTGAAAGTTAGATAGCGTAGACTTCCCACAAAGATTTTAAAGTGTGTTGGATCCACACTCTCTCCTTCCTCATGCTTTGACAGCTTGGCTCCACATTCCATTGGTGTACTCACTGGATTAGAGTCATCCATCTTGAATTTCTTGAGCACTTCTTTAGCATAACCTTCTTGAGTAATGAAGATTCCTTTATCTTAGTAAGACATGAGTCCAATATCGGTCATCTCGAACTCCTTGGTCATCTCCATCTTGAAATCATCAAACATACTTGGATTGTTTCCTGTGAAGATCAAGTCATCTACATACAAGCACACAATCAATATATCATTGTTTTAAGTTTTGATATAGAGTGCGTGCTCATATGGACACTTGATGAAGTTCTTCTCCTTGAAGTACTTATCAATCCGTGTGTTCCATGCTCTCGGTGCTTGTTTTAACCCATAAAGAGCCTTCTTTAACCTCAAGACTTTGTATTCTTCTCCCTTGACTATGTAGCCTTGTGGTTGCTCAATGTAAACTTCTTCTTCAAGATCTCCATTTAAGAAGGCTGATTTGACATCCATCTGATGAATTCTCCAACTCTTTTGGGATGCCAATGAAATGATTAGTCTAACAGTTTGTAGACGAGCAACGGGAGAAAATACCTCATCATAGTCGATTCCGGCTCCTTGGATATAGCATTTTGCCACCAATCTTGCCTTATATCTTTCAACTTCTCCTTTAGAGTTCTTCTTCGCTTTATACACCCACTTCACACGGATTGCCTTATGCCCTTTTGGAAGTGAAGCTAACTCCCATGTTTCATTCTTCTGTATCGCCTTAATCTCTTCATCCATTGCACTTCTCCATGTCTTCTTCTCCATAGCTTCTTGAAAGTCCATTGGATCGGAATCCGCAAATAGACAAAATAAGGTAAGAATATCTTGATTTTCAGTTACCTCATAAAGCTCTTGTCGACTTCTAAAATGTGGGGCCCTTTCGCTTGAGATTTCATCTCCTTGAGAGCTTGTTGTTGGTGAAGTTGATGGGGTAACTGGCTCCTCTCTTGGTTGTTCTAAGTCTTCTTCTTCAATATTAGGAAAGAAGTTGTAGTCTTCATTATTAGATCTCCAATCCCATTCTCTTTCTTCATCGAAGATGACATTCCGACTGATGATTGTCTTCTTTGTTTAAGGATTGTAGAGCTTATAGCCTTTAGAGTTAGCATCATACCCAATGAAGATGTACTTCTCGCTTTTATCATCTAACTTACTCCACTTCGCATCTGGTACATGCGCATGAGCAAAACTTCCAAAAACTCTTAGATGTGAAACACCGGGTTTTCTTCCACTCCAAGCTTCTTGTGGTTTCTTTCCTGAAACACTTCTTGTGGGAGATCGTTTTGATAGATAAACCGCACACGCAACTACTTCTGCCCATAACTCCTTTGGTAGCTTCTTACTCTTGAGCATGCTTCTTGCCATCTCAAGGATCGTCCTATTCTTCCGTTCGGCTACTCCATTTTGAGGGGATCTCGGCACCGTCAATTGTCTTCGAATACCGTTATATTCACAATACTTCAGAAATTCCTTGGACGTGAACTCTCCTCCACGATCGGATCTCATGGCTTTGCTCACAAGGCCACTTTCCTTCTCAACATGGGCTTTGAACTTTTTGAAATTTTCAAACACCTCTGATTTTTCTTTCAAAAAGTAAACCCATGTCTTTCTTGAGAAATCATCAATAAATAGAAGGAAGTAGTTACTCTTACCGAGTGAACTTGGCTTGATCGGGCCACATACATCTGTATGTCTGAGTTCTAATGGCTTCTGCGCTCTTGTCTCCGACTCCTTTGGAAAACTCATTTTGAATTGTTTTCCAAGTAGACATCCTTCACACACTTGATTTGGATGATTGATGCAAGGCAATCCTCTCACCATTTATTTCTTGGAAAGTAGCTCTAAGCCTCCAAAATTGAGATGCCCGAACGGAAGATGCCAAAGCCAAGACTCCTCCTTGTAACACATCTTGAGAGATTGTGCGATGTCATTTTGAGTGTTTAGGACAAACATTCTATTCCTCGCCATCGGCACCTTGGTGATGGGATTGTTTTCGTGATCTCTTATAGATAGGCTATTATCCTTTATTTGGATATCATAACCTTTCTCTAAGAGTTGTCCTAGGCTCAAGATGTTAGTCTTCATGCTTGGAATATAGTAAACATTGGAAATGAATGATGATCTCCATTCTTCAGTCGGATGAGAATGTTACCTTTGCCTTTCACTTCCATCTTTGATTCATCTTCTAAAGCGACATCTCCTTTCATCGATTCATCAAGCTCCACGAATAAGCTTCTTTACCGCACATGTGATTGCTTGCACCGCTGTCGAGGTACCATTTGTGAAAATCATTTGGTTCATCCTTCTTATAGGCTCTCAATAACATATCCTCTTCTTTGCTCACTTCTTCAGCATAATTGGACTTCTCTTCAACTCTATTGTTGTTTGGATCTTTACATTCGGAAGCATAATGTCCAAACTTTCCACAATTGTAGCACTTAATACTTGACTTATCGTACCTTGATTTTTGACTTCCTCTCCCACAGCCTCTTGATGAGATTTCTCCTCTTTGGTTGGTATGGTCTTCATATGGTCTCCAACCACGTCCACGACCTCTTCCTCGGGCTTGGCCACCACCCGGTCTTGGATAGCTTCGACCGCTTTCTTCTTTGGTTTGAATCCGCATCTTGAGTACTTGCTCCGTAATGTCTTCCTTCTTCTTCTTCTTCTTTTCTTCATAAGCTTGTAATGATCCAAGAAGTTGCTTCACTGTCATAGTCTCCAAGTCTTTTGTCTCTTAAATTACAGTGACAATATGCTCAAATTTTTAATCTAATGATCTAAGAACTTTCTCCATGATTCTCACCTCATCCAACTTCTCACAGTTTCTTTTTAGGTTATTAGTAACCGTTAGAACTCTTGAGAAGTAATCAGAGATGAGTTCACCTTCCTTCATTTGCAATGCTTCAAATTCTCCTCTTAGAGTTTGAAGACATACCTTCTTAACTTGCTCTTCTCCCTTGTAAGAAGTTCGAAGCTTCTCCCATGCTTCTTTGGCCGATTTTTCTGAGTTAGTAAGACATTAGTCCAATATCGGTCATCTCGAACTCCTTTGTCATCTCCATCTTGAAATAATCGAACATACTTGGATTGTTTCCTGTGAAGATCAAGTCATCTACATACAAGCACACAATCAATATATCATTGTTTTAAGTTTTGATATAGAGTGCGTGCTCATATGGACACTTGATGAAGTTCTTCTCCTTGAAGTACTTATCAATCCGTGTGTTCCATGCTCTCGGTGCTTGTTTTAACCCATAAAGAGCCTTCTTTAACCTCAAGACTTTGTATTCTTCTCCCTTGACTATGTAGCCTTGTGGTTGCTCAATGTAAACTTCTTCTTCAAGATATCCATAATCGAACAGTTTGTAGACGAGCAACGGGAGAAAATACCTCATCATAGTCGATTCCGGCTCTTTGGCTCTAGCCTTTTGCCACCAATCTTGCCTTGTATCTTTCAACTTCTTCTTTAGAGTTCTTCTTCGCTTTATACACCCACTTCACACCGATTGCCTTATGCTCTTTTGGAAGTGAAGCTAACTCCCATGTTTCATTCTTATGTATCGCCTTAATCTCTTCATCCATTGTATTTCTCCATATCTTCTTCTCCAAATCTTCTTGAAATTCCATTGGCTCGGAATCCGCAAATAGGACAAAATAAGGTAAGATTGTCTTGATTTTCAGTTACCTCATAAAGCTCTTGTAGACTTCTAAAACGTGTGGCCCTTTCGCTTGAGCTTTCATCTCCTTGAGAGCTTGTTGTTGGTGAAGTTGGTGGGTTAACTGGCTCCTCTCTTGGTTGTTCTAAGTCTTCTTCTTCAATATTAGGAAATAAGTTGTAGTCTTCATTATTATATCTCCAATCCCATTCTCCTTCTTCATCGAAGATGACATTCCGACAGATGATTGTCTTCTTTGTTTCAGGATTGTAGAGCTTGTAGCCCTTAGAGTTAGCATCATACCAATGAAGATGTACTTCTCGCTTTTATCATCTAGCTTACTCCGCTTCTCATCTGGTACATGCGCATGAGCAATAATTCCAAAAACTCTTAGATGTAAAACACCGGGTTTTCTTCCACTCCAAGCTTCTTGTGGTGTCTTTCCCGAAACACTTCTTGTGGGAGATCTGTTTGATAGATAAACCGCACACGCAACTGCTTCTGCCCATAACTCCTTTGGTAGCTTCTTACTCTTTAGCATGCTTCTTTCCATCTCAAGGATTGTCCTATTCTTCCGTTCGGCTACTCCATTTTGTTGAGGGGATCTCGGCACCATCAATTGTCTTCGAATACCGTTATCTTCATAATACTTCAGAAATTCTTTGGACGTGAACTCTCCTCCACGATCGGATCTCATGGCTTTGATTACAAGGCCACTTTCCATCTAAACATGGGCTTTGAACTTTTTAAAATTTCCAGACACCTCTGATTTTTCTTTCAAAAAGTAAACCCATGTCTTTCTTGAGAAATCATCAATAAAGAGAAGGAAGTAGTTACTCTTACCGAGTGAACTTTTCTTCATCGGGTCACATACATCTGTATGTATGAGTTCAAATGGCTTCCGCGCTCTTGTCTCCGACTCCTTTGGAAAACTCATTTTGAATTGTTTTCCAAGTAGACATCCTTCACACACTTGATTTGGATGATTGATTGAAGGCAATCCTCTCACCATTTCTTTCTTGGAAAGTAGCTCTAAGCCTCCAAAATTGAGATGCCCGAACCGAAGATGCCAAAGGCAAGACTCCTCCTTGTAACACATCTTGAGACATTGTGCGTGTCATTTTGAATGTTTAGGACAAACATTCTATTCCTCACCATCGGCACCTTTGTGATGAGATTTTTTTCGTGATCTCTTATAGAAAGGCTATTATCCTTGAATTGGATATCATAACCTTTCTCTAAGAGTTGTCCTAGTCTCAAGATGTTTGTCTTCATGCTTGGAATATAGTAAATATTGGAAATGAATTGATGATCTCCATTCTTCAGTCGAATGAGAATGTTACCTTTGTCTTTCATTTTCATCTTTGATTCATCTCCTAAAGCGACATCTCCTTTCACCGATTCATCAAGCTCCATGAACAAGCTTCTTTTACCGCACATGTGATTGCTTGCACCGCTGTCGAGGTACCATTTGTGAAAATCATTTGGTTCATCCTTCTTATAGGCCATCAATAACATATCCTCTTCTTTTCTCACTTCTTCAGCATAATTAGACTTCTCTTCAACTCTATTGTTGTTTGGAGCCTTACATTCAGAAGCATAATGTCCAAACTTTCCACAATTGTAGCACTTAATACTTGACTTATCGTACCTTGATTTTGGACTTCCTCTCCCACGGCATCTTTATGAGCTTTCTCCTCTTTGGTTGGTATGGTCTTCATATGGTCTCCAACCACGCCCACGACCTCTTCCTCGGGCTTGGCCACCACCCCGTCTTTGATAGCTTCGATCGCTTTCTTCTTTTGTTTGAATCCGCATCTTGAGTACTTGCTCCGTAATGTCTTCCTTCTTCTTCTTCTTTTCTTCATAAGCTTGTAATGATCCAAGAAGTTGCTCCATTGTCATAGTCTCCAAGTCTTTTGTCTCTTCAATTACAGTGACAATATGCTTGAATTTTGAATCCAATGATCTAAGAACTTTCTCCATGATTCTCACCTCATCCAACTTCTCACCATTTCTTTTTAGGTTATTAGTAACCTTTAAAACTCTTGAGAAGTAATCAGAGATGAGTTCACCTTCCTTCATTTGCAATGCTTCAATTTCTCCTCTTAGAGTTTTAAGACGTACCTTCTTAACTTGCTCTGCTCCCTTGTAAGAAGTTCGAAGCTTCTCCCATGCTTCTTTGGCCGACTTTGCTCCTACGACCTTCTCGAACGTGTCTTCATCTAATCCTTGATATATTAGATAGAGAGCCTTCTTGTCTCTCTTCCTTGAGTCTTTCAAACCATCCTTTTGAGTTTGAGATACACTTGCATCATTCTCCGGTTCGATGAAGCCTTTCTCGACTATCTCCCACACATCATGTGCTCCTAGGATAGCCATCAACCTTAGACTCCAATTGTCATAGTTTCTCTTTGTGAGCATCGGGACTTGGAAGGGAACACCATTACTTGCCCTCTTTAGAAGAATCTTCTAACTCTGATACCACTTGGTTAGAATGAAAATTTATAAGTGTGAAGAAAGTATTTGAGAACTAACTTGACAAAAGAGAATTTTTGGAAGAAGAAAGTTTTTATTATTGCTTAGAAAAAAACTTGAAGATTTTTTTTCTACTTAGTATTTTTTCTCTCTCTAAGTTTCTCTCCCAGACACAGTAACCAAGACAGTTTCTACTTTTCCCTCTTTTGGCAAACTTTTCAAATATCTACCTTGTTTTAGAAAAACAAAACAATATCTACCTGGTTTTTATCTACTTTTAGAAAGTTGACATTGGCAAAACCACTTTGGTTTCTGTGCAAGAGCTAGCTTAAGCTCCGGCTTGCCGTCGGAGCTCTTCTCCGTCGGTCTCTGAGCTAACTTACCGGTAAGACTCAATCCTTCCATCCCTGTGGTAGCATCGACTGATACTCTGCTACACAGGACTGGTTTTTGGAAATTTTCTTCTTACCACCACTCTTCAAGCTACCTCAACAGCTCCAAGTTCCTCTGCCCCTCTACACCATCGTCATGAAGTCAAGCAGGTTCTCATCTGAAGAGAAAGAAAAAACATTGTCAAACATCAACCAGAGCAGTCAAGGAAACGCATCAAAGCTCCAGATCTTGATACCTCGGAGCCCATAATGGAGAACAACCTCACCATCATAGGCTGACTCACAAATCCTTTAGAACAAAGGATCTGGCCCCTACTAGCTGCACTCCCAAAGAAATGGAACCTCAAAATCAAGATAACCGGATCTGACCTCGGCCAAGATTGTTTCCAGTTCCGTTTTGACCTGGAAGAGGATCTTCATAATGTCCTCAGTAACAGGCCATACCACTACAACCGATGGATGGTTATACTCCAACGTTGGGAACCAATAATCTCAGTAACTTTCCCATCGCAAATCCCTTTTTGGATAAACCTAAAAGGTATTCCTCTTCATTTCTGGCACCAGAAAATCATATACAGCATTGGACAAGAGTTGGGAACTCTTGAGGATTACGAGATCTCGAAAACGGCTGCTAGAATGCGCATATCCTTGGATGGATTACAACCTCTCACAAAGGAAATAATCATTGAGTTTGTTACAGGAGAAGAAGCTCTAGTCACTCTTGAGTATGAGCGGCTGGAAAACCATTGCAGTCTCTGCTTAAAATTAACTCACCAAGCTCACTCATGTCCCCTCAACAAAGCTGACCATCAAGCAAAGGACCAGTCTCACTACCAAAAAGCTGAGAAAGAGACTTACCAGTCTCACTACCAAAAATCTGAGAAAGAGACTTACCAGTCTAGGTCATCTGAGCTACGCACCACCAAAGATCAGCATGCTCCATCTAAGTATCAGGCTGTTGAGTCATATAACCGCAGAGGACCGTTCCCCCTGCTCAGCCTCATGATGATACTCATGCTTTCAGCCAGCAAGTGGACCGACATGGTCGACCTTTTGGGGAAAGAATCTCTATCTCCCAACACTCTGCTCGTCCCCTTAAGAACAAGATATGCCCGGTGGATCTGGAACCAACTCCTCCTCTACTGAGACAGACCGCAACTGTCTATAATCAGGGAACATCTCCACCGTACAATACTCATCGTTCGGGTCCTTCAAACAGGGCCCCTTCTAGGACGATCGAACGTCAGCAGCCTCTACTACAATGGCGCGAAATACACTCGAGGATGGAACCTCATACTATCACTGACAATACCTCTCTACTCCCCCTACGAGCTCCGGTAGACAGGAATCTTGACCAGTGTGATTTTCCACCTCCTGTTATCCCCTCAACCGAGGAAGTGCTCAACGAATTGGGTAAGGTAACTCTCCAGTATACCAGCTGTGCTGACCCTACGGAGAGTGCCGCAAGACGCCGTAGAGTGATTCAAAGCGAAGAAAAAGGCTTGATGGCGTAAACGACATCAGGCATCATTGAAGCTGCTACCCAAGCAGCAGCTTTTATGGCAGTGCAAGCCTCTGGAAGGACATCACCTGAGCCTTCTGCCAACCAGCGTGAAAGCCCCCTCCGCCTTCGTAACTCCCGTAACCTACAAGTGAACCGGAGGACAATGAACTGATCAAAAACTTCATACCAAAGAAACGAGGCAGACCTCCTAAGACAAAGAAATCAATGAATAGTATAAAAAGCCTAGAAGGAGCAACTGCTAAGAAACACAAATTTGCAAAAGGGCTATCTCCAAGTAGGGGATCCCAGGGACACCATTCTTCTCCAAGGACTATTGGGACGTCCTCCTCTCAACACACAGATGGCAATCACACTTCGCAAATCAATCTCATCCCGAGTATTGTCTGGCAGCAAGGGGATTTTCACAGGCTTCAACCTCCTCTTCCTTAGATGTACTAAGTTGGAACTGTTGTGGCTTAGGGAACCCCATAACAGTCCAGCGTATCCGAGATATCCACCAGAACTCCTTCCCGGATATCATCTTCTTAATGGAAACAAAAAACCCGGATGCCTTTGTTCTCTCCGAGCTTGAATGTCTAAGTTGTGATTGCCACTTCTTAGTCTCTCCCCACACCCCTGATGGTGGAGGGTTAGCGCTCTTTTGGAAGAAACAACCGGATGTCCACATCATCTCAGCAAATCAAAACATCATCAAGACCTCCATCAAGTTTAAAACCATATCTTTTGCTGCCACCTTTGTATATGGTGAACCTGAAATTAATAAACACCACCTTGTTTGGGACCAGCTCACTATTATTTCTGACTTAAGGAGCACACCATGGTTTCTTACCGGAGATGAAAATGAAATAATTAGCAACTGCGAAAAAACAGGTGGGCATGAACGATCTGAGGGTTTCTTTTAGTGCATTCAAAATTTTCCTCTCCAAAGGGGATCTCTTCGACTTACAACACTCAGGGAATTACCTATCTTGGAGAGGTAAACGCAACAACTCTTTCTAACAGCAATTGGTATGACGTCTTTCCCTCGGCAAGAAGCCATTATCTACGCTTCGAGGGATCTGACCATAGACCCCTCCTGTCAATCTTCAACACTGCACAGAAAAAGAAACCAAAACTGTTCAGATTTGACAGACGCTTGAGGCGTAATGACGAGATAACCCAAATCATTTCTCAGATTTGGAATGAAGACCAGCAATCGTCGGTTACCTCTCGACTTGCAAGAGTCAGACCAGCAATCTCACGGTGGAGCAGAGAACATCACCAAAGCAACAAGAAAGCAATAGAAGAGCTAAAACTGAAGCTTGACGAGGCTATGACAAACCAGACCACAAACGATTCTCTTATTTCCTCACTGAACAAGGATCTCCTGAATGCTTATAAAGCTGAAAAGAATTCTGGAGACAGAGAGCCTTCTTGTCTCTCTTCCTTGAGTCTCTCAAACCATCTTTTTGAGTTTGAGATACACTTGCATCATTCTCCGGTTCGATGAATCCTTTCTCGACTATCTCCCACACATCATGTGCTCCTAGGATAGCCATCAACCTTGTCATAGTTGCTCTTTGTGAGCATCGGGACTTGGAAGGGAACACCATTACTTCCCTCTTTAGAAGAATCTTCTAGATCTGATACCACTTTGTTGGAATGAAAATTTATAAGTGTAAAGAAAGTATTTGAGAATTAACTTGACAAAAGAGAATTTTTGGAAGAAGAAAGTTTTTATTATTGCTTAGAAAACAACTTGAAGACTTGGTTTACAAATGAGAGTGAAGGGAGGTATTTATAGCCTCCAAAATACAAAATATCTAAAATATTTTAATCTTAAATCTAAATAATTCTACCATAATATCTATATTAAAATATTACAATTATCTAAATTTTTCATAGAAAAAAATCTAGATTTTTATTTATAAGGAGGTGAGTAAATTCTCTAGAAGATTTTAAGGAGGTAGAGTTGTGAAGATATTTTTCTAGAGAATTTTTAGAAGTTGGATCAAGTTTTTGGGTTTAGAACAGGTTCAGAACAGGTTGGTTACAGGTTCGGAACAGGTTATTAAAATATTTAATATATATAAATACATATATATTATTAATATATATATTTATGCAGGTTTATATGGGTACCCAAAAAATCTGCAGGTTAATACCCGGACCCAAACCTGTACTCATGGGTCTTCAACAGCTGGACCCAACAGGTTAAAATGTCTAAACCAGGTTCTAACCTGAACCTGTCTTATTCGGGTCGGTTCCGGATCGGGTCCTCGGATCTGGGTAAAAATGCCCAGACCTACTCAGAGGTTCATCGGAATCCAAATACAAAACATGGCACTGAAAGATCTCTAAAAAGCCTTCTTTACAAACTTAGATATAACAAATTTACAAACGTAGTCAGTTTTACATTACATATAAGGAAGGTTTCCTTTCACTTAAATCTGTCATGGGAGAAAGAAATCAAAAACCATCAAAACTTAATCAAAATCTAAATAGAATTTATTTATTTGAGAAGCGCAAGTGGCTCACATGGTTGAGATCACCTCTGCGGCCTTCTCATCTGGAGTTCGACTCCAGCTTCCTTCCTCTTAGAAGGACTGGGCTAGTGGGCCGGCCCATTGTGGTCCATACAGTGAAAAAAAAAATAGAATTTATTTGAAATACTTATTTAACTTAAAGTTCTCATGTTCTTTTTGTAACCTTACCACACCCCCTCCCCTTATTTGTTCCTAGGAAACTGAGAAATGATTTAGTTCATGCTTCTTTACAATCCGCCTTTAAAGTAAACTAGATTTTGACCTTTAAGCGCGGATTTACTTTTCTTTACAAATTTAAATTATATTTATTTTATTATTAATAATTAAATTTTTAATTATGCAATCTAATTTTGTTTATAATTGTTTAATCCGTATTATAAAAATAAATTAATAATTTAGGTTTAAAAAAAGAATTATGTGTTATTTGAGAAGAGGTATATCGTAAAGATAAAGAGATTGAAATAACGATTTTGCATTATAATTTTTTATTTTGTTTTAAACTCGTGCGAAATTCATTTTTAGAATTCGAAATTGGCTAATTTATTTTTCAACCCGCTTTTATAATAATTTAAATATTTTGCAAAATGATATAACAATCCGCTAAAAATGCAATAGTAAAAACAAATTCTTACGAAATAAATTAATTTAATATGATTTTAAAATTTTATTATAATATAAACATAAATATTTATATTTGAAATAAAAAATAAAGAAGATATTAAAATATATTATATTTGAATTTTGAATATAATCATAATTAAAGAATATTATCTTATATATACAAAATAGTTGATGTTTAAATTATTTAGTCATATTTATCAATTGATTTAATAGTTTCATGTTTATATTTTTAATTAATTAGAAAAATGAAACCCATTATATTTAGCTTGTTTGGATACATGTTTAGTAATTGTATTGTTTGGAAATACGAATAGTAGAGAAATTGTTATATTTCTTAATTACCCCTAATAAATATTAAAAACACTCTTAAATCTCTAATGGCACAAATTGTAAATAACACATGCCCCAAATGTTAGTTTCCTAATGACTCTAATTTTTTAATAGTATTGATTCAAATAAATTGATCACAAAGTTTTTTTTTTTGAACAAAAAATTGATCACAAAGTTGACAACATATATATAGTTTACATGTCTTTGACCCCCAAAAAAAAAGTTTACATAAACTGAACTGGTGCTTACAAAGATGAAAAAATTAAAGGGGAAATATGACCATTTTGGGAAGAAAAAATGCGAAAGAATCTACCTCTGCAAAGCAAAGAATCTAACTCTGCACAAAACACACACTTTGCAACATGCAATCCAAAAACAAAACTATTATAGATTTATTAGTTGATGAATTAAAAGAAATCCGGAGAAGGGACCAAAAGTTACTGTCAGTTGCAACAATCTAGAACAAAAAAATTCTAACCAATAGCAAGCACAATATTGATCCCATCAACACATATTTCAAGTTCCAAGTATCTGTAAAATAACATGTATGTTAGTGTAATGGAAGAGAGCAATTAAAATTGGAAAGACACCACATTGTAAATATAAGATAGCAGTTCAAATTCTGTAACCACAAGTCACCACCCTATAAAGATATTGTAACAGATAATGCTCAAACCCAACATCATGGAATATTAACGGATAGATCCAAATCAGATATGCACAAGTATTAAACTAACGTCTAATTGACGGACAGATTCAGGCTGCCATAAGATTGTCTAATTACAACAGCTGTTTTTAATATTTTTATTACAGAAATTTGTTAATCTATTTTCAATTCGTCTTCTAATAACCTAAATATAAATATTTTATATTTGTTTTATAGATCAAAACATAAATAAAACTATGTTATAATAAAATTTAATAATAAATATGAATTTTGATAATTATTTTATCAAGAAAAAATATTTGTATAAGATTTTATTATAATATAAAATATAGATTTAAAACAAAAATAAGATTTTTATGATCATCAATTAGAGAATATTTACTTATATTTACAAAAATAATTGATGTATAAATTATTTAATTATTTTTAAAAATTGATTTAATAGTTTTATGATTATATATATATATATATATTTATTTGTTGGTTTGTTTTAATCAATTAGGTAAGTGAAACCCATTATATTTTGATTGTTTGTATACATGTTTAATAGTTGTCTTGTTTGGAAACATTTTTAGTAGAGATAATGTTGTATTCCATAATAATTTTCGTATTATGTCGACATGAGATTAATCAACTACGTTATATATTGTGTCGACCAGAAATTGATTATCTTTCAACCCATCATATAATAGTCTAAATATTTTGAAAATTTGATAAAACAACCCATCAAAAACCGTGATCGTAAAAACATCAACCATAATCTAACTCATCATATATTAAACTAATAAAAATATTAAATTATTTTTAATATTTTTTACCAAATTAAGAATATATTCGTTAAAATTGGTTAATCTATCTTTTTTACACGTATTTGAAGATTGTTTTATTATTTTTAGTACTAAAATTGGTTAATCCGTCTTGTAATAGCCTAAATAGAAATATTTTTATATATGTTTTATAGATCAAAATATAAATAAATTATTAATAATAAATTTTAATAATAAATTTTAATAATAAATATAATTTTAATAATTATTTTATTAATAAATCAAATCATTTTTATTAATATTTTTGGCAACTATATGATTTTGTCATCATAAAATAGATATATAGATATATAAATATGTTGTAAAAAAAGATATATATATATATTATCATGTTTGGAAACATGTTTACTAGAGATAACATCATATGTCACAATATGCTTAGTGAAATTTAATTTAATCATTGACGGAAAAAATTAATTAAATCATTAATGTGTAATAGAAAAATTGTAATATAACACATGAAATTTTTTTTTTCATAAATGTTTAATTTTTTAATAGTATAGATGTAAGAAATGACACTAGAATATATTAGAATAATATAAATATAGACTAATTTAGTATTTTTATAAAAATAAAAATATATCAATCTAACTTTTAATATTTTATTTTAAAAATTTACTTTCTAATGAAAAATTAATTAAAATTTTATAATATTTGTTTTTAATATATTAACTAATTTAATCTAATAATTTTATAATGTTTTTTAAATAAAAGTCATTGTAAAAGTTACATAAAATGAATTTAATTTGTGTTGCATTGATCTGAAATATTTTTGAAGGAACAACATATGTTCATATTCGTTTTAAACGTCTACATATTCAAATCAAAGAGTAACACATCTTAAAAACTGGATTGAAGCTGGACCACCACTCAATTAAAGCTTTGTATCTTGGCCAGTCTTCTGGTTTCGTGAGAGCTTCTGTAGCCATGTGACAATCTGATGCTATCACTATATATTGTATCCGAAAATCTTCTAAAACTTTGCATCGCCCAAACGATGCATCGCAGTTCTGCAAAGTTGATTTGGAGAGCTTTTGGAGGCTTCCCTAGCATGGAAAAGCACATCTCCACGATACTCTCGCGCTATCCACGCTCCACCACTATGCAAAACGAGTTTCTCCAATCAGCCCTCACATTATATTTTCTTGTTCCAGTTTCAGGTGGGAGTCTATTAGTTAAGCCAGTAACCTGTCAATTAGACTCCACCTCAATGCTCTCGGCTCTGTTAGCCTCCTACCAAGATCTTGTCTCCTCTGTTATTTGTTGGACCATCACTTGTGGAGCATCTTGCGTGTGCGACTAAAGACATAGTTCAGATGCAGTAGGAGAAATGTCCTCCCTTTTTGGTCGATTGAATCGATGTCCGATCGAGTTGAGCAGGTCCAACGGTGTCTCATCTGCGATGGATTCTGCTGGTTGGAACAAATATCTATGAAGCGAAAGATTGCGGTGATGATGGTGATGATAGATATGCGCTTCTTCTGATGCCGTTTTCCTTGCTAGACTTGATGGATTTTGATTGGCAGGCTTACGGAGCTGAAGCGACAGCAGCAACCTAACGGTGGCCGGAAACCAGGCGGTGCCTGAATGACGGAGTTTACTCGCTTTTGACATGTGGCTGCGATGAGTACCATGTTTTTCTTCGACCTTACATCGATACAAATCTGGGCCATTTGTTTAGTTTATGGGCTCTTGGGTTAAGCACACTTTGCTATGTAATCTTTTATATTCTTGAGCTTTGAGCATGTATACTTGGAAGCACATTTGGACCTACTTTCAATGAAATATCAAATTTGCTGCAAAAAAAAAACTTATAAAGGGAGAAAAAGACGACGATTTTTTATTATAATTTTTTTATATAACTACTCATAAATTTTAAGTCAGTATCTAGTTATTCACTATTACAAAACACCAGATCCAATCCAATAAAATAAAATTGTTTGATCAACTTGTTTCTAGGTCATCCACATGATGTAAGACTCGAAATCCACCAAAGTCCACAGAAGGCAATCCAACTTTAAGATCAAGAGGAAGGTGATGAAGTTGATGTAATAACCGGTTGTTGTTTGATTCCCTAAACAGTAAGTGACTAGAAACTTAATTCCAATGCATATTCTTTGAAAAGGATATAAGATTCACATGATAAATGTTTGATTTCACAAAGTACTTGAAACATGCAAGAAAAAGTTTGATTCAAAGACAATTTTTTGAAGCAAAACAAAGAGATTTTCAATTTTGTTTTGAATATAATGTTAAATTATACTCAAAAGAAAAATATACTTTTTACAACATAGATTTTATCCCTTTTCGATCAAGGAAAACATTTTTATTAATACACTCTTGTATCGAACCAAATATGTAAACCATCCTCGTACTTTTGTCCTTCTTGTTTGATTGTGGAAAGCCTATTACGGACTGCTCTGTCAATCAAACTCATCAGCACTTCCTTTGTTCTTGGTTTCTCGCCATGCCGTCTTCTGTTTCTTTCTGTCTATATCATGTGGATCGTTGCTTGGAATGTGTAGCAAAGAATGAAGGATCTCGTCCCCTTTTCAGCCGGTTTGGTGATCTTGTCAACTATCTCCATCCATTCCACCGTGAAACTTTGTTTCATTACTCCTCCCACAAGCTTTTTCCATATTTGGCTGGAGAATGAGCATAAGAAGAAAAGATGATTTCTTGTTTATGTTGGCTCATCACAGAAGACACATCCAACATGAGGGTTCAAATTACAACTCTCCATTCTATCACCCGTGGAAAGTCTGTTTTTTTTTTTGCTGCAAGCCATGTCAGAAGGGAGTATTTTGGGGTAGAAAACGAATACCAGATTCCTCGATGAAGCTCCCAAGTGGGGGTTGTGAGCACGAATCTGTTTTAAGGTGTTCTTGGAACTGAATTTGTCGCTAAAATCACCATTTCCTTGCTTCCACAGATATAAGTCAGAGAAATCATGATTTCTCCGATCCCTTAGCTCCTCTATTTCCCTTTCAATCTGATTCAACAAAGCATTTATATGATTCCTTCTTCTGCACATGTCCATCATGTCACCAAGAGTTGCCGTGCAAGGTATCCCTAGGTATATCCTTCCTCTTTCATCAAAAACATCAAACAAACAGCCAAAAGTGCACCAATTATCATACCAAAATGATGTAGATAGACCATTCCGAACCTCCATCTTATATAATTCCTTTGCCTTATCTCTGAATTTAAAAGCTTTTTCCATATCCAAGAGCCCAAGGTAGAGCCTTCTCGCACCACCTAAAAGGATCCGTTTTTTATCAAGTAATGTTTAATCCAATTGACCCATAATGATTTTTTCCCAGACAGTAACCCCGAAATAAGTTTCAATACACATACCTTATTGACTTCGTCCAAAGATCGTATCCCAAGACCTCCCTCCTCCTTTGGGATACAAACATCTTTCCAGCTCACCTTTTCCTTTTTGCATTTAGATCCGGTCCCGACCAAAGAAAGGCTGAATATAATTTGTCAATCTCTTTAATACAAGCTTTCGGTAGACGAAAAGCCGCCATCCAGAAGTTTGTAAGACTGAAGACCACTGATTTCAACAACTGCAGTCTACGTGCAAAAGATAGGTGCCTTGTAGTCCATGAACTAATTTGCATCCGGATCTTTTCAATAAGTGGTGTATTATCTGAAGATGTCATTCGCATTGTTAATAGTGGTAAGCCCAAATATCTTACTGGAAGTGTGCCGTATTCAAAGGAGAAGTCCCTCATAATCTCCTCTTTTAAACTTGGTGATATACCCGCCATGTAGATCGTGGATTTTTCGATGCTTATATGTAAGCCAGAATGATGAGCAAAGTCCTCAAAAACCTCTAATGCGCTAACAATGGATCGTTTATCTCCCTCCAAAAAAACCATCAAATCATCAGCAAATCACAAATGAGTTAAAAACAGATTTCTGCACCCCGGGTGGTAACCTGTTTTCGCCTCTCTTGCTGCTTGATCTAGTTTCTTTGACAAAACATTAATACAAATCACAAACAGGTATGGGGATAGGGAATAACCTTGTCTCAGTCCTCTAGCCCTTCTGAAATAACTAGCCAAATCTCCATTTACTTGTACTGAGAAAGATGCAGAAGAAATACAGAGAGAAATCCAATGAACAAATCTGTCGGGAAAATTCATAGCCCTCAATGTATTAAGCAGAAATTTCCATTGAACTGAATCAAAGGCTTTTAAGATGTCAATCTTCATCGCACATCTTGGTAATGTTTCCTCTTTGTGATAGTCGTTAACATATTCTGTTTTCAGGAGAAGATTCTCCATCATCAGTCGGTCATTTACAAAAGCTGATCAGCGATGAGCTTCGGAAGAATGATTTTGAGCCGATTAGCAAGGATCTTAGATATGATTTTATAAATCACGTTGCAGCAAGAGATAGGTCTGTAGTCTTCCATTATTTTAGCCTCTTTCTTCTTTGGGATTAGAGCTAAGATCGTTGAGTTTATAACTTTCGGTAGAAATCCATATCTGAAAAAGGACTGAACAGCTGTTAATAGATTTTTACCTACCACCTCCCAAGTTTCTTTGAAGAATTCTACTGTATAGTCATCTGGACCAGGTGATTTTCCTTTTGGCATTGAGAATAGAACCCTTCTAATATCCGCTTCAGTCACCTCGTGCAGCAGTAACATGGTGTCTATTTCCTCGCATCGAAAATCTAGCACTGTTTTAAGCTCATCTACTGAGCAGGATACAAAATTGCTAGGCACATGGCTGAGGAAGTCCTCAAAATGTCTTACTGCTTCCTTCTTAATACCCTCTGCATCTGCCACAGTCTTTCCATTCGAGCATATAACTTCACTGATTTTGTTTCTCACTGCTCTTGATCTTACTGCGTTGAAGAATGATAGAGTATTCTGATCTCCAGATTTTAACCAGAAAAGTTTCGCTTCTTGGCTTATGTAACGTTTCCCCAGCTCTGCTAACCGACTCCATTTATCATATGCCACTTTCTCATCTTCCATCGCTTGTGGGGAAGGAGCATTCATCATTTTATCCTGCAGATCACAAAGGCTCCGATAAGCTTCATGAGTTCTTTTAGAGAGGTCATGTAACATTTCCTTTCCCAACTTCCTTAGCAAGGGCTTTAGTCCTTTTAACTTCTTTGATAATCGAAAAAGCGCTGAAGTTGAGTGAAAAATATCTTTTTCTCTTCCCAGAAGTCCTTAATCTTATCACAAAAACCAGGCGTACTCATTACCACATTTGTGAACTTGAATGGTCTTTTCTTCTTCGCTTCTTCCTCCTTGAGATATATTCGACATCTTGAATGATCTGAACATCCTCCAGATTCGAAGATACAGTAAGACTGTGTGTTTTTCAGTTTATAATGCTTGAGCACAAAGAATGGATGGAGGGAGATTATATAGAGTTCATATACAACAAGACCAAATGTTCAAAAGCAATGTAGCATGGGGACGACATTTTGCTGTCCGTACCCGTACCTGTAACGTTTCGAAGACAAATACTTCATAGGAACGGCATGGGGTTACTCTCTTACTTTTCCAATAAATCAAAAATAAATTGAGAACACTAGCTATTATGGGATATAGAGATGACACTAGAGGACGTTTCCAAAACATAAAAATTTGAGTTTTTGTTAATAACTAACTTATTCGAGCTTGTAGATCTTCCATGATACTTAGATAAAGTATATTTTATCGTTATATTTCTTCACATTTTTTTAATTTTCAAGTTTTAACTATATCTTTATAAGGTATAATTTTGTATATATTAAATCTATGGATACTTATATGTATATTTATAGACAGTGGCGGAGCCAGAAAATATTTTAACCGGGGTCAGTATATTATATGAAAATACAAATTAATATACCGTAAATAGTTTTTAAACATTTTTATCATTATATATGTTTAAAACCTTATAAATATTTTCTATTATTTAACTAAATTTCTAAAATAAATTCTAGTTAAAGTAATATTATTTTAATTTATTGTTCAGAATTTTATTTAAATTAAATTACATATTGATATTATTTAGTGGTTTTTATATAAATCATTGTCTCACCCAATTTTTATTTATCATGCTTTTATAGTCTCAAATTTTTACTTAGTATATCTAAGATAAAATCAACAAAAATTGTTTATATTACTTTTAAAAAGTTATCTATCCTAAACTGTAGAATAAAGAGAAGATAATGCGCAATTTTAGCTATAAGAAATATAAATGTCAGTTAAAAAATCAACTTTCAGCAATTATAACAAACCCATTTTACGTGGTCTTTTACTCACGTGGGTTTATGGAAAAAAATCAATGTTTGGATTTGAGTTAATTTAAGATGATCAATTGTTTTTATTTGAAATAAAATGGGCTTGATTTAGATAGGGGTCAGCAGAAAATATTAATTGGGGTTAAATACATAAATTATCATAAAGTATAATTGATTATTAAAATTTGGTGGGGTCGGCTGACCCCCCTAACCATCACATGCCTCCGCCCCTGTTTATAGACGTGTCTATGTCGTACCCGTATCTATAAATTTTAGTTTTGTCATTTTCTGTC
The DNA here is from genome assembly GCA_030180135.1 of Orychophragmus violaceus. Lineage (NCBI taxonomy): Eukaryota > Viridiplantae > Streptophyta > Magnoliopsida > Brassicales > Brassicaceae > Orychophragmus > Orychophragmus violaceus. Next base: position 29,041,423 of record CM058235.1, read on the forward strand.
CCCATTCCCGTACCTGTTTATGTATCCGTATCCGTCTCGGTGCAACATAGCTCAAAAGAAACTAAAAAGGAAACAAATAATTCAGAGGAAATCATGTTTTGGTCACCATTGAAAGAGGTTATAGTTGTTAGGCAATAATGGAGAGGTACTTGGGTTGCGGCTGGAGCAAAGGGTTTTCCAAGTCTTATAGCTTGATTGGAAGTCTAGGATATTTTGATAAAATAGGATGGACGAGATAAACTGTGGAGATAAGGGTTGATCACTTGTTCCCGTACAAGAAAAGTAAACTTGTCCATAAAAGGAAAGTTTCTTCAATGAGTGTACTAGGTCTTTCTGATGCAATCTCCAAAGTGGGCTAGCATAATCTGGTGGTTCTTTGTCCTTGGTAGCTTCACTGGGTTTCAATAGGTGTGATGGAGATGTTCTGGTAAAAGAGTTCTCCAGAGTTTCCTTATTTGGTCCTAGGAGCATCCGAGAGGATGGTTTGGTTGTTGGGTGGCTCTCGGTCAATCCATTGGGTTTTCACCTGGTGGACTCCAAAAGAGGCTATAGTAGATGGGCCTGGCCACAACTGGGTCAGTCTTTGGTTGTCTTGGGCTGAAACTCATGGTTTTTAGCTCATATGTTGTACTGGATGGGCCATAGAGCTTTGTCATTCCAACTGTTGTTTTTGGTTGGACTGAAGGAAAAGTGGCTCGGCCCAAGTGTTCTTCAGGGTGGGTGGTCGGGGGTTATGTATTCCTTTGGTTTGTTTATTGTTTGGTTCCTCACACTCAGTTTTCCAAACGCTTGGTCAGCTTTGGTTAGGCCGTCTCCTAGGCATTGATGTTATCTTTAATGGGCGGCTGATTCGATGTCCACATCTTATCTCCCCCTTGGAAAGGTTTCTTCGTTGAAATTTCTTGACCTTTATCGGTACAGTAGTCATTGGACTTAAACCGGGAGTCCACTATCACCGCTTTTTTTAATTCAGGTTTGCAGTTGGGGGTTTGTTGAAGCTGTTGTGATTGTTGGAGTTGACTCCAAATTTTGCTGCTACCTTTGGTCCTTGTTCTGGTCTTCTTCTTGATTTGTTTCTCTCTTTGTATGGCTAGATAAAGAATCTCATAAAAGGGGTGGTAAGGCTTCATCTCGACGTTCCATTGAATACAATCTTCCCCAAATTGGGACATTGGAGACTTGCATTTCTCATTTAGCTCAAGACAGCTTCTTACGAGATCAAACTCCTCATAGCTTTACACTTCTAGTTCCTTGAAACAAGGCACAAATTAGTATATTTCGATGGTAATAAGGTAGGCCATACCTTATGTGAAGCTAAAACTTCATCTCTGACCATCGTGTAATCTGAAAAAAATCTCAATCTTCCCTTCTCACGTACTTCATGATCCCACCATGCTAGAGCATGATCCATGAGGCTGGTTGTGGCTAGAGCAATCAATTTTTTTGGCTTGGTGTAGGCATAGTACTAAAAAAGATGCTCAATTCTTCATTCTCCTCCAAGTAGGCTGTTGGATCTACTTTCTCTACAAAAGTAGAAGCTATGAGTTTAACTATGGAGGAAAGTTTCTAGTCATAATCTGTCTCCGGTTGATTAGATCATGAGCCACTTGGATAGGATCTGGTGCATGAGGTTTTTGTTGGTCATGTAGCTCCTCTACACAAGTAGGGTCATGGTGGAGCCCTTGAAAAATCTGGTAGTGTGTTCCTCCTCGGTGTCATTGGATCAAATTGATATGGTTTCTCTAAACGTTCAAGACGTGTGACACATTATTCAAGGTCTCCTTTCATGCATGGATGTGATGTTGCTCTCCATTGCGGTTATTTTGCCGACATGACTTGAAGTAGGTCTAAGTTCTTGACCTCATCGCCCATTGTGCCTGTAAATTAAGTTTAAACAAATAAATAGGAATCTGATTAAAAGAGACAAAGAAAAGCAAAGCAATATCAACTTAAATCTTTGAATTACTAGAACAAACATAAGTAATTAAGAAAAGCAGCTTAAGCAACCAATTTTTTTGGATGTGTTTATGTGGGTTTAGAACAAATCAAACACAAACAAAGAATAATTTTATTTTTATGTGGTTTTCAATTTTTATCAAAGAAAGTAGATTAAGTGATGAAACAGAATTTTTGTTGTTGTATTTTTCTATTTAAGATGAAACAAAGCAGAAACTAAATCAAAGAATAAGGATGGAGTACACCATCTATAGGAGGGTTTAAGCTCTGATACCAATTGTTAGAGTCAAGATTAGCACTTTCCCCAAAAGACCTATTCAGGAATTTAGGTCGGCCCAGAATGGAAAAACGGTTTAGAGCCCAAGTCGATAAAACATGGTTTAACCCGACTCGGTTTAACCGGCTTACATCTAGGGTTGTGAAGGATGCAAATCACATATAAGGCAAAGACGGCACAGAGCATAGCAGCACCGAGATATGGAAATATTCTAATATTCAGGATAAAAATATTAGGAAAGATCCGTGTTTATCTTAATTTTCCGTTATTATTGTTTAACCGACTTTGTAACCCTATAAAAGGGGACCTCATCATTCAATAAACACACGCTTTTCATAATACTTTTGTCTGAGAGACCTAGCAAATCGACTTCGACCTAATCTCTCTCCGGCGACTCAGACACCTTCTCTTTGCCGCTTTATTCCATCCCGGAAACCTAAAGCGAAACCCTAATTTCCATATTCTCACCGTGTTCTTAAATCTTCTTTTAGAATCCCTTAAAAACAAACCCTAAAATTCTTGCTATCTTCGGATACGCGGAATTGAGATCTTACAATTGGCGCCGACTGTGGGGATTTCTAAGAGAAATTTCTGAACGAGATGCCTGGAAGTGACAACGAGATCAATCCGGAGGAAAACCCAAGGGTCGAATCCGAAGGAAGCGATTACGAGCTGAGTGATCACGACGATGATAACGCGGAACTCAACGACGAACAACCACGAGGTGCCAAGTCAAAGAAGGATCGAGACGACGGTAAACGTATCCCGTCACTCGACAAAACTGCGGAACAAGTCGACAAAGACGAAGTTCTAGCCACTCTGATAGCCAAAATCGATTCGCAGAATGATTTAAACAAAGAATTTTCGGAAAGAATCGACTTGTTGCAGTCTGAGCAAGATCGAATCCGTTCAGACCAACAGTCGAGGAAATCCAAACGCGAGGTCCCTCCGAGGGTAAAAGATAAAGTCGCCAGACGACTGATCTATGAAACACACGAAGGAGACCGTCAAGAACTAAGCCAAGACGGCGAACCCAAGAGAAACTCACGCCGAGAGCGCGATGAGGGAGATAAGCACGAACGAGGCTCGCATCGAAAAAGGGACTCAAGTGAACCCAAGCGGAATTCACACCGAGAGCGAGACGACTCGTATGAGGAGAGATACTCACCCAACAGAGATCTAGAAGACGAATACGAACGAGATGATTCTAGAACTCGCAGACGGAACTCTCGACGTGAGAATGACTCGCGCCGGGATAACCGTCGCTACGAGCGAGGTGTATCCCACGAGGAAACTCATGAAACGCCTGTTCGCGGAGCAAGTCGTAACCAAGTGGAGAAGAAGCTGACCGAGCTTAGAGACACCCTCAAGGAACTAAAGGGTGAGGTTCACAGCGTCAAAGGATCTGCCCCAGAGATTGACCGAATCATCGAAGAAAGGCAGAGGACACCTTTCACGTCGCGCATCACGAATACATACATCCGTCAAAAGGAAAAGCTCAGACTGCCGATGTACAATGGGACGAAGGATCCAACCACTCATCTAACAACTTTCAAGATCATGGCAGCAAAGGTGCAATTCTCGTCAACCAGAAAACGCGATATCGGCTTTTGTAAACTATTCGCCGAAACCCTATAAGGAGATGCGCTAACTTGGTTTTCTCGGCTCCCGCCCAAGTCAATCAACAGTTTCCCTGATCTTACAAGAGAATTCGTAAGACATCACTTTGCCTACGTAAAAAAGGATACCTCGCTAAACGCGCTGATGTCCATGTCGCAAGAAAAGAAGGAAACGTTGAGGACCTTCGTAAATCGGTTCAAAGCAACGATGACGCGAGCAGAAGCCCCAGATAAATTCACTAACGCGGCTCGAACAAACGCCGTTTGGCACGAGTCACCTTTTTATCAGGATCTAGTCGTCAACCCGCCATTGACCATCGAAGACGTCCTTCACCGAGCACACAAACTCGTGGAATTAGAGGAGAAAAAGGTGGCCTTAGCTAAAAATTCGGCTCTGTCAAACAGACCGATAAAAAGGAAGACAGAGAACCAAGGCAACATTACGATAAAGGGACGAAGACAACAATGGTTGTCGGCGACGCCAGTAAAAAGCGCCCATCAAAACCATGGAACAAGTGGAGCAAAGAGGACAAGGAGACGGCACAGCAAACTGCTTCCACACCAGAAGAAAAGTATTGTGAGTACCACAAAGCCACCTCACATGATACTTCGGAATGTCGGAACCTCAAAGACGCATTGTATGCTCGGCTCTCAGACAAAGAGATCAAAGCAGCAATAAACAGATTGAGGGAAGAATCGCAACAACTTCGAGAAGAGCGAAAGGCCGATGGACAAGCGCCCAAGCAAGGCAAACAGCAGCGACGCATTAAAAGCATAGCTTTAAAACGCAACCGAGACGAGGAAGAAGAAGACGAAGAGGAAAATCCTAAAGCCGTCCGAAGAATCAACATGATTATGGGCGGCCTAATCTCCGTAAATGACTCGGTTTGGTCAGTCAAGGTGTACGAGCACCTGGCGTTAGCCGCGCAAAACGCACCTCAACCGGTCCTATCTGATGATCCTCCAGTCATCTTCACTGACCAGGATCTATACGGGACCCATTATCCTCATAACAATCCACTGGTGATTGAGCTCCTTATCGGAAGCTGTCAGGTATCTCGAATCCTAGTCGATACAGGTAGCTCTATCGATCTAATCTTTCTAGATACACTCAAAAAGATTGAGATCAAGGAAGAAGACATCAAACAGAAAGCTAAGCCGCTCACCGATTTTACCAGCGAGACGATATACACGATCAGAACGATCAAACTACCGGTTTACGCAGGAGGAGTTTACAGAATGGTGAAGTTTCATGTCATTGACAAACCGACCATTTACAATGTCATTCTCGGCACACCATGGCTATACAGCATGAAGGCGGTATCTTTGACCTATCATCAATGTCTGAAGTTCCCGTCACCTAAGGGAATCCAGACGATTAAAGGATGTCAAAGAGAAAGTCGGTCGTGTTTCGCAAGAGAGCACATGATAAGGGTACCGTCATGCATGATCAACACTGAGAAAGGTAGAAAGGGTCCAGAAAAAGAGCTTATCCAGCAAATCGTCATCGATGACTCAGATGAAAAAAAATGCGTAGGAATTGGTGCAGATTACCTGAAGATATCAAAAAGGAGCTAATCGCCTTCTTACGGCAAAACGTCGCAACCTTCGCATGGTCAGTCAAGGATATGAAAGGTATCAACTCGATCACAACTCACGAGCTCAATGTCGACCCGACTTACAAGCCAATTAAGCAAAAAAGGCGTAAGCTCGGTCAAGAAAGAGCCAAAGCTGTCAATGACGAGGTGAACAAATTACTTGATGCCGGCTCGATTCAAGAAGTTAAGTACCCCCACTGGCTTGCCAATCCGGTCGTTGTTAAGAAGAAAAACGGGAAGTGGAGAGTCTGTGTCAATTTCACGGATCTCAACAAAGCCTGTCCAAAGGACAACTTTCCTTTGCCGCATATCGATAGACTTGTTGAAGCTACGGCAGGAAACGAGTTGCTTTCATTCATGGATGCGTTTTCAGGATACAAACAAATTCTTATGAATCCAGACGATCGGGAGAAGACGGCATTCATCACGGAACGTGGCACCTATTGCTACAAGGTCATGCCATTTAGCCTTAAGAACGCCGGCGCTACATACCAACGACTGGTCAATCGAATGTTCGTAGGACAACTCGGCACGAGGATGGAGATATACATTGACGACATGTTGGTTAAATCCTAAATCGCCTCTCAGCATGTCGGCCATCTGAAGGAATGTTTTAACATCCTCAACCGATATGGAATGAAGCTTAACCCAGCCAAATGTACATTTGGAGTAACATCATGAGAATTCCTCCGATACGTGGTTACCCAAAGAGGAATAGAAGCTAATCCAAAACAGATCTCAGCAATAATTGTTTTACCATCTCCCAAGAATACTCGAGAGGTAAACGTCTAACCGGTCGCATAGCTTCCCTGAACAGATTCATACCTCGTTCGACTGACAAATGCTTGCCTTTCTACGAGCTCCTCTGGGGAAACAAAAGGTTTATATGGGATGAAAAATGTCAGGAGGCATTCATTCAGCTCAAAGACTACTTATCAAACCCGCCGATACTATCCAAGACCGAAAACGGCAAAACACTTTTCCTGTACATCGCAGTTTCAACAACTGCAGTCAGTGGTGTACTGGTTCGGGAAGATCGCGGGGAGCAAAAGCCGATCTTTTACGTAAGAAAGATGATGAACGGGGCCGAGACCAGGTATCCAGCAATGGAAAAACTGGCTCTCACGGTCGTTATCTCGGCACGGAAGTTACGACCTTACTTCCAGTCACACTCAATTGCCGTGCTGAGTAGCCAGCCTCTTCGGACAATCTTACACAGCCCAGGACAATCCGGCCGCCTGGCGAAGTGGGCAGTGGAACTCAGCGAGTACGACATCGAATACAGAAACAGGACGACCACTAAATCTCAGGTAATAGCCGATTTCCTTGTAGAATTATCACCTGAACTAGATGTCGATACTCAGGTAGAAGACAAGAACTGGAAACTATTTGTTGACGGCGCATCATCAAAACGAGGAGCCGGGGTAGGAATACGTCTCATATCACCAACCAGAGAGGTGGTAGAACAATAATTCAAACTGGGCTTCACAGCATCTAACAACACAGCCGAGTACGAAGATCTGTTAGCCGGTCTTAGATTAGCTAAAGAAATCGGAGTACGACATCTCTTGGCCCATTGAGACTCTATGCTTGTAGCGAATCAAATCAACGGAGAATATGAAGCTAAGAACGAGCGAATGGAAGCCTATCGAAAGGCGGCATTGGAGCTAACCAGCTCTTTCGAGTTCTTTGATATAGTCCAGATACCGAGGAAACAAAATGCCCCAGTAGATGCACTCGCATCTCTGGCATCGAATCCCGACCTCTGCCGATGAATCCCAGTGGAGACAATTCATGTACCGAGCATCCCGCCGCCCGAGAACAATCACGAAGAATCCACTTCCGACGATGTCATTCTCGCGATCCAACAGGGTGGCCAAGACGACATGAGTCCTGATAGTCAAGAAAAAGGCACCGATCTCATTGCACTCCAAACAGATGACTATGAGGATTGGTGACAATAAATAAGAACGTATTTGGCGGAAGGAAAACTTCCCGAAGACAAGTGGGCAGCTCGACGACTTAATGTAAAAAGTGCATGATATACTATACACAACGGTATCTTCTACAAATACTCGGCCAACAAAATCCTTCTCAGATGCATACATGGAGACGATGTCCGCTGAGTTCTTGAAGAAACACATTCATGAGAATGCGGGAATCACTCCGGAGGTCGATCACTCGCTCTCAAAATCAAGCTGAATGGTGATTACTAGCCGACTATGATAGCCGATCGCGAGACCTATTCCAACAAGTGGGAAAAGTGTCAGCGTCATGCGCCATTCATACACAGACCCACGGAACTGCTCACCACATCCACCGCGGCTTATCCATTCATGAGATGGGCAATGGACATCGTTGGGCAGTTGCCACTGTCTAATCAAAGACGCTTCCTGCTGATCATGACCGACTACTTAACAAAGTGGGTCGAAGCCAAAGCATATGTTGCGATCCATGACGTCCAAGTTCATAACTTCGTCTGGAAATACATTATATGCCGATATGGGTTGCCCTACGAAATCGTCACGGACAACGGGTCACAATTCACATCAAACTTGTTCGATGGGTTCTGCAAGAAGTGGGATATACGGCTCAGTAAGTCGATACCAAGATACCCTCAAGGAAACGGACAAGCCGAAGCCACAAACAAAACTATCATTGCCGGTATCAAAAGACGTCTTGAAAGCAAAAAAGGAGTTTGGGCTGAAGATTTGGATGGAGTCCTTTGGTCGCATAGAACGACTCCTCGCCGCACAACTAGGGCCACTCCGTTTTCCTTAGCCTTCGGCGTGGAAGCAATGGTCCCGACGGAGGCAAAAATCTATAATTTTTGCCGATCCCTTATGCCGCAACATAGAGAGATCAACGAGAAGATGTTGATTCAAGCGCTCGATACAATAGAGGAAGAACGAAATCGAGCTCTACTCCGCATTCAAAACTACCAGCAGCTCGCAACTAGGTACTATAACCAGAAAGTCAAAGAGCGACACTTTCAAGTCGGCGATTATGTGCTTCGCAAAGTCTATGAAAACACCAAGGAATGGAGAGCGGGAAAACTCGGCGCAAAATGGGAAGGACCCTACAAGATAACAAAAGTCGTCAAGCTCGGCGTTTACGAACTCGAGTCAATGAAGGGCAAATCTTTGTCGTGTTCTTGGAATTCAGCAAGCCTGAAAGAATACTTCTAAGACGGCAAACCAAAAAAAAAAAATATATATATATATATCCTATGTATGAACTACGAGTGACTTGATTCTTCCTTGGAAGATACGTAGGCAGCCCTCATCCGCACAGTCACAAATCTAATAAAATTTTTATTTTCACAACCAAAGCCGAGTCCTAACTCGCAATCTAAGCCGAGTCCTAACTCGCAATCTAAAGCCAAGTTCTAACTCGCAAACCAAAGCCGAGTTAAAAAACTCGCAGAAAGACGAGCACCTTAGTTTGCAATAGTTGAGCTTAGAAACTCGCAAAAAAGCCGAGCTCCTTAGTTTGCAAAAGTCGAGTTTAGAAGCTCGCAGAAAGCCGGTCTCCTTAGTCTGCAAAAGTCAAGCAATACACGCCTTGACTTTAAGCCGAGCATCCAATAAGACTCGCACTATTAGCATCATGCTCCCTTGCCAAGAGTGTGGTCTTCCTTGCGCACGAGGTGCACATCGTGGTAAGGAAAAGCCGAGATCCGTCTCGCACCAAAAGACCGGGTTCGTACCCGTACGTTCTCTGTGGTGGGCGATAACAAATAAGCCGAGCACTTAAAGCCTCGCACATTCTTCTGTCCTTAGAACAAATAAGCCGAGCATACGTAAGTCTCGCGATAAAAATCTCATTAGGTCGCATTTTAATCAATGTTCCGACTTAATTCTAGCCGGGTTAGCGAATCCGAAATATTCCGATTAAAATTCTACGCGATCAGATTAATCCTAATCGATGTTCGGACCTAGTTCATACTTTGAATAAAGGGAAATTCGAAACATTCCGATTAAAATTAAAACATTCAATCGATGTTTGTCTTAAACCGTTGAAAAACAATAAGACCATGCATATACGCAGAAAGATAATTTATTCTACCATAAGGATAAAGTCTTACAAAACCAAAAAAAAATTAAGTTAGAAAAAACGGAAAAGAGATTACATAAGAGCCGACATAAAATACAGAAATTACTCAGCCCCGCTCGTTGATGATTTCTCCGGCTCCTTCACCGTCTCAGCTTCACTAATCTTAGCATTCGCGTCCTGTACTGCCGTTGACGCACCGTCTTGAGCCGCGATTTCCGAACTAACTGCCCGAACCAGTTCAGTAGGAATCGCCTCCGGAATCACTCCTTGATTAGTCATGAATTCATCAATATCCCTCGGAACACGGGGTGGAGAATCACGGTAAAGGTTCAGGAGCGGATGACGGATTGGCGAGAGAACGAAAGTCAACTCCTCCTTGGTGACGACCTACAGGTTGTCTAACTTGGCGTTAATCTTGTCTTCATCAGCCGCGAGTTGATCCAGGACCGACTCAGGAATCGGCACACCTTCCCCGCTAAACTTGAGCAAGCATTTCCTAAGGCCAGAAATTTGACCTTGTTCAACTTGTAGCTTGGTCGACTCCTCTTGATCTTTGACGAAATGTTGGAAGAGATCAAAAGAAGTCTGTGCTTTCGCCCTAACTGCGGCCTCGACGCGATTCCTCTCTTTCCGAACCAAGTCGGCACAGAATCTCTGCAGACTCTTCTTATCCGCCTGAAACTTAAGGACGTCGGCTTTCGCTTTCTCCTCCATTAGGCGCAGCGTTTCCTCCAGATCGCGAACTTTATTCTCAAGCTCCGAGTTATTCACTTCGAGAGCTTCCTTCTCTTCCTTCGCCTTCTTAAGAAGCTCATCCCGCTTGGTGACCGCATCCACCATCTTTTGAGCACTCCAAGAACTCTCAAGAGCCACGCAGTTTGAAGCCGCGATCATCTAAAAACAAAAAAGAAGTTTTGTTAAAAAATGACAAACAGATAAGACTCTACAAAGAAAGACTTACTGTTGCCTCGGCTTGCTTCAGCTTAAGGATGGCATCAGAGTGAGGCAGCTCCTGCAAAACCGGCCAGTCTGATTCATTTCCTCGCACACAGGTCAGCATGTCAAAACATGCTAGAGGATTATCGATAAGTGGAACCTCGTTCGCGTACTGATAGGCGAAGTTATGAATCGACGGACGGACTTCCCCCTCCTTTAGATCACGCCGGGGTCGAACTAAAACAATATCCTTCCGAGAAGAGAAAGGCTTCTTGTTGCCGGAAGAGTCAACGACATCCCCGTTTTCCTCATAAAATCGTTTCCACGGGTTTCTGGCCTTAGCAGGCTTGTCAGTAGCCGCTTTCTCAGTAGAAACTTCCTGGACGGGCTTGCTCGCCTTGGTAGCTTTCTTCGCCGGCTTCTCTTGGCTCGACTTATCTTCTGCAGTCCTCTTTTTGGACGAAGCCTTAGGCGGAAGTTTTGAAGGTAAAGTCGCTGCATTTGGCTCTATACTCGTCACGGCTTGAGGAGCAGCCGTCTTCTCACCAACATCAGCTGATTGGCTGCCGCCTTGAGGTAACACGAGCACATCTTTTTCCTTTGCCGGCTTAACAGATGGCGAAGATTTGGACGAAATCTTCTGCGAGTAGTCGACCGATTCAATTCTCTTCACCTTGCCCATCTTCTTTGGCTTCACAAGCTGTTCAGGGGTGACCTTCGCCATGATATTCCACATAACTAAAAAAATCAGGAAGAATCAAAAACCAGAAATGAGAGAAGGCACCGACTTTCACAGACCGGTAAGCAAAATACCTTTGGAAATTTGAGGAAGGGAGTTGTTTATACGCTCCCGAGTAAGATGCGACCACTTGCGAAGGCCGAGGGCTTGGATCGTCTCAAGAATCGGGGAGAAGTTCTCCGGATACGGCTTGAGAAATGGATGATGCACTGCAATAACAAAACAGAAAATTAAGTAAATCATCACATTGATTGACGGCAAGTTCGGAACGACATCTACCAAAGTTCGTATTCCATGACGTTTTGATAAGTTCCTTATGATCGTCGGGAATAACCAAGGAAGACATCTCGACGTAGAAGTAGTATCTCTGCCAGTTGTTGATATTGTTTGGCGCATCCGTCACTACACGATTATCGCTTTTGAGTTTAACCGCGAAACATCCTGGGCTTGTTTTCGTCATAGGATTGATCGAAGTCATCTCCTCAAAGATGCTGACGGTTATCGTTATATCGGCTTCGGCACCGAGCACAAGGAGACCCACAATATGGCGAACTGCGACGGCCGAAAGCTGAGAAATGGCGATCTCGCGACGATGACAGTAGGAGACCAGCAAGTTGGGGAGCGGGAACCAACAGCGACAACCCCCGGTATCGGTATTGATGAAATATGACTCATACAGAGTTATATATCCCGGTGGAGGATTCCAAGGTCGGTCGAGCGTACAGGGAATGAGAAACTTGATCTTTGGGTCGGCTCCGCATCCCTGGAGCGTAGACGTTACCGACTTCATAGTAGATCGGGTCTCGAAGACGTTGTCGTATGCCTCTTTAGGAGCGCCCGACAACTCGGAAAGCGGGATGTTGTTATCACTGTTGTCAATGTTCGAGTCGTCATGTTCGACATCGGCATCATCCTCGTCAGAGCCCTCGAGATCAGAATCTCGGAGTTGCGGAATTATGAAGTCTTCCCGACCAGAATTTTCCGCGGCATTGGTTTGTCGTGATAACTCAGGACGACGTTGAAGCTCTTTGACTTTGAGATGAACATGGTGACTCTTTAAATCAGAAGAAGTGCTCGAAGACGACGAATCAGACGAAGCGCCATGACGACTTGACGAATCATCTGCGGATGAAACAGTAACAACTTCTTTGTCTTTATTCCCGGAGCAACGGATCAAAGACATAACTGCTGAAGAACAGATGAAGAACGCAAACGGCAGACGATGGTTCTGATCTAAAATTCTAGGAAGCTACGACTGAACAACAACGGAAAGCAAATCGGAAAATAAAAACCGGCAGAGAGCGAAAATTACCTTTTGTCTTCTTCACTCGAGCAGAAATGAGGAAATGAGAAACGAGAATGGACTATTTATAGTGAAAATGACGGCGTCGCATTCGAGGTAATAATTACCTAGGCGACGCTTCGTTTCTCGCACATATGAACCGGTCCAACCGCGAATCAATCCAATTTTCACCAAAACCGGTTCAAATCCGCCCATTTGAACTCAACCCGATTTGAGTAAAAGACCAAAATCGGTCTGCCAGTTTTGGGCCTAAAAAAGGCTCATCACGATGGAAAATCCGGGCCCACGAAAAATTACTTCCTAAACCATAAGCTAACTCCTCGTAACGCCGACTTGAATAAATTCAAATCGCCGCACTGGGGGGCTTATTATTGGAGTCAAGATTAGCACTTTCCCTAAAAGGCCTATTCAGGAATTTAGGTCGGCCCAGAATAGAAAAACGGTTTAGAGCCCAAGTCGGTAAAACATGGTTTAACCCGACTCGGTTCAACCGGCTTACATCTAGGGTTGTGAAGGATGAAAATCACATATAAGGCAAAAACGTCGCAAAGCATAGCGGCACCGAGATATGAAAAATATTTTAATATTCAGTATCGAAATATTAGGAAAGATCCGTGTTTATCTTAATTTTCCATTATTATTGTTTAACCGACTTTGTAACCCTATAAAAAGGGATCTCATCATTCAATAAACACACGCTTTTCATAATACTTTTGCCTGAGAGACCTCGCAAATCGACTTCGACCTAATCTCTCTCCGGCCACTCAGACACCTTCTTTTTGCCGCTTTATTCCATCCCGGAAACCTAAAGCGAAACCCTAATTTCCATATTTTCACTGTGTTCTTAAATCTTCTTTTAGAATCCCTTAAAAACAAACTCTAAAATTCTTGTTTTATTCGCATACGCGGAACTGAGATCTTACACCAATGAAGTGAGACTCGAAATCCATCAAAGTCCACACCTTAAGGCAGAGGGAAGGATGATGAAGTTGGGGTGCTAACCGACTGTTGCTTAATTCCACAAACAAAAAGTAATCAAAGACTTAATCCCAAGGGTTATTCCCTGCAGAAAATGTAATCACACGAATCCTAAGTGGTTTGATCACACGTACTACTTGAAATCTCGCAAGCATGATTTGATTCAAAGACAAAATTTTTGAAACAAAACAAATATATATTCGATTTTTAAAGCGTGAGTACAAAAATTGTTGAAAGGATATTATTTAGATCTCATACAGTACAAGACCTAACGGTGAAAAAAACTAAAGGAAACAAATAATTAAGAGAAAATCATGATATGGTCGCCATTGTAGGAGGTTCTAGCTTGAGTGGACGTCTAGGATATTCTGATGAAAGTCGATGGGTGATATTAGTTGCTGGAGATAAGGGTTGATCACTTGTTTCCTTACAAGAAAAGTAAACTTGCCCGTAAAAGAAATTTATTCAGTGAGTGGTCTAGAACTTTCTTAGGCAATCATGAATGTGGACTAGCATAATTTGGTGGTTCTTCCTCCTTGGTAGCTTCGGTGGGCTTCTGTATGCGCTCTGGCAAAAGAGTTCTCTGGAGTTCCTTATTAAGGCCCAAAGGTAGCCGAGAGGAAGTTTTGGTTGCTTAGGGTGGCTCATGGTTGATCCAGGTCAGATCTTCAGCTGGTACTCCACAAGAGGCTCCAGTAGATGGACTTGACACAAAATGATGAAGCCGTGGTGGTCTCGGACGGAAACTATTGTTGTGGGTTCAAATATCCGACATAGCAAAAATAAGTTGAAAAAATATTTTTAAGCATGGGATCGGAAATTCTCTATATTAAAAATTAGGCCGAGTTAACAGGATAAAAATGAAGGTCATCGAATCTATGAGCTTCTTTCTTACAAAGGTTTATGCTCCTCGCTATTAAGTGACATGTAAGAGTACACAAATCTCATTGAATGGTGATTATTGAATATTATATATGCTATTTATAGTAAAAAATGGTTAGATTTTTGGTGTGAGTCATTGAATTTTAAATGGGATGAGCAAACTAGATGCATTGAGCATGTTTTGATAAGATTTAATGATAGGTACTAAACCCATATCCAACAATAAGTCATCCTCTAGTTCGTTGACCTTTAATGTTTAGCTGATTTAGGGAAGTTTTTTTTGAATATTAAGTTTGGTGGAAATCTGGTCGGCTCATTTGGTTTGTTCAGCGCAGTCGGACCATTGGGTTTCCTTTACGCGAAGTTTACGTCTTTTGGAGAAATGAAAAGGCAACCTTAGAAGTTGAATAGTCGTAGTGATTATATTTATCGATAACCATCTGCTTGCCTTCTATAAAAACCCTCTTTTGGTTCATTTCTTCACTTTGCTCATATAATTTAGGTATTGCTCTTTTCTCCGACGTTGTAGCTTCGTCTCTTTTCTGCAGATCATTTTCTATTTCCTAGTCACTTAGGTCTTCAACAATACGGATATATTCTAGTTTCTCAACGTCTTCTGTTGACGATAACCATGACGCATCTTGATTTTGGAGCGATAGTCCCGTCCAGTCTAGATCAATAGGCCCAAACTTTCTTAGGTCACGGGCTAGACGAACGAATGGCGGTGCGGGGGCTGCTCCACTTCTTATCTAGCCTCTTGAATTCCGGCCTTTAATTGAGGTTCCTTCTCTATGGGATGAAAATTTAGATGCCCTTGACGAGGAGGATGAAGAGGGCGATGTCGTTATGCTGATTGATTCCAAGGAAATTTTTTTTGGTTCCAAGCAGAGTGCCGCTGTTTCCAGTGGTCGGTCGGGCGCAGTTCAGCCGAGGAGAAAAAAATTGAATGCAGCGAAGAAGAAAGTTGATGTTCCTCGGTAAGTATGTTCGTCGATTTGTACGCTTGAGTCAGTGGATCAGATATCTCGGTCGTGTTCCCGCCGTATGGACCTTGTGCTTCGCTTGCCTCAGTCACCTTAACCACCATGGACTGTACCTTCTAGGTGGATCTCCCTTTATTATTTCTCGTTTTTGGATTGTCATTTCTACTTTCTTCTTCCGAGGCTTCTAGTCAGTTATTATGGGGCGAGGAGCATATCCATCTCTCAGCTTTGCCTGAGTGCCATTTGTAACAGGATCGGATCTTTGGTCTTAGCGGCTGAGTGAAACGTCAACATGCCAATTCACTTCATTGAAGAAGTGTCTTTGCTTACGAGAAACCGAGGAACACCGGGGAATTGCTATGTGAATATGATGTCCAAGTAGGTCTTAAGATTATTTTTGATGCGCCAGTTAAGAACGATAATTGGCAAGATCGTTACTTTTTGCGCAAGTAAATGATGCATCGGTGTTTAATATGAGCATGCACTGAAGATCGGAATGGAATAACGATCATGGTAGTTTTTTACTTTCTTTACGCTCGTTCATCAGTACTCACTATTTTATGCTTATTTGCTTGTTTCGTAGATCGTTACTAACATTCGCAGATCATGGTAGTTTTTTACTTTCTTTACGCTCGAAATTTTCTGGTAACTTGAAGAAGTTGATTGGTCACGGCGCGTTGATTGGCCTGAAATTCGTGGTGAAAGGGTTAGGAGGTGTTTCTCCCAGATTGATTCAAGTTTTTTTCTTTTCTTTCTTTGTGCTCGTCTTTTTTTGAAAAATTTTAAAAGGTTTTTGGGATGCTTTTGTAGATATTTTATGGTTTTCTTCTCGAGGATCGACGAGTAGTAGACTGTCATCTTCCTAGGCTTCCAAAAAAACTGTAAGGAATTTAGAGAGGAGATGGGTCAGGTGAGGATCGATTTGCATGTGTATGTCTACTATGTACTTGCTGCAGTCAATGTGGACAGTCTGACAATTGATATTAGAGCAAGGACGGATACAACCGTAGAGGACGCGCATACGGCCTATTAATTGATACTACGGAGGGAGCTAAGGAAACTTGGGGGGAGGGGAGAGGTCACCGGTGATGACGACGTTGTTTTGCCTAAGGGGGATGGACCTTGAGGTCGAGTATGGAGGCACTGGTCAGCTGGGGAGAAATGGGTGATCTTGGTGAAGAGGTTTTGGCAAGCTTGAGCCAATTTAGGATGGGTTCTTCTCATGAAAATCTGATTGCCCGTGTTCTAGAACGATAGAAGAAACATGCGGAGGAGGGTTGGCAAATCGAACCGGCTTATTTAACTTTTGCATATCGTTACAACGTCAAAAGCCTATTTGTGAATGATAAGCTCGTGTGAGAACTCTTCTTTTAGAAGATAAGGTCGACCCCGACCCGGAACCTGACCCCTCCTCACGAGATGCATAAGCCCAAACTTTAGCAGGAGATATGCCATCATTTTGCAAAGGTAAAAGTTTTATTATTAACCTCTTTTTGATGCTCAGATCGGTTTTTCTGACTCTTATTTCTTTTCTCTTCGGACCTTTTCTGGGTCCAATCGACTCATATAGTCGTTTGAAGGTCAGATAAAGGAGGCTAAATTCATTGAAGATCATAGAAATAAACTCAGACGAGGTAGAGACTCAGTTTCGGAGCTCAAGGGTTTCTGTGGGAAGCTTTCCGAAATGGAAATCATCACTTCAGCTCTATCCTTAGAAAAACAAAAGGTCGAGGAACTGGGAAAGAGGTTGGCTGACCATGAGGAGGAGAAGCAAATGTTGCAGGATGAGATCAAGAGATAGGTCGGTTCCCTCAAATCTGAGGTTTATTCTCTCAAGTCTGAGCGTGACCAACTTCAAGCTTCTCGTGATGAGTGCATCCCTGAGGAGCAAAGATAATATACAAGGACTTGGAACGCGCTTCATAAAATTAAGCTAGTGAAAATAAGAGGGTGTGGTCGCGACCAACAAGTTGTTGGAGCTAAACAAGGTGGTTGCTATATCCTTAACTCCTACCAGCTCATCCTTAATTACGGGATCGAGGTCATTGGGTCCAAGATTACCCATATTAAAGCGGACGATGGTCTCTTGAGGAGGGAGATCGACGAGATGTGGACCATTGACCTCCGTCCAAAGGACTTGCACATAACTCCGATCGACGATCAGAGGCATGATGATATTCATGTCGAGGAGATGGTTGAAAAAGCATGAGGGTTCAACGAGGGGCTCTTCATTGCCAAGGACGCTGGTAATCTCCAGGCTCCGGACTGTTGAAGTGAATGCCCGTGTTGTATTATTATTTGTCCTCTTTATTATTCTCTTTTTGTTCTTCTTCTCTATATCCATGTAATTCTTGTTGTTGTTCGTACAAACTCTTTGTCTTTTCAATGCATAAGTTTATGATCGGCTCTTATGATCGTCTATTTTTTTATTCTAATTTCCTTCTTTTCTTTTATATGTCGGGCTTTACCTTGTCTTTGGGTTTGAAGAATAGGTCGGAGAACTCTTGAAGTTATTAGTTGCTCGGTGTTATAGTTATTTCTTCGTGGTCACTAAGTCAGCGTTGTGAGGTCAAACGCCGTAAATGCCTTGACTATTTCTCCTATTGAATGCTTTGCGCATGTCTGGGGAGATGAATAGTCGCATCTCATTAAAGATGTCTTGGTAACCGTCGTGTTGCATTAATGGTGTTTTGGTAACCACTGATTTTCCACACACAAAATATGGCTTCAATATTTTCAAATCTCAATTCATTCATTCTTTCTTCTTTCTTCTGGGAATTCTCTCTTTTTGGTCCTCGTTTTACAATTTAACTCTTGTCAAATGTGATGCCGATGTGCTTTCTTGTTCCCTCTAAATGTGGGTCAATGTCGATGGCATTCACCGTTGAGCCTATGCTACTTTGGCTAAGGGGTAGTTCGTCGTTGGATGGAAATATACCGACGGCTACTTCCATTTTTCTCCTTTCAAAACTTAAGGGCGATGTGCAGATCCTTCATCCAGATCGATCTTATGGATTGTTTGTATTAGTAATGTGTTCTGGTCTGCTCCTTCCAAGATCAATCGCCTCCCGCGTAAGTTTCTTCTCTTCTCTTTTTTATAGCTCCTAGCTTGTCGCTCTTACTTTCTTTTGGCTATTTTTTAGGACAATTGATGGTATATCGGAATAGGCTTGTCCTAGAAGACATGAAACAGCTTGCGCTTTTGAGCAGGCTATGCAGTATTGTACAATTGGAAGCGATGTGGCCTTTTTGTTGCCGATGTTGACTCTTCTGGCTTCTTCATGTTTCTGTGGAAGCAATTTCGTTCTTGATTTCAACACGCTTTTCCACCTCTGTCGCTAATCTTCATAGATAGAACAACCTTCATCTTTCAAGAAAGAGTTTGCCTCTTTACAGAATGATGTCAGTCTTCGCGTGTTGAAATTGGCTTTAAGAAACAAACATAATCGTCTTTCAAAAAATTAGCTCGGCTTAGTTTTTCCTTTTTTGTAGTTTTCTCCTTTGTTTTTGCTCGTACTTTGTAATTCGTTTTATTGTACCTTTGAAAAGGATAAATAAAGATGATGATTTCTTTAATGATATCTTCTGCTTAGCTTTACCGAGGTAATGATGTATTTGACTCGTCTTTTATCTTTGAAAGGATTCATCTTCTAAGTCTTAGGTTTTAACATCAGTGTTCATTATGTGAATGGCTTTGTGTTTCTTCACATTTCTGATTTTTCTACCGAGTTTGTTTTCAGTAAATTATTGTTGCTTTGATATCTGCCGAGTTAAGCCTCATCAGCTTTTTTTGTGTGAATAGACGATGTGCTGTTAGTTTTAAGGAGATGAGTAATATTTGGGACGCGATTCTCGGATTTGATAAGACTAGTTTTTAGGTGCGAGTACGTGCTCAGATTATTCTGTAGTTTAATTTCTTAAGTGCGAAATTTTTTGTTCGATTCTTTTACAAAATGGTTTTTAGGAGCGAGTGTGGACTCGAATTATCTTGTCATTTGTTAAATTTCTAGGAGCGGGTACGTGCTCGGATTATCCTGTGAAATTTCTTGTGAACTAGTCGTGCGAAGGACACTCGACTTATTTGAATTGTTTGATTAAAGACTTGTGCAAGACTGGTCCCGACTTAAGATTGTCAGGATCGGTGAAGATCTCGACAGCGTACCGCATTGATAGATCGACCATTTGGCCATATTGTGTATATTATATGGAAGACAATACTCACAAACACTTTAAAACATAATTGGAGAACCTCTTATATATATCGAAGTGGTTGGACCTTGTAAAAGGCTTCCTACATACCCTCCGCAGAGTTTTTTTCTACAAACTTTTGGAGCTGGAGGTCGGATTTTTTTGGAGCCAGAGCTTGTTTTTGGGGCTAGAACTCTTCTCTCTTTCTTTTTTTATCGATTTTCTTAGGTTGTCCCTTGCGCCGAGGGTGACTCTTGTCTGCTTATGGTGGCGCTTGTTCTTCGATTGTGTTGTAGAAGGGGTTGGTCGTATTGAGGGTCCTTTCTCGGTCATTTCACACAAATTGGTAAGTTGTATGGAACTTTCATCGCGTATATCCATGGTGTTCCCAAAATGACGTTGTAGATTGCTTGTCGGTCGATGACGAAGAACTTGACAATTTTAGTTATTCGTCGGGCGTAAATAGGCAGCTTAAATGTTCCGATGGTCGTGGTTGTATCGCCGGAGAAGTCAGTACGGTGTTTCCCTGACGGCTTCATCAAGTAATATTGCAGCTCCATCATCTTCATGGTCTCTTTGAAAATAAGGTCCACCGAGCTCATATGCCGATCAGAACCTTCATTAATTCGCAGTTGCCTAATTGTAATTCGACGACGAGGGGGTTTTTGTGCGGATTATCCAATCCTTTTTCATCTTATTCGGTGAATGTTATCTCTGTACCGACATTGAGTTTTGTGTTCCTTTACCACTGCTGCTTTGTGTCTGCTCTCTTCCCGTATCGAACACTATAATACCCCGTTCTCGGGAAGCAATAAAATATAATTATATATAACAATGTTTTAGTGTATAAAATGAATTATATTCTTAAGTAATTGATTATAATTATTTTTGGGAATTGTTGTGAATTCTTATAAATAATTCTAGGAGATAAACTTATACCGAGAAATTATTAAGGCAATCAGATGCATCGGAAAAACCTTTAAAGTGCACCAAAAATTAAGAAATTTTGACGACTTCTCTAATAAATTATGTATGAGTTATGATTAAAAGGAATTATCAAGATTTGATTCATGTATTAACTTATGATTTTTGGATCATTAAAGAGTATTTAGTGATCAAATTTTTTTTTTTTTTTTTAAATCAAATGTGTGGACTTGGATATTGAACCATGGAGGCATGGACGGAGAAATGATTTATTTTGGACACAAAATCAAGCCCAAAAATATTATGGGCATCGAGTTACAATGAAGAAATGAGAAGGAGGATTTATTGAATCTTTTGAAGTTTGATTCAATGCATATGGAGTTTCAAAGCCCTTGGATGCCACCTCACCACTATACATTACACCTTAAGTGATGTGTTGGCAAGCATCTAGGCAGCTTCTAGAATAGGGAGAGACAAGTGTATGGTGAGAGATTGAACTCATTGGTTTGGATGGATTTTGGAAGCAAAAACGTGGAGGAAGATGGGATAGAGGGGGTGACACTTGTATGGTGTTGATTCACCATCTTTAAGTAGAAATAGGAGGCTAGCTTCAGATATTTTCTTTACATCTTAACTCACAAGATAAAAAGAAAGAGAGAGAAAGGGAGGAAGGAAGAAGAGAGAAACCGGAGGAAGAGAAAGGAGGGAGGAGCCAGGGGAGGAAGAAAGGAGAAGGGAGAGAGAGAGAGAGAGAGAGATAGAGAGAGAGAGAGAGAGAGAGAGAGAGAGAGAGAGAGAGAGAGAGAGAGAGAGATAGAGAGAGAGAGAGAGATAGATAGAGAGAGAGAGAGAGAAAGAGATGAGTGGAAAAAGTGACGGAAAGGTATCAAAGGAACGATGAAATATTTCCTAAAGAGAGATTTCCAACGTTCATCCTAAGTACTGACTTTCTATTTCTAAGTAGGTGGTTAGGGTTAGACGATGGTCGATTAAGTTTAGGGTTCGTTAGTGTGAGATTGATCCGGAGGTACATTGTGGAGGAACAATTGGATTTAGGTTAGGCAAGCTTCGATTTCAGGTTCGTTAGAAAGGAGTTGTGGGGAAGTGGGTTTGAGGTTCGGGTCGAGGTTTGGTCAAGAGACGTTCCGGTCACATACGCCTTCCAGCCAAAAACAATGTGAGGTTGTTATGTCTGATTGATTATTGCATTAGGAATAGATCGAGTCTGCATGTAGACCCCATAATTAAAACCGTAGAGTCGTATGATATCGTACCTAAAACTTGAATATGGTAGAATGCGTTTAGGTTGATTAAGTAATTGGAAAATCAAATAAACCGGCTAAGGTAATAAATATGCATGGCAAGATTAAATATCGGTAGATGACAGGATTGATTGTTTGTGTAAATAGAATTACTGGCTTGATTGCTTGATCATTAAATGTTGCATTGCATATAAAACAACATGACTAGGAAATATATGAATATGTATATATATAAGTATAAAACCGTTTAAATGAATCTATATATAAGGGATTAAGAGATAATTAAATATGAATTAAAACTCAACAAACCTTAAAATATGATATAACCGGGTTAGAGTTAAATAGAAGCGGATTAAAATAATTAAAGAATTTTAAATAGAAGCGGATTAAAATAATTAAAGAATTTTGAGAGTAAAAGACTTTTAAAAATGGGGTTAAACCGTTTATGGGTTTAGTAAGTTTACTAACTTCAATCTAGCAGTAAGATAAATTAGATAATTAAACTAGAATTAAATTACAACTGGGAACTTAACCTAAATATGAATTGAAAGAAATTACTTGAATTAATGGAGTTAAGTGATTAATGAATGTAATTAATTGCATGAGTATTGCATGTTTTATATTGATTTTTGGCTGAGTGTATTATATGTTGTTAGCGTTGTATTGATTTTATTATTACCGACCCGGGTGTTGGGCCGGTAAGGTTGTGTGGGGCTGGATAGGTTGGATTAGTTGTGATGATGACTATAGTGGTGTTTGGTTAAGACTTGCGGGATAGCTTTGGGTACTGAGTTAAGTTTTTATTTGGTTTATTGACCTTATCATTCTTGTGTTGAGTAGGGGAGTCTCGGTGAGTCTGCTTGCGGGTCGTAGAGTTTGCTATTATTGTTAAGACTGTTTAGGGGGCATTTGATCATGCGAGTCTTGCGTTGGCATTCTGGTGATTTCTTTCCGAATGGATCCTCAGGAGATCCTTGTCAGTTCACGTATCTTCAGGTAGTGGTTTTGGCTAGGCGTTAACCTAATGGGTGACGCCGGTAGGTGTGTAGTTCGGAGAAAGAGGTCATGTCCTAGGGCCAGGCTGAATGGAAACATTGCCTATATAGGGGTAGTACGAGTCACCGCTTATCGATGGACAGAGAACGGTGTCCTTGTCGTAAGTCTTCGTGTTTACGTCTAGGAGTTTAGGAGGTTTTAGCTGTAGGCAGCTAGGTGTTCTTGAGGAAGACTACCGAGTTCGCGTTAGGGTCCCATGGTGTTGAGAAATTGTTATATTGGCATTTAGTATTTAGATCGAGTCTAATCGAGGTCATATGCTGCAGTGTTCTCGATTCCTTTGTTTGGTTACGTGTTAAGTTTAGCCGTTACATGCTGGTAGCACGTAATCGGTTTGTATTGTTGTTTTCATTGATTGCTATTGTCTGTTATTTTGGGTTTGTCGGGTGGGGTTTTCAGCCTTTGTAGTTGGGAGCCAACTCACTGAGCGATCTTAGATTTCTCATACAAACTCTTTTGTCTTGCATGAAGCCTTAGCGGGAGATCGGGTAGCCGTAGCTAGACGTTAGGCCAATCGGAGTAGAATTCATTGCCTTTTGTAAATTGGTATTTTGTTTTGTTTCTTTATTCAATTTAAGACTAAGACGGAATTACGCATTTGTTTCTTATTGTAGCGAATATTTATTTTATAAAATAAAATTAAACATTTTATATTCACAATGTGAGTAAATCTGATATTAGACTAGTCCGGTCTATCACAACTCGTTGGCGCGGTACGGGTTGCAAAGTCTTTGGCCGTCAAAGTTAGGAAAATAAAAATCAAGGTAATAGATGGATCGGCTAGAGTTTCTAACTCTTTGTGAACTGCTCCGGCTTTGAATGTAACAACTCCTTTATGTTCGATTGCAAGAGTTCGAACGGTCGTGTTCTTGTTTGATTGTTGGCCGGTCAGTGGAAAACATGAAGGATGTGTTACAAACACACTGAGTCGTTGCACGTTGGGAGCCCTCCCATGATTATGTTAATATGTCTTCTAGGGGGCTCCCTTTCTTGTGGTTGTCTCTGGCCCGTTTTGGTGGTTCCATATCGGCGTCCCTATGCTTGGGTCGTGTTGGATTCTCCTGCTTTCGCTTGTTTTCTTGGGCAAGTCGGAACCATTCTCCCTTGTCTCTCGGCTGTCGTGGGGATTCCTGATGCTCGGGACCCGATGGGGACATGTTGCGGCTGATTAACTTAGTTCCTCCCTTCTGATATTTTGCGAGCAGGAGATTCTGCGGGTGGCGACACTCGGAGGTATCATGCTCGGATCGCTGATGGAAGTCGCATAAAAGTTTCTCTTTGTTATTGTTGCGAACATACTTGTTCCAAGATTGTTTTTATGAGGATTTGGATGGTGACGACCTAGCTGATTACTTTGCTACCGGTATGGTTGTGAATCACTGAGGTAATAGGTGGATGCTTTATTTGTCTTATTTCTTATGATCCTTGTACTCTTGATCGTAATGTTGGTGCGTCTCGTAGTGCTGACTCTTCGCCTTTTGCTAACTCATCGACTTTAGTCGTTGATGCCCTTGCTGTAGTAAACTTTTTGGAGATCATTTCGTTTAATTATTCGATTTTGATAAAGATAGCTGCTCGGTGAAGAGAATCTTTGAGATTTTGGGGTTCCTTTTTCATCATCTCCTTGCAGAAGAGTAACTCATACCATAGTGTTGCATAGTGCGGGAAGACTTTTGTTGTCGGTGATGGAGATTTTGAGATGATGCTCTTAAACAGGTCGATGTAGGATCGAAGGGACTCCTTCAGTCATTGGCTTATCGTCCAGAATTTGGCATTTGATCTCCTTCTTGGATGTACATAGAGTAATGTTTGAGGAAAGTCGTCATTAGTGGATGATAATTGTCGATAGTGCGTGCCTCAAGGCGTGTATATCATTTGATTACGGTGCCGCTTAAGTTTTTGATGAAGAGTTAACAAAAGCCTACCTTATGTTCCTCTGGGATAACTGTGCTCGTCGCGAAACTAAAGGCCGTCAAGTATTTCACGGGATCCAAGTTTTCCTCATAAGTTGGCAACATGATTTTCCCTGGGTACCAGCCTGGAGTCCCCTTTATTCGGCTCGTGAATGGAGTATTCTGCGTCTCTTTGAGCACGCGATCGATATCTGGTGCCAAACTGATCTGGTGAACTTTCAATTTCATATGCTCGAGCTGTGCTTTTACCTCTTCAATTTCATTGTCTTTGTGCATCTTTGTCGTTTGGTTGTGTGACGGCCTGGAGGGGAGCAACTGATATGCTTCTCACCGAATAGACAGAGAAATAGACAACATAAGTATTCACCTACTTGGTTCGTTGTACGACGTCAATGACACCTCAAACGGGGCCCTCAGAAGTCGGGGCATGAAGTCTACAATTCTTTGGGATGTCTGATGTCCCGACAACTAAAGGTCGTTGATTTGTTCTCGGTATGAGGTCTTGGCGGTTGTTAGCTAGTCGAAGCGCGCCTTGCTTCCACGGGTCTACTCGTCGACCTGTGTCATCAAGCCTTTAAGGAGAGAAGACACATCATCTTGATTGTTAGCCCCAACATCCGAGATTTTCTGCATCTGCTCGACATGTTCATTGGTCATCCGAGTCTACTCGGCAGATAACTGGTCGGTGAGACTTGGGAGGCTATTTCCGTTGTCGGTTAAGAGGTCGAGCTTATGTTCCGCTGTTCCGAGGATCCGACATTGTCGTAAGTCAGGAGTGGTCCTATCATTTTCAACCTCATCAAAATTGAAGAAGAACCTCTGATCTCCACAGATGTAACCGTTGTGGGATTTCGACTAAGTATAAGATCGGACAAGTTTTGGGTCCAAATATCCGAAGAGAGCAAAATATGTTGAAGAAATATTTCTAAGTGTGAGGCTGGATATTCTCTGTATTATAAAATAGGCCGAGGCAACAAATAAACATGCTAAAAAGGAAAGTCGTTGAATCGATGAGCTTCTTACAAAGGCCTATGCTCCTCGCTATTAAGTGATAACTAAGAGTACACAAGTCACAATAAATGGTGATTAACGAACAGTAAATATGATGTTTAAAGTAAAAATGGTTAGACTTTTGGTGTGGGCCGTTGAATTCTTAATGGGCTTTCATAATGGTTTGAGAAAACTAGATGGGACGGGCTGGTTTTGATTAGGCTTAGGGTTGGGCGCTAAACTCATATCTAACACTAACTCATTAGTTTTTTTTTACCCATATTTTGTATCAGATGAGTCACAGAGCTATGCAAGGCGAACTCCTATTTTTGGTTGGGCCAATGATATTCAAATTTTTATCCCTAAAGTCCACACTGCAAGTGCACATTAATGTCGAACTAGTACTTAGAGTATCAAACAAAGGTTCTCAAGAATAAGAAATAGATTGTCGAATTCAAGTTAAGCTAGTCAAGATGTGAGTTATGAAAAGCAATAGCAAGCATTAAAATCGAGTGTGTACGCAAATGGGAAAATCGCTAGTCTTAGAGAATTCTCAGAAAATTATAATTTTCAAATCAATTAGTCAGTCGGGATTCGAATGCAATGTCCTAAAACTCAAAACACCATGGTAAAATCAACCAGCTTTCTCTGCAAAAATTATCTATGTCTAACAACCTGTGAAACCAAATTTCTTTGTGAATCCTAGAGTCTAAAACATGAAACTTTTCCAAGTTTGATTTGTTCACAAATTCCCTAAACCAAATCTCTTTGCGATTAGGAAATTTCTCACCCTAGTTATTTCTAGCTAATTAACCACCGTCGTTGCGAGAATCAACCTAATTCAATAATCTAAATGGCCAATTTATATCAAGTAATAAGAACAACCTAAGGTGAAGAACTAGAAGTTATGAATCCTTGACTAATCAATCAACCTAACAATTCATGAAATCCCTAATGAGAAACTCTAAACTAACTACCAAACTACTCAAATATGATTGGTGAAACAGAAATCATAATTAAATAAGAATGCATTAAGAAATCAATAAAAGAATTAAAGGAGTTCGAAATCTCTAGATATCAGCCCCAAAAGCTCTGCTAAAAATCTCTATGATAGTAACATAAAGCCTAACCTAAATAATGGCTTAGAAAACCTAATACTAGTGTTAAAACACGAATGGGGCTAAATTTCAAATAAAGAAACTTCTGAGAAAAGTAGTGTCGATCGACACCAACTGTGTAAAACGTCACCAATTCTTCTTCTTTGGTATGAATGCTCCAAAATGCTCCCAAATCTCTATATTAGTTCCAAACATACATAGACCAGTGAATGACTCAAAAGACTCACAAACACTGAAAAGTGTATATTTACAAGACACATATCATGGCTAAAAACTCCTAAAACCATGATATATCGGCCAAGGATAAAGTTATTTTGATCAAGTGTTCTTCAGTGTTGGTTGATCGAGGGTTATGTCCTCCTTTGGTAGAGATGTCAAAATGAACTGTGACCCGCGGCTTGAGCCCAAAAGGATCTGCTATGGGGCGGGCTTGGGCCATATAATTTTAGACCGCAGCTCGCGTGGGTCCACCTGCCAGACCCGAAAAATTGAAACCACTTCAAGCTTCTGGTGCTTTTTGGTCTTTATTATATTTGTTTTTCTTAAGAATATTAATAACATATATGTTGTGAAAATCTAAAGATGTATATGCGTATGCTTTAATTTTTAGCTTTGTACTATTTGTCAACCTCAGTGTAAGATTTGTTTTTCTCCACTTGTAATTTTTTATATATGTATTTGATCTCTAATTAAATTTTATGATCCAAATACTACTTATCAAGTCTCTTATTTTCGTCAAATGGCTACAAAAGAAGGTGTTACTTCACCTTCATAAGGCTCACTGAGGGAGTATAGATCAAATGACACATGGAATCTTACTCAATAAGTATCTGATCACAGAGATTGTCTTACAATATGATATTTTCTTACTTGAGCAACTGATTTTCCCCACTTGGTATAATTTTAGTATCGCCTGCTCTTTCGCTTTTATTGGGTTTTCTTTGGACATGTTCCCATGAAAAACAAGAGATAACATGATTTTTTCCACTAAAATGTTCACTTTTAAATTAATAGCTTATCTTTAGACTTTTTTATATTTTTAAAAAAAATTCTTTAAAGGGAAGAGAGAGGGGAATCGTACTCACAGAAAAGTTTTTCAGGACTGAAGGAGGAATCCGATCCAGTATATACCAAGTCCCAAGATGAGAGAATTGAATCAGATTATAGGAGAAGTCAGTATTGGAGTCTTCAGATACCCAAAAGGATATGTGTAACATTGGATGGTTGATCCGTCGTAGGGTTTTCTATTAGTCTTAGATCTCAGTCAAGCTTGTTCTAATGGTCACTTAGGTTCCGGTTGATGTCATTATTCCTCGGAAAATCATTGTTTCATGCCCAAGGGTTTGACTAAAAAATGGACTGACAGAACTGACTCTAAGAAAAACAAAAACAATATCAGTAACTACCTCCCCCAAACTTAAACAACATTGTCCCCAGTGTAATCAATCCTGAAGAAGGAGAGAACAAACATGGAGGAACCAAAGACAAAACATAAAGAAAAAGGACCTTACCCCGCCTAGGTTGTCGACCGATACCGCAGTGGTATCGATCGAAATTGAGCATTTATGTCAATCACAAGTGTCGACTACACTCGATTAGGGTCCGTATTTGCGTCGTGGGTGTCGACCGATACTAGTCACCATTTTTCATGTTCTTTTAATAAGAGTCAAAGAAAACACAATAGTAAAATAAAATAAAACATAAATAGAGTTAGTACAGATTCACAAGTGGGTTGCCTCCCACTAAGCGCTTTTTTCAGTCATTACCTTTACTGTGGCAGGAGATCAAGCTTTGGGTGGATTTGTCAAAGGTAAAGAGTACCTCTGTGAATGTCTCCTCATCCGTACTGGTGTATAATCATCATCAAAATGTGATCTACCGATAAATGAGGAAATAGAACAAGGGAGGGAGCGACGCTTGGGTGGAATGGAGCGTTTCCATGCATTCACAACAAAGACTAGGAGGTGAAGGCCGAAAGGATTTATACTTTTGTGTTGGTGGAAGTTTGATATTCGGAGCTTTATCCTTAGGAGCAGTTGCAGGTAATGAAGATGTCATAATCAAATCAAGTTGAACTGGCATCTCTGATTCTCCACTATCAAATAGTGTATCATCACCAATCTGAAATTTTGGTTCCACCTCAACTCTGAAAGTCTGAAAGATTATGGTGGATCTCCACATCTTGTTCATCATGTATTGCATAGGCTTATCTCCCAGATAGAGATCAATCACATCATGCCTCACAGCAATCACTGTTGATGTTGTAACTAGGAAAGAACTACAAAGTATCAAAGAATCATCTGATTCAGCATCAAATTTCAACACCACAAAATCAATGTGAACTAAGTACTCTCCATTTCTGATGGGAATGTCCTCAAGAACTCTTTCATGAATTCTTTCGAGCGATCAATTAGAATCAAAGAGATTGTAGTCTCTTGAAAATACATTAATCCCAACCTTATAGCCACAGAGTATTTGCATAAGGTTCACACAAGATCCCAAGTCATACAAAGAATACTTAAAGATGTCCTTGAAGACGAAACAGTCTAGCATAAAAACTCTTGGGTCTAGTAGCTTCTCTAGAATTTTTTATGTAGTACAACGCTCACTTGTTTGGAGACCATCACCACCCCTTCTTTTAAATCTCCATCCTTGGAGATCATCTTCTTCACATACCTTTGGAGAGAAGGGTGAATCCTCAAGGCGTCAACAATTGGAATAACAATCAGCTCCTTATTTGTAACTGCCTTGGACCTTGCCTCATCCAGCTCACATTTGGACTTCTTATACAGCTTATGGAATGTAATCTTAGGCTCGTAGACTCGTTTTGTTGTTGTTTCAAGCGTTTGGACTTGTATGGGATAAGCGTCAACCAACACCAGAGGTATGTCGGTCAATGCTACCTTCAAAGAAAGTGATTATGGTCTCGGCATAGATGGATGCCGACCGACATAGGGTTTATGTTGATCGACACAAACCTCCATAGTCTACACCAATTCGAGTGCATCGACTTGGGTCGATTTTGCTCCTTTCAAACTCGAAATATCTTTTATGGGGAGTGGTTGTCGACAGACAACAAGTGGGTGTCGATCGACACTGGTGGTCGACAGCATTTTTATGTGTTGATCAAGGTTGAATTCGTTCCATTGTAGCTCAAAACTCTGGATTTTCTACTGGTGTCGACCGGCACAGGTGATGGGTGTTGATCGACACCATGTATGTAGTGTCAGAATAATCCATAGCTTCAAGAGCAACAATTTTATCTTCATCCTTGTGTTCCTGCTCAGTTTCACTCTCCACAAAGACAGAAATGACGCATTTCTTCTAGTTCTGATATGTTATTACCGGAATATATCCATATAACCGTTTCATAGAACCAGAGATTTGAGCCACCTGGGTATCCAACTTCTTCATTTGAGTGCTCAGTGACTCAAATTTTCCATTAAGATATTGATACATTTCATCAATCTTCCCATTGAAATCTAGAGTGATCTTCTGTTGTCCTTCTCGAATCTACTTCAACATCAAATTTATCTCATTGTTTAGTCCTAGTGGAGGTGGTGAATGGAGAAGAATTACCACAGTCTCTGGTGTACACACTGCTCTTGAATGTCTTCTGATAAGCTGACTTATAAGTGAACTAAATGGATTTTTGATTGCATGTAAAGGCACCTTTGTTTTTCTGCATATATGTGTACTTCTGGTTCTGAAAGCCATTTCCATTGATTTAGTTCACATCCTCCTCAATAATCGCATTCTCTGGAGCAAAGTGAAATGTTTTCTTACCCAAGAGATGATTGTGGTTTGAATTTAGCTTGGCATTCACGGCAGCAATCTCACTTCCATCAATGCTTGCAGCTTGTTTCCTCTCAAGGCATGCATGCGTTCTTGGTACTATTACTTGAAGCCAAGTTCTCTATCAGAATGTAAGCATCTTATGGATACTTGGTGTTAAAGTTACCATTAATCGCAACAGCCATAACCATTTAGTATCTCTAATCAACACCTCGAAAGAAGGTCCCTAGCAGTTGAACCTCATTGAAATCATGGTGTAGACAATCTCTTTAATAGGCTTTGAATTTGATCCAAGTAGATTTGAAGCTTCTGTCTGACCCTAC
Source organism: Orychophragmus violaceus (assembly GCA_030180135.1). Classification (NCBI taxonomy): domain Eukaryota; kingdom Viridiplantae; phylum Streptophyta; class Magnoliopsida; order Brassicales; family Brassicaceae; genus Orychophragmus; species Orychophragmus violaceus. The sequence goes on from CM058235.1 coordinate 29,072,319, forward strand.
TTGAATGTGGAGATTATTTCCTCAGCTTATCAGACCTAGCATTATCATAAAAAAAAATTAGGAATACATTTTTTGTCTCTGTCCAGGTTGTTAGAGATCATGGTGTTGGGATAGTGTCCTGAAATCACACTTGTACTTACTCCTGATGATAGTTGTGTGTCGAGATCAGACATTCGTATAATACTGGGCGGTTGCAATGTTTTGCTAGAAGCCTCTTGCAATCTGTAAGTTGTAGACTTACTGCCAGTATTATATGATCCTATAGGGTCACACACCTAAGCAAACTGGAAGCTACGACATGGGAATGATCATTATGGCAATGATCATATTAATGTGTATTGGATGCACATTATAATCGATATAATGGTGTTGTGTCGATCGACACAGCTTGTGTGTCGGTCGACACAGTTCGGGTTTTCGGAAAGGCTTTCCGAATTAAGACTTAATTAAGTCTTGCCCGTTAAGCAAGTTTAGGTCAGATAAAACTCGAGTTTGTCGACCTAAACAATAGAGCCATCCACTTTTCTTGACAGAAAGAGTAGAAACACCAGAGAGATTCGATTCCCGTTGATCCGGCACTAGCATCCCGTTTCCAGCTTGTGTGCGTGTGTATCTGGTAGAGGCAAGGCATCTGCGTTGCTCCACTGATCTCGTTCACCATTCTCATTCCGCTGCCAGTAAAGGTAAGAACGAGGTTGGTTTTAATTCAATATATCAAACCTTAGATCCATAGGGATCCAACAGTGGTATCAGAGCGTGTTAGGGTTTAGAATATTTATTCTGATGCAATTAATTCGAAACTTGTTGTTGTTGAATTGAAAATTGCCTGCTAAAATCGTTTTTCTTATGATTAATCTCGGATTGTATGCATGTTGAAAATCGATGAAAACTGTTGAAATCGCACTGTGTCGATCGACACAAAGCGTGTGTCGGTCGACATGCCGCGGCTTAACGCGTAAAATATTTAGGGTTTGTCGCACAGTATCGATCGACACAAAGCGTGTGTCGGTCGATACAGAGCGAAAACTCGCAAATAATTTTAGGGTTTCGATCTGAGATCGAGTACCCGTATTCCTGCTGTATTGATCGATACACTGGGTGTGTCGGTCGACACAGGCAAAGCAATTAGATAGATCGGTTCAATTGGATTGAACCAGTTATCTCGCTCGGTTAATTTTAATTAACCAATTGGTTCTGGTTTGGTAATGTCGATCGACACACAGTGTGTGACGATCGACATGGACCATTAAACCAAACCGGTTCAATTGAATTGAATCGGTTAAGTAAATTCGATCCGGTTTGACCGGTTATCGAAGATCGGTTTAAGTATGGCTGCGTCGACCGATGTCAATGGTTGGCATCGATCGACACGACGTTCGCAGATGTGCTGGTTGGACCACAAATTTGCATATACCAGAACAATTTAATCCTAAAAGGTTCTAATTGAATCCAAACTTAATAAAACTGAATGTTTTTAAATAAATTAATAACTTCTTGGATGTATATTGGATATGCATCAAGATAAAATGGTTCCTTTCCTCAACTAAATATCAAGTGATCTTGATGTCTTGCCCGATCTTGTCTACTGTCAAGTCTCGTGTCGTTTGTTGGATATTCTTGGAGTCCTTGATATCCACTGCAACATGAGTAAGGCAGGTGGTCATTGACAGACTTGCAGTGCAACTATCAGTAATCACAAGACAGAAAAAGGATTGGTTTTACTTGACTAGGCTGTCAGAAGTTCTGGGCCCAGAGACATCAGAGTGGATTATGCATAGTTTGTCTTACCCACGACCAAGAGTTGTACTGAGTACAATTAGCAATGATTTGCTTACCTAGATAACTAAAGTTTGAGTAACGGCGAGTCGCCCACTCGAATTTTAGTAATCTGAGGATCTTGGCTCATTGTATTCATCTGAGGAAACATAGTTTTGAATACAATGCGAGTTTTTCTTATTAGATAAGAATTCTCATTTCTTGAGCATTATAACTAAAACTCTACCTCTTTTAATTACAGCTATGTCTGTCTCAAATCACATCAACACTTTCTCACTAAGATCCGTCCTTGAGAAGGACAAGTTAAATGGATCTAATTTCTTGGAATGGTATTGGAACCTGAGAATAGTTCTCAGGCAGGAGAACAAGGAATATGTCCTTGAAAGAGTTCTCACCGAGAGGCCACGTTCCAATGCCCCGTAGACAGAAAAGAATGCTTGGGATAAGCATTCAGCTGATGTCAAAGATGTTAATTGTCTAATGATGGTGACTATGAACTCTGAGCTGCATAAGCAATATGAGAACGTGATATCACCCATTGAGATGATTAACAGCCTGAAAGCTTTGTTTCAGGAGCAAGCTCGCACAGAGAGATACCAGACGGTTAAATCTCTCATGGATTTCAAGCTGGCTAAGGACAGTCCAGTAAGTCCTCATGTCCTTAAAATGATGGGTTACATTGATAACCTGGGGAAACTGGACTGTGCCATTAGCCAGGAGCTAGCCACTGACATGATTCTGCAGTCTTTGCCGTCGTGTTTTGATCAGTTCATCATGAACTACAACATGCAAAACATGACTAAGACATTGATTGAGTTGCACGGCATGCTGAAGACAGCATAGCTGAATCTCAAGAAGGCAACTCCCAGTGTACTGATGGTACAAGGGGGTAAAAGGTTTAAGAAACCTAAGAAGGGTAAGGGAAAGGCCAAGGTTGCCCAGACTGAAAGTCAGGACAAGCCCAAGCCGAAGCCCAAATCCGGGCCTTCTCCTGAGGATAAGTGAAACTAGTGCAAGCAGTTGGGGCATTGGAAGAAAGACTGCAAGAAGTTCATGGAAGATTACAAGAAGCTGAAGAAGACGTATGATGCGTCTGACTCAGGTATTTATGTTATCGAACTTAATGTTATGTCTTCTAGTTCTACTTCGTGGGTATTGGATACCGGCTGCGGTGCTCATATTTGTACTGATGTGCAGGCACTAAGAAACAATAGGACGCTGAAGAAAGGACAAGTGGAGCTACGGGTCGGGAATGGAGCTAAGGTTGCTGCACTGGCCGTAGGCACCTACGAGTTGTCCTTACCTTCGGGCATGGTTTTAATTTTAAATAATTGCTACTTTATACCTGCGATAAGCAGAAACATAATTTCAGTTTCCGTTTTGGATTTGGAAGGTTTTGATTTTGCTGTTAAGAATAAAGTTTGTTTTTTTAATCGTGATGGTACATATTATGGTAGCGCCCCATTAGACAATGGGTTATATGTTTTAAACCAAGAAATGCCTGTCTATAACATAAATACAAAGCGGTTTAAGTCCAATGACGAAAACCCGACTTTCTTATGGCATTGTCGTTTGGGCCATATCAATGAGACACGCATCCAAAGGCTCCATCGAAATGGGTTTCTGGGCTCATTTGATTTTGAATCATGTGAGAAATGCGAGTCTTGTTTGATAGGCAAGATGGCTAGAGCCCCTTTCAACAAACCAAATGAAAGGGCCAGTGATTTATTGGGCCACGTTCATATTGATGTATGTGGGCCGATGAGTACTGTTGCCAGAGGAAATTACAAGTACTTCATTACCTTCACTGATGATTTCAGTAGGTATGGCTATGTCTATTTGATGAGACACAAGTCAGAATCCTTCGATAGATTCAGGGAATTCAAGAATGAAGTACAGAACCAACTTGGCAAAAGTATCAAAGTTCTACGATCGGATCGCGGAGGAGAGTACTTGAGTCAAGAGTTCAGCGACTATCTGAGCGAGTGTGGAATTATTTCACAACTCACTCCTCCTGGTACACCCCAATGGAATGGAGTGTCAGAGAGGAGGAATCGAACCTTATTGGATATGGTTCGGTCTATGATGAGTCATTCAAATCTTCCATTATCCTTTTGGGGATCACTCTAGAAACGTCTGCGTTTACACTAAATAGGGTACCATCTAAATCAGTGGAAAAGACACCACATGAACTGTGGACTGGGAATGTTCCTAGTCTGTCTTTCCTGAGGATTTGGGGCTGTGAAGCTTACATCAAACGTTTAATCTCTGACAAGCTTGCACCCAAATCAGATAAATGCTACTTCGTTGGTTATCCTAAGGAAACCAAGGCATACTACTTTTACAACCAATCTGAGAACAAAGTATTTGTTGCTCGGGACTGTTCTTTTCTTGAGAGGGAGTTTCTCTCTTAGAAAAACAGTGGGAGTAAAGTACATCTTGAAGAAATTCGAGATGCACAGGAGACAGCTCAACCTACTGAGGAAGAGCAGCAGTTGGATCCACAGAGTTCTGTGGAACCGGCACCTGTGGAGCCTGAAGTTCGCAGATCCGAAAGGATCTGTCACGAACCCGAGAGATACTATGGATTTCTCGTGACCAATTCAAATGATCTGATGATCATTGATAGTGACGAACCAGCGACCTTCGCGGAAGCAATGATGGGCCCGGACTCCGAAAAGTGGCTTGGAGCCTCTAAATCCGAAATGGGATCCATGTCAGAAAACCAAGTATGGTCCTTGGTCAATTTACCTAATGGTGTAAAAGCCATTGAGTGTAAATGGATCTTCAAAAAGAAGATTGACGTGGATGGCAATGTACAGATTTACAAAGCGAGATTGGTGGCTAAAGGTTTCAAACAAATTCATGGTATTGACTATGATGAAACCTATTCCTCAGTCGCTATGCTTAAATCCATTCGGATTCTTCTAGCGATTGCCGCTCATTATTATTATGAGATTTGGCAAATGGATGTCAAAACCGCATTCCTGAATGGTATTCTGGAAGAGGATGTGTATATGACACAGCCTGAAGGTTTTGTCGATCCCAAGAACGCTGGGAAGGTATGCAAGCTTCATAAATCCATTTATGGATTGAAGCAAGCATCACGGAGTTGGAATCTTCGTTTTGATGAACCAGTAAAACAATTTGGTTTCATCAAGAACGAAGAAGAACCATGTGTTTACAAGAAGACTAGTGGGAGCAAAATTGCGTTTCTTGTACTGTATGTCGATGACATACTCCTCCTCGGTAATGACGTTCCGTTGCTTCAGTCTGTTAAGACTTGGCTCGGAAGTTGTTTTTCCATGAAAGACACGGGAGAAGCCGCGTACATTCTTGGAATCAGAATCTACAGAGATAGAATGAACAGGCTGATTGTATTGTGCCAGGACACTTATATGGCTTTATACCGATGTCTCATGGCACAAGTCTCAGCAAGAAGCAGTGTCCGGCGACACATGCTAAGCGAGAACGCATGAATAGGATTCCTTATGCTTCTGCAATAGGATCTATTATGTATGCCATGCTCTGCACTCGTCCAGATGTAGCTTACGCGTTAAGCATGACGAGTAGATACCAATCTGATCTAGGTGAAGTTCACTGGACAGCTGTCAAGAATATTCTCAAGTATTTGAGACATACTAAGGATAAATTCCTGGTGTATGGAGGAAGTGAAGAACTTGTGGTGAATGGATTCACCGATGCGAGTTTTCAGACGGACAGAGACGATTTCCGATCACAGTCTGGATATGTCTTCTGTCTAAATGGCGGTGCAGTGAGCTGGAAGAGCTCTAAGCAGAATACCATAGCTGATTCCACGACGGAAGATGAATATGTTGCTGCTTCAGAAGCGGCAAAGGAAGCTACTTGGATCAAGAAGTTCATGACTGAACTTGGTGTGGTTCCTAGTATCTTGGAGCCAGTGGCTTTGTTTTGCGATAACAACGGAGCCATTGCTCAGGCGAAAGAACCAAGGTCACACCAGAAGTCCAAACACGTGGAGAGGAGATATCACTTGATTCGTGATATCGTCAATAGAGGTGACGTGAAGATCAGCCGAGTTCCGACAGACGAGAATGTCGCTGATCCTCTGACCAAGTCACTCCCAAGGCCTAAGCATGAGAGTCATACGACTGCTGTAGGCATTAGAGATCTTAAGATGTAATCTTGATTCTAGTGGGAGTTTTTAGTTTTGTTTTAGTTATAATAAGACGCTCTTGTAAACATTCTTTCAGAAGTGTTTAATGAAATTTGATTTCAGCATTATTTATTGTGATCTAAGTAATGGTCCCAAAACAAGTTTATGACATATTATAGGTCATCAAGTTGAGGACTTGATCATGAAACCCTATAAGTTAATAAATTATGTTTTGTCCCTGGTCGAGGGTGTCAAAGTGGGACACTGACAACCGCGAGAGACTAGATTGTGAGGTGACTGTTGGCTAAATTTCATGGAGCCAATGATATGATTATCGCAGCCAGTCACATAGATATATGTTAGTGAACATATGATCGGACATGACCCGCTAATGAGAAGTCTACAAGATAGTTATATCTGTGTCATAAGAGGTTCTCATTACGACTATAGAGTATAGTCCTTAGACCTGAGTTCATCATGCTTTCTTGCATATGAATTGGTACATTTTGACTTTGTCAAACGTCGACCCGTAACTGGCGACTATAACGGCACTGTTCAAGTATATCATGAAGTGTGCGTTGAAACAGGGATGGAACAAGATGGGATTTGTCCCTCCTGTATAACGGGAGATAAATATCTCAAGGCCTATCGAAGATTGAATACTGAGAGAATGTGTGGCCGCACTCAAACGAACTGTAGTTCAGTTGTTTGTAATGATCAATATGAGATCAGGAGTTCGATAAACACGATGTTGGCTTAATAAGGATGACATCAATCTTGCCTTATGCCAAATCGAGATATAGAGACAAAAGGATTATAGGAATAGATGATTCCAGTACAAGTGGGAGATTGTTGGGATAGTGTCCTGAAATCACACTTGTACTCACTCCTGATGATAGTTGTGTGTCGAGATCAGACATTCGTATAATACTGGGCGGTTGCAATATTTTGCTAGAAGCCTCTTGCAATCTGTAAGTTGTAGACTTACTGACAGTATTATATGATCCTATAGGGTCACACACCTAAGCAAACTGGAAGCTACGACATGGGAATGATCATTATGGCAATGATCATATTAATGTGTATTGGATGCACATTATAATCGATATAATGGTGTTGTGTCGATCGACACAGCTTGTGTGTCGGTCGACACAGTTCGGGTTTTCGGAAAGGCTTTCCGAATTAAGACTTAATTAAGTCTGCCCGTTAAGCAAGTTTAGGTCAGATAAAACTCGAGTTTGTCGACCTAAACAATAGAGCCGTCCACTTTTCTTGACAGAAAGAGTAGAAACACCAGAGAGATTCGATTCCCGTTGATCCGGCACTAGCATCCCGTTTCCAGCTTGTGTGCGTGTGTATCTGGTAGAGGCAAGGCATCTGCGTTGCTCCACTGATCTCGTTCACCATTCTCATTCCGCTGCCAGTAAAAGTAAGAACGAGGTTGGTTTTAATTCAATATATCAAACCCTAGATCCATAGGGATCCAACACATGGTACTAACTACTTCAGCCAGTATGCCGTTTCTCCAGCAAAAGAGTTCAGGAAGAGCTTGCAGAATAATCATTCATTGGAGACTCCAATGTACTTCATGATTATGACAAGTCATCGAACCTCTCAATGGGGTATATAGGATGTTCATGAGGTAGCCCGTAAAACTCATGTTGAGATACCAAAGTATAATAGGAAGTATTTAGCTCAAAATCCTGCCTCTCGAAAGTGAATAGTCGAATTGCATATATGTTCGCGTAGAACTAACCATGCCAATTGTAATCTGCAAGGGTGCGTCCGCGATCACATGCACCAACAATATGTGCATGATCCTATTGCACACGTTATGTGTCTGCTACAGCAGCAGTAGGCATTGCAATGATGTTTTTTTGCCTCATTCAATCGCTGACCATGTTTATTGCACACATGATCCTCGTGGTCTCGTAGAATTCCAGCATCGTCATGTTTTAAGATCACAAGATCTACCATTGTTTCTGATCTATTTTAGGTCGTATCGAATATAATATTAAATATATGAGAGTTATACTGAAATCTGTTAAAACTTTCATTTTTGTTATAAATTTTCCAACTTAAATTAATCCGTAGTAAAATATGATCATGACACTTATATTCTAAACCCCAAAATTCTAAAACCGGAACAATTCTAATCGAACCAAGCTATAGTTTTTTTTTTTTTTTTTTAACCTGGGGGTATCCCGGACCTATGGAAGGGCCCAGACTAATCCCTAAGGGGAAGTGCAGCCCATGGATAGACCCTCTCTCCGGGTATTCAAATGGGCCGTAAGCTATAGTTTAATCCTAAATCATACCCAAAACCTGAAAAATTCAACCCAGCTAACCGAATGCCCCCATCTCTAGCCCTAACCAATCACCATTTACGTGTTGACGTACTGTCTTAAAACATTACCGATCACAAATATAAGATGTTATATCTCGGAAGTTTTTATTCAAGCACGTGTAACAAATTAGATTGGGAATTAATTATATTATATTGACTTTTTATAATACCAGTGATTGATTTCACCGTGTAAAATCCACTAGCACTCCTCCACTTACCGTCGTTAGTGGGACGGCAGCCGCAAATAAATTCCTACAAAATGATTATAATCCACATGGGTCTATAGGTAATATGCACTAGTGGTTTAATTTTGATAAAAATATAAATATAATTTATATGAATCATAACATCTTCAAACATCTATATTAACCATATACTTCCTCCATTTTATAAAGAATATCATTCTAACATTTTTACATATATTAAACAATATATATATTTCTACTTTACTTTTATTTAATACAATTAAAAAAGTTTCTCTATTTAATTTTATAGGTTAAAATATCAGGGGAAAAAACAAAAAATTTAAATAAAATTTCATTAAAAATATAAAATGATACTTTGTGAAACAAAAATAAAAACTTAGAATGATATTCTTTATAAAACGGAGGAAATAATAAAATTATAAATGGTGATTATTTAATTATCTCAATTCATTGTTATTCTCCTTGAATAAAATCTTCTGAATGGAAGACAAAAAGTTTTAATTTCCAATCAATAAGAATTTAAATTTAAATTTTATTTAATTTTATGTATTATTTTTTCAAAACGCTAAATATATATTTTTATATATACATTTATAGGTGAAGAAAAAAAATTAGTTTTTTTATTAGATTTTTTTAGAACTAATTTCAACTGTCCATCAAAATAAAAATTGATAATGAATTATTTATTTTATTTTCATTTTAGTTGGTCACTACTAAATTAAAAATAGCAATATTTTACTTTTAGAAAAATAGATAAATATAAAACCATATAATAAGAGAAGGAAATATTCCTTACATAAAATTATGTTCCATTTAAGCGCACTATTCCATATCAGGCGAATCACATGATCGCAAACTCACAGTGCGTCCTATTAAAGCCTACCATTGCATGTTGAAGACTGAAATATTAAAAATTTAACAATGATACACGGCGATTGACTAAAAGATTTGTGATAAAGTTTTCGTTCACTCTTAAATTAATTAACAATATAAGAGCCTTTACACTAATTTTTTTTTTTTGAAGACTGAAATATTAAAATATGAACCTTTAACACACAAAATAAAACAAAATAAAAAGGCTGAATATACGATTATTTGTTTATTTATCTAATATATAATATTCATTATGTGAGTGTACAAGTCAATATTTTAAGAAAATGACCGAAGCTAGTTGGTCTAACGTTTGAATTTAGTGGCATCCACTTCAAGCCTCGCACTCCATCTCAAAGCTTCTATAAATACGCTAACATATTTCCCTCTATCCAACGAACCAAAGGAAAATAAAACACAAACGATAGTTCATAATTAAATAGAAAGGTATATATTTCAAAATGGCTAGGGTCAGTAGTCTGGTTCTTCTCAGTTTATTGGTTATTTCAGGTTTACTTATAATAACCGAGAGTCGGGTTGCAAGAAAGGACTTGGGAATAGGTGTTGGATTGGGTGTTGGGTTGGGAATTGGTCTTGGTGGTGGCTCGGGTTCGGGCTCTGGTGCTGGTGCTGGAGCTGGTTCAGGCTCGCGGTCTAGTTCATCTAGCTCAAGCTCTTCTTCGAGTTCAAGTTCTGGTGGTTCAGGTGGTTCGGCTGGATCGTCTGCTGGTTCGTTTGCTGGATCTAGGGCTGGATCAGGATCTGGTAACTAAACCATAAATTATGTTTGTTTCCAAACACAAGGGGAAGCTGAATAAGTGAATGTAATGTTTGTATTTTCACTATAATACTGGTTTGAAGTACGCTATACTAGCTAAACTTGTGTGGATTGAATAACTCATCCATGTTAATTCCTTGCAACAAAGTTATGTATTTTATTATTATGAAGAAATCTATGTTAATTTCCGCCTTTTTCAAATACTATTTCTCGCATAAGTAATTGGTATTATTATTAGAAAATTGTAGCTGGGGAATTTTTGTAGAAGTATATAAATAGTTTTAAATCTTATTATATAAAAACTGATATTTTAAATTTAGTAATTAACATGATTGCGATATATCTTACTCAACCAATCAATTTTGAGACATGTAAAAAAAATTCTTCTAATTAGATTTTATAAAAAAAATTAAAATTAAACTAAAGTATACGAAAAGAAAATAATTTTATTAAAATTTTATAAAAATGAACAACTTATTAAAATAAATTTTATATAAAAATTTGATTTTTAAAGTTTTTTATTCAAATAATTATGATACACATAATTACTCGATAAGATTTTAACCTATATAAAAACAGTTAGATTAAATTATAAAGTAAAGATTGTTTTATTTGATACCGATCCGAAAAAGTAAAGTTTTATAAGATATAAAAGAGTAAATCTAATTGAAATATGTATATAATAAGATTGGTGAAAGCTTTAGAAATTATAGAAAATAAGTAGCTTAACATTAAAAAAATTAATTCAAGTAACAATAAAATATTAAAATAATTATTGTAGAATCTAAATTCAACTACAATTCAGTGTTATTTTTTTTTTAAACATAAAACTTCGATTTAATTAAAGGTCCACAAGGAGAGAAAAACCGGCTAGAGCTTGTTTAGCAACATTGTCTGCAAGTCCATTATCAGCCTTTTCACATACTTACAAAAAATGCAATCGAAAAAGAGAAATAGTTGCTTGATATCAGAGATGATACCAAAAACCTCAGAGATCAATTCATCAGAATTTATAGAGGTAATAGCTTGAAGGAAATCCGAATAGATCTCGAGTCTTCTTAGGTTCTTCTCGTGTTTCTCGTGAGCCATAATCAGAGCAACACGAATCGCCAGCAATTCTGCCATGAAATCTGAACTCACCGAATTGAAAATGGCAGGTAAAATAGATACACCAGCCACTTGATCATGGAGACACCATCCTAGTCCTGCTCTTTTGTTCTCGACCTTCTAGGCAGCATCCGTGAAGCAAATCCTTTTCAGGGGATCATGAGGTGAGGGATTGGATCAGGATGGTGAGATTGATTCTTCGATGAAAGAGATAGCGCTTGTTGGGTTTCAATCCATTCCCGCGTCATGCGGATAGCTTTAGTGGTGGTCTCATTGGCCAGGATCGAATCTCAAAAAATTTCTGATTTTGAGCAGTCCACAGAGACCAGAGAATCCAGGGTACTAGAAGTTCTGCAGTGACTCCAATGGGTGGTAGAGTTGTGAGTAATTTGATTTGGGTGAGACCTTCATTCACCGATGATACATCTTGAGGATTGATTTGTTGCTTAAACCGATCCGAGTTCCACACCTGCACCGCAAAATCACAATGGAAGAAAAGATGCAAGATTGTTTCGTGATTATCGCATTTGCAACAATTGGGGTCTGCAAGTATTTCTCTATTCACCAGGTTTGATCCCACCGGTAATTCTCCATGGAAAACTTTCCATAAGAATGTCTTCATTTTGGGTGCCGCTTTTTGGCCCCAAACTTGTTTGTGCCAATAAATTGATATTGCTTCTTGTAGTGGTGCAGGATTTTTCAGGTGAATTAGAGTCTAATAACCTGATCTTGTAGAATACTTGCATGAGATGTGCCCGAGCCATCTCAATCGATCTGGGGCATCCAACACACTCGGTTTTATTGTAAGAATTGTTTCTCTCAATTCAGGGAGGATGTTTGATATTTTCTCTGAATCCCAATCTCTACTTTGAGGGTTAATCAAGCCTTAGGCTCTGGATTTTGTAGGGCTTCGGGGTTGGGGGGGGGGGGGGCAAGGGTTGACATTGCTTTGTCAAAGAGAGCATGGGGTCATCCCAGACTCTAGATGATTTTCCATTGTTTATTTTCCATCCAAGGTGTTGTCTGATCAAGTCACTTTCAGCCATAATACTTCTCCACCCGTGGGAGGCAAAAGAGGGTGCTTCACAGGTTAGGAAATTTGAGTTTGCGCAATATTTACCTAATAAGATTCTCGTTAGTAGGCTGTTTTGATTTTTGAAAAGTCTACAACTTATCTTAGACACTAATTCCAAATTAAAACTTTGAAGATCTTTGAAGCCTAACCCACCAAGAGCTTTAGGTTTGGCTAATTGTTCTCAAGACATACATCACATATTGCGTTTTTCTGATGATCTATCCCACCAAAATTTTGTTAAAGCTGAATGAATTCTTTTTAGCAGAGATATTGAGAGGAGGAAGTAAGACATGGCGTAAGTAGGCATCGCTGAAAGCACACTTTTAACATGATCATTTTCCAGCATTGGATAGAAACGAGATGATCAGCCTACCGCTTTTTGTCTGATTCTGTCAACAATAGAGGTAAAAAGATCTTTCTTCATTTTACCAAAATGCTCTGGGAGGCCTAAAAATATTTGCCTACACCACCTTCCTTGTCTATTTGTAGGACCTGTTTAGCTTGAGCTTTTATCTGGGAGGGTGTTTTCATAGAGAAAGTGATGGACAACTTTGACTTGTTTACTTTTTGTCTTGGGGCTGCTTCATATCTGAGTAGGATTCCAGTAAGTTCTTGACAGTTCTCCTAATTTTTCTTCTCCAAAATACAAAGTATCATCTACAAAAAGCATATGATTAATATAGAGACTTCCTCTAGCCATGTAATTTCTTTCATAGTTTGGTCCTGTTGAGCTTTAGCACATAGTCCACTGAGCAATTCACTGCATAGTATAAAGATGTAGGGTGACAGAGGATCCCCTTGTCTTATTCCTCTAGATGTTTTACAAAACCTCTTGCAGCCTCATTGACTAGGAAGGAATAGGAGACTGATTTTATGCACTGTATAATCCATAAAATCCAAGTGTTGGTTAAACCCATCTGTTTTGGAACTGCTTCAATAAAAGACCACTTTAGTCTATCATAGGCCTTTGTTATATCTGTTTTGACTGCCATGTAGCAGTGTTTCTTTACCTTGCAATTCTTCAGATAGTGTAAAACTTCATGAGTTATAAGAGCATTGTCTGAAGTTGATCGGCTTGGAACGAAGGCATATTGGTTTTCTGAAATGACTTCTTTTAATACAGGTTGGAGCCGTTTGGAGAGAAACTTGGGAAGGAATTTATAGAAGAAATTGCATAGGGAAATATGCCTATAATCAGCCACCTTCTTGGGAGAGGTAATCTTTGGAATCAATCTCACAAAAGTGTGGTTCATGTTAGGTGAACCTCTAGGGTGATGTCTGCTCCCACAATGTCCCAATTACTCTGAATAGAGCTGCCTTAATTTCCTCGGGAGAAGGGTCTCTTGTGAGTGACTCATTGGTTGCGTCTGATATTCTAGCTTCCAGGGCTGTTGACATTGTAATGTTTAGCTCTTGTAAGTCCATTTCCCGAGCTTGAAATAAGTTCTTATAGTACTACACTATAGTTTCTGAGATGTTGTCTTCTAACACTACAAACTTATTGATGGTAATCTGAGCCGGTAGTTTAAAATATGACATGGAGTACACCGGCATTAAGATGACTACTACTTTAAGTAATACTTATTTTCCAGCAGGAGACAAGAACTTATTTTCCAGCTTGAAGTGCGATGTCGAACACTATCAACAATAGCATGAAACATCACGGTTTTCTTCCTTCCAAATTGTTCTGGCAATCCAAAATACTTTCCCCCTCCTCCCTGATTTGGAAAATCTAAAACCAGTTTGAGGCGTTCTTGAATTTGGCCGAGAATTAGAGAACCAAATGTAATGGTTGATTGTTATGTGTTGATCTACTGTTCTGAGCATCGCTCATTGAGTTCAAAACAAGCTTAAGAGTTCTGCAATTTCTTTAATTTGCTTGGATGAAGAATAACGAGTCATCGGCAAATAGAAGACGGTTGTTAGAAGGTACACCGTTACCAATTTTTATCAGTATCGGCTGCTAGTAATTGTTTCTTGATAACTGGAAGTTGATTACGGTCTCCATTATTCAGAGCATGATTCAGGTCTTCAGTGAGTTCTTTGATGCGCCGACCTGAGTTAAGGTTGTATTCTCTCCAGCATTTTGCAATTTCTGTCCGGCAGTGACGAATATGTTCTGACATATTTGTAGAAAAAGGCGTCCGTGTCCAGCCTCTAAGGACATAGTCTCGGAAGTCAGGGTATTGGAGAATTTTTTGTCAAATGTAAAAGATTTCTTCCTTTGAGAGATGGTAGATCATGCATAAGGAAGAAACAATGTGTGTAATTACCGGTTTATGATAAGATCTAGCACAAGGAAGAAACACCGCCTCTCATGCTGGAACTGTGCAAACCATCAAATGAAACATATTGGCCAAAAAAAAAAAAAAACCTAAGTGTTGCCGGTTACGTATAATATAACAAGAAAAGACACTAGTAACATTTTTATCGTCAACCTTTTATTAGAAACAGATGGAATCTAAAGATCAAAAGCTAAATTAAAAGACCAAAATCATATACCGGCTATCAACACGATTCTGAAATGATGAAAATATAAAAAATCCCGAAGGAAAATGGGAGTCTAATGCTCTAATGTTTGGAGGGAGGCTATGCCGACAAGAAATATTCATCTTTGAGCAAACACCTATAAAACGAGATCATTGGCATATAATTCTGTAGAAAGCAAAAATGCGAAAAAGAAAAGCAGACGCGAAAATACTAAAACTCCTTAAATGTAGCCCAGAGGTAACTACCAAACCGGAAAACAGGGCAAAGGCAACCTGATAAATCTAAACCCAACTACAACAGTTAGCCAACACATAAACCCAAAACGCGAGTCTACTTCCTTCACACCCAATCTTAATCCTAAAAAGTTTTAAACGAGAACTCTACACCCCCCCCCACACATGGTTAGCCTTACAAAAACTGATAATTGAAGCGACTAAAGACACATCGGAGCGAGATAAAGCATACAAAGGCTCTTACGAAGGAAAAAGCATACAAAGGCTCTTACGAGATTTAAAGAAGAAGAACGCCGTCATCAACCACCACCAAACCCCTTTGACCATCAAAACTCACCAGAGAAAACCGAGCGGGAGGAACACGCTCTTCGATAGACAAAGTAGACTATACAGTAACAAGACCCCAGAACACTGGGGCATGTTATTTTCCTCATCTGAAAATTGCGTCTGGAAACTGCGTTTAGATACAGTTTCCAAACGTTCCATCCAGATGTTGTTCTTTTGTACATTTAGAAACTGCGTCTGAAAATTACGTCTAGATACATTTATATTTCTTTGTGTGTTTGTGTATATTAGTTGGATGCATTATTTTTAAGGTTTGGATTTTGTGGTTTTGGCGGGAAACATTATTTTTTACAGTTTTGGCGGGAAAACGTAATTCTACAGTTTTAGCGAAAAATCGCTATTTTGGGTTTTGACGAAAAATTAGTATTTTCAGTTTTGGCGGAAAATCGCGGTTTTGGCGGAAAACATTTATTTTGCGATTTTGGCGGAAAACACGATTTTGCGAAAAATCATTATTTGGCGGTTTTGACGGGAAAATGTTATTTTGCCAAAAACTAGTATTTTGCAATTTAGGCGGAAAACCGCTATTAGCAAAAACCATGATTTTACGGTTTTACCAGAAAATCGCAATTTTACGGTTTTGGCGGGAAAACGCGATTTTTCGTAAAATCGTGTTTTTACGGTTTTGGCAGAGAAACACAATTTTACGGTTTTGGCAGGAAAATATGATTTTGCGGTTTTGGCGGGAAGACGCGATTTTACGGTTTTGGCAGGAAAACGCAATTTTACGGTTTTGGCAGGAAAACACGATTTTACGGTTTTGGCGGAAAAACGCAATTTTGCGGTTTTGGCAGGAAAACGCGATTTGCGGTTTTGGCGGAAAAATGTGATTTTGCGGTTTGGCGGGAAAATACGATTTTGCGGTTTTGGTGAGAAAATGCAATTTGTGGTTTTGGCGAAAAAATGTGATCTTGCAGTTTTGGCATGAAAACGGGATTTTGCTGTTTTGGTGGAAAAACATAACTTTTTTGTTTTGGCGAAAAACCGCGATTTTGTGGTTTTATCGGGAAACCGCTATTTTGTGGTTTTGACGAAAAAAATGTAATTTTGTGATTTTGGCGAAAAATGATACTTTGTGATTTTGGCGGCAAAACGCTATTTTACGATTTTGGCGAAAAATGCTTATTTCAGATTTTTGGTAATTGAGACGCGTCTCAACTCAATTTTCAAATGCATCCAGAATATCCAATTATTTTGGATGTAATATCTGATTTTTGCATCTGGATGCATTTCTTAAGTATCACTAAAAGAACAACATTTTGTTTTTGCTGTGAGATGCAGTTTCTCAACGCACAAAAGAACAACACTCAAATCACCAAGACTAACAAAACCTACATAAACAAAAGAGAGGACGATAAGCCATTGTAAAATCCAGCTGGCGGAGACGCACAACGACCAACCGTCAAGGGAAGATCTGGGTAAGTTTGTGGCTAGGGTAAACGATACAAGTGAGAGAAGACAAATTAAAAGCCTATAACCTGGGTTTTAGTTTGTTAATTCAAAAGTGTAGCACCCTGATTGTAGAGTATATGAGGAAATAATCAATTTGTAATATATTATAGTATAATTTCCTCCTTGTAATCTCCTATATATTCCTTGTACATCATTCAGTAATAATTTGTCAGTGTTTTCATTTATATGGTATCAGAGCCAAGATACAAAAAGAACTATTTTTTTCTACTCGGTCGCCACCTATCTTTCTTCCATAGATACTTCTTCTTCTTTCATTTATATCATCATGTCTCCTTTTCTGATTTCCCGGCCGCATCAATTGATACTACCATGGTTTCATATGCACCAACACTTATGTACGTCAATATGACTAATAGCACCAATCTTAGTGATTCCAACTTCCTCATATGGAGTCTCCAAGTCCATGTCTTGCTCGACGGTTATGGTCTTGTTGGACACTTGGACGGCACCACCTCCTACAATCACCAACAATGGTGTTGTCTCTCCGAAAAACCCCTACACTCTCTGGAAAATGCAAGATCGTTTGATTTACAGTGCTTTTCTTGGCGCCATAACCATAAATCTCCAGCCTCTCCTATCAAATACGAAAAATGCATCGAAGATATGGAGTACACTAACATCGATCTACGTCAAACCCAGCCGTGGACATGTCAAGCAACTGAGGAAACAACTCAAGTAATGGACCACATGAACTATGTCCATCACTGAGTACATTCAAGGCTTCACCACTAGATTCGATCAAATGGATCTCCTTGGTAAGATAATTGATCACGAGGATCATCTTGAGTACATTCTTGATGGATTTTCTGATGACTACAAGACAATTTTTGATCAAATCGAAGCTCGTGACTAGCCACCATTTCTCACAGATATTCATGAAAAGTTTCTCAATTAAGAGGAGAAGCTTCGGGCTGTGATAAACACATAACCAACGCTGCCAATCACTGCCAATGTGGCTCAGTTCAAGGGTCCAAATCGCCACTAAAACCAGCAAAAACCAAACATTAGGAACAACAACTAGCAAGGGTCTCAACAATTTGCTCCACGGTAGTCCAATTACTCTCCTTATCCATACATTGGCAAGTGTCCGGTTTTTGGTGTCACGGGATCATAGCGCATGTCGATGTCCCTAATTTTTACAAGCTAATGGCGGGTTTAATTCTCCACGGACAAATATACCATCGCAGTGAAGAGCTCACCTTGTTGCGGCTCCTTACAATGCTGGAAACTGGATCATTGACAGCGGAGCGAATCATCATTTAAAATCCGATCTCAATAACCTTGCTCTCCACCATCCTACCATGGTGGAGAAGAAGTTGTGATTTCGAATAGAAGGAGCCTCAACATACCCATACTGGTTCCTCTTTCCTCCCTACACATATTTGTATACTTAAATTGAACGATGTTTTACGAGTACCTTATTTACATCGAAATCTTATTTCGGTATATCGTATGTGTAATAATAATCAATTTTCTATGGAATTTTTCTCGGCCTCGTTTCATGCAAAGGATCTCAGAACGGAGATCTGATTAATCAAAGACTGTACCAATAATGAGATGTACGAGTGGCCCATAACCATTCCCACCGCAAATTTCGCTTCACATACACCAAAATCTGACATCAACTCTTGGTACAATCGTCTTGGCCATCCAACTGTTTCAGTTTTAAAACAATTGTTTCTCAATTTGCATTACCTATTTTAGACAATCTGAATAAAGCTTTACCTTGTTTCAATTGTCTACAAAACAAAACTCACAAACTATCTTTCTCTACAAATACACTCACCTGAAATCACCCACTTGAGCTCCTATATAGGAATGTGTGGGCATCTCTGATCACATATGTTGATAATTATAAATACTATTTAGTTATCACAAACAATATACCTCTATACATGGCTATATCCGGTGAATCAAAAGTCGCAAATGAGAGAGATATTTATCACGTTCAAATCCCTGGTTGAGAATCGGTTTAAGCGTAACATTGGTACCTTGTTTTTAGAAAATGGCGGGGAGTATATTGATCTTGGTCGCTTCTTAGCTGATCATGGGATTTATCATCTCACAAGTTCACCAATACATCAGAGCACAATGGAATTTCTGAGTTTAGGCTCATGCATGTTATAGAAGCTGGTCAAACTCTACTTGGTCAAGACTCGATGTCGCCTAACTATTGAACCTATGAATTCTCGACAACAGTGTTTATCATTAATCGACTTCCAAGTCCAACGATTGGCAATGTAAGTCCATACAAAAACTATTCACTCAGCAACCAAACTATCTCAAGTTGCGTGTTTTCGGCTGTCTTTGCTTCCCTTGGATGAGACCTTACACCAAACACAAGCTACATCAACGATCGACTTTTTGTGCATTGATGGAGAGTGTGCATATCTTCTAAGAGAAACAATCTGGACAAATCTACATATCACGACATGTATAGTTCGTGGAGGATAAATTCCCATTTGCGTCCCCACGCATCTTGGAATTGGCAAATCAAGAAGCTTACCCAGGAGCTCAAGAACAAACCACCATCCATATATCCTTCCAATCACCCGTCACAGCTCATTCCAAAGCCCCGCCGCTCGAGCTCCTCACCGATTGTCAATGCTCATGTCGTCTTCTCTGCCATCATCATCAACAGTCAATTCAACTCCACCTCCGTCTGCCGCTATACCTCTTAAAATCGCATCACCAAGGCCACCTGCAACAAACAAAAACTCAGAATATCAGAATGTAGGCCTAGCTAATCCATCAACAGGCCCAAATTCATATCCTCAACTTGAAAACCTAGAACAACAAGACAAAATCCCAAACAAAACCAACACCACTCCCATTACCTTAGGTAAAAATCCCCAAGCCTCGACCACCACAAATCATCCTCTGCCTTTGCAGGAAACCTCAACCGTAGAAATAAACCAACTGTAACCTCCGACAACTACTTCGACATCTTTCCAGCCCAACAATATCCACCCGATGCGAACTCAAGCCAAAAACATATTACTAAACCAAAAACAAAAGTTTCCCTCACCACAACCACCAGACCCAAAATACCCGACATGGTTACTCAAGCATTGAGAGATGAGAATTGGCGCAATGAGATTTCACATGAGTTGAATGCAGTGGAGCGAAATGCAACATTTAATTTGCTTCCACCATCATCACAACAAAATGTTATTTCAACAAAGTGGATATTTACACTAAAATATCTTCTTAATAGTGTGCTTGACATGTATAAAGTGTGGATTGTGGCACGCATTTTCAATCAACAATATGGGCTTGACTACTCGGACATGGTCATCCCTGTTATTAAATCAACTATGGTCAGATTGGTGCTGGAAACAGGCTATTTGACATAATTGAACCATTCGACAGCTCGACATAAATAACGCGTTCCTACAAGGGACTTTTACGGATGAATTTTATGTAATGATTTTTTATCATGATCGCCAAATCAGGTGTGCAAGCTCAACAAAGCTCTCTATGGCCTTAAACAGGCACCCCACGCTTGGTATGAAGAATTAAAATGTCTTTGGTTGCGGCTGGCTCCTACAATTTTGTTGTGGATACATCATTGTTTATGTATATACGAGGTACAAAGGTGGCGTATATTCTTTTCTATGTCGATGATATTGTGGTTACATGAAGTAGTGATGCTCTCCTTACACGATTAATTGATGCACTTTCGAACCGGTTTTCTTTCATGGACCTTGGAACCCTCACATATTTTCTCGGCATAGAAGCCAGTCATACTTCTGCAGGTTTACACTTAATGCAGCGTAAGTATATGATTGATCTTCTTACCAAGATGAAAATGATGTACGTCAAACCGGTCTCAACTCCAATGGCAACACTCCTGAAGGTCTACATCAAGTTTGGTACGCCGATGGAAAACCAGAATGAATATCGAAGGGTGATTGTTGGTTTGCAATACTTGGCGCTCACAAGGCCATACATTGCGTTCGCGGTTAATAAACTGTCCCAATATATGCATGCACCGATTGAAGAACATTGGCAAGCTGCAAAAAGGGTTCTTTGGTATGTCGGAGGGACTGCTTCTCTTGGTTTTCTCATTAGCCCAAACTCACTGCTCAATCTACATGCTTATTCTGATGCAGATTGGGCTGGTGATATTGATGATTATGTGTCTACAAACGCATACATCATCTACATTGGTCCAACTCCCATATCTTGGTCATCAAAGAAAAACAAAAAGGAGTTTCAAGGTAATCGATGGAAGCGGAATGTAGAGCTGTCGCAAACACTGCGAAAGAACTTAAACGGATATGCTCTCTTCTAATGGAACTTGGCATCCGACTCCCATTAACACTAGTGATATATTGTGATAATGTCGGAGCCACATATTTATATGCTCAGAGTTTATTCCCTAGTGTTACACTGCAAGTGCACAGAACGTGATTGTAGTATATAGGGGTCGAATCCACAAAGACTCTAGATTCTTGCGATAGACTATAGAGTGTCGAATTAAGCTAAGCAGCAACCGTAAATAAGCATTAAACAAGAAACAAAGTAAATCAAACGGTTTGTAAGCAGGCAAGCAAAGCGTCAAGTCGAGGAAGTTCTCAGGAAATCAGGAATATAAATTAATCAATCAATAGGATCAAATTAAAAATGGTTCTAGAACTAGAATCACAAAATTATAATAAACCATCTTTCGTTGCGAATTTTATCTATGTCCAGCAAACTAGCAAATCCAGTTTTGCTGCGAGTTCTAGAGATCCTAAACATGCATTATTCTCATGTTCATTTGTTCACAATTTCCCAAAACCAAATTTATTTGCGAATAGACAAATTTCTCATCTAGGTTCTTTCTAGCTAATTAACCAACTGTTGTTGCGAAAACCAACCTAACATCAATAATCTGGGTAGCTAATTCAGATTAACCATTATGATCAATCCTAGATGAAGAACTAGAATTTATAAATCCCTTTTAATTAATTAACCTAACATTCCATGAAATCCCTAATGAGAATCCCTAAACCTAACAAGTAAACTACTCAGACATGGCGATCATGACAAAGGACATGTTTGAAATAGAAAGCATAAAGATCAGAATACTGAATATCATAAAAAGAGAATAAGAAACATGGGTTCGAAATCTTCTCTCTGTCGAGTCTCATATCAGCCCCTAAAATCTCTCTCAATCTCTTTGAATGAAAATAAAGTGCAGCCTAAACAATGGCTTAAAAACCCTAATATATAATTTGAAACACGATTTGAGCCTTTTGTAAATCCAGGAAACTTCTAGGCAAAAACTGTAATTCTCCAAAAATGCAGATTTTTGTGCGCAGAATTCTGGATCAGGGGGTGCGTCGACCGACACACTATGCAGACGAAACCAATGAACTCTATGAAATCTCTATATAGTGCAGAATTGCTCCAAATGCTTCCAAAACGTCCAATCAAGCTCCAAATGTACATAAACCTGTAAAACACTCTAAAAGACTCCAAAACACAATAAAAGACTCAATAACAAAGACTTATATCAAGGTTAAAAATCCTAAAAACTATGATATATCAACTCCCCACACTTAAACTTTTGCTTGCCCTCAAGCAAACATAAAACCAAGATCAGGAGAAGAAGTTTGAAAACTTCAGGAACTCATTTCATCGTTGAAGTACTACACTCAGATTCCCCTTAGTAATCCACATGAAAAATAGACTTGCAGTCATCCAGACCACAATGTACTTCCCCTACACTTAGCAGCTGTCCTAAGTAAACTTCACAATCAGATTCAGAGCATTCAAATTCACCATACTGACTTCATAATCTAATAAGTGTGGTTTCACCTAGGGAGCATCGATCAAAGAACACACAGACTCTTACTCTGTTAGCATCTAACCACCATACTATCATTTTCTTCTACCTTTCTTCTACTTTTTTCTTTCTTTCTCATTGGGGTGTACTTTGGACATATTTCATGAATGCACAGGAGGTAATAGGGGTCTCTACCACTCACGTGATCACTTCGAAGCTACTAGCTTATCCACAGTTTATCTCTTTTTTTTACTTCGACGAAGGGGAGAAGGGAACCATACTTAGACAGGTTTACAAGCTGTGTTAGAACTAACAGAGGAATTCGACTCAAGGTATACCAAGCCTCTAGATGAGAAAAACTAAGTCAAGTTAAAGGTGAAGTCAGTAATGGATTCTCTGAATACCTAAAGTGATATTGATGTTCTCAGTAGGCTGATCTGCGCTGGTTTTCTAATAGTCAGAGATTATCTGCAAGCTCAACCAATGGTAACTTAAGTTCCTGCAAGTGTAGTGATCTCCTCAAAAAGTCTTTGTTTCTTACTAACTGTTTTGACTCAATAAAACAGACTTAACAGGCTCTAAGAAAAAAAAAATGGTGTGTCAGTAACTACCTCCCCCACACTTAAACAACATTGTCCCTAGTGTTATAGAAGCTTGGGGTCGGGAAAACAAATAATCAGATAGAACATATTGAAAAATTCAAAACACTTACCTGTCGTGGATGTGCATCGATCGACGCTCAGGAACACATCAATCGACGCATCTCGTGTTTGTTTCCCTGTGGATTGAAATGAACCGCTGCCTGAACCGCAATCCCTACAGCATAAAATCCTCAATCTCCAGCGGTCACGTTTCTACCGTATCCGACACCTACATCGACCGACGCACAGGACCGCGCCGATCGATGCTGCTCATACTGACATATTCTCACACCTCGAACACACCAAAACAAGAGAAAAAAAATCAAAGCAAGACAAAAGCAAAAAAAAAAAAGAAATAAAGACAGGCTCACTAGTGGGTTGCCTCCCATTCAGCGCTTGTTTTTAGTCATTAGCTTGACTATTGGAAGGAGAACAGACTCATGGTGGATTCAACAGAAACATTGAGTGCCTCTGTGAATGTCGCCTCATCCAAGGTGGTGTATAGGAGGTAGGATCATGAAATTTTCCAAGGAATGAAGGAATAGAACCATGGTGGGAGCGAAGCGTGGGTGGGATACTACATTTTCCTGCATCAACAACAATGTGGTTAGGAGGTCTAAGTCTAGAGGAATCATACATTTTCTTTGGTGGAGGTGAGATGTCTAGAGCTTTCTACTTAACAACAGTTGCAGGGTTTGAAGATGTTAAAGCAGGCTCGAGATGAACCGCCATATTTTCCTCTCCAATCTGAATCTCTGGCTCCATCTCAACACTGAAGCTCTATCCATCAATGGTAGATCTTTGCAACCTATTAATTTTGAACTGCAAAGGCTTATCTCCCAGATGAATATCAATCAAACCTCGCCTCAGATCAATCACTGCACTAGTAGAAGCTAAGAAGGATCTACCAAGCAATAGAGGATCATTAGGTTCAATATAATACTTCAACACCACAAAGTCTGTTAGAATCAGGTAGTTCCCAACTCTGATAGGAATGTCCTCTATGACTCCTTCTAGAATCCCCTTTGATCAATCAGCTAGTATAAGAGGGATCCTAGTAGGCTGAAAATCCATCAGTCCCAATCTCACAGCCATAGAGTATGGCATGAGATTCAGACCATATCCTAAATCACAATGAGAACGCTTGAAGTTGTCCTTAAAGATGGAACAGTCAAGCACAAAGACTCATGGGTCTAGAAGCTTCTATGGAATCTGGTTCTGTAGCACTGTACTGACCTGCTTAGATAGCATCAACACCTATTATTTCAAATCTCCATCTGTGAAGATCATCTTCTTCGCATATCTCTGCAGAGAAGGGTGTTTGTACAAGGCGTCAGCTAGTGAGATCTTAACAAACTTCTTATCCATCCCTGCTATGCATTTAGGTTCATCTAAATCATGTTTGGACCTCTTAGGATATGGTAAAGGAGGCTTATAGACTCATTCTGGCACTTTTGCAGATTCTTGAATCCGTATGCGATTACCGTCGACCGATGCAGAAGATGTATCGATCAATGCTGGCTGTTCAAAAACAAGTCATTCCTTTGTTTCAGGTGTGTGTCAATCGCCACCAAGGGTGTGTCGGTCGACGCATCCGGCAGATAGAGATAATTCGTCCAGAAAAGCAGCTATGATGTCTTCTTCCTCATGTATTAGATCAACTTCATTCTCTACAATGATAGCATTGACGTATTGCTTCTGCTCAGTTCTTCCAGCTCCATTTTTCCTTTACACTGATCCAACAGTTTGTTGAACCTGAACATCTAGCTTCTTTACATGAGTGCTCACAGACTCAATCTTCCCATTCAAATCCAGGTACATAGGTCTATCTTTCCATTGAATTCCACTGTATTCTTCCGATGACCTTTCAAAATCTGTTCCAATAGACCCATCATCTTATCAGACTGCTCATTTTGTGGAGGAGGAGTCTGATATGAAGAAGAACCATAGTCTCTGGTAGGCATGGGACTTCGGTTCTTCGGTTTTTTATTTTTTCACCGAAACTAACCGAAATAAATTTCGGTTCGGTTCAGTTCGATTTTCGGTTTTTTCGGTTATTATTTTTTTGCTGAAACTATACGAAGTTTTCGGAAAATCGGTTAATTTCGGTTACTTCGGTTTATTCGGTTAATTTTGGGTATATTCGGTTATTCGGTACGGTTCGGTTCGGAATAATTTCGGTTAATTCGGCTGATTTTGGGTATATTCGGTTATTTCGGTCCGGTTCGGTTCGGTTTTATTCGAAAATTTTAATATTTTTGGTTAAAAACAGTTTATTTTGGTTTATAAAAAAAAGAAGAAAAAAAAACTTCGGTTAATCGAACGGTTCATTGAACCGAACCGAACCGAAAACCGAATATAATTTTAAAAGCCACCGAACTAACCGAACTAAATTAACCGAACCGAACCGAACCAAAATTTTTCGGTTCGGTACGGTTCGGCAAATTCGGTTCGGTTAAAAGTCCTAGGGCTAGTCTCTGGAGAATGAGTTGTTCTGCTGAAATGGTCTCTGAAATGCAGGCTTTGGTGTGTAACCAGAATTTTGTCTCTGCTTATTTCCATATCTCTAACCTTGATAACCAGTTTCAGCCATGTAATTGACGTTCTTGGACTCATCAACATGTCCAAAAGTCTTCACATCTGCAGCAAAATGAACTTGCTTCTTTCTAACTAGAATGTTATAGACAGAATCAATCTTATCTTTCATCTCTGCGATATGTGTTCCATCCATCTTTCCACCTAATTTCTTCCTCTCCAAATAAGCATTCTTAGTGATATTGATATACACCAAGTTTTCAATCAGCTCCTTAGCTTGCTCTGGAGATTTGATGTTGAAGTTTCCATTGCTATCCGCATCCAAAGCCATTTGATACCACAAATCAACACCTCTGAAGAAAATGCCCATCAACTGACCTTCAGAGAAACCATGATGAGGGCAGTCTCTCTGGTACATCTTGAACCTTATCCAGGCGGATTTGAGGGCCTCTGTAGGTCCCTGTTTGAAGCGTTGAAGCTCCTCTCTCAGCTGATAGCATCATCATAGAAGTGTCTAAGGAACTTCCTCTTAACTGCATCCCAAGTAGTTAGAGTCCCGGGTGGAATCTTCTTCAGCCAATTTGAAGCTTCTCCTCCAAGAGAGTGTTCGAAAAGCTTACGGTTTAAGAAGTCATAGATCACTCCATTGTGCTTCATCCATGTCATCAATGACTCAAACTTCTCAATATGGTCCATAAGGTGCTCATGTGGGTGTCCATGAAAGACATGTTGTCCCACAAGAGTGCAATAAGAAGTCTTTAGCTCAAAATCATTCGTCTGAATGGGAGGAGGTACAATCACAAACCTGTTAGCATATAACTCATCATGTCTGTTGTAATCAGCAAGAGTCCTCCCAACTGGTGTATTTGGTTGTGCATTAGCACCTCTTGTGCCTCCATCTTGTTGTCCTGCGCCCACAAGCACAACAGGTTCCTCAACAACTGGTTGAACAATGATATTTCGTCCGCATCAACTCTCTGGCCCTGGTTGTTGTAAGGATTGTTTTATGTATCCCTCAGAACACCTTGTTCATCCTGAATCAATATCACAGCGTTGGAATTTGACATCTTCAGTGGCTTGTGAGCTTTCTTGTTCTCTCTCTCCAGCCTTGTAAGCTTCTGATTTCGAAAAAAAAACGAGCTCTTTGTCCGGATTACTCCTTAGTGCGCAATCAGGTATGAATTGTCTGATTTACGCGCAAAACAGAAGAAAAGTTAGTAAAATAAAAAGAAAAGCCTAGTCTAAATTCTAAACTCAAATCTATCGAAGACTCAAAAGAGTCCCCGGCAACGACACCAAAAACTTGATATGCTCAGAGTTTAATCCCTAGAGTTACACTGCAAGTGCACAGAACGTGACTGTAGTATATAGGAGTCGAATCCACAGAGACTTTAGATTCTTGTGATAGACTATAGAGTGTCGAATTAAGCTAAGCACCAATAGTAAATAAGCAGTAAACAAGAAGGAAAGTAAACCAAACGGTTTTTAAGCAGGCAAGCGAAGCCTCAAGTTTAGGGAGTTCTCAGAAAATCAGGAATACAAGTTAATCAATCAATCGGGATCAAATTAAGAACAGTTCTAGAACTAGAATCACAGAAGTATAATAAACAACTTTCGTTGCAGATCTTATCTATGTCAAGCAACCTAGCAAACCAACTTTCGCTGCGAGTTCTAGAGATCTTAAACATGCATTAATCTCAGGTTCATTCATTCACAATTTCCCTAAACCAAATTTCTTTGCGAATAGACAAATTTCTCATCTAGGTTCTTTATAGATAATTAACCAACTGTCGTTGCAAAAATCAACCTAACATCAATAATTTGGGTTGCTAATTCATATTAAGCATTAAGAGCAATCATAGATGAAGAACTAGAAGTTATGAATCCTTTTTAATTAATTGACCTAATAGTCCATGAAATCCCTAATAAAAATTCCTAAACCTAACAAGTGAACTACTCAGACATGGCGATCATGACAAAGGACGTGTTTGAAATAGAAAGCATAAAGAATAGAATAATGAATATCATAAAAGAGAATAAGAAATAGGGGTTTGAAATCTTCTCTCTGTCGAGTCTCAGATCAGCCCCTAAAAGCTCTCTCAATCTCTATGAATGTAAAATAAAGTGCAGCGTAAACAATGGCTTAAACACCCAAATATATAAGTTAAAACATTATTTGAGCCTTTTTGTAAATCTAGAAAACTTCTGGGCAAAAGCTGTAAATCTCCAAAGTGCAGATTTTTGTGCCCAAAATTCTGGATCAGGGGGACCGACGCACTATGCAGACGCAACCTGTAAACTCTGTGAAATTTCTATATAGTGCAGAATTGCTCCAAATGCTTCTAAAACGTCCAATCAAGCTCCAAATGTACCTAAACCTGTAAAATAATCTAAAAGACTTTAAAACACAATAAAAGACTCCGTAACAAATACTTATATCATAGTTAAAAACCTTAAAACCATGATAAATCACATATTTGAATGCGAATCCGATCTTCTATTCACGCATGAAACACTTAGCTCTTGACTACCATGTTGTGAGAAGTAATGTTCAACTTGGAGCAGCTCGTGTATCTCATATTTCTACAAAAGACCAATTGGCTGACGTTTTTAAAGTCGGTATCATGAGCTCGGTTCAATGAATTATATGATAAGATTGGAGCTCTAGAACTCTCTCCATCTTAAAAAGGGATGTAGAGTATATAAAGAAATAATCAATTTGTAATATACCATAGCATGTAATCTCCTATATATTCTTTGTACATCATTCTTTAATAATCATTCAGTCATTACATCTATATTGATAACGCAATACAAGTTCATGTAATTTGAATATATATATTTTGAAAAGTTCATGTAATTTGGGGTGTATTGCACGCACCTGTTTTACTTTTTATAGTTTTTCATTGCAGTTTTGTATCTTTTGAAATTTGATTGCAATTTTGTATTTTTTTTACGTGGGTCCTAGCGTTAGAAAGAGATTTATCCCTTACGGACAGGTAAAAAAACAAATAACTCTATCGGTGGATAGGAGTCACGCGATTTTCTTTCTATCTATTTTTTATTATTATTTTTTCTCTTCACTCTCTTTCTTACTTTACATTTATTTCACCCATCATTTTTTGACGGTTGATAGGATGTTGGATGTGAGGTTTTCGGCCATATAGACCGCCAAAATGAAAATATAATTGATTGATGTACCGGAATTCGGAAAAAAAAATTGGACATAATACGGAAGTTTCGAGTGGACAGTCTAGACTAAGTGTCCACAATATCGGCTATTCGTGGACATTACCACGATTATGTCACATGCAAGTCGCTTACTATGGATAGGAAGTGGTCAATCGAAATGTTGTTTTTGGATGAAAAGTGGGCCAAACGTACTTTGTGTCCACCTATTCACGATCATGTGAACTGTGGATACATATTACAACGAGCCTCACTATCTGCTTAAAAGCAACATTTCATGTGTCACTTGTTTTGAGAGCGTCTAGTGTGTGATATGAACGTGACAGTATCTACGAATAGCTGATATTGTAGACACCTAGTTTATACTGTCCACTCGAAACTTCCGTATTAAGCTCAAATTTTTTTTGAATTCCGGTACATGGACAGATTATATCTCCATTCCAACGCTTATATGGCCGGAAACCTCAACTCCGTCATCCTATCCACCGTAAAAAATGAGGGGTGAAGAAAAAATTAAAGTAAGAAAGAGAGTGAAAAGAAAAAAAAAAAAAATGGATAGGAGAAAAATTGTGTGATTCTTACCCATCCACAAACTATTCTTGTATGTGAAAATAGTAAAGTGGTCTTTAACGTTATTACTTACCAAAAAAATACAAAAATGCAATAAATTTTCACAAGATACAAAATTAATATTAAAAAAATAAAAATATATATTGGATGCAATAAATTCGTAATTTGAATTACTCTTCCCCATTGCTATAGTTCATATAAGTAGGTTCTTCCCCATTGCTATAGTTCGTATAAGTAGGTTAGGTAGAAACGCAGCCTCCGGAAGCATGAAAACAAATTGCCAATTTTCCAGTGGTAAATATACTAGTCATTTAGTTTTCTTTCTCGTTTGATAGCAACATTTAATTTTCCTCAAATTATATAATACGATACGCGTAGAAACGGTCGACAAATATATGAGTAAACAAAAGCAATTAGACTTTTGGAAACCTTTTCATCTCTCTCACGCAAGTAAAAAACAAAAGGAATATCTCTCAGTTATTTGACATAGTAGAAATAGATAATGACATGAACAGAAACGAAATAAAATAATAAAATAATAAATTAAATACAAGTCCTAATCAGATAGCTCAAATCTCCACCACCCGCGATAAAGCGCGTGGAAGTTTAAAGTCATAAATTCTCAAGTCCGGCAACTACTTCCTCAGAGGAGAAGGAGAAGATATATCATTAAGCAACACGGAAACTTCTCTGCAAGTTCCCTTCCTTTCACGCGTTACAATCGTCTCTATATAACTCTCTTCCACAAATCCACCAAAACCCACTCAAATTCGTTCCTGGGTTTCCTAAATTTTCAATCTTTCTTACTCCTTGAATCGTTTACTTTCGTCTTCTTAGGGTTTTTCACAATCCGAATTCCTCTCTTTCCTTAAAACCATGGTTCGTTGTAGCAACAACCTCGTTGGGATACTCAATTTCATCGTCTTCCTCCTCTCGATTCCGATTCTAGCTGGTGGAATATGGCTAAGTCAAAAAGGCTCCACTGAGTGTGAGCGTTTTCTGGACAAACCCGTGATTGCTCTCGGTGTTTTCCTCATGGTTGTAGCAATCGCTGGTTTAATCGGTTCGTGTTGCAGAGTCACATGGCTTCTCTGGACATATCTCTTTGTCATGTTCCTCTTGATTCTCCTTGTCTTCTCCATAACAGTCTTCGCCTTTGTTGTTACTAACAAAGGCGCAGGCGAAAAAGTTTCTGGGAGAGGCTATAAAGAGTATAGACTTGGAGATTATTCTAATTGGTTGCAGAAACGTGTCAACAGTGACAAAAACTGGAATAAGATTAGGAGTTGTCTTGTTGAGAGCAAAGTTTGTTCTAAACTTGAAACTAAGCTTATTCATGCACCTGTCAACAAGTTCTACGACGAACACCTTACTGCTCTTCAGGTAAACAATTCTTATATGTTTTATTTTGGTTCGAATCATGGATCTGATTCCTTACTAAAGTTCGTCTGCTTTTTAGGGGTTTTAGTTTGAACTTTATGAATTGTCTTCAAAAGTTTTATGAGTTGATAAAATTGTGATCAAAGTCTGAAAGGGATTGACCTTTTCGATCCCTAAAGTCTCCTTTTGGTTCTGTGATCTCAAAACTTTTGATTCTGTTCAGATGCCTTTAAAGATCCAAACTTTCTTTAACACAAAAGGTTTACTTTTTTATTCAAAGTTTCAACCTCTTTTATATTGAAAATCATGATTTATGAATCTGAGCTGTAGACATTAGACTGAAGGACCAGATCCTTACTTAAGATGCAAGCAATTTTGTCTGAGTTATGTTTTGTGCTTAGCAGTTTTGTTTGAATTTCGCTTGTTTGAGTAGAGATTGTGATACTTCTTAACAGAAAATAAATTACTTCCTGATTCAAATATTTGACTTTTTAGTTCACATAATCATGATCAATGAATCTGAACCATAAACATATGATACATGACAAGTTCCTACTTAAGATGAAAGCTATTATGTATAAGTTATGTTCTGTTCTTAGCAGTTGATATATATGATTCTCTCGTTTTCACTTTTTTGAGTAGAGAGAGATACTGATAGTATCTGAAGCTGATTCTCTGTCTGAATGTTGCTACTCTGTCTTTCAGCTACAACTAACTAACTAACGAATCTTTGTTTTGTGTTACAGTCTGGTTGCTGCAAACCGGCAGAGCAATGCCAATTCACCTACGTAAGCGCCACAAACTGGACCAAGACGGCCGGAACACACCCTAATCCAGACTGCCAAATCTGGGACAACGCACCAAACAAGCTCTGCTTCGATTGCCAATCTTGCAAAGCGGGTCTCCTCGACAACGTCAAGAGCGCGTGGAAGAAAGTTGCAGTAGTCAACATCATCTTCCTTGTCTTCCTCATCATTGTATACTCTGTTGGCTGCTGTGCTTTGAGGAACAACAAGAGAGATGACAGTTATAGCCGCACCTATGGATATAAGCCTTGAAAACGTTTTTACGGGTTTTAGGACAGAGATTCGTTCATTGTTCGTTGCACATTGTTGGAGTTTGCTTTTATGTTTGATGATATCTTGGTGTTTTGAGACCTAGTGCTTGTACAGCTCTTATGATACTTATTAGTGTGTTCTGCCTTCTGGCTAAACCATGATATTTATTTATTATATGTTTTTTCTTCTTTGTCCCACATACCATGTTCTTTTGATATTCTCGTTGAGGAACAGAGAAGCCACGATTGTGGCAGTAACTAATGACAGGTTTAGGCTGTAACGTTGAAAAGAATTACGGTTGTATCTTGAGACAGATGCGATAAAACAAAACAGAAAATAAGTAGGGACTCGTTCGTAGGATTTGAATGTGAAAGAAGACTGTGTGTGTCAATAAACTGCATTTTATGGGCCAAAAGTCCAAAATATTACATACTAGTATGATTTGCTCGCACCATGTGCGAACACAACCATTAATAAATAATTTTTTTTTTTAAATTATCAATTTAATTTAACAAAAATAATATTATTTAAAAATATTTATATCATATTAATTATAATTATATTTAACCTATTAGTAAAATTTTATACTTAACTAATAAAGCAACAAAAATATTATTTAAAATAATATATATATATATATAATTCTAATTTGTAAACATATTTTTCATATTAGTTATAATTAATTATAATTATATATAAGCATCAATATATATATTAATTATTATTTATATTTATCTAAATTCAAATTCAGATAAATAATACGAATTTACAATATAAAATCTTATTATCTACAACAATAATATTTACCAATATTTAAATTTCGTATTTCAAAAATAGATTCGTATTTGTCATCTTGGTTTTTTATTTTTGTTTTAGTTTGTATTTATCTCTAAAATAAAACAAAATAAAATAATATTTAAAACTAAAATAAACTAAGGCTAGCAAAGTAAAAAAACTAAATTCATTAAGGATATTCAAGTAATTAATCGTTTTGAGAGCGAATATAAGGCCAAAGACACTTCTCAATTAATATAAAGATGGTTGGATTACAACATAGATAATAAAAACGACAAAAAAACAACATAGATAATGAAACGGGCTTTTACAAAATGGGCTACGATTTCAGATTCTGATTGATAAACATTAAAGATACCCATGGCAAGCAACAGCCACAAGCCACACATCACGCACACGCAGCTCCACGCGTCACCCGAGTATGAACTCAGGCATGCAGACGCCAGCGAGTAGTCCTAGACTCCTAGCAATTTTGTCCGATCCAAAATTTCCAATCCGTTTAAATTATGTATTCGGATGTCGGGTCGGTTATCCGAATTAACCGAACAGATTACCTAAAGTGAGATTGAGTTTTGCCTCTCTCTCTCTAAACCGAATCACTCATAATCGAGAGAATCGTTTCGATTCAACGAGACTGAATCACTCACGAGAGGATCATTTCAATTTAAAGAAACTCCAGCAGTCGTTTTGTCATCTTGTGCTCAGTTTTTTCGATGTTGAATTTAAGATTTTGTTAAATATTTTATTCATCAAGGTTTTGTCCCGAATCAAGTTCGACCCTGTCTCTCCTCTGCCATCGGTTAGATCATCTCCAACTCAACACTATTTTTCACACTAAACGCTATTTTAGAGTAAATTCTTCTCCAACCCTACATTATATCCCGCACTAAAATAGTGTAAACCTATTTTTTACACTATTTTTAGCGTAAACCTATTTCTTACTCTATTTTAGTGTTAAACTTTTTTTATTTATAAAATAGTCCTTTAACTTTCAAATCTTTTATTTATATCTAAAATAAATAATAAGTTTAATAATTATTCATTATAAAATCATTATTCAATTATTAAAAATACTGAAATACAAAATACCAACTTAAAATAAACAACATGAAAAATATTCAAATTTAAGATAAACAACATAAATAAATATAACACACGAAATTATAATTTAATAATCCGGTAAATCGTTTCCGGTTCCTCCAAGATCGCTAAAGTATTGTCCGAACGAAGTAGATGAAGGATCTCCATGTTGATTTCGTCCTTGATCACTTCGCTTTTGTAAAATCCGTGTTTGCTCGGATTGAATATGTGCACGGATATTTGGATCTTGTATGGAATTCAAGTCACAAAATAAAATTTTGTTTTCCTCTTTGAACTCTTTCAAAACATAATTCTTATTTTGAATATCCAAATATAGTAATAGTGATATTTAAACTAAAATCTATTATGTTTTATTATTTTATATTATATAATGTTGTTTTTTATTTAATAGATGTTTAATTTAAATAATTTTATAATGTATAAGTTATAATATTATAATTCTAGAAAATTTTGCAAAAAAAAAATAATTGGGGTTGAATTGTAAACTTTATAAATAAAAAATATTAATAGTAAATATAAAATAGAATATATTTTGAATATTCTATTTTTAGTGTGGAAAATAGAGTTGTACATTGGAGAGAAATCCAACCCTATTTTAGTGTCACACTATTTTAGTGTGAAATATAGTGTTTTACATTGGAGATGGTCTTAGAGGTCTATGCATTCTTCCTCAAATCAGGAGGAGGAAATGGCTCATGAAAAGTTTGGACCAGAAGAAGTTGATGAAGCTTGTGATACTGGAAAGAAAAAAACATCTATTCAAATATAAGTTCTGACCTACTGCCTAAAGGTCCCAAAACAAGGAAAACGTTTTTGACAGAGCTGAGGTATGGCAGTACTTCATTGAAAAAGAAAATGATCATATGAAATGCAATTTTTGCTGTCGATTACTTTTTATAAATAGAGACCCAATTTCTAATTATTTTTTCATCTTTAAAACTTCTTCTTCCCTAATATAAAAATGATTCGGGTTGGGTCTGGCATGTGAAGATGTCCGATGTTTGATATTGTTCCTAAAAAATCTAGAGAAATATGTTGGCAAAAAATTATAATATCTTATGTTATTTTTTATGATAAGTTTAAAAAAGCTTATCAACGTAATATTGATCAGGGGTCTCCCTTTTCAAGATAGGATCGATCTCCTCTAAATAAAAAAAAAATACAAATCATTTCTATAATTTGTGACTCTAATCTCGGTTAAGTTATTAAACTCCAAACAGTAAATGTGTTTGGTTGTCATGTATCTTTGTGTTTGAGCAACTACGTTAAACGATTTTATAACAATCCAGTGGTCTTTGTGAATTTGACCTCTAAACTTATTGGTCAGATCTCAACCCCTAATTGTTGCTTGAATTTTGTTACTTTGTATATTATGAAATCAAAAGAAGACAACTGTTTCGACATTTTTTTTAAGAACTTCCAATATCAAATTTAGTGAGATTTGTAAGTAAAATAAGGTATTTGCAGATGAATATCTGGTCTTCATAGAGTATGAGATGGATTCGTGGACCGTTAGCTGATTGGCCTTCTGTCCGTTTATAAAGAATCTTAACATGTATTCTCCAGTCATCACATGATGTGTTGAGGGCGCTTACATTGTGAAATAGGCCATTGTTGGTTTTTTGTGAAAATGTGATTTTCAGAGAGTTTTTCTTGCAAAGATAAAATTGATGAGATTGAATATCTGTAAGAATAAACGAATGATGTTCAACAATTTCCTTTTATAATGATTTTGATCGGAGTGTTTGGTAGAAGACATTCAATTGGCGGTTTTAATCTGAATTTTTATTTTTTTGTGGTAATCAGTTACATTGCATGCAATTATGGGATGATGTGTTATTTATTAGTTTTTTGTACGATTGTACATATATTTATTAGACATATTTATGGAACTAATCGAAAATGTTTTAATTTTAGGTTGTTCATGGCATATTGTTTTATATAATATTAATTTTTATGGATGATCGATACTAAATTATTAAATAAAACTGTTTAACTTGCATATGGTATCAAAAATTGTTTAAAACATTTTGACATTGATATAAATAGGATTTTAATTTAGTATTTTTTAAGATAGATTAAATGTAATTGATTGACATCAACCTATATTTCTATTTTTTATTAATATAGTTAATACATTAGATTGACATGTACCCACCGAATTAATTGATATGAAACTTATCTTAATTGTTCAATCAAGATTTAATTTTGTAATACATAGTAGTCCACTTTTATGCTAGAGTTTATATATTTAAATAATGACTGTCATCTATTCAATAATATGGATTACACATGCCATGCTTCTTCAATGAAATATATTTTAGACAAAATAAATTGTAGTACATATTTTTGTTAGACAAAATAAATTATTAATATCTGGAATAAATCGGCAAAAAATAAAAGAATGATAATATGTTAACAAATGATGTGTTAATTTAAGAAACCTAATTTTTAAAAAAAATTTATTTACCGCAAAATAAAATAAATATCATATCATGACTTTCTAGAATCGTGATGAGTGTTTATTTCAAACCCTAGGCATATACGAAACGTTTCCGACTTTAACTTACTTTCCGTCTTCCGTTTGTTCTCTCTTCGATTTTTTTTGGAAAAAACTAGAGTCCAAAGGCAATTAGTTCCTTTCAGAGGTCAACAAGTCACTACAAGAAGATTGCCGTATAGCTACGGATTAGAGCCGTAGCAAATTTTTTCAGACGGATTGCTACGGATTTGCTACGGTTTAAAATCGTAGATAGGTCGTAGCAATCTGTATCTATCCCTAGCTATATAGCTACGGAAACAGAGCGTAGCTATCTGTAGAAATATAGCTATGAATCTCTACGACGTAGCCGCAGCAACGTTTGTTGCGAATAGCTACGACACCGTCGTAGCAATATCAGCTGCGAATAGCTATGATGTTGTCGTAGAAACATATAGCTACGATTAGCTGCGAACTTGGTCGTGGCTAGCTATCCGTAGCCATAGCTACGGTGCTATCCACAGCTATATAAAACAATAATACACTCACGGGTCGACAGTATGTATGGTCATTCGTATATATCACATCTATCTGTCACTCTACATCATGCAGATAATATATTCCCTTAGCTACGGCAAACGTCGTAGCTATCCGTAGCTAAGCGGTTATATCACGTTTCCAACACTATTCCAACTATTTTCTTGTCTGAAAAAATCTTCATAGCTACGGCTCTGGCCGCAGCTATCCGTAGCTAAAATCCTTTTATAAAAGAACGAGCCCTCATTTGGTTCAAACTCACAAACAATGAACACACAAGCACGATAGAGATAAAAAAAATCCGATTTCGTTTTTCTGTCTTTTTAAAAAATGAGTGATTTTTATGCATCGAGAGAATGGATGTATAAACGCTTGAGGCGTTCTGATCGTTCTTTGTGTAAGAAATTCGAAGAGGGGATAAATTATTTTATTTCGTTTGCGTGTAATCAAGAATATTATCTTGCACACGAGGTCTTGTGGTGTCCGTGTAGGAGGTGCAAAAATCAAAAGCAACATGATGTTGATACTGTGACGACCCATCTTCTGTTAAACGGCTTTATGGACGCACCACGGAGAACAAGGTTACTATGGCGGCGAAGCATCCACAAGTCATCACGTGGATGGAGATGAAACAGGGACCGGATATCCTATACAAGTTCCGATGGATTAGTTTCGTGATCCCAATGAAGATTTCAACATGTTACCTGCCGATGCTGAAAATATTCAAGAACCAATTTACCACGATTCCGTATACCAAGCTTTAGAAGCCTCAAATCAACCTTTGTATGACGGGTGCGCTGATGGAAGAACTCAATTGTACTTGACGTCAAAAGTGATGAATTGGAAGACCAATTTCAATATCCCGGAGGAATGTCTAGACGATATCGCGCATACATTTAGTTATGTTATTCCTTCGCCTAATACAACTCCATCATCATATTACGAGACGAAGAAGATAACGCGGTCTCTTGGGTTGCCCTGTCATAAGATCGATGTGTGCGAGCAGAACTGTATGTTATTTTGGAAGGGAGCTTATCGTGAGTTGTCACATTGTCAGTTTTGTGGACTGGATCGGTATGAACCAAATGTGGGTCGATCGGAGAAGAAGATACCAAAACATAGGATGTTTTATCTACCACTTGGTGATCGGCTAAAGCGACTATACCAATCAAAGACGATTGCGTAACATATGAGGTGGCATGCGGAACATGTGTCACCGGAAGGAGAAATGCATCATCCCTCAGACGGAAGAGCATGGAATCATTTTAAAGAGGTATATCCTACTTTTTCTTCTGAGAGTCGCAATTTCTATCTTGGTTTATCAACAAATGGATTTAACCCAATTGGTATGAATGGACAATCATACTCTGTTTGTCCCGTCATTGTGACGCCATACAATTTGCCTCTGGGAATGTGCATGAAAAGAGAATACTTCTTCCTCTCCATATTAGTGACAGGGCCGAACCATCCCAAAAAAGCTTAGATATTTTCTTGCAACCATTGATTGAAGAGTTGCAAAATATATGGAGTGACGGTGTGGAGACTTACGATGTGTCCCGTCAAAAAATTTTCACGATGCGAGCTGCTCTGATGTGGACGATTAGCGATTTTCCAGCCTACGGCATGCCTCATGGAAGGAAGCACAGTTGGTTTGATTGTCACATGAGCTTTTTGGTTAGAGGAAATCCTTACAGGCGGAATGTTAAATCTTTCTTGAAGAACAAAATGGTGCACGGCGATCCTCCACCTTGGCTCACCGGAGAAGAAGTCTTACATGAAAGGATAAATAATATAGTCGGGCTACGCAAAACAGTGGAATGCGGAGGCAAAGGACACGACAATCCTTCTTGAACCATAGATGAATATGGTGTCACTCATAATTGGGTGAAAAAAGTATCTTCTGGGAGTTGCCGTACTGGGAGAATCTACTTCTTCGGCACAACTTGGATTTTATGCATATCGAGAAAAATTTATTCGATAATCTCATCAACACAGTGCTTAACGTTCCGGGGATGACAAAAGATAGCATAAAATCCAGGCAAGATCTCCCTTCGTTCTGCAAAAGGCCTGATTTAGAGGTTACCCAAGATGGAAGAGTGCCTATTCCAATCTTCAGATTGTCGAGCGAAGGCAAAAAAAGTTTTTTTAACATGGTTGAAGACCGATGTTAGATTTCCGGACGGGTATGTATCAAAGTTTTCACGTTGTGTTAACGTTGAGAATGGAAAAATATCAGGTCTAAAAAGTCATGACTGCCATGTCATCATGCAATGACTACTTCCAATTGCATTTTCAGAACTACTTCCGAAAGCTGTTCATGTGGCCATTTCAGTTAATAATTATTCTAATTTATTTAAGTGTTTTTACATATTATTTTAATTTAATTATATGAACTAATCATCTATTATTTTAATTTATGCAGATATTGCTCTCTTTTTTAGAGATATATCGACCAAAATGTTAAGAACCGAGGATGTTGCCACGTTGAAAAAAAATATCGCTATGAATTTGGAAAAAAAATCTTTCCACCGGCTTTTTTTGATGTGATGGAACATATTCCAGTGCATCTACCCGATGAAGGGCCATGGTAGGCCGTTTGACAGATAGTTCATTCTCTTTATGTCGAATCAGTTCGAGTATAATCTGGAGAATTTTATTCCCTAATGGCGAGCACTACTTTGATTGAAGCCTATACATGGCGTTTCAAACGGCACTATAACTACCACTTATCCAATCGGTATATTTTTATGGAACGGGTTATAATATTGTTATGGGATACTATTATTTATTAGATTTGGTTATGGATTTGTTTGGTATTTTTTTGAGGTATATATTTGATTGGTGTTGTTCTTGGAATTGATGGCTTCGAACGAAGTCCAATAGTTCATACAAATGATCGGGAAACTTATTTCTGGAGGCGTTTTCAAGTCAAATTCCCAGTTAACGATTTGAAGTAAGTATAACTTCCATTTGTTTTTATGTAGAATATTCTTAGAATATCTAAATGCTTATTTGTACTTAATATTCACAGAAACAATTCATTAGATTGTGTGGTGAATGGTGATATAGCTTTTAGGTTGGTGACGGCATGGGTCAAAAGTTTGAATGGGATATTGTTCTGCTTATTCCAATGCTTTAACATTGTCAAAGACAGTGGTGTTATGAAGGATTTTCAAACTGTTTATAAATTTGTTCCAGTTACTGCAAAATCACAATTAATTAAAAGTACTTTTCGATTAGGGTTGGTAAGATTAGAGGTTATTCAACGGGTTTTTAAGATACGCTTTGAGGCGTATGAAGTTAAAGAATTTTGTGACTTAGTCGAGAGATATTTATGAAAACACCTCCTAATTTGATTGTATAGATGTTTATGTTTTGATTGTTGATATGATTTTTTTTCCTACAGGTACCCCAAGCCTCCTCTATGTTAAGAGTTATAGTAGACCAATTTATTTACATGTTATTTAAGTACGTTAGAAACTTTGTTTATATTTTGTGAACAAATTGTTTATCTCGATTTTGAACATGTTTCTATGATTTCTTTAGTAGATTTCTTTAGATTCCCAATTCATAGGTGATCATGACCTACAATAATAGCCGCAACTTCCGATGAAGTTTAATGACTTTATTGAAGAACCATAAAAATGAATTATAATTTTGTAAATTAACTTAACTCATTTACAATGTCAAAAAAAAAGTTAACTCATGTCCATAGTTTTTTTGTAACATTGTTAGAGTAACTTTTCGATAATTATTCATAGTTGTGTACATAAATATAAAAGTATCGTATATCATCTGAATTAAACGAAAATGTATTAATCAATTAGTTTTAAAATCAATTATTTAAACTGAAAAAATCCCGAATCACAACTATTAAATACGGTTTTTATACATAACAAAGATGTTACAGATCTTTTGTTAAGATCACATTTAAAAAATTAAAATAAGTAATATATACATTAATATGTTGTCACTTTCCAATTTAATTAGGTAATTTCAATATGGTAATTTTGCTGAAAACCCTATTGTCGTCTATAATCTTTTATATATACAATTGTAGAATACACTAATGTACATTTCATCAGCCCCAAAAGAATTATTAAAAAAACCTATTTCTTTTCGATTTGTGAGATATCTTCTTAATGTTGGATTTTGTTCCATTAAAAGAAATATCCTTTCAAAAGGTTAACCCTACTATATGTGTCACTATTGTGCATAAATGGATTACATACGTTGTTAGAAAGCAAAACTATTTCTTGATTTTGGTAGATGAATCCGTAAGTTATTTTCAAAATGATAAGAGTATTTTATAGTAGTAACAAAATAGAGTTTTGGCACTTAATATATTCTCTTCATTAAATCATACAAATATAATATGCTATTGTAATCAGAAAATTAACTTTTGATTCAATTTGTCTTTCTCTGTAAGATGAAAGCTAAAATTGAATATCTAACCAAAATACAGTATGAAATGTTGTTCACCAAAAGCATCGAATCATAATGTTTTTCAAAGTTTTTGCTTCAGCCGCAAATGGGTATTAATCGTACAACTAAACATCCACTTAAAGTTGTGTTCAAACATAAAACTTTGATGACTCTGACTGATAGTTTGACCAAAAGATTATTTTATGAATTCATAAAATTTGAAGACCTTCGATCAAAGGATAAGACATACGTGATCAATGAGCCATTCGTAGCATTTTTCGAATATATATTTGATACAATATGATTTGCAATTAAACTAATCTTTAATATCGCATTGATATAATTGGCTTAATCCAAGGAGTTGAAGATTTGGAAGTCATTCATAAAACTGGCCCAAATCTATTTAAGATTAAATTTCAACTTATTGATGAAATGTATTTATTAATCTCTAAATATATAAGATACGCTTTTCTTATTTATCTAATTATTAGACAATATTTTCTTTGTTTTTTGTGTAGTGGCAATATCATTTCATTTGTTATGTTTGGTAACCATGCAAAACAATTGTACATGACAATCAAACCTGGACCTGATTCTATCTAATGTTACGTTAGGCGTTTCTGTAAGATTGACGGTATCTCAGGTTCTTTTACCATAATCTCATAAGTTAATTATTATGTACTGTATGTATTAGTTACTGGCAACTCACCACTAGTTATATTTAAATATACACTTTAACAACAGGGAAAAAGTTTGTTACGTCTGTTGACGAGATAAATGAAGTTCTCATTTGACAATGATATTCGAGACATTAAGAAGTGGGACTATTATATGTAAGTTTCAATTAAATCATTCCTACATAATATTAATCATCATGGCATGATTTTTTACTTATTATTTTTTCGATCAGGTATAAATGGCATCTCTAAAGAACTTAAAATGATAATTAAGAGCATTATTGGAGAAGAAAATAATTTGTGATGGTCATTTCGTTGTTTTATATTTTATTTGGCTGTAATGACTATTTGATTTGATTTTTATCATTAAGTGTTTTTACAATTTTCATTTATTATAAAAGTTCTCTATCCAAACTATACAACAAAAATATCGTGATGCATGTACAATTATAATCAAGGGCATTGGAGAAATGAACTGTAAAATATTTTATGTTCTTAATATTGTTTTGAAAATAATATATAATGATCACTGTGTAATGATATATGTATAGATATCCTTCACGTATTCCTTTGTTATAACATATATAAATATATGTAACGAATAATTTAACGTATAAATTTTGAAAAAATATCAAATACTTTAAATATAAAAATTTATATAAAATATATTTACCCATTAATATCACCTAAAATATATGTATAGTTATGGATCTAGATTTAGATTCGGATACACTAATATTTACTAAAATTATTAATTTCTAAATTTCTCAACAAACTTTCATATATCAGATATTATGTTATATATTCATTTGTAAACAAAAATATATGTTCTTATAGATGAGGAAATATTCTATAATATATTAATATTCTACATTACTAACTTAGATCTAACTCAACGGAAATATATATATATATTGTAATTTTAAAATCATAATTATAATATCATGGATTCAAAAAGTCTTGATGTCCTAAATAACAGAGAATTAACAAATATTTTTGAATTACAGTGTGTTTTGGATAAAAGGCGAATCAAAGCTCGAATTCTTAGAAATTGGAACAAGTTAATTTCCTCATCCCTTCCAACGATCGATCTCATCTTGGTAGACGAACGGGTTAGTTTTCAAATTTTGTAGGAATAAATCTATATTCAGTTCTTAAAAGTCAGTGCAAGCGATATTTGTTTAACGTCTATTTATTCTTATTAAATTTTCTCGAAGGGCT
This sequence comes from Orychophragmus violaceus, assembly GCA_030180135.1. Lineage (NCBI taxonomy): Eukaryota > Viridiplantae > Streptophyta > Magnoliopsida > Brassicales > Brassicaceae > Orychophragmus > Orychophragmus violaceus. The sequence goes on from CM058235.1 coordinate 29,115,541, forward strand.
CTAAAATTCATGCAATAATTCTTAAGAAATTATGGCAAACATCTTGGACGAGAATTATTATTGAGGATACTACAGTAATCATTAAAACGTTTAAAGTTTGTTGTTGTACGAGTTATCTTCGCAAAACCCCTCATCCTCGAGAAATTTTTTTTACTAAGGAAACATCGTTAAAGAGGGTTGACGGTGGGGTTGGTAGTTTTTACTTTCATTTCGTCCTATTCACTAAAATTTTCATGGGCAACTACAAAATTAATACATGTCTTGGCAAGATTTTTTTCAATGTTTATTTTACAAATATTATTCTTTTATTAATTCGTACTGGATTATAAAATATTTTTATATTTTTTGGATTAGATGTCTTCGGAAGAGTTATTAATGTTGGTGCCTTGCAAAGATTGTACCTTAAGACAGGTTTTTCTTGGAAAAATATTCATTTTGATTTGATGGATAGCATGTTAGATACATAAGTGCTTATTTTATATGTTATAGAGTAGATAACATTTTGATAGTTCATTGCTATATTATATTATAATGTTTATATCATGACCTTGATTACAGAGGTGATATTTTACCTTGCAAACTGACTGATACTTATGCTATGCATGTAATTTTGCTATTGATTTTTCAATCAATTTGTCTAAGTGCAACCATGATTTTTCAGTAATGTGTGTAATACAATTTGAGCTTCTTAGCTTGCATAAAGGTAATTACTCAATACATTAGTATAACAATTATTGTAAAATAACAAATTATAGAAATATCCATAACTCGGTTTATATATTCTGACATTTGTACATAGGCGATTACATATGTGAACAAGCTCATTAGTCCAGAATATTTATAGATCCTCAAGATGTCGATGTTCAAAGAATGAAGAGAGCAATTATTAACAAGAATATTTAATATTCTGAAATTTATATTTAAAGATAGAATGTTCTATTCGACTGTTTGAATTATTGGCTAAGCAAGTTAGGCAGTTTTGCTTAGAATATTATTAGTTATTATCCTTCGTTTATTTATCCTAAAAATTGATACTACAAGTTGGACTAAATAAATATTCTAAACATAAAATAATTTCTTGAAAGACAAGTTCGTCCAAACCGAAGCTTGGCTTGTGATATCGGTTTCTTTCCTCCAGAAACCGAACCGCTTTCTCGACAGACGATTTGTAGTCTTTTCCTAGCAAGACGTCAATGAGATAGGAACTATTAGACCAAGTCCAATGGGGGTTCTAAAGGGATTTTGGGCTCAGTTTCTTAGGGCCAAATTATTAAAAATAAATGAATAAGTCCAATTTTCGTTAGGACCGATCCTTACGCAAGGATTTTAAGAGCACGTGTCTTAACCACGTGGCATCTTATGATTGGGTGAATTTTTTTTTTTTTCGGACCAAAGCTTCTGATGGGGTCCGAGTGTATCGACTCATTCTCCATTTCACTTTTCTTGTTTCGCGTTTCACAGAAAGAAAAGAACCCTGTAAGGCGATTTAGAGGCGATTTGTTGGCGATTTCGGCGAGATCACTTTGTTCTTCGCAAATCAGTTTCGTTTTATGTTTTCATTGGATTATTAGCCATTAGGGGTTTCTATTTCATGTTTTTTCATGGATTTAGGAATCGTTTGCGGGTTGGGTTAGGGTTTCGGGTCTCGTTTGATTTAGGGTTCTTGAGCGATTTAGGGTTAGTTTGGTTTGCGGTTCGATTCTGTTGATTAGGGGTTTCTATTTCGTGTTTTTCATGGATTTAGAAATCGTTTGGGGGTTAGGTTAGGGTTTCGGGTCTCCTGTGATTTAGGGTTCTTGAGCTTCGGGTTTGTTTGGTTTGCGGTTCGATTCTGTTAATTAGGAGTTTGTATCTCTTCGCTTGTCTTCGTAAACTCGATCTTGTTTCGTACAACTAGTGACTAGGGTTGGTTTCCTTTGTCTCAAATCGCATGTCTAATTTTTTGTTTTAAATGATTTTTTTTCTGGTTTTGAGTTAGGGTTTAGAATATATCTCTTTATATGTTCTAGTGTTATAGTTTGAGATGAAAGCATCAATGTTATAGTAGCTGCAGTGTTATAGTTTCTGAAAATGTCATTAGCTGCAGTGTTATAGTTTCTGAAAATGTCAGTAGCTGCAGTGTTATAGTTTGAGATGAAAGCATCAATGTTATAGTAGCAACAATGTCCTTAATATATATGATTTCAGTAGCATCAATGTTAGTCTAATTTATTGAGTTATAGTAGCAACATTGTTATAGACTTAATCTATATGTTCTTAGTCTAATTTATTGAGATGAAAGCAACAATGTTATTAGTTGCAGTGTTATAGTCTCTGAAAATGTCATTAGCTGCAGTGTTATAGTAGCATCAATGTTCTTAGACTAGCAACAATGTTATAGTCTCTGTTTAAGTTCTATGTCTAACTTATATGTTCTCTCGCAGGAGGTCATTGTGAAGCAACAATCATGGATCCCATCCTGAAAGAAGAAAGGAGAGAAATGAAGAGACTTAAACAACACTGCGACAGGCTAGGATAAGTAGCTGATGCAGAATTTGGGATTCTGATAGGTCTAGTTTTATCCCTATTCTAACTGCAAGTGCACAGTGATGTAGTTGTAGTACTTAGGGTATCGAATCCACAGGGACTCCGGTCAACGATAGATTAAGAACGATCAGATTAAACTAGGTGAAAGTAATGAGAAACTAAAGTAAGCAGAAAAGTAATCAGTAGCAGGCGAGTTTGTGAGCAAGGAAGCGAAGCGTTAGGTTTCACGAGTTCTCAGGAAATCAGGAACACAAGCAATCAATCAATCAGGATCTAATCAATAACTGTTCTAGAACTCAAACACGGATATAGAATTCACCAACTCTCGTTGCGAGAATTCTCTAAGTCTAAGTGCAGCAATCCAAATCTCTTTGTAATTACTAACAGATTAAACTAGCATTAATGATCAGGTTTGATATGTTCACAATTCCCCTAAACCAAATCTCTTTGCGAGTAGATCAAATTGCTCATCTAGGTTCTTTCTAGCTAATTAACCAACTCTCGTTGTATCAATCAACCTAACATCATAATTATGATTAGCTACTTCAGATTAAGCATTAAGAACAACCTAAACAAAGAACTAGCAGATATGAATCCCTACAGATTGATTTAAACTATAGTTCCATGAAATCCCTAATGAGAATCCTTCAACCTAACAGGTAAACTACTCAGACATGTTCATCGAGACAGAAAACATCTTGAATAGAAAACCAAATAGCATATAATAAAACAAAGAACTGGGGTTCGAAATCCTCTCTCTTTCGAGATCCGGATCAGCCCCTAACTCTCTCTGAATAAAAATAAAGCGTAGCCTAAACAAGTGGCTAAAAACCCTAATATATAGTCTAAAACACGTTTTGGGCTTCAGTGTAAATATCTGGGCTTTTCTGCAATATCAGCATTCTTCATTAAATCGCCGAGTCTGGCCCATTCGCGCTATGCATCGATCGATGCAGGGGTGCAACGATCGACGTAATCCTCAAATCTGGACAGTGAACTTTGTCTCTCGGACCAAATCTCCAAAATGCTCCAAAATCTTCAATTCAGCTCCAAAAGTACTTAGACCTGTAAACATACTAAAAAGACTCCAAAACATAGTAAAAGACTCGATAAATAAGACATATACCATGGTTAAAATCCCTAAAATCCATGGTATATCAACTCTCCCACACTTAGCTCTTGCTTGTCCTCAAGCAAGTAAAGAACCAAAGTATAAGAGAAGAAGTTTGAAAACTCAGAAACTCATTTCGTCCTAGGAACTTTCACAATCACATTCACTTAGTAAGCCACTGAAAACTTTCCTACAGAACTCAAGACCATAATATACTTCCCCCACACTTAGCAATTGTCCTAAGTAAACTCCACAATCACATTCAAGCATTCAAATTCTCCCTACTGACTTCTGCAAGTATTTAAGTGCGGTCTCACCTAAGGAGTATCGATCAAAGGGCACATGGATTCTTACCTTATCAGCTCTAGACCACCATACTATCTTTATCTAGTCCCTTTCTTCTCTTTCCCTTCCTTAACAACTGATTTTTCCCCACTGGGTATCATTTTATTTTTTTATCAGTGTTCTTCCCGTTAAGGGGTGTACTTTGGACATATTCCATGGATCGCATAAGATATAATAGTGTTTGCTACTATTCCCATGACCACTTCGGAGTTACTAACTCATCCTCAGTTTATTATCTTTTTTTTTTTTATTTGGAAGGGGAGAAGGGAACTAAATAGGACAGGTTTACAGGCTGTGTCAGAACTAACAAGGGAATCCGACACAAAGTATACCAAGCCCTTAGGTGAGAAATCTAAGTCAGTATTAAGGTTGAAGTCGGTAAAAGGATCCTCTGATACCTGAAGTGATGTGGGTGTCCTCAGTAGGTTGATCCGTGTCTGAGTTTTCTAACAGTCATAGAGGCTCTGCAAGTCTGTCCAATGGTCACTTAGTTCCCGTTCAAGCGAAAATTTTCCTCGAAAAATCATAGTTTCATACAAATTTTGACTCAATAAAACAAATTTTTGAAAAACTAAGAAAAAAAAGCGTGCGTCAGTAGCTTCCTCCCCCACACTTAAACTACACTGTCCCCAGTGTAATCAAAGCATGAGCTCGGTGAAAGAATAATCAAATTGAAGAACAAACCGAAAAGTTGCAGAATACTTACTTGTCGTCGCCCTGCGTCGATCGATGCCCAAGGGTGTCGATCGATGCAAGGCGATTATCGCTCGCGGTTATGTAGATAACCGATGTCTGAACCGCAATCAATTCGTTAAACCGTAAATCGCGACTGCATCGACCGATGCACAATGTGTGTCGATCGATGCAATGCGATTATTCCTGTTTCCCTCAGCTCTGAACACACTTAAACAGAAAAATTAAAAATACCAAATCAAAACGAAAGAAAACAAAAACAAAAACGAACCTAACAGTGGGTTGCCTCCCACTCAGCGCTTGTTTTTAGTCATTAGCTTGACTATTGGAAGAGATTTGACTCAAGGCGGTTTCAACAGAGACTTTGAATGTCTCTGTGAATATCTCTTTATCCAAGGAGGTGTATAGGCATTATGATCATGAGGCTTTCCAAGGAATGAGAAATCAGAATCAGGGCGGGAGCGAAGCTTGGGCGGTCTACTGCGTTTTCCTGCATTCAAAACAATATGATCAGAAGGTTTAAGCTTAGATGATTTGTTCCTTACCTTTGATGCAGATCTGATGTTTGGGGCTTTCTGCTTATGAGCAGTTGCAGGTACTGAAGATGTTAGAGTAGGTTTAAGAGGAACTGCCATCTTCTTCTTTCCACTATCAGATACTGTAGTTCCACCAATCTGAACTTCTTCTTCCAGATGACCATCAGTGGATATCATCTTCTTTGCATGATCTCGCGAAGCTTCAACTGGTGGTGTTTTATTCACCTTCTTATCTATCACTTTCATGCAGTTAGCCACTTCTATCTCTTGTTTGGAAGGTTTAGGAACCTTAGGATATGGCACGGGGGGCTTGTAGGCTCGTTCTGGCACTGTTGCAGGTTTCTGGACATGTCTGCGTTCTGTGTCGATCGTTGCATGATGTGTGTCGATCGATGCAAGGCGATTCTGTTTCTCGAAAGAACTCGAAATTGCCGTCAGAATGGCGTGTCGATCGTCACTAAGGGGGTGTCGATCGATGCATGTATCAGGCAGACAATATTCATCCAGAAAATCCGAGATTATGCTCTCTTCTTCACCTAGCAACTCAATATCATCCCTTAAGGTCACAGCTTTGATGGATCTGTGCTGTTCAGCTTTTCTAGCTTCATTATGCCTTTCTATTGCTGCATCTGTTCGTTCAATTTTGATATCCAGCTCCTCCATATGTGTGCTCAAAGATTCGAACTTCTCATTCAAGTCTTCATACAACGCATCTATCTTTGAGTTGAAGGACATATCAATCTGTTGTTGTCTCTCAAGATACTGCTCCATCATGATTTCCAATCTGCTCTTATGTGTAGGTGCATGCGGTGCTTGGTAAGAAGAAACACCATAGTCCCTCGAGAAGGCATTGCCCTGTTGCTGGAAAGGTCCCTGAAAAGCTGATTCCTGACTGTAGAATTCATTCCCTCCAACGCAGTTGATAGCTTCTTGCGTATACTTTCCAAGTAGAAGGCTATGCAGATAGTCAACTTTACTCTTCAACCCAGCTATCTGTGATTTATCAATCCCTGGACTAAAGAAATCATACATCTTCCTTACGATATGTGTCGATCGATGCAGTGGAAGCGTCGATCGATGCAAGCGCGATGATGTGACGATCGACACACATGACCGTGTCGATCGATGCAGGGCGATTACAGGCGTACATGAAACGCAAGAACAGAAAAAGAAAAAAAAAATTAGTAGAAAAAAGAAAAACGAAAAACCTAGTCTAAACCCTAAGTTCAAATCTATCGAGGACTCAAAAGAGTCCCCGGCAACGGCGCCAAAAACTTGATAGGTCTAGTTTTATCCCTATTCTAACTGCAAGTGCACAATGATGTAGTTGTAGTACTTAGGGTATCGAATCCACAGGGACTCCGGTCAACGATAGATTAAGAACGATCAGATTAAACTAGGTGAAAGTAATGAGAAACTAAAGTAAGCAGAAAAGTAATCAGTAGCAGACGAGTTTGTGAGCAAGGAAGCGAAGCGTTAGGTTTCAGGAGTTCTCAGGAAATCAGGAACACAAGCAATCAATCAATCATGATCTAATCAATAACTGTTCTTGAACTCAAACACGTATATATAAAACTCACCAACTCTCGTTGCGAGAATTCTCTAAGTCTAAGTGCAGCAATCCAAATCTCTTTGCAATTACTAACAGATTAAACTAGCATTAATGATCAGGTTTGATATGTTCACAATTCCCCTAAACCAAATCTCTTTGCGAGTAGATCAAATTGCTCATCTAGGTTCTTTCTAGCTAATTTACCAACTCTCGTTGTATCAATCAACCTAACATCATAATTCTGATTAGCTACTTCAGATTAAGCATTAAGAACAACCTAAACAAAGAACTAGCAGATATGAATCCCTACAGATTGATTTAAACTATAGTTCCATGAAATCCCTAATGAGAATCCTTCAACCTAACAGGTAAACTACTCAGACATGTTCATCGAGACAGAAAACATCTTGAATAGAAAACCAAATAGCATATAATAAAACAAAGAACTGGGGTTCGAAATCCTCTCTCTTTCGAGATCCGGATCAGCCCCTAACTCTCTCTGAATAAAAATAAAGCGTAGCCTAAACAAGTGGCTAAAAACCCTAATATATAGTCTAAAACACGTTTTGGGCTTCAGTGTAAATATCTGGGCTTTTCTGCAATATCAGCATTCTTCATTAAATCGCCGAGTCTGGCCCATTCGCGCTATGCATCGATCGATGCAGGGGTGCAACGATCGACGCAATCCTCAAATCTGGACAGTGAACTTTGTCTCTCGGACCAAATCTCCAAAATGCTCCAAAATCTTCAATTCAGCTCCAAAAGTACTTAGACCTGTAAACATACTAAAAAGACTCCAAAACATAGTAAAAGACTCGATAAATAAGACATATACCATGGTTAAAATCCTTAAAATCCATGGTATATCAGATTCCCACACGTTGCCCATGTGGAGGGAGAATAGTGGACGAGGTATCTGCAGAGAAAGCAAGAGACTTTCTTCCTTGGAAGAGGTTCTTCATGTGCAATGAATACAAGGTACATGTGACAATATAAAACATCTCCTATATGTTTCAAAAATGCTTGCCTAAATCTAATGTTGTTTTGTTATAGGATGATGAGTTTCATTTTAGGCAACCATGGGTTCTAGGTGTCCAAGAAGAGATTGGGTGGGTTAAACGGAGGGTGGAAGAGTTGGAGAAGGTTACTTGGCAGGTTGCTGATATGAACCGTGAGATTAAGAAACTGAAGGTAAATATTTCTGTTTACATCTTCAGTTTATGTTTTTTTCTATAAGAAGAGTTTGGTTCTTGTTTGGTGCTTGTTTTATATATTCTTAATGTGACTTTATCTTGAACAAACAACTGACATTTTCATTTCTGCCTGTACAGGAAGAGGTCGAAAGGCTTACCAGGGGAGTTGTTGATCTTGAGACGACTACCTAAAAGGTTAATTTCTGATTGAAACCTAGCTATCAGTACGATAAGTTCATAATTTTTTTTCAACTATTATCAGTACTATAAACAGAGATATAAATCTATTATCTAAAGAAACTAACTAATAATAGAACTATGAGTTAATAATTGTATTTCAACTAATATCAGAGCTATAAATAGAACTATAAAGCTATTATCTAAAGAAACTAACTAATAACAGAACTATGAGTTAATAATTGTATTTCAACTAATATCAGAGCTATAAACAGAACTATAAAGCTATTATCTAAAGCAAATAACTAAAAAACAAAACTATAAGTTCAGAACAGAACTATAACTATTATCTAAATCATAATTGTTTTCAACTGTAATGAGTTGATGTGTCTTTATTGCTTGTTAAAGGATGCTAGTTGGTTCATTACTTGGTGGTTAGTGGTAGTAGACACTGTTGCTCTCATTGATTGCAACACTACTTAATAAATATAGGATCTCAGCTTCTATAACTACAAGATCCCACTTCCCTAACAAAATCTAAAACACTTAATAATGGATTACTCAAATACAAACTCTTTGGAATCCACTGGTTTTGTTGGCCTCCTTAATAGTCAAACCATAGATCTAGAATCCTCAGAAATCCCCCGGTTTAGTAGCCAAACATCTGACGAATCTAGTGTAAGAGAGAGGAGGAAATGGTCGCCAAAGGAGGATGTAATCCTCATTGGTGCTTGGCTAAACACCAGCAAAGACCCCATAGTGGGTAATGAGCAGAAGGCTGGAGCTTTTTGGAAGAGGATTACCGAGTACTACAACTCTAGTCCAATGTTGGTTAGGACACCGACTAGAGAGCTTGGTCAATGCAAGCAAAGGTGGCAACGGCTGAATGACCAGGTTTGTAAGTTTGTTGGGTGCTACAATGCTGCTGTGAAAGAGCAATCAAGTGGTCAAAACGAGAACGACGTTATGAAGGCAGCTCTAGATATTTTCTACAATGATCACAACTGCAAGTTTGCCCTAGAGCATACGTGGAGGGAGCTTAGACATTACCAGAAGTGGTGCTCTACTGTTATAACCAAAGACGGGGGAAAGGATAAGCGTAAACATGTTCCAGAGGTTGATTTGGAAGAGGATGATAGACCCATTGGTGTTAAGGCTGCAAAGGCTGCTAAGAAGAAAAAAGGTGGAAAAGAAGAGTCCTTGAAGCAGTTAAAAAACATGTTGGAATTCAAAGAGAAGCTAAACAAGCAACAATTGCTTGAACGTTTGTTAGCAAAGCCAGAACCACTATCAGATATTGAAACAACTCTAAAAAACAAGTTAATTACTGACATGTTATGAGCTAACCTAGTAGTAAGTGTAGTGTAGCTAAACTTTCTGTTATTTGTGAGTTTGTGAGTTGTGAAGTTAATGTCTTGTGTTCCTTAACTTTCTGTTTTTTTTTTTGGTTTCAGGAACACCAGCAAAGACATGTGATGAGCAAGTGGATCTCAGATGCTATTTTACCCTTTCATGTAATGTTGTAATGTGACAATTTGTAGTTTTTTAAGTCACGGGTCTTGAACTTTTGGTAATGTGACGCTTTGTTTTGTTATGTTATGTTTTCTTGTTGTTGTATTAAGTCACATGTGATGAACTTGTTATCTTATCTTGTTGTTGTTGTAATGTGAAACTTTGTTTTGTTATAAGTCACGAGTCTTTATGTTTTTGGTTGTCTTCTTCTACTCATCTATTTAAACAAGGAACACAAGTATTGTGATACACATCTATTTCACTTCTACTCCTCTATTTCTATTCATCTAGTTCACTTCTACTAAAAATGTTTTGCATACATGGCTGGTTCTTCAGCAAATTATATTGATGACCAATTAAACGAAGCTTTCCAAGAGAGATTTGAGCAACATTTCGAGGAGACGTTCAACGAAATGCTGGAGGGTCAATCAATGAAGTCGAAGAAACGAGCATATTTAGAACGAAATCGGGAACAAGGCCACAACCGCTTATGGGAAGACTATTTTAGTGAAGATCCAACATATCCGCCTCGCATATTCAGACGCCGTTTTCGTATGAACAAATCATTGTTCTTGCGTATTGTTGATGGCCTTTCAGCTGAAATTTCCATTCTTTCAACATAGAAGAGATGCAGCGGGAAGGTTCGGGCTATCTGGTCTACAAAAATGTACGGCAGCTATACGTATGTTGGGTTATGGTACTGCGGGTGACGCGACTAACGAATATCTACGACTAGGTGCATCAACAGCACTTTCATGTTTAGAAAATTTTACTGCAGGGATAATATGGTTGTTTGGAGATGAGTACCTAAGGAGACCGACACAAGAAGATCTTCAACGGCTACTAGATATTGGAGAAGTACGTGGGTTTCCTGGAATGATAGGAAGCATCGACTGTATGCATTGGGAGTGGAAAAACTGCCCAACCGCTTGGAAAGGGCAGTATACACGTGGTTCAGGAAAGCCGACAATCGTCTTGGAGGCTGTTGCATCTCAATATTTGTGGATATGGCACGCATTTTTTGGACCTCCAGGTACCTTAAACGATATTAATGTTCTTGACCGGTCACCTGTTTTTGATGACATTTTACAAGGCCGGGCTCCAAAAGTGAATTACAAGGTCAACGGTCACAAGTATGATATGGCGTACTACCTCACAGACGGTATTTATCCAAAATGGGCAACCTTTATCCAGTCTATACCACTTCCTCAAGGCGATAAAGCAGAGTTATTTGCTAAACGACAAGAAGTCGCCCGCAAAGATGTCGAACGTGCTTTTGGAGTATTGCAAGCTAGATTTGCAATTGTAAAAAAACCGGCTCTTCTTTGGGACAAGGAAAAAATAGGAAAAATAATGAGATCATGCATCATACTGCACAATATGATAATAGAAGACGAACGAGAAGGATACACTCAGTACGATATATTTGATTTCGTAGAAGGCGAAGGAGAATCAAGCAGATGTTCACAGGTGGATTTCTCGTACTCTACAGACATGCCTTCAAACCTCGGTAATATGCTTGGCATTCGGAATCAAGTTCGTGATCAGCGTATACATCATCGTTTGAAAGCCGATTTGGTCGAGAATATATGGAAAAAATTTGGTCATCTAGATTATTAATTATTGTATGATTAAAATTACAATTAAAATAAATAAAATTTCAAATAAAACTTTTGGTAATATATATATATATATATTTTTTTTTTTTTTTTTAAAACCCTAAATTGGGTAACACCAATGGAGGTGTTAAAATAGCAAAGGTTCTTAATTATTCCTAACTAACCAAAAAATTAATAAAGTATTCCTAAGAACCCCAACATGGGTTACACCATTGTGCTTGCTCTTATGATATCAACACCGGAACCAATGTAGCAATATTAAGGAACTCAAAGGAATCGATCTCAAACAATCATCTCGCCGCCGAGTTGTCTTTCTTGAAAGACAAATTCGTCTTTTGTCCGCGCAAAACTCTTCCCTGATAGTCAGCTGCACAGATGGGAATCATGATGAAATCAACACCGGTCAGAGGATCTTCATGAGGTAAAAAGAATTCTGAAGCGGCGTGACAACGATTCCAAAACGGCCTTCTTGCAACCAACCGAGCTCCGCTGAACAACTTGCCTAAAGAGCAATATGTTCCACATCTTCTGGGACGGGTCCACTCCGATTTACAATTGGTTGCTCTAAATGAAATAAAAAATAAATATATATATATATATATATATATATATATATCAGGGTTCCTATATTTGAAGATCCAAAACGAAAATATAAAAGAAGGAAGTAACTTACGCGGAAAGAAACCAATCTTGGAATAGCGGACCACAACATGTTACTGAAATTAACGACGCATCATATCGATCCAAATGAAGGATATGAGCGTCGCCCTTAAGTTGGGAAGGGCGGCAAACGGAAGGAACCATTGGGACAAATCTATTTAAGGACGAGTTTCCCCTTAACAAAAAGAGCATAAGTTCATCGACGAACTCGATCATGCATGACTCCGGAGGTCAACACAAATCCGAACACAAGAAAAACGATGAACATGTTTGCATGTTTGCATATTTAAGTTAGGAATAAAGATAAAAGCCAGAATGAATGGAAGTTTTGGTAGATGCAAGGGAGAGGGAAGAAGTGAGTATGGTGAAGAGTGATGAAAGTAGAGACTATATTTAAAGCAGGAGAAATGATGGTTATCGAAGAGACAATACGCATGTCAATCCAGATTTAAACCGACACGACATTCCGTGGACGCGGAGCACATTCATTGGTGGAAGAAAAGGCGTCTTAAATAATATTTACGAAATTCTTAATATACAAATGTGAAACAAAAAATACGTCCAATAAAAACCGAATGTTTATATACGACTGTTAGTTTTTCCATATATACAATGCTATAATGTGTTTCGTATGAGTATATACTTATTATTTTATGCATCCGAATATAATAATTCGGATATGCATATGAAACTATGAATTAAATCTTATACCATCTCGATGTAGAAAAAACCTATATCACGTTTTGTCTTGACACTAATTGAAAAATACACATAAATTATATATATAATTAGAGACATTTTTACTCTCCTCTCATGAAGACACCTCATCATCCTATGTGGCAATTATTATTTTTATTTAAATTGAATATCATCCAAATTATATCCCTTAACCAAATCAATTATTGATTGCTCAATATTGTTTTTTGTCTTTCTTTAAAATGACGAAGAAGAAAATACTATATCGAATATAAGCCAAATATATATAACATGAATCTTTTCTTACCGCTATATGTATCCACGTGTTTTTCTTCTTCTATGTATCTGGGCCTCAAAAAAAAAAAACACATACATTTCAGACCCAAAAAAAAAAACACTAGACAGAAGATCACATGCTATCTCTCTGTCTTCTACATGCCTCTTCTTCTTCCCTCTTTCTTAAAAATATCGCAATCTGAGCAATATTATGATTATGAGCAAAAAATAAGACACAATCTCAGTAAACACCATTTAATTCGACGATGTCTTCCGTATTCGGTCGTTACACGCTCTTCTGACTCCTTGCATCTCAAAATTTCCACGCCTCTTGCTCACACAAGCTGGTACTTGCCTCAAACCCCATTCGTTTTTCAATTCTGCTATGCCTCAAGTTGATGTCGTCGCTGTCCAAGCAATAGCATCCGCTTCCTATTGTACTTTCCAAGATTTGGGACACTCATTTTAATCCGCTTATCTCTCGGCCATTTTCTGATTTGGTAATTCTTTCCTTACAAATGGGTTTTTGTTGCTTTCCTTTATGCCTTTGGTGCGTTGGGATTACGTTTCTCTTTTGTTGGCGATACTGAAAAAGAAATAGATTTAGTTTTTTTTTGGTCCAATATATACACCTTTCGGTGCTGCTCTTAAATCTCTAAAGCAAATTTCTCTCTGCGGTGTTCAGTCCTCTGATTTCGACGCTTCTCTGTGCAATAAGTCGAGACTCAGCTCTCCAAGGTCGAGCAAGGTCCTATTGTAGCAGTGAAAAATGCCCTGAGACCATCCATGGAGGTTTTTGATAGTAGAAGCGTTTGGAAAACTAGCTGACGCTTTCTTTCCCAGTTATAAGAAAGCCCTCGCTCTGCTTCATACTGTTTCTAGGGTCAGGTCATCCTTGGTGATGTTGGACTTGGAGTGCGAGGGCCTTATTCTAAAGATGTTTCGGCAGTTCTTGAAACTCATAAGGTCTAAACAAACCTGAGCAAACAATGCTCAATAACTCTTATGTGTTTTATGCAAGTGCAAGGCTCATGGCTTCTCTTTTGCGCATGTATTCCATGTATTTGCTCAACATTCCTTGGTTATTTTCAAAAAGAAAGCCAGTCAGCTTTTCTCAATTCATATTTAAGTCCAAGCTTTTCAATAAACTTGATAATTGATTTTCCTGGTCACTGTTGCGTTGTCTCACCGATGGCTATGTGGCTTGTGGGTGAGGTTGTCATTAGTTGCGCCTTTCAGATTTGACCGTGGATCATGGACGCTGTAAAGTCCACAGGAACTAGCTTGGACATGTATTCTCCTGTATTTTTGGCAATACGCCAAGGGAAAGCTGAAGCACACATCGTTGTTAAGGCGAAACAAATTGAGATATCCGTAATGCCTTGAGCTTTTGGTTTGATTGTTTAGACAGTAGTTGTGTGGTCGCATTTTGAATTTTTTATTTTTCCGTTTTTCAGGCAGATGAAAAGATCTCAGAAGAACAAGTTTCAAGTGATTCTTTGCAGGTACTATATCTGGTACTCTTTGTCATTTTAAGTGTTCAGCCCCTTTTCACATTGTTTATTGCACAACCAATCTCTTTAAAAAAAATTGATTTAGGGAACTGTATATGGGCCTTTCTCGCAAGGGGTAGGTCTAAGAGAATTGCAAGAGGTGGAACTCAGGTCAAGTGAGAAATGGAAACAATTTGAAACATCTTTTGAAGCAAGTGCAGTCTGAAAGTACCGATGCAGAGACAAATTCAGGGTCGACAAGGAAAAGAGGGCGAAAACCCTATTCTCTGATGAATCATGAGGAAGGATATTCATTAAAGACGTTGTCAAGTAAGAAGTGCTGGGAAAAAAACTTGGTGATCCCTCATTTGGATATATATTGTTAATACAGGAAAAATTAGAGTTTGTGAGTTATTTTGGTGCCAAAAGATTCGCTAAAAAATAAGGTTCATTATTTTGATCTTATCTAAAGGAAGAGTGTATCCTGGTGAAATTAGATGGTCGTTAGAATCATGTTCCACACAACATTGAAAGTCCTAATATTTTTATTGTCTAATGTGATGAGATGAATATACTTTGGGATGCCAAGGATAGTGATGAGCAGAAAATGAGGAGCATGGAAGCAAAGGAAAATGATTCTAAAACATCAGAAACTCAACACAAAGGTGATAGGAAAGGCAATGATTCCTGAATGATTTAGAGTTTATAACTCAAAAAACAAATACTAGTATCGACAACCCCCGATATACGAAAAAACACAAGCCAAAACAAGGAAATAGTTCGGAGCAAGTGCAAAATTGACTGGAGATTCACTCAAACCAAAGTCTAAGTAGCAAGAAACTCAGGGTCTTAATGTAGCCTAAAGAAAACAAACCCCCGCGCGTGCGTGGGGGTTGACGTAACTAGTTAATTAAATAATAGAATAATGTTCACACATGCATGTAGGTCGATCACCTAGTTAAATAGTAACTAAGTGGATGGTGAATTGGTCAGTTAGAGCACCCACAGCGGCGTACCGCTAGGTGAATTCCTTAAATCATTTTTTTTTTTTTTTACTGGCGAAAAAAAAAACGAAAAAAATAAAATAAATAAATGACCAATCCTGTAGCGCCGCTACAGGATAAGAGACCGTATATTAAACAAAGACTTTAGAAGCCCGTATACTAACTATTTCGGTGGGGCCCGTTAATATTTTATTGTTTTTGTTTAAGAGACCCAACTTAAAAACCTTCGCTGGAGGTGCTCTTATATAGGACTGTGAAGGATTTGCCATGAGGGTGGAAGATATAGTTTATATCCAATAACTGCGTACAAATGCTCATTAGTAGCCCACTTGGCAGTGAAGATATTTAAATGGCAGAAATACATGATACGGCTCAAATATTTAAAACAAAAGAACATTGCTTATAGTGTTTTTTTGGTCATCAGAATTTAGAAAATGTGTAGTTCAAGTGAAAATTGCGTCTAAATGAAGAATATATAGTGCTTTAGGAAAAAGAATGAAGTGGAAACGTGGAGAGAATATGAAGAGGAAAGAAGTTGGCTCTCACGAAGTCCATGTTTTTGGAATCTTGCTTTCTTTTACGTAACTGGGATAACATAACGTGAAGATATATATAATGTAGGGATAACATGTTATTTGGATCTTGCTTTCTTTCTAATAAAACATCGACTGACATATATAATATTCCTCTACATATTAGACAAACGACAAATAGCCCGAGCAAGAAAGAAGTTTTGTTTTGATGAGAAATGGAAGCTCAAATTCTCTTTCTCTATCTCTCACTCCTCGCTCTCTCTCTAAACTTCTTCTTTCAGTATCTCAAGCCGAGGCTAAGCCGCCTCTTCCAGCCTTCTCTCGAATCTCGAGCTAAGGCCGCCATTTTATCAAGAAAAGAAGTAGCCGAGTTTCTTGATTCTCCCATTGTGGAAGAAGTAGAAGAAGAAGAAGAATATATCAGTGCAATTTCCAGTTCCACGTTCGACTTTGATCCGTACATGACGAGCAAAGCCGAATCAGTGAACAAAGCTCTAGACGAAGCCATACCAGTCGGGGAGCCACTCAAAATCCACGAAGCCATGCGTTACGCGATTCTTGCAGCCGGGAAACGCGTTAGGCCAATACTATGCCTTGCTTCTTGCGAGCTAGTAGGAGGCGAAGAAAACGCCGCGATGCCAGCGGCTTGTGCAGTTGAGATGATCCACACGATGTCTCTAATCAAAGACGATTTGCCTTGCATGGACAATGACGATCTGCGTCGTGGTAAGCCAACGACCCACAAAGTCTACGGTGAAGGAGTCGCCATTTTATCCGGCGGAGCTCTCTTGTCTCTTGCCTTCGAGCACATGACGACAGCGGAGATACTCCCGGAAAGAATGGTTTGGGCGGTAAGGGAATTGGCTAGGTCGATTGGAACTAGAGGGTTAGTCGCGGGACAAGCTAAGGATATAAGTAGTGAAGGTTTGGACTTAAACGAGGTCGGATTAGAGCATTTGGAGTTTATCCATGTACACAAAACTGCTGTTTTGTTGGAAACTGCTGCGGTTCTTGGAGCCATTATTGGTGGTGGATCTAATGAAGAGATTGAGAGTGTAAGAAAGTTTGCAAGGTGCATTGGATTGCTGTTTCAGGTGGTGGATGATATTTTGGACGAGACCAAGTCGTCCGAGGAATTGGGAAAAACCGCCGGTAAAGATCAGCTCGCCGGAAAGCTGACGTATCCCAAGCTGATAGGTTTGGAGAAATCTAAAGAATTTGTTAAGAGATTGACGAAAGATGCACGTCAACATCTTCAGGGGTTTAGTACGGAAAAGGTGGCTCCTTTAGTAGGTCTTACTAATTTTATTGCAAACAGAAATAAATGAAATGTCATGTCTTTGAGAACTTGATTATTTATTTTGTTTGTGTCGGGACATGCTAAATAATGTGTTTACTTTTAAATGTAACCAACATTTTAATATTTTTATTTAAAATATTTGTAAAACGCAAAAAAGCAATGTGTAAACTAGATAGGTACCCGCGTTACGCCGCAGATTTATTGTAAATATTTCTTTTAAAAATATGTTTACAAAATAAATTTTGGTTATTTTTTTAATAGTTATTGTAAAACGATTATAATTTATTCATACCAAAGAATGATTTCGTAAAATATTTGACATGAAAAATTCTCGGATGAGTAGAATATCTTAGAAATAAAAATTAAACCAAAATTGTATACCATTTTATTTTAAAATATATAATAAAAGTAAAAGTCTTATCCAAATGTACTTTATGATTTACTCGGTTTTCTTCTTCTTCTTTTCATTTTTTGTTCTATTCCTCTCTATTTACGTTAGTTTTAGTTGTCCTTTTGGTTTTCTTTTCCTAGTTGGTTATTTCCACGGGTTGTTTTCTTTTATTATAATTCTTAATTTTTCATCTAATAATATCATTTATACGTCACAATAGATCTTATCTCATATTTGATTATTTTTTGTTCCTTTTTTATTGTTCGAGTTGTTGTTACCATGACTAGTTGAGGAATTTAATTACTATCATTGTTACAGATATCAATTTATTTGATTTTTAAAACAAAATTAAAATATCATAAACTTGATTAAGACTTTGCAAAATTCATGAATTGATCCAAAACTCACGAATTTGAACCGAATTTTACAAACTTAAATCAAACTCAATTATAAAAAAACCAAATAGAATAAAATTTATATATTAAATTAATATATCTTGAACTAAACCGAACTATATAAAAATCAAATTGGCCATGATTCATTTAAAACTAATATTTTAACTATAAATATAGAAATTATACTAAAATATATAATATGAATTATCTTAGTAAATTATATATTTTATTATTATTTTGTTAAAATCCAAAATAAAATATAATTTGATCCCAAATGAAGTTTATTTTTTAGAACTAAAAAAAACCTTAAGCCCAAGAAATGCAAACCGAATTGAACAAAATAATTTTCATCATGAATGAGATATATTATATAAATCTGAAAAGCTTTCCGATGCAAATTTTTTGAACCATAACCAAACAAAAGTTATAAAAAAGAATAGACATTTATATACTAAATTAACCAATTTCTAATTGACCCAGATCAAACTATGTAAAAATTTCCAAATTCGAACCAAAAATCTAGTACCCAAACCAAATTGAATTATAAAATAACTCAATAGTATATATACTATATAAAAACAAACTAATATTGAATCAAACCAAAATATATTATATAAAAGCCGAATTGAACTGAATAAAATTCACTTAATATTAATATTTTAATTACATCTAAAACTATATTAAAATCTATAATCTTAATTAAATTAGTAGATTATTTTTTCTTATATGTTTTGTTAAAATACAAAAACAAATTATTATTTATTCTCAAATGTGAACTTATTTTTTAGAAATCGAAATTTTTCTAAAACTGGAACCGAACCAAAACAAACTGAATTACAGTTCGAACTTGAATAAGATCTATTTTTCTAAATCCTAAAAACCGAAAAATTTTAAAACGAACCAAATCTGATATCGAATGTCCACCATTAAACCTAATCACTTAAGCTTATGCGTCATATTAAAATCTGATGTGTATTTTTGTTATGTTTTGATTGACTTTCAATTTTTTCTTTAGTTGATGTGTCAAGTGATGTGTATTTTTGTTTTATTTTGATTAGTTTTTAATTTTTTTCATTAATTGATGTGTCACATTCTCATGACTTTCAAATGCTGATGTGTCAACACATGGAGAGACATTTGCTCTATTATTGTGTTGATTTGATAATAAAAGGCATATGGCTTGCTGGGACAAGAAATGAATTATTAACTAGAGATCGATTATCAATTATCATATGGCTTTGCTGGGACAAGGACTTGCGGTTTCATTCTTACTGTATTTTTTTTTTGTCAACACTGAGTTTTTAATTAATATTGAAATAGCATATCTTGTAATATTCAAGTAACAATCATGTTGGAATTTCACAGACATCCATGAGGAAGCTCTAATATTGTGTTGGGATTTCTCAATAAACTAAGTTGAGAATTTCACACTCAGGAATGAACATCTGATGTGTGTGTTGGAATCAGGTTGAAGAAGACTGAAACCATGAAGGAATTTAGGAACCAATACTTGATATTTGGAGAGCCAAAGAATAGAATTGACAAGCTTATCTCTGATATCAAGTTGGGGTTTCATGAGTCAACCATAAGATTGCTCAGAAACCTTAATGGTTTAGAGAAAGAAAGCTAAGTGAACTGCACCAAGTCTGTCTTGAGTGGGAACCGGTTTCACTTAGCTATAACATCTAGTTTGAGACTGATTCAACTCTATTTGAGGTTTAAACTCAAGAGAATATCAGAATCAGTAAGCTAGATGGTTTTAAGAAACACTTAGCTATTTGAAAACATGACCAGAAGCTTAACTACTCATCAAGAGTGTTTTCTCATAAATCTATACATGATTCAGTAATTAGCTAGTGTTGGTTCTTAAGAGAGTTCATGAAGGATCGGTTTGTGTTAGCTCCTTATTTAGCTATGGAAGAGCTAATCAAGAGCATAATTAGGCTGCCTTAAGGCACCTTGAACCGTGATACTTCATGAAACTCACATTGTGTTTGTTTGAAAGAAGAGAGACAAAATGAACAAGAAGAAGAGAGAATAAGAGAAAATGATTGTTATTTTGAATGTATATGTTTACAAGGGTTTTACATCTCTTTATATAGAGAATCATAACATAAAGAAGTCCTAGTTCAACATACATTTCGAAATAAGCTTTAGGGGGAAAGGAGAAACCATTTGAATTTTGAATTAGGCTTCTAAGAGAAGCTTTGACTAGTCTGTTTTTACTGTTCATCCGCGGCCATGGTGCCTGTGTCTGTGTCGGTGACACATGATTTTCCTGAACACTCTGTGTCTGTGTCGGTGACACAGGATTTGTTCATCTCAATACATGACATCGACGCTGAGATCGTCGATGACACATCCATGTCGCCGACATCGTCGATGACACATCTTGTTCAGACTTTACTTCAACATCCATGTCGCCGACATCGTCGATGACACATCTAGTTCATACTTCACTTCAGCCTTCTTCATAGAATGGTTCAGTCTTCACTTCAGCCTTCTTCATACCTTCATCTTAGCTTTGTCTAAGTGATTGATGCAACTTGGGCTCTTGTGATCAACACCATAGCTTCATCTTTGGAGTGAGGCTCGGCTTTGTCTTCATGACTTCAACCCTCCTCCTCCTTTCTATCTTACTCCCTGATAATGTACTTTGATTGTACACTTCTCGGACTTCATCTCAGTAGCTGCTCTTCTTTTTTGACACACCAAAGCAGGTTGGGAAGGAGAGTCTTCGGCATTCCTTAGTTATGTCCAGCCTTACCTCTCCATTCCTTCTTCCTCTCTAATAAATCATACTGTTGTAATATAATTCTTTTACATACATTGTAATCACATATGTTGTAGTAATCAACCTTTTAATTTGTTTTTATATTTTTACTTCTTAAATAATAATATAGAAAAAATGTTAAAATATTCAAGAACGGATAGCATTTTTGTATTATATATAAATCAAACTAAATCTTATTTATTATATATACAGACAAAATCATTCTTACATAATGTTACCGAGTGGAGATATAAACATAAAATTTTCCAACAAAAAGATCTCAAGTCACTGATGTCTCAAATATTTTTGTAATCGTAACGAATGAAAAAAAAAAATGTAGAACATATAGTGCTACATTCCTAATAGCAATACATCAACCAAAATTAATTGTAATCTATACTATTAAAACAGAAGTACAAAACAATAATTACCCATTGTTTTTCAAATAATTACAAACAATGCCACTGAAATAACGCTGCTATTTTCCCTTTCCATTAAGGACTGAAACGTCTTTTACATGAACACTCGAAAATTTAATTGTGTACCACGCTTTTACATCTTACTTTCGTAAACCAAATGAATTCTCACTAACCAATTATAATTTTTTAATAACCAGACATAAAAAATAAGAAAACTTCCATATATAAAGTGATTGTGCTTTACGACAATACTAACCACCACATAACAAGTTTGATTCAGCTTAATTCATAACTTATATTTTCAATAACCGGTTACACCAAATCTCATTTCTTTATATATTTCTTCTGGCCTGTTGACAAACGATTTCACACCTACACAATTTTGAAATCATTTAGTTTTATCACAACAATCCCAATTTAGTGTAATGTCTTCTAAACCGGTTTTAACAAACCATATATCAAAATATATTATTTCCTATAAATTAAACAACCATACCTACTAACGAATATTCTATATCTAAAATAACAATATAGGTAATTCAAAACCGTTTATGTATCAAGTCTCTTGTAGAATTATAGATTCATAAGTTGTTGCATCCATAAAGATTTTATAAACAAACTATCGATTTTATACCATACATAAATAGAAACACGCAACTAATTCTATAATCACATATTCAAAAGCTGACAAGACTTTCCTAAAGAATATTCAGAATTTTGATTAATCTACCAAACAATATTGGTTTCGAATAATTCAAAACTTAAAGGATATCAGATCTTTCCTAATCTTAATATTCGATTTATAAATATTCCTATAATATAATCAAAGAATTAAGCAAACAACCTAACAAGATATTCCCTAATTTAACAAGATATATCACCTAGAAATGTATCTAGACATATAAATCCATGAAATGCATACGGTTAATGGCCGAGATACCGTAACTTGAACCTTACGCATAACTTTAGCATATTCGGTATAAAATCTTAACCGTATATTCGAGCTTTAATGATAGATATTCTCTATATTTCGAACCTTATATCTTCTGCTATCTATAAATAGTCGGCTAAGCAATCAATAGTTCATTCAAAACTCAAATAAAAACAGCCTCTAAAGAAATGTCGATTGTGGCAAATAAAAACCATGGGTTTACTAACCTTGCAGATGTCAAACCTTCACTCTTGGAAGCAGTACACGTCTCAGTCTGGTGAAACATTGGAGATTGTATTAATTGATGATACAGTAAGTATTGTATCAATATTTACTTCTCAATCTTGCGACTAATATATGTTACAGTTACACACGTGAAAGAATTCTTTTATGAATACATGCTGATGTTTTATTATGTTTAAAACTTCGTAACAGGCAAGGATTCATGCAACATGCAAAAAGGCAGTTGAAAAACATGTTCCTATTGGCGAGTGGAGAGTCATAGAGAATTTCTCTATATCTCCTGCATATGGCCAATATAGAACAACTAATCATCAGTACAAGTTATCGTTCCAGAGCAACACTTCTATCACCCAGACTCAATATAAGTCCGGTGATAGTTTCATTTCGATAACTGATTTTAAGACTGTTTTCAGTGGTACTTTGAAAAACTAATTTCTCATTGGTAATATTCTTATCCTTTTGTTTTACGGCTTATTAAGATTGCGATTTCTTCAATTTGATATATAAATTTATTCTTTATAGATGTAACGGGTCAAGTTGTTGATGTCTGAGAGATTCAGAATCTTCAATGTAATGGCAAAGAAAGAAAAAAGTTGGAGTTTATGCTCCGTGACTCTTAAGTAAATATTTCACTACTATGTAGTAATGTTATTTATCAATATTATCTGTTTAACTAGCTTTTGAATTTAAAAATAGGGATCAACGTCTACCATGTTGTCTACCATGTTGCCTGTGGGGTCGTTTTGCTGAGCAAGTAATGGCGAGTTGCTTGGAAGCGGGTGAAAATGTGGTTGTTTGCTTGATAAGGTTTGCAAAAATAAACTACTACAAAGGTAATTTGTATTTGTATGGTTTCCTTTAAATAACATGCAAGTTTAACTTTTATATTAAATATGACTGCACACACACACATTTTTAATTGTAGTAATCATACTTTATTAAGAACCGTACGGGAAAGGAACTAATATTATTTGATTTTTTTAAACTTTAACCGGTTAAGTTAATTTCATTTCTCTTTTAAGTGTTTTTGTGGTTAGTAAAATAACTCTACTACTTTTTTGTTTATGGAATCTAATTTACTACCACTCAAAATATCAAAAGACCATTGAGAAAACGTATAGTGGTTTTGAGTAAACTTTTAGTTTAAATTATGGTTTATTTTAAATAACCACAAGTGAGAATTTTATATTAAAATGACTGCACATTTAAATAGTTGTACTAACCGTACTTCATTTAGGGTTAAGTGAATTTCATTTCTTATAAGAATCCTACTGTTTCATTTTTTTAAAATGTGTCCGGTTAAGTGAATTTCATTTCTCTTTTAAATGTTTTAGTGGTTTTGGTAAAATAACTTTACTGTTTTTTGAATATGGAATCGTATTAACTAACACACTATATTTGCAGATTTTTTTTGCAAAGCAAAACGAGCATGAGGAAGACTCACCTGTAAACTTTCACATCCACTGTCTGAAAAATTGCATATATTGAGGTTCAAAAACATCAAACCTGCAAGAGATATAGAAAACAGAAGAAGACTCGTATGACTTCATCTGGTAGAACTTCATCAAATAGTGTTGTTATACGTAGATACTCCAAGGATGGCTATACAAACCTGTGAGTGTGTCTAGGCATGCAGCGGTAACATGACGGCACCTTTCCAAGTTCAATAAATTAAGCTTGATTACCCTGAAGCAAGAATGTGGAGCAAATGAATTCAAAAGGATAAGGTGCTTAGATGATCAAATGAAGAGTGCGACGAGAAGATGGAGACAAATGGTGAAAAAATGAGTAAGATAATCAAAACCGGCCAATTCAAGTACCTTTAATTTGTCTGATACCTAAATCGGTAATCCTACTGCAGCAAATATGTAAGCTCCTCTAGATTTTGTAGGTTCTGAATAAAAAAATCAGTAAGCACATCTATTGGACAATGTACATAAACTATGTGACGTTCTTGCACGTTCTTGCTACCTGATATAGGCTATATGTCTTCATCCGTTATGCATTTACACCAATTTATGTTCAAGGACTCTAACTTGGTTAAACCTGGAAAAGACAGAAAATTGCAGAAAAGCTAAACAAGATTGAATAAAAGAGATTGCTTAGGCAAATGGATGATATCATGCAAAAGTCAAACGCCAACCATTTACAACACATAACGACTTACCTTGTAGGTGAACGAGGCCACCATCAATCCTATGACACTTCTCAAGATCCAAATAATTCTTCATGTTAACCAAGTTGCAGCATTTCCTCTGAAGCTCAGGCTTGTGAAATTTGAGAGACCTAGCGAATGAACGTACATAAATTAAACATAAGATTGATGAATTTTGTAATGTCATCTAAAGCTGTTAAACAAAAACTGTAAAAGAAAGTTTGATATAAAAAATGATTGCTTACTTTTATTCTACCATAGTAATGTTAAAGCTCTACTATGGGATCCCCATTGATGCATTTTTTTTCTATTCACATCTATCCTGTAAAAGGAGAAATCAACCAACAAATGTATTCTTCAGTATTAGACTTAGTTAGTCCAAATAACCAATTGAGTTCCATATTGTATTAGATTTAAGTATAATTAAAATACTTAGTTTTCGATCGTATAAGCTTTTTCTTGGTTCTGGCACCCAATGATCTACCTATAAAGAATACATACCTCCAAAGTTAGATACTATATGCTTTAGTCTTCTAACAAATGCTTTTGCAGCCCTTATGGCAACTTTTGATCTATCTTCTGATTCTGGTTCCCGAGCCTCCAACACTGCAATTCACGGGAAACAGATTCATCACTTATCAAATATGAAAGAGGAAGTTTAGGCAACCACATCCAAAGATACTCCTCCCATCATGAGTACATAAGATGCAGAGACTGTGACTATAAATATATATCTAGAGAACAGAACTAAAAAATCAGAATCGATTTGTTAATGTGAAGGCTATATATATAAAAAAAACGAACAAGTATTAGCGATAAAGCTGTATAAGATTTGGAATTAAAGGGAATTGAAAGTCTATTCTTATTTAGCACCAATATACTAATCTTTATAATCAGTTATTCAACAAAACAACTTCATCAATAGATATGGTGCAATGTTACTCTATATAACTAAACAGGAAAATCAGTACTGAACATCGAGAAAGATTTTATAAGTGACAATGATGTAGATATCTAAAATTATAACATGTACCCGGGACAGAGGTTGCAAAATAATAAGAACCAAAGGTAAGTTTTCTCTATACTTATCTAAAGCCAAAAGCTCCGGTTCTTAATTATTCTAAATTCAACCAAACAATATGTGAAATAATAGATATCTAGCGATAAAAGTGTTTTATTTTTGTTTAGATATCAGCAAGTGGTTTTCATGATTTTTTTATAGTCAGATATTCTGTAATTATCAACAATATTTCATGAACCGATATCTATAGATATACACAAAGAGATAAAATCCAACAATTAGAATCTATTTATTCTTGTGATGAATATAGAAATCTTTAAAAAAAAATTAAAAATAGAAGCAAATCATGAGAAAAACTTACAAATATAAAGAGGCGTATGCTCCGTCTTCACATATAACTTAGACTAAATCTACAAAAATCACATACATATCCTGATCACAAAATGACAGATCCGTAAACTTAAGTCAAGATAAATTTTTTTACAAACTTATCTTACAATTTGTGTCTCAGAAAGATTAAACAGACATCCCCTGAAGACAAGCATGTAAGATCAGTAATAATTTTTCAGAGATAATCCAATAACTCAGATCGAGAGCAGAGATTAGAGCTTACATGACCGATTAAGAAATCTGAAGCTGTAAACAGAAACGACGATGAAATTTATGGATGATTGATCGGATTAGTAGAGCTGTGTATCTTTTTTTTACGAAGAATCAGATAGCAGATAGGCTAGCACGAAGTGCTAGGCTCAGGCAGTCATCAAGCACACATATTGGACAGGAACCACCGATATGGATGTTAGAAAAATAGTGTTCTACTTTATTTTGTTGTCAAAAAAAAAAAAACTATTTTATTGAATTACCCTAATGACCCTGCAAAAGTTTCTGATTTTCTTCCCCAACTTTTTTTCTTGCTCCATTTCTTGGCCTTTTTCTTAATTTTCATCTCTCACATGTAAGAAGTTCATCAATGACTAAATATGAATAGCCTTAAGACCAATAAAGTGACTACTTACAAGTGCATTATAGTCAAAGCCGAACCTGAGATACTCGGGTTCTATTCGAATTTTTTTTATAATTTCATTTTTTATACTAATAAAACTAAATCTAAAAATTGTACCAAAAAAATTAATCTAACCAAAATAAAAACATAAAAATAAAACAAAGAAAAAAATTAAAAAGTATAATTTTATACATTTACAACTCACATAACTTTTTTTTTTGTATATATATCTCTCAAAAGTTTTTATATTTTCTATAACATACTTATGAAAATTTTATATTATCACAAATTAATATATAAAAGTAAGTTTTGTATAAATTCTGAGGACTCTTATATAAGGTGGAACCCATTCTAATGTTTCATACGAATATGATCATGCCCGACGATCTGATTATAGTGGAGTTTTATTGGTGAATTCGTTGTCACCCTCTGTTCGATGTTACTTAGAGATGTAACTTCTTCCAATAAATCCTGCTCGTTGGCATTAGTTACAGAAAATGAATTATAATAAGACATGTACAAACTTACAATCCTTAATACCTTATAAATCTAATTTGGAGGTCTCTCTACTTCATTGTCTCCTTCAAGTGTTTTCAACTAAATATGTTGGATTACTTACTTATCTGGAGGTCTCTCTAGTCAGGATAAGCACATCATCGGGTTAAGTGACACAAGTATATGGAGGTCTCTCTAGTTCAATGTCTCCTAAGTGTTTTCAGCTACAAAAGTTAGATTATATTAATCCAAAGATTAAACAATTAGTTTTGAGTTCAAAATGGAGACAAGTCTCAGAATATTGAAGTTTTTGTAGTGGATTCAAAAACCATGAAGTTTCGGATTTCAAATGAACAGCTAAGGAACAGGGTGATCAACCGTGGAATGTGGAACATTGCTGGGGTTCCTATGCTAGTGTCGAAATGGTCTCCGGTGGCAGAGGAGGAGGAGCTGTCGGAAGTCAAGACGATGCCGCTATGGGTTCACCTCAAAAACGTTCCTCTTAGTATGTTCTCTTGTGATGGTTTGAGTTTCATCACAAGTGCAGTGGGAGAACCGAAAAGGCTACACCCGGACACGGCGTCATGCTCGGATCTGGAAAAGGTTAAGGTGTTTGTCCAGGCGGATTTAACTAAAGAGTTACCAAGAGAGATTAACTTTAGGAGGAATGGGAAAACATTCTTGGTCCAATTTTCTTATCCTCGGTTGCCACTAAAATGCAATACGTGCGGTAAATGGGGTCACCTAGAAAAGGTCTGCATCGCAAATAAAAGAAAGGTGAGCCCAGTGAAGCCGGCTACTCAGGCAGTGGTGCAGGAAAATGTAGAAGAAGATGTTGTGTCTACCGCTGGTTCGGGGGATGTTGGTAAAACAGCTGATAATGGAATCGTGGATATATCTGAAGGAAGCAAGGTTGCAAAGTACAGTTTGGTTGTTGATAAGACAATGGATAACCCGATAGCAGATACAGAGAAAGAAGAAGGTCAGTTGGATGAAAACTGGGAATCTCCAACAAAAACAGTCAGAACAAGTTCACCTAAGCAGTTAAAGTTTGGACAAGTAAAAACCGCATTGCGATTCTCAGCACTTATGGATTCTGATGAAGAGGGAAACCTGATGCAAGCATCAAATGAGTCTATGGAGAATATTGTGGAAGAAGTGTTAAATGAGATTGAGAACCAGGATATAAGTGTAGCAGGAGAGGAGGATACACCAGAACACATCACTGATGGTAAGAAACAAGACAGTGAAGAGAACCGGGATTCAACTACTGGCCACGTTGAGACAAAGGGAGCTAATGGTACACTTCGACCAACTCTCCCAAGGAATTCTAAGGCTAATCACAAAGTATTAGGAGATGGAATGCAACAAACAGCTCAAACCTCTTGGAAAAGTACTCGCACACCTTCTCAATGACGGGTTTATTTTGGAACATAAGGGGATTCAACAAATCCAAAAAGCAAACAGTAGTAGGAAAGTGGATAAAGGCTAAAGAGTTACAGTTTGGCTGCATACTTGAGACTCGCGTCAAGGAAAGGAAATCAGCCAAAATTTTAACCTCAGTGTTTAATGGATGGTCAACTATGACTAACTATGAATATAGTAACAAAGGAAGGATATTGGTATTATGGAGTCCCTTGGTCAGACTTACTCCTGTTTTTAAGTCGGATCAAATCATCACAGTGTCGGTTGATACGATCAGAGTTTTAATCCCTAGATCTACACTGCAAGTGCACAGACGTGACATTAGTATATAGGGTATCGAAATCCACAGAAACTCTAGACCTTACGATAGATTGTAGAATTGTCAAGTTAAGCTAGGTGAGATTAATGAGAAACTAAATAGCAAGCAGAAAAGTAAATCAGTAGCATGAGTGGTTTGTAAGCAATTAACTAAAAGCACTAAGTCTAGGGAGTTCTCAGGAAATCAGACAAGCAGATTAACTATCAGTCATGATCAAATTAAGTCCGGTTCTAGAACTCAAACACAAATATAGAATTAACCAACTTTCGTTTCCAGAATTCTCTAAGTCTAATAGCAGAAACCCAAATTTCTTTGCAATTCCTAACAGATTAAACTAGCCTTAAGTGCAGGTTCGATATGTTCACAATTCAATTAAACCAAATTTCTTTGCGGATAATTCAATTGCTCAACCTAAATAGTTCAGATTCTAAACCACACTTTCGTGTCAATTTAATAACCTAAAGTCTAGATTCTAAGTGATCAGGTTAGAAACTAGTATTAAGCACAGTTCAGGTTGAAAAACAATTAAGTTATGAATCCTAAACTTATAAATTAATCTAACAAGTTATGAAAACCTTTAAGAGAATCCCTAAACCCAACTATGAATCTACTCAGACATGATCAATGAAGCACAAATCAATCAATGAATAAACTGCATAAATAGAGAGTAAGAAATAAAAGGGGTTCGAAATCTTCTCCAACAGCAGGAAGCAATACAGGTTCAGATCAGCCCCAAAAGCTCTAAAATCTCTATGCTCAAAGTATGAAAGCGTATGTAAAACTTAGCCTAAACAAGTGGCTAAAAACCCTAATATAATGGTCTAATCATGGCTGGGGCTTCTTTGTAATTATGAGAAACTTCTGGGCCAAAGTGCAATTTCCAAACTCTTCATTAAACCGCCGAGAATTGTCTGATTCGCGTGTGTGTCGATCGATGCACAAGATGTGTCGATCGATGCAAACCTCTGTTTTGGACAGTGAACTCTATCTCTCGGGTTAATGCTCCAAAATGCTCCAGAATGTGCCATAATCTCCAATTCCGCTCCAAACGTTCCTAAACCTGTAAACACACCTAAAAGACTCCAAAACATAATAAAAGACTCGATAAATAAGACATATACCATGGTTAAAAACCCTAAATTCCATGGTATATCAACTCCCCCACACTTAGCCTTTGCTTGCCCTCAAGCAAAACAGAGAACTAGAATATGGTGAAGAGGTTTGAAAACCTTCAGAAACTCTTTTCATCTTAGAAGCAACAACACTCAGATTCCCCTTAGTAAGCCACTGAAAGATTTCACCTGCAAGACATCAAGACCAACATATACTTCCCCCACACTTAGCAACTGTCCTGAGTAAACTCCACAATCAATCCAAAGCATTCAAATTCACCCTACTGACTTCTTATTAGCTATTAAGTGCGGTCTCATCTAAGGATTATCGATCAAAGGGCACATGGATTCTTACTCTGTTAGCTCTAGACCACCATACTATCTTTTTCTGGTTCCTTCTTCTCTTTTCCCTTCCTTAGCATCTGATTTCTCCCCATTGGGTATCATTTTTTTTTTGTCAGTGCTCTTCCCGTTATGGGGTGTACTTTGGACACATTCCATGGATGCACAGGAGGTAATAGGGGTCTCTACCACTCCCGCGACCACTTCGGAGCTACTAGCTCATCCTCAGTTTATTATTCTCTTTTTTTATATATATTTTAAGGAAGGGGAGAAGGGAACCTTACTTGGACAGGTTTACAAGCTGTGTCAGAACTAACAGAGGAATCCGACTCAAGGTATACCAAGCCCTTAGGTGAGAAAATTAAGTCAAAATTAAGGGTGAAGTCAGAGAAGGATCATCTGATACCTGAAGTGATGTGGGTGTTCTCAGTAGGCTGATCTGCATTGGGTTTTCTAATAGTCATAGATTGATCCTGCAAGCTCATCCTAATGGTTACTTAAGTTCCTGCAAGTGTTGTTGGCTTCTCAAAAATTCATTGTTTCCTACTTAGACTGTTTTGACTCGATAAAACAAATTTTTGGACTGACTCTAAGAAAACAAAAGCGTGCGTCAGTAGCTACCTCCCCCACACTTGAAACACACTGTCCCCAGTGGTGTCAAGCCTAGGAGTGGTGAAAGAAAAGAATTCGGAATGAAACAAACCGAGAAGGGTCAGAACACTTACCTGTCGTCGGCTTGCGTCGATCGATGCCACAAGGGTGTCGATCGATGAAAGGCGATTATGCTCACTGGCAAACCATAAATCGCAACTATGTCGACCGATGCACTATGTGTGTCGATCGATGCAGTGCGATTCTGCCTGTTTTTCTCACGCCTTTGAACACACACAAAACAGAGAATCAAAAACACCAAATCAAAACGAAAAATGAAAACAAAAACGAACCTAACAGTGGGTTGCCTCCCACTCAGCGCTTGTTTAAGGTCATTAGCTTGACCGGACGAACAAGATCAGGCTCCTGGAGGCTTCGACAGAGACTGTGGGTGCCTCTGCGAAAGTCTCCTCATCCAAGGTGGAGAGTAAGCTGTGTCAGTGTGAGCTTGTCCAAGGAACAAAGGGATGCTATGTTCTCCTGCATTCACAGCAGTAAAGTTAGTAGAACTGAGCTCGGAATAATCATACCTTTGCTTTGGTGAGTTTCTGATGTTAGGAGCTTTCTGCTTAGAAGCAGTTGCAAGCTCTGAAGATGTTA
Organism: Orychophragmus violaceus; assembly: GCA_030180135.1. Classification (NCBI taxonomy): domain Eukaryota; kingdom Viridiplantae; phylum Streptophyta; class Magnoliopsida; order Brassicales; family Brassicaceae; genus Orychophragmus; species Orychophragmus violaceus. Next base: position 29,147,042 of record CM058235.1, read on the forward strand.
GAGTGGAATCTGCAGAAACCACCATCTTCTCCTCTCCGGGATCAGAAACTAAAGTCTCACTCTCCTGCGCTTCATGTCCATCCTCAATGCTAAAAGTCTGACCATCAATCTTTGGCCTGCGCAGCATATCCATCTCAAAGTGGAGAGGTGTAGGAATTTCTAGCAGTTCTAATCAGATTAACAACCCTAGTCTGAATTCCGAAGCCTAGGATCTAGGGTTCAGGTATATTGAATCTTCAGATCTCGAAGTTACCTGGTGATTAGCAGTGGAAGGGTTTTTCAAGTACTCGAGATTCTCAGCGCCTCAATTGCTGCGCCTCTACTGGTATCCACACGCACACGAACTGAACAGCAGGGATGCTAGTGCCTTTAGAGATCAGATCTCTTGAGAGGTTTCTAGTTTCTTTTGGTGGTTGTGAATTAGGTCAGATCGTGTGTAAAGGTCGACCATATATCTTATATATGTTGACTTATAGTTATACCACGACCCGAATAACCAACGATTAAACCGAAGTTAATATGGCCATTCGCGATCTGTGTCGATCGATGCACATTCTGTGTCGATCGACACTGCCTCAGAAACTTGATATTGAATGCTTATCAAATATGCATTTATCAGATCATTACATTAATGATCAACCTCACAATCTATTGTTCAATTTGCTTAGGTGTGTGACCCTGTAGGATCATATAACACTAGCAATGGGTTCTAAACTCATTGATCATAAGTGGCTTCTAGCAAAGCATTACGATTGCCTAGTATTATATGATTGTCTCATCTCGACAATACAACTCTCACTTAGAGTAAGTACAATAGATTTCAGGACATTCCCAACAATCTCCCACTTGTACTGGAATCATCTATTCTCATAATCCCTTTGTATCTATATCTCGATCTGGCATAAGGAAAGAACTGTGTCATCCTTATTAAGCTAGATCATGTTTATCGAATTCCGATTCATACTGATAAGATAAACGACTGACATTCACCTCGTTTGAGCGCGGCCACGCATTTCCAGTATCAAATCTTCGATAGGCCCTGAGATATTTATCTCCTGTTATATAGGAGGTACAAATCCCTTCTTATTTCATCCATGTCCCTTTCATATTTCATGATACGCCCAATCAGTGTCTTTATAGTCACCAGTTACGGCTGACGTTTGACAAAGTCAAGACGGACCAATTCATATGTAAGAAATCATGATGAACTCAGGTCTAAGGACTATACTCTATAGTCGTAATGAGAAACTCTTATGACACTCATATAACCATCTTGTAGAGTTCTCATTAATGGGTCAAATCCGATCTTGTGTTCTCTAACACATATCTATGTGATTGACTTTAATACTCTTATTAATGACTCCATGAAACTTAGTCATCAGTCACCTCACATACTAGTCTTTCGCGGTTGTTAATATCCCACTTTAACAACCTCGACCAGGGACTATTTTAATTTATGTCACTTATTACTTATAGGGTTTCATGATCAAGTCACATACTTGATGACCTATAAAATGCCATAAATTACTTTGGAACAATTATTTAATAACACAATTAAATAATACTGAAACAATTTCATTAAAATAACATAACCAAATTATGTTTTACGAACATCATGTCATAACTAAAACCAATTACAACTCCCACTGAAATCAAGATCATATCTTAAGAAATCTAATGCCTATGGCTGCAGTATGACTGTCATGCTTAGGCCTTGGGAGAGGCTTGGTCAGAGGATCAGCAACATTGTCATCTGTCGGGACTCTGCTGATCTTCACATCTCCTCTGTTAACGATATCACGGATAAGGTGATATCTCCTCTCTATGTGTTTGGACTTCTGGTGTGATCTAGGTTCCTTTGCTTGCGCAATGGCTCCATTGTTGTCACAATACAAAGCCACTGGCTCAGAGATACTAGGAACCACACCAAGTTCAGTGATGAACTTCCTGATCCAAACAGCCTCCTTTGCCGCTTCAGAAGCAGCGAGGTACTCAACTTCAGTTGTGGAATTTGCTACAGTGTCTTGCTTGGAACTCTTCCAACTAACTGCACCGCCGTTCAGACAAAAGACGTAACCAGATTGTGATCGGAAATCGTCTTTGTCCGTCTGAAAACTTGCGTCTGTGTAACCACTTACTATCAGCTCATCACTTCCTCCGTACACCAAGAATTTATCCTTAGTATTTCTCAAATACTTCAGAATGTTCTTGACAGCTGTCCAGTGACATTCACCTGGATCAGATTGGTATCTACTCGTCATGCTTAAAGCACAAGCAACATCTGGACGAGTACAAAGCATGGCATACATGATGGATCCCAAAGCCGAAGCATAAGGGATCCGACCCATGCGTTCTCGCTCAGCAGGTGTCGCAGGACACTGCTTCTTGCTGAGACTTATGCCATAAGACATTGGTATGAAGCCCTTCTTGGAATCATGCATACTGAATCTGTGTAAGACCTTATCGATATAAGTATCTTGACACAATCCAATTAACTTGTTCAATCTATCTCTATAGATTCTTATTCCAAGAATGTACGCGGCTTCTCCCATGTATTTCATTGAAAAACAACTTCCGAGCCAAGTCTTGATAGACTGTAACAACGGAACGTCATTTCCGAGAAGAAGTATGTCATCTACATACAATACAAGAAATGCAACTGCACTCCCACTAGTCTTCTTGTAAACACACGGTTCTTCTTCGTTTCTGATGAAATCAAACTTTTTGATTGCTTCATCAAAATGAAGATTCCAACTCCGTGATGCTTGCTTCAACCCATAAATGGATCGATGAAGCTTGCATACCTTCCTAGCAGCATTAGGATCAATGAAACCTTCAGGCTGTGTCATGTACACATCCTCTTCCAGAATTCCATTAAGGAAAGATGTTTTCACATCCATCTGCCAGATCTCATAATCATAATGAGCGGCTGTTGCTAGGAGAATCCGAATGGACTTAAGCATAGCGACAGGGGAATATGTTTCATCATAGTCAATACCATGAATTTGTTTGAAACCTTTTGCCACCAACCTTGCTTTATATATCTGAATATTTCCATCCACATCAATTTTCTTCTTGAAAATCCATTTACATTCAATGGCTTTTACACCATTGGGTAAATCGACTAAAGTCCATACTTTGTTCTGTGACATGGATCCCATTTCGGATTCAGCGGCTTTCAGCCACTTTTCGGAGTCAGGGCTCATCATTGCTTCTTCAAAATTCGCGGGCTCGTCACTGTCAATGATCAACAAGTCATGACAATTGGTTATGAGAAATCCATATCTCTCAGGCTCGTGACGGATCCTTTCGGATCTGCGAATTTCAGGCTCTACAGGCGTGGGTTCTACAACTCTTTGTAGATCCAACTGTTGCTCCTCCTCAACGGGCTGAGCGGTTTCCTGCGGCTCTCGAACTTCTTCGAGTTGTACTTTACTCCCACTGTTTCTCTTGGAAAGAAACTCTCTTTCAAGAAAAACGCAGTTCCGAGCAACAAACACTTTGTTCTCGGACTGGTTGTAAAAGTAGTAAGCCTTGGTTTCCTTAGGATAACCAACGAAGTAGCATTTATCTGATTTGGGTTCGAGCTTATCTGTAATTAACCGCTTAACATAAGCTTCACAACCCCAAATCTTCAGGAAAGACAGACTCGGAACATTTCCAGTCCACATCTCATGTGGTGTCTTTGCAACTGATTTTGACGGAACCCTATTTAGTGTAAACGCAGACGTTTCTAGAGCGTATCCCCAAAAGGATAATGGAAGAGAAGAGTGACTCATCATTGATCGAACCATATCTAATAAAGTCTGATTCCTCCTCTCGGACACTCCATTCCATTGAAGTGTTCCAGGAGGAGTGAGTTGTGAAACAATTCCACAATCTCTTAGATGATCACTGAATTCTTGGCTTAAGTATTCTCCTCCACGATCTGATCGGAGAGCTTTAATACTTTTGCCAAGTTGATTCTGTACTTCATTTTGGAATTCTTTGAACCTTTCAAAAGATTCTGACTTATGTCTCATCAAATAGACATAGCCATACCTGCTGAAATCATCAGTAAAGGTGATGAAGTATCGAAAATTTCCTCTGGCACTTGTGCTCATTGGGCCACACACATCGGTGTGTATAAGGCCCAATAGGTCACTGGCCCTTTCATTTTGTTTGTTGAAAGGGTCCTTAGTCATTTTGCCCAGTAAACAAGATTCGCATTTCTCACATGATTCATAATCAAATGAGCCCAGAAGTCCATCACTATGGAGCTTCTGAATCCGTTTCTCATTTATATGGCCCAAACGACAATGCCATAGAAAGGTTTGATTCGTGTCATTTGACTTGAATCTCTTGGTGTTAATGTTATAGATTGGTGTGCTTTGGTTTAGAACATAAAGCCCATTCTCTAATGGGCTGCTACCATAAAATATATCATTGTAATCAAAAGAACAACATTTATTCTTAATTGAAAACTGATATCCTTCCATATCCAAAACAGGAATAAAAATAATATTTCTGCTAATAGCAGGTACATAGTAGCAATTATTAAGTTCTAAAACCAAACCAGAAGGCAAAGACAAATTAAATGTTCCTACGGCTAATGCAGCAACTCTTGCTCCATTCCCCACGCGTAGGTCCACTTGTCCTTTCTCCAACATCCTATTGTTTCTTAGCCCCTGCATATTTGTACAAATATGAGCACCACAACCGGTATCCAATACCCAAGAAGTAGAACCTGAAGTAGTAACATTTACTTCTATAACATAAATACCTGAAGACGAAGTCTCGAAAGTCTTCTTCTTCTTCTTCTTCTCTTCCAGGAATTTGTTGCAATTTCTCTTCCAATGCCCAAGCTCATTACAGTAATGGCACTTATCAGTCTCAGATGGGCCGGGCTTGGGTTTGGTGGCTGGCGCAGGCTTGTCCTGGTTCTCAACCTGGACGGCCTTGCCCTTTCCCTTATCCTTGCCAAGTTTCTTAAACTTCTTGCCTCCTTGTACCATAAGTACGTTTGGAGTGCCCTTCTTGATATTTGGCTCAGCTGTCTTGAGCATGCCATGCAGTTCAGTCAACGTCTTCGTCAAGTTGTTCATGTTATAGTTCATAACAAACTGATCATAGCTTGACGGCAGTGACTGCAGAATGATGTAAGTAGCCAACTCTTGGCTAATGGGACAATCCAGCTTCCCCAGGTTATCAATATAACCCATCATATTTATGACATGAGGACTTACTGGACCGTCCTTTGGTAGCTTGCATTCAATGAGAGACTTAACCGTCTTGTACCTCTCAGTTCGTGCCTGCTCCTGAAACATACTTTTCAGGCTAGTGATCATCTCCATGGGCGACTCCACGTTCTCGTATTGCTTCTGCAAGTCCGAGTTCATGGTAGCCAACATGAGACAAGTCACATCGACCACATCATTAGAATGCTTATCCCAAGCACTCCTTTCTGCATGTGGAGCATTGGCTCTCGGTTTTTCAGGGAGAACATTTTCCAGTACATAGTCCCTCTTCTCCTGTTTGAGAACAATTCTCAAGTTCCGATACCATTCGAGAAAATTCGATCCATTTAACTTGTCCTTCTCAAGGACGGATCGAAGGGAGAAAGTGTTGTGATGAGTGTTAGTCATAGCTGAGATCAAAGAAAGGAAAGGAAAAGATTTAGTTATGATGTTCAAGAAATGAGAAATCTTAACTATTAAGAAAACTCGCATTATATTCAAACAAAGTTTCCTCAAATGAATATAATGATCCAAGACCCACACTTTACTAAGTTTGAGTGAGCCACTGACTATCACCCAAATTTTAGCTATCTAGGTAAGCAACAACTTTGCTAGTTGTATCCAATACAACTCCTGGTTGTGGTTTGACATCTCATGTCCAATCCACCCGATGTCTATGGGCCCAAAACGATTTTGATGGCCCATTCAAGTAAACCAAATCTTTTGAGTCATGTAATTGTTGATGTCTTGCACTGCAAGTCCATCAACACGATTACTTCCTGTCTTACTTATGTAATTGTGGACATCTTGCACTGCAAGTCTATCGCACAATGAAACTAGTCTTGACAGTTGACAAGATTTGGGAAGACATCAAGTATTACTTGATATTTGGTTGAGGAACGGAACCTTTAAAACGTTCAGTTTTATTATGTTTTGATTCTTCTAATTAAAATTGATTTATCCTAGTTTGGTCCTGTGATTTCAGGTTTAATAACCTAAATCAGCGGATCTTGTGTCGACCGACACTACTTTAGTGTCGATCGATACAGATTAACCAAAACCAATTTGTGATAGCCGATCAATCAAATTGATCCGGTTTTGTGATAACTGGTCTGCGTCGATCGACACTACATTAGTGTCGGTCGATGCTAACCTTATCAACTCAATCACAATAAATCGATTCAGCGGTTTAACCAAGATAGCTAACCGATCCAATCTAATTAAACCGATCAATCTGACCGAAAAGGTCTGTGTCGACCGACACAACTCTTGTGTCGATCGTCACAGTTAGGTTAAACCCAAGTTTTGTTCGGGTTATTCTTATGTGTCGATCGACACCGGATTGGCATCGATCGACACACGGCGACAAACCCTAATCGTTTTTTAGCAAATAACCTAAACTAGATTATCATGTTCAAAACGAATTTTAGCATGCTTGTTTCAACTATACAGTGATCTAGATTCAACTAATCTAATCAACATGCTACTGATTCAATAGAACCCTATGGCTTTGATACCACTGTAGGAATTTCTAGCAGTTCTAATCAGATTAGCAACCCTAGTCTGAATTCCGAAGCCTAGGATCTAGGGTTCAGGTATATTGAATCTTCAGATCTCGAAGTTACCTGGTGATTAGCAGCGGAAGGGTTTTTCAAGTACTCGAGATTCTCAGCGCCTCAATTGCTGTGCCTCTACTGGTATCCACACGCACACGAACTGAACAGCAGGGATGCTAGTGCCTTTAGAGATCAGATCTCTTGAGAGGTTTCTAGTTTCTTTTGGTGGCTGTGAATTAGGTCAGATCGTGTGTAAAGGTCGACCATATATCTTATATATGTTGAGTTATACCACGACCCGAATAACCAACGATTAAACCGAAGTTAATCTGGCCATTCGCGATCTGTGTCGATCGATGCACATTCTATGTCGATCGACACTGCCTCAGAAACTTGATATTGAATGCTTATCAAATATGCATTTATCAGATCATTACATTAATGATCAACCTCACAATCTATTGTTCAGTTTGCTTAGGTGTGTGACCCTGTAGGATCATATAACACTAGCAATGGGTTCTAAACTCATTGATCATAAGTGGCTTCCAGCAAAGCATTACGATTGCCTAGTATTATATGATTGTCTCATCTCGTCAATACAACTCTCACTTAGAGTAAGTACAATAGATTTCAGGACATTCCCAACAAGAGGCTCATCTCCCAGATGGAGATCAATCAGACCATGCCTCACATCAATCTTCGCACCAGCTGTGGCTAAGAAAGGTCTTCCAAGTATTAAAGCATCATCCGGATCACTGTCGTACTTAAGCACCACAAAATCTGTCGGAAACAAGTAGTTCCCAACTCTCACTGGGACATCCTCAAGAACTCCTTCTGGAATCCTTCTTGACTGATCGGCTACAACCAGAGAAGTCCTAGTGGGTGAAAAATCTGTCATTCCCAGCTTCTCTGCCACAGAGTATGGCATGAGATTTCGAGAAGCTCCTAAATCACAAAAGGAGCGCCTGAAGCTATCCTCAAAGATGGAACAACTCAGCACAAATATAACAGGATCAGGTAGCTTCTTAGGAATCTGAGTGAGCAACACATCACTGATCTGTTTAGGGATCACTATCACTCAATATTTCAACACTTTGTCCATAGGCAACATCCTCTCCAAGTATCTCTGCACACAAGGGTGATATGGTGGATCAACAGGTTGTGGATCTTCTTCCAACTTCTAATCCATCACTTTCAGCTGTCTGGCTTCATCAAGTTCATGTTGAGATATCTCAAACACCTCGGGAGAAGGTGTAGTAGGCCTGTGAGCCTTCTCTTCAGTAGTACCGGAAGAAACAAGTAAGTATGTCTCTCGACATGCAATGATCGACGCAATAGGTGCATCGATCGATGCAGCTAATTCATCACAGATTCCAGCCGAGAGTTTTGCTTCAGTTTCGGATTTCTCAGCTTCTTCCACGAGTTCAGCTGTATTTAACTCAAATTCTTCTCCTTGGTTTGACCCATCATCAATATAAACTGACCAAGCCTTGTTGTGGGTGTCCATGACATTCTTTCCCTTAACTGAGCTTGAAATTTGGTTCACCTGTGTGTCCAATTGCTTCACATGTGTAGTTTAAGGATTCAAATTTCCCATTAAGATCCTCATACACAGCATCTAACTTCATGTTGAAGTCCACATCATTCTTAGTCTGCCCTTCCATCAGCTGTTCCATCATGGCTTCCATCTTGCTCTCATGAGCACTAGCAGCAGGAGGTGCCTGATATGAGGATGATCCATAATTTCTCTGATAAGAATTACCTTGCTGAAAAGGCTTCTGATAACCAGCAGTCTGTCCATATCCAGAAGAGTTTTGATTGCTTGTAAAAGCACTCTTTTGTCCACCATTAAAGAACTTATTACCTTGATGATTACCAAACTTGTTTCCTTGGAATCCAGAGCCACCAATGTAGTTCACATCCTCTTCCTGGTGATCTTCTTCAGCTCCAAACACCTCAACATCCTGAGCAAAGTGGACAGCTTTCTTCTCAGTCAACAAACTATGAACAGTGTCCAGCTTGTTCCTAATATCAGCAATCTCCAGATTATCTATCTTTCCACCAGACTCCTTTCTTCTCCTATCAGCAGTCTTGGTGCTATTACTGCTCACCAAGTTATCAATCAATGTCTTAGCCTGCTCAAGAGTCCTTGTATTGAAATTTCCATTGCTAGCATTGTCCAATGCAGACTGATAGTGGAAATCAATACCTCTGAAGAATAAGCCCAGTAGCGTTACTTCAGAGAATCCATGGTGAGGACAGTCACGTTGGTACTTCTTAAACCTCATCCAAGCAGACTTAAGAGGCTCTGTAGGACCTTGGGTAAAGGTGAGAATATCCTATCTCGACTGATCAGAGCGAGCATCATCATAAAAGTGCCTCAAGAACTCTCTCTTCACAGCATCCCAAGTAGTAAACTTCCCAGATGGAAGTTGTTTCAGCCAAGCTGCAGCATCTCCAGCGAGAGAATAAGGGAAAAGCTTGAGAAACAAGTAGTCATAGTTTACCCCATTGTACTTCATTCCAGTGATGAAGTCCTCAAACTCGTCAATATGGTCCATGGGTTGCTCATGTGGGAGACCATGGAATGGATTCTGCCTCGGCAGAGAGTAGTAGACAGTCTTGATCTCGAAATCATTCCTCTCAAATCCCGGAGGTACAATTGCTGACCGGTTAGCATGAAACTCATCCGGACGGTTGTAGTCAGCAAGAGTCCTCTCATTAGCAGGAGGATTTATCATCTGCCTCTGACCTTTAGGTTCAGGTTCAGGTTCAGGTTCAGGGATCACACGTCCCTCAGCATCAATCCTTTGCCCAGCAGCATTGTACGGATTGTTTTGTTGGTCTCTCAGAACACCCTGAGCATAAGGTATCGGAATCAAGCGATTTTGCACCATCCTTGCTCGTTGACCTTTTCTGTTTGTTCTCTCTAGTCTAGCAAGTTCCTCAAGCCAGAGATTCACGAGATTAGTGTTCGGATTACTTCTGGTCTCACGCATCTGCATAAACCATCGATAATCGCAATGAACCGATCGATGCTAAGATGCAACGATCGATTCAACTCGAGTCGCCTTGTGTCGATCGATTCAAAAGAATGCGTCGATCGATGCAAAGCGAAAATCAGACCTGCGACAGAGAAAAACAGAGAAAATTAGTAACAAAAACGAAAAACCTAGTCTAAACTTTAAATTCAAATCTATCGAAGACTCAAAAGAGTCCCCGACAACGGCACCAAAAACTTGATACGATCAGAGTTTTAATCCCTTGATCTACACTGCAAGTGCACAGACGTGACAGTAGTATATAGGGTATCGAAATCCACAGAGACTCTAGACCTTACGATAGATTTTAGAATTGTCAAGTTAAGCTAGGTGAGATTAATGAGAAACTAAATAGCAAGCAGAAAAGTAAATCAGTAGCAGGAGTGGTTTGTAATCAATTAACTAAAAGCGCTAAGTCTAGGGAGTTCTCAGAAAATCAGTCAAGCAAATTAACTATCAGTCAGGATCAAATTAAGTCCGGTTCTAGAACTCAAACACAGATATAGAATTAACCAACTTTCGTTGCCGGAATTCTCTAAGTCTAATAGCAGAAACCCAAATTTCTTTGCAATTCCTAACAGATTAAACTAGCCTTAAGTGCAGGTTCGATATGTTCACAATTCAATAAAACCAAATTTCTTTGCGGATAATTCAATTGCTCAACCTAAATATTTCAGATTCTAAACCACACTTTCGTGTCAATTTAATAACCTAAAGTCTAGATTCTAAGTGATCAGGTTAGAAACTAGTATTAAGCACAATTCAGGTTGAAGAACAATTAAGTTATGAATCCTAAACTGATAAATTAATCTAACAAGTCATGAAAACCTTTAAGAGAATCCCTAAACCTAACTATGAATCTACTCAGACATGATCAATGAAGCACAAATCAATGAATGAATAAATTGCATAAATAGAGAGTAAGAAATAAAAGGGGATCGAAATCTTCTCCAAAAGCAGGAAGCAATACAGGTTCAGATCAGCCCCAAAAGCTCTAAAATCTCTATGCTCAAAGTATGAAAGCGTATGTAAAACTTAGCCTAAACAAGTGGCTAAAACCCTAATATAATGGTCTAATCACGGCTGGGGCTTCTTTGTAATTATGAGAAACTTCTGGGCCAAAGTGCAATTTCCAAACTCTTCATTAAACCGCCGAGAATTGTCTGATTCGTGTGTGTGTCGATCGATGCACAAGATGTGTCGATCGATGCAAACCTCTGTTTTGGAAAGTGAACTCTATCTCTCGGGTTAATGCTCCAAAATGCTCCAGAATGTGCCATAATCTCCAATTCCGCTCCAAACGTTCCTAGACCTGTAAACACACCTAAAAGACTCCAAAACATAATAAAAGACTCGATAAATAAGACATATACCATGGTTAAAAACCCTAAAATCCATGGTATATCATCGGTTTTGCTAGAAGCATGGGATGATGAATTTTTCTGTTCATTTATTTATGGTTCGAACACAATGGAAGAAAGGAAAACGCTGTGGAAGGATTTAAAAGATCATCATAACTCTCCTATATTTAGAGGGAAACCTTGGATAATTATGGGAGATTTCAACGAGGTTCTAGCAAGTGATGAACACTCTGGGTTTGGGGCTGGTAGCACAGTAGCTACATCTGGTATGAAGGACTTTGAAGAGGTAACTATTCATTGCAAGCTGTCGGATATGGGCTATCATGGTTCCCGGTTAAAATGGTGTAATAAGCGTTCCGATGGTCTAATCTGCAAGAAGCTCGATAGAACCTTGATCAATGATGTGTGGCTTAATCAAAACAAACATTCTTATGCAGTGTTTGAAGCTGGAGGGTGCTCGGACCACTTGAGATGCAGGTTTTATATGGATAAGAATGTATCAAATAAGAGGAAACCCTTTAAATTCACAAATGCTATAGCCACAACAGAGGAGTTCCTGCCTTTGATGGATGATTACTGGAAGGATACTGCTGAGATTTTTCACTCTACATCAGCCCTATTTCGATTCTCAAAGAAGTTAAAAGGACTGAAGCAGAGAATTTGCTCTCTAAGTAAAGAGAAATTAGGTGGTATCCAACAACAGACTACCGAAGCTTTCAACTCTCTCTGTGCAAAGCAGGAAGCTACTCTGCATAACCTATCAGAAGCGAACATAAACGAGGAGCTAGTAGCTTACCAACGATGGCTACAACTAAGCGATATTGAAGAAGGATTTTTAAGACAGAGATCAAAGTTGCACTGGTTGAAAGTCGGAGATCGTAATAACAAGGCTTTTCACAATGCTGCAAAATTAAGAGCAATAAAGAATGCCATTAGAGAAGTCAAGTGCAGCTCTGGAGAAATAGTAGAAACTGATTCAGAAATCAAGGCTGATGCTGAAAGATTTTTCAGGGAATTTCTCACTCTCTCTCATATGGGTTATGAAGGAATCGAGGTTGAGGATTTGCAGAATTTACTGGATTTCAGATGTGAATCCGTAAATGCTGAGATGCTACAGAAACATGTTACTGATAAGGAGATAACCGAGGTTCTGATGAAGATTAAGGGTAATAAGTCACTGGATCCTGACGGCTACACAGCAGAATTCTTTTGATCTGCTTGGCCAGTAGTGGGTTCATAATTGCGATCCAATCCTTTTTTATTAAAGGCTTCCTTCCTAAAGGGCTCAATGCAAATATCTTAGCCTTAATCCCAAAGACAGAGTGTGCTCTGGAGATGAAGGACTATAGGCATATCTCCTGTTGTAATGTGATCTACAAGGTGATATCGAAGATCTTGGCTAATAGACTAAAGGGTATTCTTCCTAAATTGATATCTTGGAACCAGTCCGCTTTTGTTAAGGATAGACTGCTGGTGGAAAACGTGTTGTTAGCTACTGAACTGGTGTAGGACTACCACAAGGAGTCAATCTCACCTAGATGTGCAATGAAAATCGACATTTCAAAAGCATTCGACTCAGTTCAGTGGGGCTTCTTGCTAAATACTTTAAGAGCTATGCAGATATCTGAGCAATTCATCAAGTGGATTAATCTGTGCATTTCCGCTGCATCTTTCTATGTACAGGTTAACGGAGAATTGGCGGGGTTTTTTAAGAGTGAGAGAGGATTGCGTCAAGGATGCGCTCTGTCTCTGTATCTATTCGTAATCTGTCTTAATGTTCTATCTCGAATGCTGGACAAGCCTGATGTGAGCAAAAGAATTGGATATCATCCAAAATGCCATAATATATCCTTAACCCATCTCTGTTTCGCAGATGATCTGATGGTCTTCACATATGGTCAAAAAAGCTCGGTTGAAGGAGTTATCGAGACATTTGACATGTTTGCTAAGTATTCGGGGTTGAGTATCAGCTTGGAAAAATCGAAAATTTTCATGGCTGGAGCTTCACAGTCTAATCAGGAAATGATCTTGGATAGTTTCCCCTTCGATTCCGGTCAGCTTCCTGTCCATTATTTAGGACTGCCTCTACTAACGAAACGCATGACTGTGGTGGATTACTTGCCTCTGGTGGAGAAAATCAGGAAGAGAATGAGATCTTGGACGGGCAGGTTCCTATCTCACGCAGGTAGACTTAAACTGATCAGCTCAGTCGTCACGAGTATTACGAACTTCTGGCTCGCCGCCTTTAAGCTCCCTGGTAGGTGCTTAAAGGAAATTGAAAGGCTTTGTGCAGCCTTTCTTTGGTCAGGTCCCGATCTAAGCACGTTAAAGGCAAAGATTATATGGAATGATTTATGTAAAAAGAAGTGTGAAGGGGGTTTGGGCCTTCTACCTTTAAAAGAAGTCAACCTCGTCTGCAACCTTAAACTTATTTGGCGCTTAAATTCTTCAAACCAGTCTCTGTGTGTGCAATGGATTAAGGTTTACTTGATTCGTAAGGGATCGTTTTGGTCTATTAAACAGAACTCACCTACTGGATCTTGGATGTGGCATAAACTACTCAAACTGAGAGAATTAGCCAAAGATTTCCATCGCAAGGTGGTACAGAATGGAGAAAATTCTCACTTTTGGTACGATCATTGGTTGCATCAGGGAAGACTACTTGATCTTCTTGGCACTCGTGGGTTCATTGATATGGGAATTGAGAAGACTGCAACGATGGCTGAAGTTCTCATTAGCCACAGACGCAGAAGGCACAAAAATATTCTGCTTAATGAAATTGAGAATAGTATCAATGAAAGAAGAGAGCATGGCATATCGGAGGAACATGATATGGATCTCTGGAAAGCTAAGGAAGGTAAGTTTAAGAAGGATTTCTCTTCAAAAAAATACTTGGGAGCTAACTCGGAAATCATACCCCCCATTTTCTTGGACAACAACAGTTTGGTTTCAATTCAACACTCCTCGATATGCTTTTATACTATGGACTGCAATGCACAACCGTCTAGCAACATGTGACAAGCTTATGGCTTGGAATGCGAGGGCAGATGCTGATTGCATCCTCTGCTCAAGACAACTCTAAACACGACAACATCTGTTTTTTTTAGGGCTCTTACACTGCCTCAGTCCGGGCGCATTTGGTTCAAGGTCTTCTGGAGCAGTCCTATATAACTAGTTGGGACGAGATAGTATCTTTGGCATCGGGTTCGAGTCTGCCATCTACGAAACAATACCTTCTAGGGTACACATTCCAAGCTGCAGTTCACTCTCTGTGGAGAGAAAGGAATTCAAGAAGGCATGGTAATCCTCACCTCAACGAGCAAGCTCTAATAAGATTCATTGACAAAACAGTTCGGAACCGTATATCATCTATCCGTGAAGAGGGGGCCAGTATCTACACTGATGCTCTGGGAACCCGGTTCGCAACAAGGATTCAACAGTGACTCATTAGGAAAAGTAGCCTACACTATTGATTTATTCTTTGGTTTGTTTTTTATTTACAAACGAACAAACAAAATGATAGCACTTGATGTAAAATGTCTTTGATTTAATAAATTTTACATTCATTCAAAAAAACAATTAGTTTTGAGAATATTTATGCGTTAAGTAGAGCAAAATATTGTTGACAAAAAAAAAGTAGAGCAAAATACTTTTTGGTCAAAGAAGTAGAGCAAAATACTTGTTGACTGCTTCATATAAAGGACTTAATTACCTTAATAAAAGCACTCAATATAGATGTTGATGCTAGCTTGACCAAAAAAAAAAATATATATGTTGATGCTAGAGCCAAGGGTTATGTCTTTTGGTCCCTTTTGGCAGAATTTTACCAAGAAATTTGTCGTTCTCTGAATTGCTGGAAACAGGGAGATTAAAGCACATGTACTCTAGCTGGCGCAAAAAAAAAACAAATAAGAAAAACTTATTTATTATGCACGTGGGTAACTTCAATACTAACCACAATCTTATCTGTCCGAACACAGAGCAGACCATCATCATCATCATCTCGTCCTCTATCTCCAATGGAATCATCAACCATAACTGACATGATCTTATCGAACCACGAGGAGAACAAGACAGAGTCAACATACTTCAAGAAGAATCAGAAACGGTACCAAGACCTTATTGCCACGTTTCCTCACGAGAAGGACTGGAGACCTAAAAGTGTCCTGATTAAGTATGGTGGTCACTGGTTAATACAGCCTTTCCTTGAAGGTTGCCTTCACGCGCAAGATTTCTTCCAAGCCCGACCCATTGACTTCCTCATTTGTAGCCACCCAAAGACAGGTACCACTTGGCTCAAAGCCCTCACTTTCACCATAGCCAATCGATTTCGCTTCAACGATTCCTCAACCCCTCTTCTAAACCGTAACCCTCACGAGCTTGTTCCTTTCATTGAGATCGATTTCCCTCTCTTCCCTCAGGTTAGTGTTCTCAATGACAAAGGAAACACTCTGTTTTCAACTCATCTCCCACACGGGTTATTACCTGAATCGTTTTCAAAATCGGGTTGTAAGATGGTGTACATATGGAGAGACCCAAAGGACACTTTTATCTCCATGTGGTTTTACCTAAACAAGCAAATGTTAGTAAATTCCCCTCTCAACAGTCTTGAGGAGTCTTTTGATATGTTCTGTCGGGGTCTTTCTTGCTATGGTCCTTATCTAGATCATGTCTTGTCGTATTGGAAAGCTTACCAAGAAAATCCAGATCAGATTTTGTTCCTCAAGTACGAGACGATGAGAGCTGATCCTTTGCCGTATGTGAAGAGATTAGCTGAGTTTATGGGCTATGGATTCACGTGTGAGGAAGAGAAGGAAGGGGCTGTTGAGAAAGTTGTAAATCTTTGCAGTTTCGAGACGTTAAAGAATCTTGAAGCCAACAAAGGGGAGAAAGACCGAGAGGATCGTCCTAGTGCTTTTCCGAATAGCGCGTATTTTAGGAAGGGAAAGGTCGGAGATTGGCACAACTACCTGACTCCAGAGATGGCAGCTCGAATGGATGGATTGATGGAAGAGAAATTCAAAGGATCCGGTTTGCTTGAACATGGTACGTAACCGGTCCTAGTTCGAGGCAATAATTAATCCTTACATGCTTGTTTACAGCAGAAGTTTAATCCTTTGTCACGTTGATTTAATATGTATCATCATGTTTCTGTTTTTATAAAAATGTAATCTTTCTATAATAAAAGAACTAGATTTTGATCCGCGCAGAATATTAGTTAAATAATTTTTTATTTGTTTCAAGTTTTTTTAATTTTTTATCATTTTTTTTGTTTCAAAATCGTTTTATCGAATTTTATAATAGTGTTTATTTTAATTATTTAAGTTTTCTGAGTATAAATTTTTTCTTATTTTTAACATATATTTTTGTTATCCAACGTGAAATAATTTTTAGTATCATTAAATATTTTATGATATTTTGTCGTTTAGTTTTAATTATGTTTTAATAAATGATAAAGAGTTTGCAAATAGGAAAACAATTAAGAATGAAGAAGATTAATATATGGTAGCAAAGATAACATATAATTGTTAACCATGTCAACATCTTCATTAGTAGGATATAAGATAACTCCATCTATGATGATAAAAAAATAGATCATTCGGATCTATAAACTCGTGCCATAAACTGCATCAACTTGAAACAATCGTTTATAAGAAGATCGTTTAAAATAAGATTTTCTGGAATGTTCAAAACCTCTCAATAATTAGACTCAATTATTTTACCACCTCTTATATCAAGTACTAATTCTGAAAATTCATTTGTCTCATACGTAATATTACTATCAGTACCACCAAGTATCATTCATGGCATTCATTCGTTTCAAAATTTCAACATGTCTCCACAAGTCATAAGAGTTTAAAGAAGTCATAGTAATATCAACTCTAATTCCTTTTCTAGCAACTTTAGTATCTTCAACTATGTAAAAATGATACTTGATGATCAAATTTTTTTTTTGAAATTGTGACGTGGATGTTATGATTATTGAAAAAAGGTAATTTTTTTAAATGACTAAATATATAAATATAAAATAGGCATTAGATTAATTTATTTGGTATAGATATATAATATAAAACTGTTTTATCTGCTATAATTTTATTACAATGGAATTTTTTTCTCGTATTCCATAGAATTTTTTTCTCGTATTACATAGAGATGTTAAAACAGGCAGTCCGACCCGTTTATACTCATTTATATTTAATACCCATTTAAATCTACCCGTTTAAACCATCAGAAGAAACACATCTATTTAAATCCGTTTAGGTTTATTTATAATTTAAAAAAAAAAATTATTACAAATACATAAAATTTAACTTTATATATTTTCTCTATACATTTTTACTTGGATTGAATCCAATACTTTCTAGCTATTTAAGATAATTTTTCTTATTAAAAATTTTATTTAATAAAACATTTTGCTTTTGGGTTTTGGTTTGTAAAATTTTATTTGGTTTTACATAAATATGTTAAAACGGGCAAACATGGCCCGTTTAGACCCTTTTATATTTAAGACACATTTAGATCCGCACATTTAAACTCGGCATAAGTAACACATGTCTATTAAAATCCGTTTAGGTTTGTTTATAATTTTAAAGTTCTATACAAAATACATAATAAATAAAAATGCATATGAATGTTTTTAAACGAGTATAACAACCTTATTTATGAAAAAATATTTCAAGTATTCTTAATATTATAATCGATGTAGAATAAAATTAAAAACCTATATCAAATATCACTTGGATACCAAAGAAACATGTTTTAGTGTTTTAAATAAATAATATTATTATCAAACAATAAAAATATCAATAATTGTTAAAAATTCGAATGGCGAGTCCAACCAACCCAAGTAGATAAAAATATTCAAAGTTTGGTTGTACTTGCAAGTTTTCAATTTTAAATACTTATTACTTGCCTTGATCAAAATAAGTACTAGATTTTACGGGGCAAGTACGAGACAAGTAACAAGTACAGACCGAGTATCAAGTATTTGTATCCAGCCCTAATTTGAAGGGACAAAACGAGTAACGAGTAAAAAAAGCCGAGTAGTGATATTTTTTTCAATACTTGATACTTGACTTGTACTTGCAAGTAATAAAATTTGGTTACTTATTACCCGGCTTGGTCATAACAAGTACTTGCTTTTTCAAGCTAAGTACGAGTCAAGTAGCGGGTACAAGCCGAGTAATGAGTAATTATGCCCAGCCCTAGCTCGGGTGTAAAAGATATCTATGAATTTCCCCACAGTCGGCACCAAAATGTGGATGCTAAAATCCACACTCAAGATTGGAGGTGTTTTGTGTATCGATTTAGGAATTGGTGGGCTAGATTCTTGGATGAACCGTGAACAAAATAGACTAAGAATGATGAAAAGGTGGATTGTTAATATTCGAATTAGATGTTTACAAAGAACTTGATCTTTTGAGCGATTACAAGGACTAAGTAATAAAATGTGTATTCGGAATCGGATGATCAAACAAGTCGTGGAGCCTCTCTTTTATAGCCTCTCTCACCATAACTGCCTTCATCTATTCTCGGGATCAGCTCTAACGCCTTGCGTGATCTTCGGGATACTCTGTTGAACTTGATCTCCTCTTCCTTAGCTGGCGGATCGTGGGTTGTTGGTGTTGACGACTGTCGAATCGTACCATGGAGTTAGAGTTCCGTACCTGGGCCCTTAGCTGGTGATCCGGCCCTTCTTCTAGTCAATTGGGCCTGATTATGAGCATGTGGGCCTTGACCTTAGGTCCAGATCGAGGCCTTATCCAGCTGAATTCACTGGAGAGGAATTGGGCCCAAACTTCTTTGTAAACGTGGAATTCCGAGTGTCACGTTCATCTCTCCACGTCCAGCAAGATGGAAAGTACTCGGCCTGTAAAATTGACAGCAAAATATTTTATAAGCAAATATCTCATGAAGGATGCAAAAGCCTAGGCCAAAATCTGCAAGCATCCTCATGCTATCTTTTCGATTTGTAACTCTGAGTACTAATGTGATTATGTTCGTAATTTGCAATAGTGAAAGGATTAACATGGCCACAATATAAGGATGGGAAATACCTCACGTCATCTGTGTTGATGGCTCTCCTACAGAATGCGCAGCAAGTACACCTACAGGCTCCCCTGGCTGGGCGAGACTTGCAAAGAATTTGACTTCACCAGCTTCAGTAGATCTTCTTGACTCATCATTTTAGAAGTAATACGTTCATTCATAGGCATTGTCTCTACAAACTTCTCAGCTCCCTTCTTATGAGTAATAGGCAGATCAGTTATGTAAAACTATTGGATCCAAATATCATGTCTTCACTGCAACTTTGAAGGATCATATCTTGATTCTGAACCAAAGTTAAATAAATAACAACATAAGTTTTCGAAAAGCATATATAGATAAGGAAAGGCTAAACTGTTTGAAAAGGAATGCTTACTACTGTTAGTTCTTTGAACTTTTCAATGAAGCTAGACCGATGAAACATCGACACTATCTTCACCATATTGGAACTAAATGATAGACCCATCAGCATCTCGGACAATACAATCATAGTTGACTTTCAGGCTCTCAGGATTTTTCATCAAACATCTATGCAGATACCCACTATGTGATGTCTTCACTGAAGTATCAACTAACCTGTAAACCAAAAGGTTTTAAGTGATTACAATGCACTAGAACAAAGATGGAAAGACTCTTAACCAAAATATCACGGGCATAAGACCTCTAAACAACTAAAAGTTTTACACAGAAACCCATTTCACATATTTTGTAAACACTATTCTTAAAAGTAAGAAAGATAAACTTTATGTTCACGAATATGCTGCATACCCTTCTCATCCAGCCATAAAATGAAAATAGTATTCTTGGGGGCGAAGACCGCTAAGAAATCTGTCACTAATAAAACCTCCAGCTCTAGGTGACCAATCCCATGGATGAAAGCAATGTAATGTCTTCCTTAAAACCATTTGAGGAACTCTTTTCCTTCTAAATCTTTCTGGCCAAGCTGAGAAGAGATTTGTCGGAAGTTAACCGCACAACGTCGATAACATGAGAAACAAATGATGAAATTACTTGCAACACTAAAAGTGAAACCAAGATCCTAGACTAATCCAGAATTCCCAAATGAGTTTTTAGCCCTCATTTAAAACCTTCAAAACAATATGGTCTCTAAAAAATAAATTGAGAAAAAGTAAGTTAAAAATCACAGAACCGTATATAGATATTGAGGGTTAAGAATAATCCACAGAAACAAACCTACATTGTAATTTTACCTTGGAATCATACATATGTTTAAGCCTAAGACATGTATGGAGAGCCTCATCTCTAACAGCCCCAAGCTCTTGCTGATACCCACACGCTTTTCTCTCGGAAATCATCACAAGCACTGCCGGTTCCTTCACCATGTTCAGAATTGTATCTGCGTAAGCCTTCTTCAAGGCGGTTAATTTTTGCTAACCCTCAAAGGAAAAAAGAAGAAGATGAACAATTCATAGCAAACCAGAAAAGAAAGCACTGATTCAGATCAACATATGATACAATAACGAAATCAGAGACAATGTTCATTCGTGAAGATAAACAAAACCTAAAGAGAAACAGAGGATAAGTTAATTTTGTTTTTTCAGTTCGGAATGTGAAGTCGGAAATGGCGGAGATTTAAGGATTAGAAATGGGACTTCACCTCTGGGTCACTCATTAGGGCTGATAATGCGGTTACGGAGAGGCGACTTCTTTCCCCGACCGAAGTCGACGCGTTTACCATACGGGATCGTTTCTCCATGTCTCCTCCAGTTATTATTGTGGTGTTTCGTCGCGGTTGGGTCATGTGATCTTTTTGGATCGTAACGGCCATGAATGAACATAGAGTTTATTGCGGTCTGTGTTTAGCCACGGTGAGAGGATGATGCGGATTGGGATTTCAGGGGCTGCGGTGTTGGCGGCCGGAAACTTTAGCGGAGGAGAAACATAGATTCATGGTTTTGATGTTTTTGATTTCTAGACCCTAAACAGGGAATGGAGAATGATTTCTCCAAGGAATTTTTTGTTTTTGTGTGGCATTAAGGCATAGAAAATGTGGTCGCCATCGAAACAACATTGACATACATAAATTGTTATTCTTATTGCTAACCTTCTCTCTCGTTCAACCTGAATAATGCAAAAGAATCATAGGTTAATAATCTGAGTAGAATACAAAAATCAATTTGAGAAAAGAGTAGGGCTCTGTTTTTTTTCTTATCTGGAAATTGCGTTTAGAAACTGCGTCCAGAAGATGAAAAGATGGAGAAGAGATAAAGAGGAAAAAAAAAACAAATAGAGGAAAAATTAGTTGATTGAAAACTAAATTGAGAACGTGGTGGTGATCGTGAGAAAATAGAGAATTGAGTAATGAAAAGTAAAATAAAAATTGAAAATTTGAGAAATTGACACATAAGCAAATGATGACGTGTCGCATAGAAAAACATCCTCATTTATCTCTCATAACTTCTCATCCTTATTATATAATTCACAAGTCATGTGAGAGAAAAAATGTTAGCATTTATGTTTGACACATAAGCCAATTCTGATATATCATGTAGAACGTGATTTTCATTTTTTTTTGTTCATAATTTTTGTAAATATAATTAATTATTTTTAATAAATATTAACGATGGACAAAAAAATTTGATCTTCTCTCATCTTCTGAAAAACTGCTTCTTCCAAGTTTTTCCATATTCACCTCCCACGATCTCCATTTCCATATCTTCAGTTATCTTCAAGTTTCCTAATATTGTTCTCCTCTTCCTTCTTCATCTTCCTTTTTTTTCTTTTTTGGATCTAACATCTTCCTCTCTCGAAGAATCTTCACAGCTCAGCCTCATCCAAGTAGTGGAAGCAGTCGATGATTACATCCAATCACTTGAGAAGGTTTAATTACGAGAGATTCCTCTAGCGGTGGAGCCATTCCCGAAGACACCGTTAACCGTATATACAAATCGGTTATGAGACTGAGAGAGCTTCAGACTCTGATCTGATCCACGAGATTAAATTGACTCAGACGAGGCTAGGGGAAGCAGCATGGACCATATTAGGAGAGCTAGAGAACTCCATCAAGAGCGATACTGGTAGAAACTCATTTACAGTACAATCAGTGTATTGGGCTCTAAACGAACCAAGTTGGGTCTTCGAGATTTCATTTCTCTCGGAGATCTTCTTCGACAGATCGACATTGCTCAGGTAAACATCGGATTTTAGACAACGGCCTTGATTGGTAAGTTGTGGAATGGCGGAATTGCTTTTAAAAACGCGATTCCGCAAGAATTTTACCAATCATAAAAACTGGCGGAATAGAAGAAAAAACGCGAAAACTCTGCGTTTTCGCTTAAAAAAATACAAAGAAAACTCCATTAAGTGAAAAAATTGAACTTTAGATGAATTATTTGCGAAATTGAGTTTTTTTATATTTTTGATTGGTAACATGCGGAATGGCGGAATTGCGTTTAAACGCAAAACTTGCGGAATCACATTTTTAAACGCAATTCTGCCATTCCGCAAGGTTACCAATCAAAGCCAACATCTTTCAAGCTTCCTGGTGATGACAATCTGATTTTTTTTAATTAATTAACGAAGGGCAAAACGGTCCATGTGTTGAAATTCGATGTCCGGGCACTGAATATACTCGACGGCGAGTTTAGAATCGTCGCCTCCTTCAAGATCATATCCAAATCGGTACGCTACAATAATATTTTGGTGGTTTTTGGTTTCAGATCGTGTTATGACGGATTTGCGTTTGTTTGTAGATCACCCATTAACCCGTTACACCATGAACTACCTCAATACGCCTGCGAGTACAAAGACACACTAGACCAAGTGTATGTGTTCTAAGAGATTCACAGGACGCACATCACGTGGATTGTGAGTGATGAGCAGATGCAATCGGAGCTAATGGTTTCCATCTCGGCGTTAGTGATTCCGGCTTATATGTCTTTCTTTGGGAGGTATAAGCAACATCTTGATTCATGGAAGCAGACGGACGAGTATGTCAAGTATTAGCCTGAAGATATCGAGTCTTTCATCTGCTTCATCGAGGTTAGACAAGTTTCCAATGTATTCATATCTTGGCATGCCTTATGGAACATGTTCACAGCCATCACTTTCACACAGACCTCTTACTATTATGTTCAAAGAAATTGCACTTTACTTTTTACAGGTATGGGCTTTAGCTGGTGGAAAAAAATAGAAGTGGTTGCAACTGGTGGAGGCGATGCAGTTATTATTTATGGCATGAATCAAACATTTCTGATAAAGAAGACGAATTCCGGAAAGAGGTCTATCAATTTCACTTATTAATTAAAAATTTTGTGTGAAATTTACAATCGGGAAATATATGTGTCACTACATCTTGCTTTCTTTCTTTCATAGTCTGTTGATGTTGAATCAATTTGTGTCCCTACATCTTGCTTTCTTTAATTGAGAAGTGAACCCACAGATTTTGTTCCGATCTTTTCAGAATCCACATATGAGAATCAGTCTGTGTCACTACATCTTGCTTTCTTTCTTTCATCAAGGTTTCTATAAATCTGATAACAAAATCGGGAAGAAGGAGATAGATGAATAATGGCTATAACAAAATCTGATGACAAGCCTTTATGTTCCACTATTCATCTTTAAGTTGGCATTATCAGATTAATTACTGGATTAAAAATAATTCTTTGTCTGAAGTCATTTCTTTTGATCAACCCTTGACTTCCTTCTTTCATCCTTAGACAGGGTTGTGATGTATCAATATAAGAGGTTGATAATCTCCTGACACTTCTTGCGGAAAGGAAGAGAAAAATGGAACAGGAAGAATCTGAGAGGAACATGCACTTACACTTGGACTTTTTGCATTATCTGAGGAAGCAGAAAGTTAATGAATTTAATGAGGTTGGTTGGATTTTGGAATATCATCGGATTACCTTAATAATTATTCGTTTTGCTCTTCTAACTTGATCAAACATTGTGCATAGACAAACCCAATATGTCATTTGAAACAAGGCTATAACACTTCGGAGAATTGAAACTCTTTCTTTGTTTCTCACAGACTTATGATGATGGGCATGGGACACTAACTATGGCGAGTTTGTGGTTGTTTCGGTGCACTTTCTTAAGATGGCGAATGATGAACACTTGCATAAAGCTTTTAATTTCTTTGATAAGAACCAGAGTGGTTACATAGAGATTGAAGATCAAAAGTTTAGTAAGAGTTAGAAAAAGATGGAGAATGGGCAAAATAATAAAACCAATCTCTTTTTTTTGTCTATCAATCTTAAAACAAATATTACAATTAGTTACATGTTTTTTTTGTTATATTACCATCTTTTAGTTTTTAAACAATATTGAAATATATATATATATATATATAATTTTATCCGTAAAAATGTCCAGTGTGTAGTACGGGGCTTAATATTAGTTTATGTATATTAGATAACATATTAAAAAAAATCTTTTTCACGTATGTTTTAATGTTTTGATGTTGTCTTTTTTCTTTTTGTTGTTTAAAAGGATGAAAAAATTACTTAACAGAATATTTAGGACAAATGCTAAAAAATGTTTGTTAGTTGTTGAAAGAAATTGTGTTTGTTTTGTTTCAATTTAAATCTTATTTTTGATCAATTTTAAATTTTATTTAACTTTTATTTAGGTAAAATCTATGTAATTGTATTTTTCTAATAATTTTGAAAAATATTGTGAAATTTCTATCCAAATTATGATTGATGAGTACCAATTACATTATACAGTAAAATCTCTATAAATTAATGTTGTCTGAAATTTAACATTTTTAATTAGTAAAATGTTAATTTATTAAAATATTAATTAAATAAAATTTATTTTAACATCAAAATTTATAATTTATCAATATTAGTTTAAATACAAAAGTGGATTTATGATCGTATCATTATTAGTGAGATGAGCATTAAATAGGTATAATTATTCCTTTAGCAACTGCCATTTGGCCAGTCAGTGTTGATAACGTACAATTAATTACTTGCTAGACATAATTGACTAAATCCATTTAATTAATTTGGTATGATATCTCAAAACATTTGCTTGTAATACCTTTTTTCTTTCTTTTTGCCAAACTAATTTGTCAATTTTTGTCAACCGAATGGATTTATAAGCAAGCGGTAAAGATACAAATAGGCGAGAGCCCAATAACAAACAAAACTACAACGGCCCAAAGAGAGCCCATCAAGCTCGATCCAGAAGATAGGAAGAAACGTGGCAATCCCTGCGAGCGGATGAGCATGCAGGACGCGTGGCAGGATAGGAAGCATCGCCGGGGACAGCTAGCAATCGTGGAGGAGACGCCGCTAAGCCATGCCGGACCAATTCGTCTCAGGCAGCAAAACCCATTTGCGGATCAACCGCACCCCAAACCGCCGTGAACCACCTACAACCAAAGAAACCCCAACACTGAGACACCTCCGTAGACCTACAGACCCGAAGAGATGCCGTCGGAGACGAGATTAAGAAACTCATCAGGGCCCGCCATATGCTTTCCTCTAAGCGGCGGAAACGAAGACGATATTATTCTCGGAGACCGGAGGGCGGAGGTGAGACAGAAACACCTTAGAGATGGGACGGCGAAAGAGAGAGAGAGGAGGCGGGATCAACGGCAGAAAGCCGAGAAAGACCGGACAACCGGTTAAGTGCCGATATCGGCAAGGAACAGCCCGCTATAAATCGACACCGGAGTTTATTGGGTACAAAGATTCGAAAGTAAAACACCCCAAAAGGAACCGAGCAAAACCTTCGGAGAAGCCAAAGGATGATCGGGAACAACAAATCGGGAGAGAGAATCCCGAATTTATTCAAACCAAGGAAAATCCGATCGAGGTCACTAAACGAACCATCGAAAGGAGGAGATATGAACAAAAAAGGAAGAGATCCGGCTCACAGGAAAATCTCCCGGAAATCACCCTCTCTCAACTAATTTGTCAATTTGTCAACATTTCTTGTCAACTCCAATAAGTTCGTAACTGGTGTCGGTAATACTATCCACGTGTCAATCTGTAACTTGCTAATACTCTAATAATTTTACCAAATTGCTATCAGTTTACCAAATTACCCAACTTTCGGAACTTCTTAAAGCTTCAGATCATATGCATAACCTATGTAAAGCATTGACTCCGGCCATGACCCATCTTTCCAAGCTCCATCCCCTTTCCCCAACTTTTACTAAGAATGGAAACTGTTCTATTTATGCTTAGTTCTGCCTTTTTTATATTCCCTTTTACCCATCACCACTAAAGTTATATTGCCCATAGACTTTTTCAAATTTTAAAGTCTAGATAGTGATATATATCTATTCTTCACTCTAGCGTTAATCCTTTCGCCTATTCTTCTTGTCGGAAGTTCCAAAACCTCCTCATCTCCTTTCATCTAGCTTTTCGTAGCTCATTTCATCACTCTACTAAATCTTTCCATTTTCCTCCCTCTCTTTCCAGTCGAAGTTATCACCATGGAGAAC
Organism: Orychophragmus violaceus; assembly: GCA_030180135.1. Lineage (NCBI taxonomy): Eukaryota > Viridiplantae > Streptophyta > Magnoliopsida > Brassicales > Brassicaceae > Orychophragmus > Orychophragmus violaceus. Next base: position 29,173,688 of record CM058235.1, read on the forward strand.
CGTTACTCTCGTCGAGAGAAAAAAAAATGGCTGGAAATGGAAACCCTCTCCAGGAGAAGATCTCCTGTTCGGATCCCAGCGTCTAACAGCTCCCAACTAATAGAAGAAAACCACATCACCCTTATTGGCTGTGTCACTAACCCGTCTCTACAATACCCTCGAGCTATCCTATCTTATTTCCCACATCTTTGGGAAGTTGAAGGACGCATCACTGGAAGAGAACTTGGACCTAATACCTTTCAGTTTAAGTTTCAGTCAGAGGAAGATTTGCAAACTGTCTTGGATAAGGGCCCTTATCACTTCAAGAACTGGATGATTTTATTACAAAGATGGGAACCTATTATATCCAACACTTTCCCCTCTCTCATCACCTTCTGGGTTAAGGTACAAGGGATTCCCCTCCACTACTGGACTCCACAAACCCTCAAAACTATAGGTGAGGAACTAGGGGTATATGTAAATGAAGATACAAATCAAGTGAGGGTCAGAATTTCAGTAAATGGCTTGTCGCCCTTGGAAAAGACGATGGAGATTAGACTTCCTTCTGGAGAGGTTACCACAGTGGATTTCCTGTATGAAAAACTAAAAAAGCACTGCTCGTTCTGCTTCTCCTTGGTGCATGAAATTTCAGACTGCCCTAAAGCGCCCCCATCTCTGAAAACCCATCATGAACCTTATGTCCATCAACAAAGAACAAATAGCAGACTAGTGACGGAACAGAGGAACTCCACCTTAGGTCGAAGAGATCTCCCTCCGCCTCCTCCTAGATACCACAGATACACCCCAAGAGAGACTCCCCTAATAAGAGATAAGGCTAACTACATTAGGCCCCATGAGCTACAAGAATTCTCTCAAGACTCTAGAAGAAGAACCGGGGTCACTTTACCTTCTCAGCAATCCGATCTAAACCAAGAGAGAATCCAACTTCTTTCCGCATAGACAACTATCGACCACACTCCTCTTCCCAATCCAGAAATATGCTCCCCCCTCCTCGTAGTGTATGGAAGGAGAAACCAGATATTGAATCCTCTTACCCAATTAACTCTCAGAGGCTTGCTAAAAGCTCCAACCATTCTCAGAATTCGCAATCACCACTAAACTCACCCAGAAACCCAAGACATTACCCGCAGCATAATAGCCATAACCCCAGCCAATACTCTATCAAATCTCCTCAACCTGCCATTCATCAAAACTCACCTCAGAGGATTCATCAAAGAAATGATCAGTTTGATTTCAAAAACTCCCTGTCAGGAGCTAGTAAACTTCAAGAGGTAGAAGTCCATTATGAGAATGTACCAGTTCAAGAAGATTTAATCATGAGCAGTGGAAAACGGGTTCATCCACCCGATCAAGAGCTACCTTCACCTTATCAACGGATCACCCTCTCGCCTAACAAGATTCATGCTTCCCAGAGGCTGGAACCTGGAGTGGGAAATGCAACAGTTATTGTACCCCATCCATACCCAAACCTAAACCCAATGCAAAGAAGCGTATTGTTACCTCAAAGAAAAAAGTAGTAAGAAGTCTCCTTCAACGGGAAAATTTGAAGAAAGGGTTGGGACCTCTCTCTAATCTAGCTTCAAGAAAGAAACTCTGCACTGTACCCAACCTTGACCCTTCATCGTCTCGACCTGCCAAGGTATGGGTAGTGACCTTGCAGTTCTAATACTCAGGGAATTGAGAAAGAAGCTCTTCCCAGATATCCCCTTCTTAGCTGAAACAAAAAGACAAGATGAATTCGTGTATAAGAAGATGAAGGAATACGACTACCCAAACTATTTTACGGTACCTCCTGAAGGACATAGTGGTGGTCTTGCAATCGTCTGGAAACAAGACATACATTTGGAAATCCTTCATTCCACTCCAAATTTTATAGATTCCGGAATCAAGTTCAAAGGCAGATGGTCATTCATTACCTTCGTCTATGGAGCTCCTGATGTCCAAAAACGTCTCCAAGTTTGGGAGGAACTTACTCAACTAGCTGAAATGAGAAATGATGCATGGATACTCACATGGGACTTCATTGAAATTGTGGATCATGATAAAAGGAAAGGAGGAACAAGAAGACCTGAATGATCCTTTATGAACTTCAGAGGTTTTTTGGGCCAGAATGGACTGTGGAATGTTAAACACTCCGGGAATGCCTTATCATGGAGAGGTATGAGGCACACGCACTTTATAAGAGAACGGCTGGATCGATCCCTCATTAATGTGGCCTAGAGTGAACTCTTCCCTTCGGGCAGGTCCCAATACCTTAGGTTCGAAGGCTCTGACCACCGTCCGCTTCTCACTATATTTGATGAATCCAAAGTAAAGAGAAGAGGTATTTTCAGATTCGATAATAGGCTGAGGCATAAGGAGGAAATCTTTACCTTGATCGAGACCGCTTGAAATGATGAGGATAACAACTCTGTTCTCACAAAGATAAACCGCTGCAGAGCAGAGATCATTAACTGGTCCAAGGTATATTCTCAAAACAGTGCAAAGAAGATAGCCAACCTCATAGACCAACTAGAACTCGCTCTATCTGCTGACCCTCAGACTATACTTTGATTGTGAACCTTACAAAAGAATTGAACTCCCTCTACAAAGCAGAAGAGCTGTTCTGGAAGCAGAGGAGCCGAATCACTTGGTTTCATAGTGGAGACAGAAACACACCATTCTTCCATGCTGCAACAAGAAGTCGTAGACTGCAAAATAGATTCACGGTATTAGAAGATGATCAAGGAATTTCACACCATGAAGATAAACAGTTTGTATCTATCATTACTAAATATTTTCAAAATATTTTTACATCTAATGGTAATGATCAATTTCAGATAATTAAAGATGTTCCCATCCTAAAGCTGGACAGGAATCGAACTCCTCTCTCTCTCTCTCTCAAATCCCAGAAGCCCAAGAAATCAAAGAGGCAGTTTTCGCTATTCATCACTCAAAAACCCCAGGCCCTGATGGCTTTACAGCATGATTTTACCAATCCTTCTGGGATTGGCCCATGTGTGATAGAAGATACCCAACACTTCTTTATAACCAGAACATTCCCTCCGAAAGCCAACGAAACCCATATTCGACTAATACCCAAGATAACCATTGTCAGCAAGGTCTCATATTTTAGACCAATTGCCCTGTGTAATACTTCCTACAAGATAGTAGCAAAGATCCTTACTAAAAGACTCCAAACCATACTCCCGGCCTCATCTTTGAATTCCAATCAGCCTTTGTACCCAAGAGAGCCATCTGAGACAATATCCTAATTACCCATGAAACACTTCACTTCCCAAAACACTTTGAAGCTCAGAAGAAGGAATTTATGGCAATGAAGACCGACATGAGGAAGGCCTATGATCGGATTGAATGGGCCTTTCTCAAAGCAGTCTTACCAAGGATAGGGTTTGATGATATTTGGATTGACTGGACTCTTGAATGTGTTACCTTGGTCTCCTACTCTTTCCTGATTAATGGAGCAGTCCAAGGAAAAGTCTTATCTTCACGAGGTCTGAGACAGGAAGACCCTCTCTCACCCTTCTATTTATTTTGTGCACTGAAGTCCTGATTGGCCTATGCATCCAAGCTCAAAATTTAAGACTCTTAAAAGGGATTAGAGTGTCTAGAGGAAGCCTTATGGTTAATCATCTGCTTTTTGCAGATGATACCATGTTCTTCTGTTCAACAGATAAGAACAGCTGCTCTGCGCTTAAGAGTATTCTAGATACCTATGAAGCAGCGTCTGGCCAGAATATTAACCTCAATAAATCATCCATAACCTTCTCCAAGAAGACTTCCAGAAGGCAGAGAAGATTGGCAAAGAAAATCCTGCTAATCTCTAGAGAAGGTGGAACTTGAAAGTACATTGGTCTTCCTAAATGTTTTGATAGTAAGAAGAAGAATATTTTTGCTGCCATAGTCGATAAGATGCGCCAAAAATCACTTGGATGGACTACAAAGTTCATATCCTGCAGGAAAAATAATCATGCTCAAATCAGTCTTGTCAGCCATGCCATCATATACTATATCATGTTTTAAGCTGCCTATATCTCTTTGCAATGAACTGCAATCTATTCTTACTAGATTCTAGTGGGAATCTAGCCCTGAAGTGCGTAAAATGGATTGGGTAGTGTGGACAAAGCTAACTCTACCAAAAAAATGCAGGGGGTCTTGGTTTACGAAAGGTAGAAGTCTTCAATGACTCTTTACTAGCAAAGATTGGTTTGAAGCTTTTAAAACACCCTGAATCCCTCCTAGACAGAGTTCTTCTCGGTAAGTAATGTCCGTCTTCAAGCTTTCTTCAAGCTAAAGCTCCTGCTAACTCCTCCTATGGTTGGCAAAGTATACTGATGGGCAGAAAGGTCCTCAAAGAAGGCATATGCTAGCTAATTGGTGATGGCTCCATGATTAATATTTGGCAAGATCCTTGGTTATCGACATCCCACCCTTTAACCCCTTTTGGTCCTCCCCACCCTGATGGCCACATTATGAGACCCATATCCTTCAACTAAATCCTCCAAAGATCAATCGATCCGATTACATCAGCTGGCTCTCTGTCAAGAATGGAGAGTATTCAACTAAATCAGGATATGGTACTCGAGTCATGAGTAACAATACAAGTTCTACCCAAACCAATTCCCTAAACTGGCAGAAAAACATTTAGAAAATCAAAGCAGCTCCAAAAATCCTTACCTTCATGTGGAAAATAGCTCATGAGGCTCTCCTAGTAGAGATCAACTTCGAAAAGAGGAATGGATATCTATGCAGGTTGCAAAAGATGTGGTCTTCAGGAAACTGCGGATCACGTTTTCTTCGAATGATCTTTTGCTCAAGAAACTTGGCACCTTGCTCCAATCGCATATCTGGACACCGATCAGGACAACAGAATCAAATCCTTCCTCCAATCCGCAATCGCAAATAAGAACCTTCCCCCCTCCGGTTGTCTTTTCCATTATATCACTGGATTTGTTGGTACCTGTGGGTAGTCAGGAACAAATTAATCTTTGAGGACAAAGATTTCTCAGCAATTGAAACAGTGACAAAAGCGATTACCGAAGCAAAGTTGTAGAGTCTGGCCCAACTGGATCTAATAAACCGCTTCCCCCAAGCAAATCAAGACCATCGCCGCTGGATTCTGGGTTGGTTGGCTGGGTTGACGCTGCCTGGAACTCATCATCTTTCACTTGTGGATTTGGATGGCACTACCGTGACTATACAGAACCTCTTTCAAGTAGACTTTTATCAGAATTCTAGGCATCAAAAATCCTTGTTCCTTTGGATCTAGTAGCGGAAGCATGGGCAGTGATGCATCTCCTCCAGCATGCTCTCTCTTCAGGCGTTCAGAAGCTTCAGGTCCGATCAGTCTGCCTAGTGCTGATCAACCTACTCTCCTCGTCTGAGTTGCACAATGATCTTAATGGTGTTCTCCAGGATATCAGATCAATTAAGCAACATTTTTCTTCAGTTAATTTATATTTTGTTCCTCGTTCGGTCAACTCTAGAGAAGATTTTATTGCTAAATTGGCTCTCCAAACCACTTTTGTAACCGGTTAAGTCTCAATGAAATGAAATCATAGGTTCGACCAAAAAAACTATGTAAAACATTTTTTTTTGTTAAAGAGCATAGCGAAATTGTTAATTACAAAATAATTAATACTATATCTTTCTTTTTGCACCAAAAAATTATTTGCACTAAATATCCTAGTTTTAAAGTTTTATTAGCAAAAATGTAACGATAAAATATTTATGTTACGGTATATAAATAACAGAAAAAAATTTAAGTGTTTTTTTACAAATCGCATGCTGGTTTCTTTGGTAATATATTATTTTGCATGATTTGATATCACATTCTTTTGACACAAAAAAAGATATCACATATTCACATTCTTTACTAAAAACGCTCAAATATACATGAGAAAAAGCATAAAATAGCACAAAACATACATTATCATAAATATAGCATCAAGGAAAATAATTCACATTTTTAGCATTATTTTAATTACAAAGACTTTTATAGCATTATATAATTTAGGGTTTAGAGTTAATTATTTAGGGTTTAGGGTTTAGTATTTAGGGTTTAGGGTTTATTATTCAAGGTTAGTGTTTAATATTTAGGGTTTAGAGTTTAGTATTTTTGGTTTAGGATTAGAGCTAATTTTTTTTTTTTTTTGAAAAAAGGGATTAGAGCTAATTTAGTGACAAAACATGTTTTTGTGCTATTTTTATGATTTTTCTTCCTTGGTGCTATATTTTTGACAAATCATGTTTTTTGTGCTATTTATGCGATTTGCCCGATATACATCTATTTATTTATAACTTTGTCATCAAGTAAGTTTTCGTAAATAAATATCTCAAAAGACTATTTACTTTTTAATTAATTCACTTGGCTATCTGTTCCACTTGTTCGCATATTCTTCCTCAACCATTGGATGATTGGAATTTGGAAACAACAATTATTTTTCCTCATATTTATTTATCATGATTATATATTGTTTTTCTCGTCCCGTTTTGTATGAAATCAACATTTTTTGCCTCAATAAGTTAGATAGTTAGAGCATGAATATTGGTGTATCTAAAGAGTATCTTAGCACAATTTCTTAGGTAAAGTAGAATAAAAAATTATTAAATATAAGATCCTTCAAGCAAGAGTATCTTATTTATGATACAATAAGATACAGTATCTTCTCTGTTTATCTGACGTGGCAGAGCGTGATTCGTCGATTTTTTTTTGATATTTTTTTTTCTTCACCTATAAAAAATATATATATATATATATATATATATTAAAAAATGTTTAAGATACCCCAAAGGAGATATCATGGATGTTTATGCTCTTACTGCTATTTCACTATAAAATTTGTTTTCTATATATATATTTTTTTTTTTTGATTAACTTGGGGGTATCCTAAGCCTATGGAAGGGCTCAGACTAATCTCCAAGGGGAGGTGCAGCCCATGGATAGACCCTCTCTCCGGGTATTCAAATGGATCCCTAAAGCAAGGCCCATATCCATGTAGGTGTCCTTAAACAAATGTGATTTAGTTTCGCATGGAAGGAGGATCGAACCCGGAACGTGTTAGCGTCCAAGGCCCGTCCAAGGAACATGTTTTCTATATTTCACACATAATGGTTAAAATATTTCAATTTATCAGATTATTTATTAATACAGCTATATAAATCATTCTACTTATAAGATTAAACTAATAATAATAAAATTGAAACTTTGTTTGAAGAGATATTGTTAAAAGATATAGAGATTTTTAATGAAAAGATAAAGTAGTGAAGCAATAATAATTATTAAAAGTTAAAAAAAAAATCTAGTAAATTAGTTTTAACAAAAAATTGTAGTAAAAAAAAACTGTAGTAAATTACTCCCTCCGTTTTACAAAGATGCATGTTTTAGAAAAAAAATTTGTTTCACAAAGATATATATTTTTAGCTTTCCTATGCATACTTTATTAATTAATGATGATGTTTTGAAAACTTTAAGAAGATTAATTAAATTTATTGAACTACTATTGGTTTAGAGATATTGGAAATTGTAAAATAACAAAAATTGATATATTTATGATTAAGTATTAATTGTTTTCTTAATATATGTGAAAAATCTAAAATTGTATCTTTGTGAAACGGAGGGAGTAGTTAAAAGTAAAACGAAAAAAAAAAGGGCAAATCGCATAAATAGTATAAAAAACATGACTTGTCAAAAATATAGCACCAAGGAAGAAAAATCATAAAAATAGCACAAAAACATATTTTGTCACTAAATTAGCCCTAACCCTAAACCTTAAATACTAAACCCTAAACCCTAAAGACTAAACCTAACCTTGAATAATAAACCCTAAACCCTAAATACTAAACCCTAAACCCTAAATAATAAACCCTAAACCCTAAATAATTAATCCTAAATCCTAAATTATATAATGCTATAAAAGTCTTTGTAATTAAAATAATGCTAAAAATGTGAATTATTTCCCTTGGTGCTATATTTATGATAAGCTATGTTTTTTGTGCTATTTTATGTCTTTTCTCAAAAAAAAAAAGACAAATAAATACGTGGAGCCACGTTTGCGTACACGTAAAAGACGTTTGGGCTGCGAACAAATTTTAGGTTTAATTAACAATATTAAAATTTTATGAGAAAACGATATGATCTCACGGCTGTAATACCACCGCAAGTTATCACCATTACCAACCCTAACACGTGTACGGCTATTAACTATCAGCATCTCCACATTTCTCGCGAGAAAAGAGAGTTTCGAAAGCGAATATTCGAGAAATGTTGGGTTGGAATTTGTACAATGAATTTCTCGTGTACGTTCTGATATACGCTGACGTGTACGAGTCTTTATATTTTATTTAATTTGTTTTTAAGAAAAGAGATGAAGTTAAATCAAACAGAAAATAGACCTGCTATATAAACCCTTTTAGCCTCTGTTCATATTTTATTCATTCATATTTTTTTAAACGATTTAATTTAATTTTTACTTTTGTTATTTCTCTCCGAGAAGAAATTGGTCATCAATGGCTTTGAGGAAGCTTTTGTCGAAGCGTCTCTTCAACGTCTCAAATGTAGCATCGCAGAGTTTGATGAATTGTCGTATATCGTCATCTTCGTTAGCCGTTCGAACCAGAGTTCTGAAAGAATCGGGAGAGACCAAAATTGCTCTGGAGCCTGGAGATTCCGTGATTTCGCGGAGGTTTCTGCACAATAGCACCGTGATTCGACCGGAGATTATGCAGATGCCGGTGGGAGAGAGCTTGATGGAGAAGCTCCGTGAAATCGATGGTAGCAAGGACCGAATCCGATTAGACGGCCTTGCTCCGCCGATATCGATTCCTGAGGTGGAGACGGAGACGCCGAGTTTGACGGTGGATGATACGAAGAAGCTGCTTAGAGCGGCGCAGATCGAAATCGTGAAAACGAAGCTTAAAGAGACCGGGAGAAGCTGGATGCCGTATTCAGAGTTCGTCGGCGTTTGCGGTGAAGCTTCTTCAGATCCAGATCACGGATTTAGAATCGCGAAGATGCTTGACGATTCAGCAAACGTCATCGTTTTGGGAGATTCCGTTTGTCTCAGACCAGATCAGGTAATTTCCTCTTTGATTTAGCATCTGAAATCCATCTTCTAGGTTGACTCAATTTTACATGTGAAATGAATCTCTGAGTCTGCAGCTGTTTGAACAGATTAGTCTGTCCCAAACGGGTATTGATTGGGAGAGAAAAAACGAATTAGGTTCCCAAAAAGTTTCTTTCTTTCGATTTTGATATGGAAGCTACCGAAAACTGATACCATTTTCATCGGTGTATCTCTTTCTTTTGCTTCCAATTCAACAGGAGAATCAGAAACCTCTGTTAACCAGAGTGTCACGTAGGAGGTTCCCAAGTTTAAGCTGGTGATAAAGAGAGGAACAGTTCATGCAGAGACCACAACTTTTTTTTTCCGTCCCAAAAAAAAACACCATTGATTGGATTAGGTTAAATTGAGTCAAGACCCTTGAGGATTTGATACCAAAACCTAAAATGAAATTTTATAAAGAGAGCGAAAGTTGAAGGAAGCTTTAGCATCGGTTGTTTACTAACCGGTTCTTGGGGGTATTGGATAATCCAAGTGGAAAAAAAGATAGATATGATCATAGTTGGGTTTTATGTGGGGAGATCCTTAACCAGAAAGAGGGTTTTGACTAGTTAACTTAACTAGTCATTGATCTGTATTATGTGTGTGTTTTTGAGTACTAATTGTGTCCCAAAGACGGTGGTAGAGGTATTGTTTTACCCAGACGTTTTCTGTTTTTGTCTTTTGCCCTTGTGTCTGATCAGGTTACAAAATCCATTGAAGGCTTGCTTCCTTTGCCAAAGATTCATAACCCAAATGACCCACGAAGGATTGAGTTGAAAGAGCTGGAAGCAGAAAAGGCAGTGATCGATGTGAAAGTGCACTCTTTAGTGCGGAGAGAACTCTGGGCTGGTCTTGGTTACTTGATACTACAGACCGCAGGGTTCATGAGGCTAACGTTTTGGGAACTCTCGTGGGACGTGATGGAGCCAATCTGTTTCTATGTCACGTCCATATACTTTATGGCAGGGTATGCTTTCTTCCTCAGGACATCGAAAGAGCCCTCTTTTGAAGGGTTTTACCAAAGCAGGTTCGAGGCTAAACAGAGGAAATTGATGAGCCTTAATGAGTTTGATGTTGAGAGGTACGATGAGCTGAAGAAGCTGTTTTCCCCTAAGCCTTCAGATCGTGTTTCCAAGATTCTTGGAACTATCCAGAGTTAAATTTTGATTAGACAAAAAAAAATTGTTTAGATTCAATCTGGTCACAAATGGTGTCTGATTTTTCATAACTAGAGAATTCTACCCCAAAAAGATGGATGAAGTTCTCAGTTTTCCAAACTAACAAAAAAAAAAGTTGTTCGAGTTGTTGCGGCTTGTAACATCAGTGAAGAGTTGTGTTATTGTTTTCAAGGTTTTTTTATTTATGAGATGAATCTAAAGTGTAATATCTTGTAAATATGTAAGTGTTTTAATAGAAGAAAAGTTATTGCTTCTCAAAAGAAGAAATTCATATATTTTCCAATAACTATATCAAATATCATCCTTGCTAAGTGATGCCTACCACAAAAGGTATTAGGTACTTTGTAGGAGACAAAGGGAAAATCAGTTCTCGGTGAGAAGAAAATTTGTATCAATACCTTTTTTAAAATTAGTACATTTTGCAGAATTGCATTGGATTCTATTTGAATTGTCTACCATTTCTAGTTTTGGTTCGATCGTCTTGTTGATAAAACTTCAAATAATTTTGGTGGTACATCCGAAAGGTTAGGAATGTTCAGAAAGAAATCATGGAAGTATTAGAGCATATCCACCCGTGTTACTCACACGGGTTTCTTAAAAACAGTTTTTTATTAATTTTTTTTTTTTTCAGATGCCAAAAAAAAAAAAATTAAGAAAAAAAGCGACGAATCAGGTGCTGACACGTGTCAGCTACAGTGCAAGAAACGGTCCTTAGATAAGGATTTTAGGAGACGGTTTGTTAAAAAAATTGTGGGATCCACGTGGGACCCATAATATTATAATATTTTTTTTTAAGAGCTTCCCTTAAGAGTCGAGCGATGTAGGTGCTCTTACTCGCGGTCCTTATTCGAAAACTCATTAGGAACTATAAGGGCGACTAGTCCAAACTTAATAAATTAAGGGAAAATTGGAAAAAATCGAGGATTAATAAAAATTAGTTTTTTTTTACCTTTGTATATATTACATTTACACAAGAAGTACAACGAAACACGCTAGTCCAGTACTCGAGTTCAAATACATGTAATGTAATGTTAGAGGATGTTATTGGTTTACGTATTTTAGTTAGTTTGAAAATTCATGTTATGTATTGAATTTGCAAACCTTTGTAAAGTTTAATGATTTCCAAATCTAAGTAAGTGTATTTTAATTAGTATTTGCATACCTATAGATTTTTTTTGGTCAACAAATTGTTATATAAACTCGAACTCCATAAAAAGAGTAATTGTTCTCAAATAACATCGTCATCAAAGCATAAGAAGCAAATACAACAAGATAAGCATAAAAGCATCGAAAGATAATGGCAACAAAGCACTTAAACAAATAAAAGTTTCGGAGAAGTCCTCGGATCTCATCGACGATTGAGTTGTTAAGTAAGACGAATCCTTGAGAATTGGAGAGCACATGTAGTGATTTTATACCCGAGATTGTAACAACAATAAATGCACGATTAACAATCTCCAGAATGGCTACAAAGCGATTAAACACCTATAAATTGAGCTTTTGATGATACTCCTTGCAACCCATCCATTTAGAACAAATAGTGAGTCCAAGGGAGAAACGAACTCCAAAAAGGAGACAACGGGACTACAAAAGTCCAAACACTCCCGATTAATGGGAACAAGATCCTCATAAAGAGGTAAAGTGAGCTAAGAACGAGTCTAGCCACCTCATAAAGAGGTAAAGAATCCTCGTAAAGAGGTAAATAGTCCACAAAAAGAGGTTCGGAAATCGGTGGACCATCCGAACATGGCAGCACCGGCGTGTGAGAGCGGACGGAAGAAAGGGTAGTCGCAGAAAGAGAGTTCACGCCGTCGGAGTCGGAGCAATGGTCGACGACGGCTGCCTCGAACTGCGGGTCAGAGAAAAGCTCTCTAGGGCATCCCGTTTTTTTTTTCCAAAATGGAGAACCATATCTATAGATTTTCCCTCGGATTTATGTCCTTGTATTTTTAACAAAGAAATCCTTCCAAATCCATTAAAATTCAATCTAAAATAAAATCCATAAATAAATATGTATGATTGAATAACACCGGATTTGATTTAGTATTTAGAAATCACTAAATGAATAATGGGTGATTATGACAAGGTTTTTAAAATCATTAATCATAACACTTGATTTTTGACAAGAATTTTAAAATTATTAATCATAACACATAATTTTGGTTGGATTTCTAAATCAATTAAAATGTAATAACCAATAATTCTCACTTGGGGGGGGGGGGGGGGGTTATTGGCAACTAGGGTTGCATTGAATCAGAAGCAGATACGTGGAAGTGGAATCGTATGGAAGCGTAGAAGCGACTTCTTAAAAATATAAGAAGCGGGTACATGTTGAAATCGTATATACATATATATGTATATATATATATCACAAATTCAATATATTAATATCACAAACTAAGTTATATGATTCAAAATGAAAAACGATTTAATAAATATCTTTGTAAATCTAAAATGTGGATTGGTGGTAATATAGATTTATGAGTCGCGATCAAAATCATTGTATTAATTCGTACTTAACTATATCAAATAAGATGACTTCAAAATAAGTTGTGAAAAATAACTAAAATTGTTAAGTTTTTAAAGATAATATTATCCACCTAATCAAATTAATCACTATCTCAAAAACGATTAATTCAATTTATTTAAAAGAGATTTTCTGTAAATAAAAAAAATTATCATGCATAAATATTAATTTTTACTTTTCGTTTTAACATCTTATATATGATTTTATTATTTAAGTTTTTTTATAGAATAAAAACATATAAAATACAACTCTACATTTCCTATTTAGTTAAGAAATTGAAATTTTAAAATGGAAGCAAAAGCTTCCAAAACGGAATGGAAGCGCAAGCTTCTATCTCGTTTTTAAAGAGATTTTTTGGAAGTGTATTAGAAGCGAGCTTCCGAAAGTTTTCACAAGCTTTCGATTCTGATTCTGATTCCGATTCCGAAATGGGAAGCGGTCATCCGACGAAGCTTCCATGCTACCTTGGCAATATAATTTGTTTGGAGATTGAAAAGTTAAGACATTTTAAAAGTTTAGTAGATTTTGCAAATATTTTATGTATTCTTCTAAAATATTGTGTATGGATTGTCATTGATTATTGGTTATTATTATGGATTCACATATATTTTTGTTTCCCAAAAAATTATCTTTCTAAAGTAATATATCAAATTTTCTAGAAAATTTACAAAACTTAAGATAAACGAGATGTTGCCACTTCTTACCTTCCTACCTTGGGATAGTTTCAATGTCAGATAATTATTTATCCCCAACCGAATGAGAATGTAACACTCCTTTCTCGTTATCCACTGACCGGTCAACAATCAAACAAGAACATGACCGATCGAACCTGAGCAAGTCAAACAAGAAAAGTTCGCCACAAAATGAAGCCAGAGACAGTTCGGTTTGAGACAAAGGCTCGCACCAAACCGTCCTTGACCCCGTGTACCTCGCTTCCACAATACAAAGCTTTTCAACCTGTATTGCTTCCACGAGTTGTGTCGGTTCAGACTAAACTAATATATCAGGGAAGTGATTTCATTTCTAAGTAAATTAGGTTTTTACAAACAATTTTCCAATTCAATTCTAGTTACACACAACCAAAGAATAAACATGCTCCAAATAAGCTGAACCGAAATACAACAAACAAAATCATCGAATCAAAATCTCTGACCAACAAGCAATCCCGAAACTACACTGAGGACCTCCCACGTCTGTCACTGCTAAACCTGAAAAACACAAAAAGAGTCTAATGAGCGATCTAAGATCACCCAGCGAGTCGGCTCCCACTAACGGCTTAGTATAACCTACAACTAATAATCCCGCCCCAAAAATCCAAAATAACAATCATAAAGAAGAAATAGTATATCACGTGCCACCGTGACGTGATAAACCCACAACACACAAGCATTCTCTATCAAAAGTAAAGGCTATGGAAATTGAAGTCACTGCAGCACATGCCCTCGATTAGACTTGATCTATCTATCGTGAATACCACTCTTAACAACATTGGGCCCACTATGCGAACTCGGTAACTTCCACGGGAATACGTAGCTACCGACATGGTAACTGATATATCATGGCTTTTGCTGGTTTTCAGGCCATGATATAAGCCTTTACTTAGAGTCTTTTAGGTGTTTTTGTAGTCTTCTATGTCCTTTACAGGTTTATGCACGTTTGGAGTTTATTTGGAGATATTGGTGCATTTTGGAGCCTATTGGGAATCTGTGCAGAAAAGACGAAGTCGGAGTCCATACTTGGAGTGAGTGTCGACCGACACTACTCTTAGTGTCGATCGACACTGATCGCGATTCAGAAATTTTACGCGAGTTAATGAGACTTTTGCGGAATTGCAATAAGGCCCAGAAGATTACCATATTTACAAGAAAGCCCAATTCGTGTTTTAAACTATTTAATTAGGTTTTACAGCCACTTGTTAGGCTAAGATTTTCTTGAGAAGAGATTAGGAGATTTGGGGGCTGGTCTTGTACTCGAGAGAGACTTGATTTCGAACCCCTGTGTCTTATTCCTTTGGTTTTATATGATTATTACTTTGATTATGTTTTCTGTCATGATTGCTATGTCTGAGTAGTAACTTAGTTAGATTTAGGGATTCTCACAGAGGCTTTATGCATGTCTGATAACTGATTGATTAGGATTCACTATCTTATCGTTCATCGCCTAAGTTGCGCTTAATACTGAATTCTAGACTGATCACCTAGGGTTTAGATCTGAGATAATTAACAATAGCGCGAGAGTGTGAGTTATAATCTGAACAAACTTAGACTGAGCAATTTGACTAGATACAAAGAGATTTGGTTTAGGAGAATTGTGAACCGATAGAACATGTTCTTAATGCTTGTTTAGAACTCTAGGATCACAAAGAGATTTGGATGACTAGGTTGCTAGATATAGAAATAATCTCAGCGAGAGTTGGATTATTTAGCATTGTGTTTCTAGTTCTTGAACTGTGCTTAATCTGAATCATGTTAGTTAAGTGTCTAGCATCGCATGATTCCTGAGAACTTCCCTAAGTCTAGCGCCTTCGCTTATTGATCACTTTACTCGCTTACCTTGCTGTCTTATTTACTGTTTTTCACTTCGTTTTGTTTAGCTTAATTCGATTACTTACAATCTATCGTGTGACCGAGAGTCTCTGTGGGATTCGATACCTTTTATACTATAATTGCATTAATTGTGCACTTGCAGTAGAATAAGGATAATTCTTGACCTATCAGTAACCAAAACTACCCACGATCCCTAGACGTAAACACGAAGTCCTACGACCTAAGACACTGTTCTCAGTCCATATATACACAGCGACCTCGGCTACCCCACGGTAACCTAAGTTTCCATGCAGTCCGGCCCTAGGACATGACCCCGTATTCTCCAGACCACACACCTACCGACGTCACTCAGTAGGTAAACACCATAATCAGAATCACCACCCGAAGGCACACGATCCGACTAGGCAACTACCCGAGGATCCAATCGGGTCAGAAGTACCAGAACGCTTTCCAAACTTAGACTTGCGGGATCTAACGCACCCTAGAGTCCTAGTGCAAGAAAATAAACATGCAGACTCACTGGGACTCTAACACAGAGTACTAGACTGTCAAGGTCAACAAAAAGATAAACACAACTCCGATATATCTCGCAAGCCCTATTCCAACAACACCATCACCAGCCCTACTCGGTGCTATACCGAATAGGTAACTACAAACTTATCCGGTCCCATGACCGAGGTAAGTATCACACAACTGACTACCCGACCCAACACCGGAGTAGTCTAAAACACAGGCCTGCACACAATCACACATCATCAAAGCAACAACACACAAACAATCACTTGAGCAAGCCTTTTAATTCATTAACATATTTTAGTTTCATTTAGTCTGCTACCTTGGATTAGCGGATTGCTAATCCGTAGATGGCTCACCAGTCAATGACTTTTTAATTATCTTAACGTCTTTTAATAACTCCTCGATCTGCTGTTTAGGATTAGTAAACTTACTAATCCCCCAACATCTCATTGTTACTTAACTTTTATTCATTTAGCCCGTTAACCTGTCTAATATCTATTAACCCAATCGTTATCATATTCTATAAGGTTTGTTATGTATTTTACCGTATTTTAATTAAGTCATAATTCTCGTATATAGATTCTGTTAATATCGTTTTTGTAATACCCTGTATCAAGAATGGTCAACGGGCAGCAGAAAAGTCAAAGAGTGACAGTTTTGTAATTTTGAGAAGATAAGGGGCATTTTGGTAATATTACCAAAATACGAGCCGGAATCTAAGACGGGACAAATGTTATTCTTTTTGAAGAAAGAAAACATTTAGAAGATCAAGAATGGTGGAAACAGACCATAGATGAGTTTTTCGGGTTATCGGGAATGGAAACCGATAAAACCGACAAAACTTGTAAAATTCATAACAGGAGCTACGGGTGTCCGTTTGAGGTGATTAAAATTTCTAAAATCACCTAAGAGCATCTAGAATCTGAAAATGAGGCTTGGTGGATTTATAGAAGCGGATAAAGAGTTTTAAAAATATTCAACGTAAAACCGGTTTTTCCGAGAAGCCGATACAATGTTCGGGCAAGCGAGAAGACCTTCTAAACTCCACCAAAAATTATGAAATTTTGACCACAGCTCCATTATAATATGAAGAAGACACGGTTAAAAGGATGAAGAAAGATTTGATGCTGAGGTCAAGTTATAAATCTTAGATCATTAATGGGTGATTAATGACTAAAACTCCAAAATAATTTCTTTGGAGCTTGGGATTGAACCAGGTGTTCAGGGCTGATTACTAAGATTATATTGGACCTAAATAAAGCTCAGTATGAGGCATGGGCCACGAAATCTGAGCACAACAAATAGAAGCTTCTTAGGTGCATGAATCTCCAAAGATGTGTTGTCATCAATCCAAGGGCTGCATGGAGGAGGCTACAAGTGGATGGTGGATGATCAAATGCATTGTTTGTGGATGGTTTTTGGTGGATAGGTCGTGGCTTAAGATTGAGAAGAAGAGGTGACAAGTGGAAGGTGGAGATCTCTTCACTTTAGCTATAAAAGGAGGCCTCCACCCCTCACTTTTCTTCACACCAAAAACACTTCTCAACAAGAGTAGTGAAGAAGAGAGAAAGAAGAGAGGGAGAAGGGAGGAAGAAGAAGAAGAAGGAGGCAGCAAGAAGAAGGAGGAGGAGGAGGAGCCGGGAGAAGAAGAAGAAGCCGGAGGAGGAGAAGAAGAAGAAGGAGGAGGAGAAGAAGGAGGAGAAGAAGGAGGAAAAGAAGAAGGAGAAGAAGAAGAAGAAGAAGGAGGAGGAGAAGAAGAAGAAGGAGGAGGAGAAGAAGAAGACCGGAGGAGGGAATCCGGAGGAGGAGAAGCCGGCGGAGGAGGAAGACCAGAGGAAGGAGAAGAAGATCCGGAGGAGAGAGGAAGGCGTGAAGAAGAAGAAGAGAGAGAGAGAGGCTTGAAGATGAAGAAGAGAGATAGAAGGTGGCGTGAAGATGAAGAATAGAGAGAGAAGGAGGCGTGAAGAGGAGAGAGAAGATGGTCAACGGTCAACGGTCAGCTTCGGTCAACGCCGGTCAACCGGGTCAAAGTCAACGGTCGGTCAACGTCGTGGTCAACGGCGGTCAACGCGTTGACTCCGACCGGTTCTTGAGTTACAGTTCGTGTGCGGGTGTTCGTGACGTTGCGGAGTTTGTGTTTGGGTATTCGGGGAGGTTCGAGGTTAGTTCGGGGTCTCGGGAAGCCGTATCCGCATCCGTGCCGTTCATTCCGACCTAAATCACTGTGAGTCGGCTCAAAACACCGTAGTTGCATATAGACATTAAATGGGAAACCGTAGTGATAGGTTTGCATACCCGTGAATATTGAATTGGACTGAATTAAGTAATTGGTTGAATTAACGGTAAACCGGCTAGGGTTAAAGAAACATGTTAGGCTTAAAACGGATTAAACCTATTGCGTGCCGTTAGGTTGTTAGAACATTGTGTGATGCATTCATATAGTCGTGGCATGAGTAGGACTATATATGCATATATATGTAAGTAAAGCACGGTAATTAAATGAACTTATATACGGAAATTGAGACGAGTTAAAATGCGGAAGTTAAACCTGAACGAATGTATAGAATATGAATGGTATCGGGGTTTCCCGAAGTGTAATGAATTAAGTTAATGAATGATGAGACGCCGGGGAGTTTAGTAAGTCTCTAGCTCTAAACCGACGGATCGAAGAGTTGTTAAAAGATGATTAGGAGTGGTTAAGAAATGAGAAGTGTTGTGATTGGTGAACCGTCTACGGGTTAGAAAGCGGCTAACCCAAGGTAGCGGGCATGAATTGGTTAAAAGACGTTAGAAACCCTAGTAGGCATGTGTGTGTGATTGTGAGTCTACTTCGGTGTTGGGCCGAGTAGACTGTTGATTGTGTGATTGTGTTTGCTGTGTGGTTGTGGTTAATTGTTTGTGCAGGCCTTTAGATCGTCTCGGTGTTGGGCCGAGCGATCCTCGTTATTGCTTAACGCGGTCACGGGACCGGTTAAGCTATGGTGCTGACTCGGCGCAGTGCCGAGTCAGAGCGGTGGTGTGTGTGAGTAGACTTGCGGGATGCGGGGTTGAGTGATTGCGTTGTTGATTGTGATTGATTGCTAGAGTCCAAGCGAGTCTGCGTGTTTACATTTCTGCACTAGGACTCTAGGGTGCGTTAGATCCCGCAAGTCTAGGTGTGTGATTACGTTCTGGTACTTCCATCCCGATTGGATCCTCGGGAGTTGAGAACCTGGTCAGTTAGTGCTGGCAGGTGCGAACCTATGGAGTGACGTCTGTAGGGTGTGGTCAGGAGAATACGGGGTCGCGTCCTAGGGCCGGACTGCATGGAAGCTCGGGTTATCTAGGGGTAACCGGAGTCACCGCGTATCGATGGACAGAGAACGGTGTCCTAGTCGTTGTGTGGACGGCTAGGAGTCACGTGGGTTAGTTGCCATATCGGTAACAGTGAGAACCCGTGGAAGTCACCAAGTTCGTAGGGCCCAGTGTGTGTGTTTTGGTGTAGTTGGTAGTGCGCGGTAGATAGATCGAGTCTCAATCGGGGACATGTGCCGCAGTGCTCCCGATTCCCTCTAATCGCCTTATCTTTCTTTTGGCAATTGATTGTGTGTGGGCTCGACACGACGTGGTAGAGCGTGATCGGCTATTGTGTTTGATTGATTGTTATTTTTGGGGTTTTCGGGCGGGGATCTATAGATAATAGATAGACTAGAAGCCGTAGTGGGGAGCCGATTCACTGGGTGATCTTAGATCGCTCATTAGACTCTTTTTGTGTTTTCAGGTTAAGCAGCGACGGACGCGGGAGGTCCTCGGTGTAGCTTCGGGATGGCTTGGGGCGGGATTTTAGACTCGATGTATTTGGGGTTTTTCTCTCGGTTCGGCTTAGAGCCATTTTGTATTGATTTGCGTATTGACTGGTTGTTGATGAAAACTGTTTTGTAAAGTAACGATTAAACGTTGTGCTGAACGTTTGATTTACTCAGAAATGAATATACTTTCCTGATATTGTGTTTAGTCCGAACCGACACAACTCGCTGAAGTAGTGCAGGACGGCCGACTTGTACTATGGAAGCGAGGATAGCGGAGTCAAGGGTGGGTTGGTGCGAGCCTTTGTCTCAAACTGATCTGTCTCTGGCTTCGTCCTGTGGCAAACTTTTCCTGTTCGACTTGCTCGGGTTCGATCGGTCATGTTCTTGTTTGATTGTTGGCCGGTCAGCTCGACGGTCAGCGGAGAATGGGAAAGGGGCGTTACAGAAAGGTGGTATCAGAGCATGGTTCTGCATGGGTGTCAAAGTTGTTCATTTCTGAGTGTTTTCCGTGGTTTTATCGAGTCAAAATTGTGTCATACCCAAGCATCCATTAGGAAACCGAGCCGCGTTCGTAAATCCGGGGTTGGGATGGGGTAGAAAATTTGTAGTATGTGAACTAATTTGTGTTTATGGTTTGTGATTGCAGACAACAGCAGAGCGTCCTTGGACGGAGTGTGTGTGGGTGCGTGCAGTGGGTGTGTGAGATTTCAGCGAGCAGGTTGAGACATCGTCGGATGACAACGGCACAGTATCGAGATATGTTCGAGTAGCAGCCAGAGGATTAGAGGGCGAAGTCTGAGCCGTCACGAGGTTCGCAGATATCCGACAAACCACCAGTTCCTCCTCTCAAACCGCATGGTGAGAGAAGCCGCCGTAGATTGGAGACCGTTTCCTGACCCGTTACCTCAAGCTCTACAAGACGATGCAGTTATCGGAGACGGTTGCACCATCTGAGACAGTGGTACTGCCAAGAGTTTCAGTCGCCGATTCTTGAGACGCATGACATGCCATTACCTAGTTTGCATGCCTCAAATTTCATTTCGCTTTGTGTGGTGGACTTTGTGGTGGACTTTGTGGTGGACCAGTTACGCGCAGCAAATGACCAGGACATGGAGCCGACAGATCCGGAGCAGCGTGTGCAGTGGGCACAGCACATGGATGAGCAGATGGCGATACTCGAGGACGTCTGGGAGCAAGAGATTGGGCCGCATCAACAGTCAGGATCGCCGCAGAGATCAGGAGATCCCTCACTCGATGGTGCCGAGCCGCATTCAGATGGAGAGTCAGCCGCAGGAGTAGTACCGATGTCGATGTCAGGATCGGATGCGCAGCTGGAGTCAATTACACCGCCGACTGAGCCAGTAGCGCCGCCAGATATGTAGAGTTCATGGTCATCGAGCAGCCGAGGGTTTTTAGGAGCCTTCTTTGGGGTCTGTTCTTCCTGTCAGCGATATGGAGCGACAGACCATCAGGCGTCAACTTGTTACCATGGGACACGCCCAGCGTCCGTTCTGGTTTGTGAGAGTTGTGTTCGCGGAGGTTACGTAGCGCAGATGTGTCTGATAGCAGAGCCGTAGCAGGTCGGATCGCCGACTGATATATCATGGTTTTTACTAGTTTTAGGCCATGATATAAGTATGTTTTTAGTGTCTTTTGTGTTATTTTAGAGTCTTTTACAGGTATAATCAGGTTGGGAGCTAAATTGGAGATTATGGAGCATTTTGGAGATTTTTGGAGTGATTGGCCGAGAGATAGAGTTCACTGTCCGAAACAGAGAAAGGTGTCGATCGTTGCACTCTAGCAACGATCGTTGCACCAGCGAGATGGGCCAAAAGCTCGGCGGTTTAGAAGAATCAAGATATTGCACTTTGATCCAGAAGTTCCTGATATTTACAAAGAAGCCCCTGGCCGAGATTATGCCTATATAATAGAGTTTTTAGAGTTTTTATTAGACACACTTTCATAATTAAGAGCAGAGGATTTTTAGAGCTTTTGGGGTTGATCTGAACCTAATTCATCATCTGTATTTGGAGAAGATTTCGAACCCCTTTTATTCTTATTCTTTTATGCAATTTACTTATCATATGATCATGTTTTCATTATCTATGTCTGAGTAGATTCTTAGTTAGACTTAGGGTTTCTCACATAGGATTTCATGACTTGCTAGACTTGTTCAATTTCAGTTAAGGATTCAAACTATATCTGTTCTTCAATTTAATTGTGCTTAAAGCTAGTTCTAACCTGATTAATTAGAATCTAGATCTTAGGTTGCTAAATACGTCACGGAAGTGGGGTTTAGGAATCTGAACTAATTAAATTGGGCAATTAAACTTTGCGCAAACGAAAGTTTGGTTTAGGATAATTGTGAACATATCAAACTTGGGATTAATGCTAGTTTAATCTGTTAGTTCTCGCAAACGGAAGTTTGGTTTGCTGCACTTAGACTTAGAGAATTATCGCAAAGGAATTTGGTTAATTCTATATCTGTGTTTTGAGTTCTAGAACTGTGCTTAATTAGATCCTTGCTGAATGAACTGTCTGCTAGTCTGATTTCCTGAGAATACCCTAGGTTTGACGCTTTTAATTACTTGCTTTCACAACCAACAATCTCTGCTACTGATTTACTTTCTTGCACTATTTTCAATACAATCACATTGCTTATTTCTAGTATTCATTCCCTACGGTTTGATTCTCTTGAGACCAAGTGTCCCTGTGGATTCGATAACCCTATATACTACTTTGACATTGCTGTACACTTGCAGTTTAGTATAGGGATTAATTCTTGACCTATCAAGTTTTTGGCGCCGTTGCCGGGGACTCTTAGAGTCTTCGATAGGACCGAACTTAGGGTTTTACTAGAAATTTTTCGTTTTTCGTTTTTGTTTTTCGTTTTTTTTTTATTATTTTATTTATTTATTTTGCTAACTTTTTCTCTGTTTCTCTCTGTCGCAGGTACGAATTTCGCCTTGCATCGATCGTTGCACCCTTGCATCGATCGTTGCTAAGAGATTTGAGATTGAATCGATCGTTGCACTGATAGCATCGATCGTTGCTGGACGATTACAGACAGTTTATGCCAACGCAGAACACTCGAAGTAATCCGAACTCGAGCTTAGTTAATCTCAACCTAGAGGAACTTGGACGTCTAGAGAGGACTATTAGAAGAGAAAAGAGAGAGAGAATGGTTCGAGAACGTCTGATCTTGATACCAGATGCTGAAGGTACCCTGAGGGACCAAGATAACAACCCGTACAATGCTGCTGGGCATCGGGTTGATGCTGAGGGAAATGTAATCCCTGACCCCCCTGAACCCGAGCAACAACCGCAAGATCAAGCTCAAGGTAGAGAGATGGTAGTTCATGAGAGGACACTAGCTGATTACAATAGACCTGATGAGTTTCATGCAAACCGAGCAGCTCTAGTGCTTCCTGCTTTCGAAAGGAATGATTTTGAGGTAAAAACTATCTACTACCAACTGATGAGGCAGATTGCTTTTCATGGTCTTCAATCAGAGCAGCCTATGGATCACATTGACAAGTTTGAGGACATAGTCACTGGCATGAAGTATGAAGGAGTATGCCCGGACTATCTGTTCCTTAAGCTATTTCCGCACAGTCTTGCTGGAGACGCTAGTGCATGGCTGAGACAACTGGCACCTGGTCAGTATACTACTTGGGCAGCCTTAAAGAGTGAGTTCCTGCGCCACTTCTACGATGCTGCGCGCTCAGATCAGTCCAGACAGGACATACTCACTTTTTCCCAAGGAGCTGTGGAGCCTTTGACAACCGCATGGATGAGATTTAAGAAATATCAGCGTGATTGTCCACACCATGGATTCACAGAAGTACAGCTGATAGGTATTTTCTTCAGAGGCATAGATCTCCCTTATCAGACTGCGCTGGATAATTCCAGTAATGCTAATTTCAATACCAGGACTCCTACACAAGCTAAGCAGTTGATAGAGAACCTGGTTGGCAGCTACAGTTGCAAGTCTATGGATGAGATGAGGAAGAAATCTGGTGTAAGTACAGAGGACCCTAACATGACTGAGATTAGATCTAGGCTGGACACAGTTTACAATCTCTTGACAAGTAAGAAAGATGTCCACCTTGCCCAAAATGTAGATGTAATTCAGACTGAGGAGGACACTCAGGAAGAAGAAGTGAATTACATGGGAGGTTCTGGTTTCCAAGGCAATAGATTTAGAAATCAGCAGGGAAACAGATTTTCAAATGGAGTTCAGCAAAGTGGTTTTAAGAAAGCCAATGAGCCTGATAGTAAGATAGAGATGATGCTAAGACAGCTGATGGAGAATCAGACTAAGTACGCAGCAGATTCTGACGCAAAGATGGATACCATCTACAGGGAGCTGAATGGGAAGTTTGAAGGTTTGAACACGCACATAAAAGAGCTTGATGCAAGAGTTGCAAGAACTGCTGGGCATGCTCAAAGGGAAGAGGGATATCTCCCGGGAAGGACTGATGCCAATCCTAAGTACCAATGCAATGCCGTGACATTAAGAAGTGGTAAAGAGCTGTCATCTGGCCAGGGAAAGCAGTTAAGCGTTGAGGAACTCGTAGAAATTGAAGAGTTGGAAGATGAGATACGCGATATTCGCCGCGCATCGATCGATGCATCCAAGCAACGATCGTTGCCAAGCGAAACCAAGGAACCGGAGATCGTAACGAAGTCGCCTAGCATCGATCGGTGCAACAAGAGCAACGATCGACACAAGGTAACTACAGAAAGTTCAGGTGCTGAAAACCCAAAACAGCCGGCTGAAAGGGTATACAAGCCTAAGATACCTTATCCCAAGAATCCCAGAAAAGCTAGGAATGATAGGCAATATGCAAAATGGAAGGAGTTCATAAAAAAGGTGAAGGTTGAAGTACCTTTGTTGGATTCTATTGAAACCTCCCCCATGATGAAGAGATGCCTTAAGGATGCAATTTCTGGTAAATGGTCTGACGAAGAAAGTATAATGATGCTCAATGAAGTATGTAGTGCAGTGATTCAAGGTAGAATTCCAGAGAAATTGAAGGATCCAGGCAGCTTCGTATTAGATTGTGCTATCTACAAGGAGAGGTTCGAAAGGTCCCTATGTGATCTTGGTTCCAGCGTAAATCTGATGCCCCTCTCGGTTGCTAAAAGACTAGGGATGACAGACTTTATACCAACTAGGATATCACTAGTTTTGGCAGACCGATCAGTCAGGATTCCTGAAGGAGTAATAGAGGATGTGCCTATAACTGTTGGCAAGTGTGTGATCCCAACTGACTTTGTGGTTCTACAATATGGACAGGAGCCAAAAGACCCATTAATTCTAGGCAGGTCTTTCTTAGCAACAGCTGGTGCAATGATTGACTGTCAAGGGGGTAAGATAATTCTGAATGTGGGTGATCTGAAGATGAGTTTTGACATGAACAAGCTGGTAAAGAGACCAACCATTGACGGGCAGACCTTCTATGTGGACACATTGGGTGATTTGGCTGCAGAGTACTTCCATCAATCACATGCTGAGGACCCGCTAGAAAGAGCCTTACTGAGTTCTATTTTGGAGTTGGAGTACCTACAGGACGAGCCTGCAATGTGCTATACAAGATTGATGGATTCTATCGAGGTTGCAATGCAGGTCGAAGTATCTGACGCGGAACTGCAACGATCGATACCAACTGAGCAACGATCGTTGCAAGACGACCTCGACTGGGCAGAAGAAAAGGCTCCGAAAATAGATCTGAAACAACTTCCATCCGGGTTAAGGTACACATTTCTTGGACCAAATTCAACTTATCCAGTGATTGTCAACGCTAGTTTGAACAACGCAGAGCTCACTTTACTGCTAAGCAAGCTGCGCAAGCATCGCAAAGCTCTTGGCTATTCCCTTAATGACATTTCAGGTATCTCACCAGAGCTGTGCATGCATCGGATACATCTCGAGGATGAGTCCAAGACATCAATCGAACATCAGAGGAGACTTAATCCTAATCTGCAGGAAGTAGTCAAAAAGGAGATTATGAAACTCCTGGATGCTGGGATCATCTATCCTATTTCAGACAGTGATTGGGTAAGTCCAGTCCATGTAGTACCTAAGAAAGGTGGAGTTACAGTTGTTAAGAATGAGAAGAACGAGCTGATACCTACTAGGACTGTGACGGGACACAGGATGTGCATAGATTACAGGAAACTGAATGCTGCGACTAGAAAAGATCACTTCCCCCTACCTTTTATTGATCAGATGCTCGAAAGGTTAGCAAATCATCCTTACTACTGCTTTTTAGATGGATACTCAGGTTTCTTTCAGATCCCCATCCATCCAGAGGATCAAGGAAAGACCACTTTCACTTGTCCATATGGGACATTCGCCTACCGTAGGATGCCCTTTGGACTCTGCAATGCACCAGCCACTTTCCAGAGATGCATGATGTCCATATTCACAGATATGATTGAGGATTTTATGGAAGTATTCATGGATGATTTCTCAGTATATGGATCATCCTATAATGAATGCTTAGATAATCTGTGTAAGGTTTTGAAAAGATGTGAAGAAAAGCACTTAGTTCTTAACTGGGAGAAGTGTCATTTTATGGTCAGAGATGGCATTGTGCTTGGACATAAGGTGTCCGAAGCAGGAATAGAGGTGGACCGCGCCAAAATCGAGGTAATGACGAACCTGCAGGCACCTGATTCTGTTAAGTCTATTAGAAGCTTTCTTGGACATGCTGGTTTCTATAGACGGTTCATCAAGGATTTCAGTAAGATTGCTAGGCCATTAACTGCTTTGCTGTGTAAAGACACCAAGTTTGAGTTCACTGCAGATTGTCAAACCGCATTTGAACAGATCAAGCAGGCCTTAGTAAGTGCTCCCATAGTTCAGCCACCGGATTGGGATTTGCCTTTCGAAGTAATGTGTGATGCAAGTGACTATGCTGTAGGAGCTGTTCTTGGACAAAGGAAAAATAGAAAGCTTCATGCTATCTATTATGCCAGTAGGACACTGGATGATGCACAAAGGAACTATGCCACTACAGAGAAGGAGCTGTTAGCAGTTGTCTTTGCATTTGAGAAATTTCGCTCTTATCTTGTTGGCTCCAAGGTGATTGTACACACTGATCATTCAGCCCTGAAGTATCTGATGCAGAAGAAGGATGCTAAGCCAAGACTGTTGAGATGGATCTTGTTGCTCCAGGAATTTGATATTGAAGTAAGAGATAAGAAAGGAGTTGAGAATGGAGTTGCTGATCATCTTTCTAGGATGCTGATAGAAGATGACGTGCCAATCAATGACTATTTGCCTGAGGAAAACGTCAATATGGTTGGGACAATCTGTGAGACAGATTTGGACAGAGATCTGCAAAACTGTCGGATTAATCGCATTGCGTCGATCGATGCAACATCAGCATCGATCGATGCATCTATCAGGGCGGTAGCGATCGATACATCTGGCTGTGACGATCGTTGCAGCGCGAACACAGACCCAGAGACTTTTACGGTACGGATTGGAAAACATGAGTTTGAGATTTATGCTGTCTCAACAAATGATCAACCATGGTATGCAGACATAGCCAATTATCTAGCTGCAGAGGCTGAACCAGATAATCTAAAAGGATATGAGAAGAAGAGGTTTTTCAGAGAACTTAGGAGGTACTATTGGGATGAACCTTACCTCTATAAGCACTGTTCGGATGGCCTTTATAGGAGATGTGTTGCTGAATCAGAGGTTCCAGACATCCTATTCCATTGTCACGGATCAGATTACGCAGGACATTTTGCTACTTTTAAGACTGTATCTAAGGTTTTGCAGGCAGGTTTCTGGTGGCCTACAATGTTCGCTGATACTCACTCTTTTATTTCTCATTGTGATGCCTGCCAAAGGAGAGGGAAAATCAGCAGAAAGCATGAGATGCCTCAGAATTTCATTCTTGAGGTTGAGGTTTTTGATTGCTGGGGCATAGATTTTATGGGTCCCTTTCCCTCATCTTTTGGGAATAAGTTCATATTGGTTGCTGTGGATTATGTATCTAAGTGGGTAGAAGCAATAGCTAGTCCAACCAATGATTCTTCAGTAGTCATTAAGCTGTTCAAATCCATTATATTCCCTAGATTTGGAGTACCCAGGATAGTAATTAGTGATGGAGGGTCTCACTTTATTAATAAGGTATTTGAGAAGCTCTTGAAGAAGCATGGGGTGCATCACCGAGTTGCTACTCCTTATCACCCACAGACTAGTGGACAGGTAGAAGTTTCCAACAGACAAATCAAGGAGATCTTGGAGAAAACAGTTGGGAAGACAAGAAAAGATTGGGCAGCTAAGCTTGATGATGCTTTATGGGCTTACAGGACTGCATTCAAAACACCATTGGGGACTACTCCATTTCACTTGTTGTATGGAAAAGCATGCCATCTGCCTGTGGAACTTGAGCACAAAGCAGCATGGGCTGTGAAGCAGATGAACTTTGACCTTAAATCAGCTGCAGAAAGAAGGCTGATACAGCTTAATGAGTTGGATGAGATTAGACATCTTGCCTATGAGAACTCAAAGCTGTACAAGGAGAGGACAAAGGCTTATCATGATAAAAAGATTGTTTCTAGACGGTTTGAGCCTAATGATCAGGTACTTCTATACAATTCTCGCTTGCATTTGTTTCCAGGAAAGCTGAAATCAAGATGGTCCGGTCCTTACACAATAAAAGAAGTGCGTCCATATGGAGCTGTCATACTAATAGGCAAGGAAGGTAATGAGTTTGCTGTGAATGGGCAGAGGGTAAAACACTATTGGGCTAAGGCCGAGATTCCCAGAGGACAGATTTTGCCTCTGGATGCTGCACCCTCAACTTGAAAGATCTTGCGCGTCCGGTCAAGCTATTGACCTTAAACAAGCGCTGGGTGGGAGGCAACCCACCATTAGGTACTGGTGTTTTTCTTTTTAATTTTTGGTGTTTTTGTTAGGATTTTACGTTTGTTTTTGTTTCTGGTGCAGTCATGTTTGCAGGTCTCGGGTTAAATCGCAGTGCAGCGATCGATGCATTTCTGCATCGATCGTCACAACACGAAATGAATCGCATTGCAGCGATCGTTGCGGTCCTGAGCAACGATCGACCATACACGAAAATCGCCAAGTAGCGGTCGATGCATCTAATGCACCGATCGATGCTGTGCGACAGAGGTAACCCGACAGACATAATTTCACCTTTTCAATTTATTTTATTTTCTTTTTACCGATCCTTCGCTGGACACTACTGGGGACAGTGTGTCTTAAGTGTGGGGGAGGTGCTACTGACGTTTATCTTTCTGTTTTCTTAAGAGTCAGTCCGTTTTTCAAAATTTTTTGTTTTATTGAGTCAAAATTGTTTAAGTAAGAAACTATGATTTTCGGAGGAGATTTACAAAACTTGCAGGAACTTAAGTAACCATTGGGATGAAGTTGCAGGATCTATCTCTGACTATTAGAAAACCCCATCACAGATCAACCTACTGGGAACACCCACATCACTTCAGGTATCAGAGGATCTTTTACTGACTTCACCCCTAATACTGACTTAGATTTTCTCACCTAAGGGCTTGGTATACTTTATGTCGGATTCCCTGTTAGTTCTGACACAGCCTGTAAACCTGTCCTATTTAGTCCCCTTCTCCCCTTCTATAAAGTAAAAAAAAAAAAATAATAAACTGAGGATGAGTTAGTAACTCCGAAGTGGTCATGAGAATAGTAGCAAACACTATTATCTCTCATGTGATCCATGGAATGTGTCCAAAGTACACCCCATAACGGGAAGAACACTGATAAAAAAAATAAAATGATACCCAGTGGGGAAAAATCAGTTGTTAAAGAAGGGAAAGAGAAGAAAGGGACTAGAGAAAGATAGTATGGTGGTCTAGAGCTGATTAGGTAAGAATCCATGTGCCTTTAGATCGATACTCCTTAGGTGAGACCGCACTTAAATACTTGCAGAAGTCAGTAGGGAGAATTTGAATGCTTGAATGTGATTGTGGAGTTTACCTAGGACAGTTGCTAAGTGTGGGGGAAGTACATGTTGGTCTTGATATCCTGTGATTGATTCTTTCAGTGGTTTACTAAGGGGAATCTGAGTATTGTAGCTTCTAAGATGAAATGAGTTTCTGAAGAGTTTTCAAACCTCTTCACCATGTTTTAGTTCTATGTTTTGCTTGAGGGCAAGCAAAGGCTAAGTGTGGGGGAGTTGATATATCATGGTTTTTACTAGTTTTAGGCCATGATATAAGTATGTTTTTAGTGTCTTTTGTGTTATTTTAGAGTCTTTTACAGGTATAATCAGGTTGGGAGCTAAATTGGAGATTATGGAGCATTTTGGAGATTTTTGGAGTGATTAGCCGAGAGATAGAGTTCACTGTCCGAAACAGAGAAAGGTGTCGATCGTTGCACTCTAGCAACGATCGTTGCACCAGCGAGATGGGCCAAAAGCTCGGCGGTTTAGAAGAATCAAGATATTGCACTTTGATCCAGAAGTTCCTGATATTTACAAAGAAGCCCCTGGCCGAGATTATGCCTATATAATAGAGTTTTTAGAGTTTTTATTAGACACACTTTCATAATTAAGAGCAGAGGATTTTTAGAGCTTTTGGGGCTGATCTGAACCTAATTCATCATCTGTATTTGGAGAAGATTTCGAACCCCTTTTATTCTTATTCTTTTATGCAATTTACTTATCATATGATCATGTTTTCATTATCTATGTCTGAGTAGATTCCTAGTTAGACTTAGGGTTTCTCACATAGGATTTCATGACTTGCTAGACTTGTTCAATTTCAGTTAAGGATTCAAACTATATCTGTTCTTCAATTTAATTGTGCTTAAAGCTAGTTCTAACCTGATCAATTAGAATCTAGATCTTAGGTTGCTAAATACGTCACGGAAGTGGGGTTTAGGAATCTGAACTAATTAAATTGGGCAATTAAACTTTGCGCAAACGAAAGTTTGGTTTAGGATAATTGTGAACATATCAAACTTGGGATTAATGCTAGTTTAATCTGTTAGTTCTCGCAAACGGAAGTTTGGTTTGCTGCACTTAGACTTAGAGAATTATCGCAAAGGAATTTGGTTAATTCTATATCTGTGTTTTGAGTTCTAGAACTGTGCTTAATTAGATCCTTGCTGAATGAACTGTCTGCTAGTCTGATTTCCTGAGAATACCCTAGGTTTGACGCTTTTAATTACTTGCTTTCACAACCAACAATCTCTGCTACTGATTTACTTTCTTGCACTATTTTCAATACAATCACATTGCTTATTTCTAGTATTCATTCCCTACGGTTTGATTCTCTTGAGACCAAGTGTCCCTGTGGATTCGATAACCCTATATACTACTTTGACATTGCTGTACACTTGCAGTTTAGTATAGGGATTAATTCTTGACCTATCACCGACCAGAGATGCACATCCACCACACCCTCCCGGCGCGCCTGCCAGTGGTTACCAGCGCGAGCCGTGATGCCGGTTATGTATGGCATTCCGGTCGTGCTGGGGCTGTTAGGGTTATGGTAGTTAGGCCAGGTGAGTATGGGCACTAACTATGTTGTTTGTGTGTATCCAGATCGACGGGTTTTCGTATGTTGTTGGGAACATCTCCAGGATATGGCGGTGCAGTTTGTGGGTTGGGTTGTTGATGACAGACATCTTGTGGTTGTATTTCTGTTCCCTTATGTACTTCTATAAACTTCGAAACATGTGTGTTGTTGTTTTTGTGTATGTATGTGATGCAGATTGTTCAGCTTATCATGATGACTCTCGTAGTAATTGTTTGCTTGCGTGGGATGGTTTTGTAATGCAAACGAATTACCATGCGAAGTCTGATGATGAGCGGAACTGATGACCGTTCATCATAACCTAAACCCAGACTGACGACATATCCGGAGCGATCTGATGATTGCTTGATTGCGTGTGGTAATTGATTGTTTTGCAATTATTTGTTTGCGTGTTTTATCTAATGCTTGTGTGGTGCATTAGATAGTTAGGGTTGTCTTTCGTGGTGGTGTAGCACTATAAAAGTGCTAGTGTTATGGCATGCTTAGCATGTGCGGAGTGTGAGTGGTGGTGGTAAGCTATTGGTTGAGTAGCTTAAATTTGATTTACAATCGTGAGTCGTTGAGAATAGAAGTGTTAGAACCTTCTCGTTTAAGGTGTTGAGCTAACGTGAGAATGGGTTGAATCGACTGTCGATTCGCGAGGGAGCGGAATTATAGAATATCGTTACTTAATCATGGGTGACCATTGGGTACATGATTAACTAACTATATTTCTATGAGGAAGTGATATCGGGGAATGGATTGGTTTGAATTCACCGCTCCAGTGAAAATTGTTGTGTTGATTGCAGGACGGAATGGACGATGCGATACGAATACGAGACCGAACCCGAACCCGAAAGCGAGATGGGCTGAAAAGAAGCCGCGAGATGAGTTGACCCGGGAAGTGAAGCAGTCAGTGTGGAGTGTTAGTGGGAAGTGTCAGTACCAAGCAGCGGAAAGAGCGAAGCGGTCAGTATGATGTGTTAGCAGCAATGACCGTATGGAAACCAGAGCGAAGCCGTTAGAGAGAATGCGGTGGAAAGTTAGCGAAACCGGATTCAGAAACCAAGACGTATGAGAAGGAAGAGGTCGTATCAGGATTAGAGTGGGGTTACCAGTGTGAATGGAGTTAGAGCCGCAATGACGTCAGGGTTGGAGGACAGATTCTTGAAGAGTGTCTCAGGAGAGATATATCAGTATCGTAAACGACGGGAAAGTCGAAGCGAAGTGGGGAAGTCAGAACGCGAGTCAAAGGAGAGAAACCAGCGAGAACAAGGTCGAGGTTAAGACGGATGGACGAAGGAAGACAGTAGAGCATGAAGCACGGTACGGAATGCAAGACTGGAAGCAAAAGTGGAACGATTGATGAGATAAGTGGGATAGAATGTTATGAGACAGAAGGGTCGCCGTAATGTCAGTAAGCTGCAGCAGTGTTTGAGTAAGAAAGCGTTAGAAGCGAGTGACGGACCTACTTACAGGAGATGGAACCGATTCGAAGTCTGGTAGTGACGGAGAATTCGGGGACCGAATTCCTGTAAGTGGGGAAGAATGTAATACCCTGTATCAAGAATGGTCAACGGGCAGCAGAAAAGTCAAAGAGTGACAGTTTTGTAATTTTGAGAAGATAAGGGGCATTTTGGTAATATTACCAAAATACGAGCCGGAATCTAAGACGGGACAAATGTTATTCTTTTTGAAGAAAGAAAACATTTAGAAGATCAAGAATGGTGGAAACAGACCATAGATGAGTTTTTCGGGTTATCGGGAATGGAAACCGATAAAACCGACAAAACTTGTAAAATTCATAACAGGAGCTACGGGTGTCCGTTTGAGGTGATTAAAATTTCTAAAATCACCTAAGAGCATCTAGAATCTGAAAATGAGGCTTGGTGGATTTATAGAAGCGGATAAAGAGTTTTAAAAATATTCAACGTAAAACCGGTTTTTCCGAGAAGCCGATACAATGTTCGGGCAAGCGAGAAGACCTTCTAAACTCCACCAAAAATTATGAAATTTTGACCACAGCTCCATTATAATATGAAGAAGACACGGTTAAAAGGATGAAGCAAGATTTGATGCTGAGATCAAGTTATAAATCTTAGATCATTAATGGGTGATTAATGACTAAAACTCCAAAATAATTTCTTTGGAGCTTGGGATTGAACCAGGTGTTTAGGGCTGATTACTAAGATGATATTGGACCTAAATAAAGCTCAGTATGAGGCATGGGCCACGAAATCTGAGCCCAACAAATAGAAGCTTCTTAGGTGCATGAATCTCCAAAGATGTGTTGTCATCAATCCAAGGGCTGCATGGAGGAGGCTACAAGTGGATGGTGGATGATCAAATGCATTGTTTGTGGATGGTTTTTGGTGGATAGGTCGTGGCTTAAGATTGAGAAGAAGAGGTGACAAGTGGAAGGTGGAGATCTCTTCACTTTAGCTATAAAAGGAGGCCTCCACCCCTCACTTTTCTTCACACCAAAAACACTTCTCAACAAGAGTAGTGAAGAAGAGAGAAAGAAGAGAGGGAAAAGGGAGGAAGAAGAAGAAGAAGGAGGCAGCAAGAAGAAGGAGGAGGAGGAGGAGCCGGGAGAAGAAGAAGAAGCCGGAGGAGGAGAAGAAGAAGAAGGAGGAGGAGAAGAAGGAGGAGAAGAAGGAGGAAAAGAAGAAGGAGAAGAAGAAGAAGAAGAAGAAGGAGGAGGAGAAGAAGAAGAAGGAGGAGGAGAAGAAGAAGACCGGAGGAGGGAATCCGGAGGAGGAGAAGCCGGCGGAGGAGGAAGACCAGAGGAAGGAGAGGAAGATCCGGAGGAGAGAGGAAGGCGTGAAGAAGAAGAAGAGAGAGAGAGAGGCTTGAAGATGAAGAAGAGAGATAGAAGGTGGCGTGAAGATGAAGAATAGAGAGAGAAGGAGGCGTGAAGAGGAGAGAGAAGATGGTCAACGGTCAACGGTCAGCTTCGGTCAACGCCGGTCAACCGGGTCAAAGTCAACGGTCGGTCAACGTCGTGGTCAACGGCGGTCAACGCATTGACTCCGACCGGTTCTTGAGTTACAGTTCGTGTGCGGGTGTTCGTGACGTTGCGGAGTTTGTGTTCGGGTATTCGGGGAGGTTCGAGGTTAGTTCGGGGTCTCGGGAAGCCGTATCCGCATCCGTGCCGTTCATTCCGACCTAAATCACTGTGAGTCGGCTCAAAACACCGTAGTTGCATATAGACATTAAATGGGAAACCGTAGTGATAGGTTTGCATACCCGTGAATATTGAATTGGACTGAATTAAGTAATTGGTTGAATTAACGGTAAACCGGCTAGGGTTAAAGAAGCATGTTAGGCTTAAAACGGATTAAACCTATTGCGTGCCGTTAGGTTGTTAGAACATTGTGTGATGCATTCATATAGTCGTGGCATGAGTAGGACTATATATGCATATATATGTAAGTAAAGCACGGTAATTAAATGAACTTATATACGGAAATTGAGACGAGTTAAAATGCGGAAGTTAAACCTGAACGAATGTATAGAATATGAATGGTATCGGGGTTTCCCGAAGTGTAATGAATTAAGTTAATGAATGATGAGACGCCGGGGAGTTTAGTAAGTCTCTAGCTCTAAACCGACGGATCGAAGAGTTGTTAAAAGATGATTAGGAGTGGTTAAGAAATGAGAAGTGTTGTGATTGGTGAACCGTCTACGGGTTAGAAAGCGGCTAACCCAAGGTAGCGGGCATGAATTGGTTAAAAGACGTTAGAAACCCTAGTAGGCCTGTGTGTGTGATTGTGAGTCTACTTCGGTGTTGGGCCGAGTAGACTGTTGATTGTGTGATTGTGTTTGCTGTGTGGTTGTGGTTAATTGTTTGTGCAGGCCTTTAGATCGTCTCGGTGTTGGGCCGAGCGATCCTCGTTATTGCTTAACGCGGTCACGGGACCGGTTAAGCTATGGTGCTGACTCGGCGCGGTGCCGAGTCAGAGCGGTGGTGTGTGTGAGTAGACTTGCGGGATGCGGGGTTGAGTGATTGCGTTGTTGGTTGTGATTGATTGCTAGAGTCCAAGCGAGTCTGCGTGTTTACATTTCTGCACTAGGACTCTAGGGTGCGTTAGATCCCGCAAGTCTAGGTGTGTGATTACGTTCTGGTACTTCCATCCCGATTGGATCCTCGGGAGTTGAGAACCTGGTCAGTTAGTGCTGGCAGGTGCGAACCTATGGAGTGACGTCTGTAGGGTGTGGTCAGGAGAATACGGGGTCGCGTCCTAGGGCCGGACTGCATGGAAGCTCGGGTTATCTAGGGGTAA
This sequence comes from Orychophragmus violaceus, assembly GCA_030180135.1. Taxonomy (NCBI): domain Eukaryota; kingdom Viridiplantae; phylum Streptophyta; class Magnoliopsida; order Brassicales; family Brassicaceae; genus Orychophragmus; species Orychophragmus violaceus. The sequence goes on from CM058235.1 coordinate 29,209,171, forward strand.
CCGGAGTCACCGCGTATCGATGGACAGAGAACGGTGTCCTAGTCGTTGTGTGGACGGCTAGGAGTCACGTGGGTTAGTTGCCATATCGGTAACAGTGAGAACCCGTGGAAGTCACCAAGTTCGTAGGGCCCAGTGTGTGTGTTTTGGTGTAGTTGGTAGTGCGCGGTAGATAGATCGAGTCTCAATCGGGGACATGTGCCGCAGTGCTCCCGATTCCCTCTAATCGCCTTATCTTTCTTTTGGCAATTGATTGTGTGTGGGCTCGACACGACGTGGTAGAGCGTGATCGGCTATTGTGTTTGATTGATTGTTATTTTTGGGGTTTTCGGGCGGGGATCTATAGATAATAGATAGACTAGAAGCCGTAGTGGGGAGCCGATTCACTGGGTGATCTTAGATCGCTCATTAGACTCTTTTTGTGTTTTCAGGTTAAGCAGCGACGGACGCGGGAGGTCCTCGGTGTAGCTTCGGGATGGCTTGGGGCGGGATTTTAGACTCGATGTATTTGGGGTTTTTCTCTCGGTTCGGCTTAGAGCCATTTTGTATTGATTTGCGTATTGACTGGTTGTTGATGAAAACTGTTTTGTAAAGTAACGATTAAACGTTGTGCTGAACGTTTGATTTACTCAGAAATGAATATACTTTCCTGATATTGTGTTTAGTCCGAACCGACACAACTCGCTGAAGTAGTGCAGGACGGCCGACTTGTACTATGGAAGCGAGGATAGCGGAGTCAAGGGTGGGTTGGTGCGAGCCTTTGTCTCAAACTGATATGTCTCTGGCTTCGTCCTGTGGCAAACTTTTCCTGTTCGACTTGCTCGGGTTCGATCGGTCATGTTCTTGTTTGATTGTTGGCCGGTCAGCTCGACGGTCAGCGGAGAATGGGAAAGGGGCGTTACAGTTTTAACGCAATATACGTGCATATAGATCCTACACATGCCAATCTAATATGAATGCAACAATCAACGTGCAGATCACGAACGAATGAACAATCCAGACTATCTATCTAGCATGCATTCATAATCCTAACCAATTCATTACTAAACCGATATCAACATTAACCAATCAATCAATTCAACTAACGGGCATGCATTCCTAAACTACGGTTTAAGGATTCTCGGGTCTACATGTACGAACTAACTACAATGCATTAGCCGACTTACAGTGATAATGTAGACTGATGGACGGAAGTGACGGTGAATCCCGAAACCGAGCAACAGAACCCCCAACCTTCCCAAAATTTCCCCGAATCAAGTCACGAACACTCCTGAACTAACCGGATCAGAAACCGGCCGTTGACCAAGCGTTGACTGACTTGATCAAGTCATTGACCGGCGTTGATCGGAGGGTTAGCTGGCGTTGACTTGGCCGTTGACCGAAGGCGTTGACTGGCTAACCGTTGACTTCCTTTGCCAGTTGACCAAATTCTTGAACCAGGGTTGACAAACCAAATTGGACCAGTTTAGGTAAACCGATTTAAACCACCATTGACCCCTTAACCGAACCGTTGACCGCTTAACCAAACCGTTGAACGCTTAACAGAACCGTTGAGCAATTAAACCGGTTTGACCAAATGTTGACCCGGTTTAATCAAACCAACCCAATTCGTGAACCAAGGCTGAACCAAGACCAAAACAAGGCTGAACCATCCGTAAAAAAATCGGCGGAGCAACAGCGGCAAGAGAAGCTTCTCCGGCGACTTTCCCGGCGTTGACCGGCGACAGAAGAGCGTTGACCGGTGGTTCTTGGAGCTTTCCGGCGACTGAGGAGGAGCTCTGGTGACTGAAGATGATATCTAGAGTTAGGTGAAGCTTCTTAGAG